>CM054815.1:24106988-24706988 GCA_028984105.1 Lavandula angustifolia | reverse complement strand
GAGAGTCGGTTGAACCGAACTCGGCAGGAGTAGTTCATCGAACTCGAGCCGATCTTCGATAGACTTATCTCGGCAGCCTATCTATCGAATACAAGGTCGACTCAAGAACGGCAGATAGTCTTCGGGGATCGTCGAATCTTTTGAAAGACAATCGGCATTGTCATGTACGAGGAAGAGAGAAGTCGGCTTCGATGCCTGTCTCGAAGTTTGTCTTTGTCTCAACCACTCCATCCACCTCGACGAATGACAAGCATACACGTGTCTTCTCACCTCGCTAAAGCTGCAATCAACCTTTTACCTAAAAAGGTGGGAAAGTACACTGTTACCTACACCAAAAAGAGCTGTTTGCTACCAAAAAGAGAGAGAGAGAAGAAGATCGTCTCCAACGGATCTATTTCAATCTCTACTCTATAAATAGAGGGATCATTCCGCATTTAAAAAAAAAAGAAGAGAATGCGCGCACCTAGAACACGAGAGAGCATTCAAATGAGCGATATTAACGACTAAGTCTTCCGCAAGAAACAACCGAGTTATCTCCTGGCGAAAGACTACATCCAACTTCAAAAGGAACCAAGGTGAACCGACATAAGCTTCTAGTATCCAAGCGACCGACACGAACCTATAGCTAAACCCTCAGCGTTCGTCGCTCTCTAGATAGCTACATTCTCGTTCCTTATCCCTCTAACCCTAAGCTCACTTGTTATATCCATAGCTTAGACGAAGGAGTTCACATTTGAACCAAATCCTTATTATATAAGGACTCCTTCACTGTTGGAGAAGTTTGTCAAACACTTTAAGTTTGATAGTGTTGTAAGCGAGACTTGGATCGCATATAAAAACCAAGACGCGGCTTTGCCCAGTGTGCAAGCCGACCGAGACTAACTCGGGATAATAAATAGCCTCCCGATCATTCGGGACAAATGGACGTAGGATTTGAGCGATATCCGAACCACTTTAAAAATCCCGTGTCTCTTCTTGCTTTCTTAATCTGTTGCATTGATTTTACTATTCATACCGAACATCATATTTAAAATCAATCAACCGTCTCAAAGATACCGACCTCGTAATCTACTGAACTGAGACTTAAAACGTTTTCTCACAAAAACTGATTTGGGCCTACACTATTCCGCGCACTGAACTCTTACTGTAGATACTGAATTCTGACCTAGTCAGTTAGCGATCTCAGCCGAGTCGAGACTCTTAGCCTTTAACTCGATTCGTAACGGTTGTCCGCAGTCCGTCGAACTGATTTGATCGGGACACCATCCCGAATAGGATGTTCAAGTTCGAAGTTGAGAAATCGAATCGGTGTATTCACCCCCCCCTCTACACCCGACCGTACACTCGGGACCAACACTACTGAGCGCATATCAGTACGGAAGATAGAATCATTTCTCACTAAGTATTACAGTGCTGAGGATAGAATCATCACCCAACAGATAAGTTATAAGTTTAACTTCTGCTAGTTAGATTCTTGCTACTAGTGTCATGTTTTCGAAATTGAGATGGTTTCAATGAGGTTCAGATTGTTTTCTTGTTTTAATGTGCATTGATGATTTAGTAGGGGAGTGACGGTCTTTTGAGGCATTTGACATAGTTGAGTATTTAAGCAAACATTCCAGTTTGAAAATCTCAACATGGTATTACTCCTTTGTTATCTGTTACTTGCAAAAATTTTAATTTTCCCGTATGCTTCTATTTATAGTTTTTAGTTGAAGTGAGGAAAAGCAATTTCAGTTTGCACCAGTTGGCTCTGCACTACGTAAATGAGAGCCAAATCTGAATGTGATAATGTAAAATGTATCACGATGAATTCTTATTTTGAATTCTTGAAACTGCAATAACTGGTCCAGTGAATTTTTCATGTACATGATCGCTAGGCATGAGGAATCGCCCCTTTTTGTATATTGGTTAATGGGAAAAGTTCTCACCTTTAACTAAGAAAGCTTAAAATCTTCTTATGAAATTACCTTATATGAGTACTTATTGAAAATATTGTCTGCAATTTTTCCGTTTCTTGAGGTGTTATGATACTTAGCACCATAGTCTAAACATAATATATATTGATTTATATACCTTCTGAGTACAAATAAAATCTTGAGAAGCTTTGACTTTCTTTGGTTACATTAATAGTTTATGTTGACATCGATACTATAAATGCAGCTGTTTGTGTCAACCTTTATACATACCGATTTGTTTGTATGTTTTTATGTTGTGTGGGGTCAGGCCCATGATTGGAGCTTGATCAACGATGGCATCACGCTATGCGGAAGATTTCGGCCATGCTGCTAGCAAGTGCATGTGGTTTGCTCGGTTGTGATTGGAGGGGGTTGGTTTAGGGGAATGATAGAGCTACACGTGTCGAAATGGCCGGTAAGGATTTGGACGAATTTTCTGCCATTTCTGTGTAGTTTCTCGTCAAATTCGTTCAACCAGAATAAAGACTATCAATGTTTTTTTCCTTTTGTTAAGATATAAGATAAGACTAGCACATTGTTTAACTGGCTTCGCACGGTATTGTAATTATGCCCATATATTAATGTCTCCTAGTACCAAGTATAGTTGCAAAGGACCGATTTTCCTGTGCATTTCTGTCTGTCGTTGCTCTTACTTCTGTCCTTTTTATTAATTACTACTTTTGCTATCCTATTTTGTTCGAAACTAAGTACGAATGGCACTACAAGATGAAAAGAGTATTAATAAAAATAACATTAACATGATATCAAAGGCTCGGCTTAATATACCAGAGTTATATAAAATATCTTCTAATGTGTACATATTTAACTCTTTAAAAGAATTATAGAATTATTTCCCCCAGTCAACATAACTAAGTTGCATTATGCTCTATTCATTTTTAAATAACCACTGTTTAAATTGTCCAGATATTATAAGATAAGAACAACCTTTTAAACAAACACTAAGTTCTGCATTCTAAATATGTATCTTATTTTGCGTAGCGTTGAAATAACATAATAATACTAATTTTATCATAATATATATTTATTATACCTCACACAACATAACTTATATAAAACTAGAATACTATATAATTGTAAATTTAGTTCGCCAAACTCAGACAAAGGAATTTCAACAATATATCGAAAATTCAAATAGTATTTAGTGCTTTTGCGCGGTGCCTGGCGAAACATGTGTTGCGTCGTCTGATGGTCATTGTAGAACTGGAAAAGAACAATAAATACATTAGCATGAGTTTAGTTTTATTGAACTATATTTCCCAACATTTACCAACAATTGCTGAGGATTGAATCATCACCCAACATTTCCCCTAATTTGATGATGCCAAAACCTAATAACCTGTCAACTAATCAACCTAACACTATGACTTATCAGAAACAGAGCTCCTTATAAAATATGACAAGTAGGATCAGTGGAGTTTGTAGGGTGATGATTCTATCCTCTGCAATGTTGGAGAATAGTGGGAAATGACTCAGTCTTCTATGGTGACATTTACTCAGTAGCCATGTGCTCTGAAAGAGTCTGTGAAGATTTGAAGATCCCAAAACCCTATATTGATTGGTGAACCATTACGTTGTAATCTGTTTTGTCTCTGAGGTTTCAGACTCAGCAGACACTCTGCTCTGGTTCAGGCACTCAGTGGATTACCTGCCTCAACACCAGAAGTAGAAGAATCATTAATACTGGACTCGGCAGAGCAAGATATGCCGAAAGGAGTCAGTGGAACTGAACTCGGCAGGAGTTGTTCACTGAACTCAGAGCTGATCTTCAGTAGAGCCGACTCGGCAGGAGGATGCCACTGAATCAGAGATCAGACTAAGCAACGGCCAGACAGTCTTCTGACTGCCAGGATCTTTAAAAGTCAAGTCAGCAGAGTCAATACGAGGAAGAGAGAAGTCAGCTTCAGATCTCCTTGAAGTCTGTTCTATCTCAACCACTTTCTGAACCTCGACTAATGACAGGCAGCCACGTACCCTATATCTACTAAAGCTGCAACTCAACCGCTTTCCAGAAATGGAGGGAAATGACACTGCCACCATACTTCAAAAGAGCCGTTAGCTACCCAACAGAGAGAGACAAAGGATCGTCGTCTCCAACGGATCTATCTTAATCTCTTCTCTATAAATAGAGGATAAATCAAATTTGAAGCTCACGATCGAACCTAGAACACACAAGAAGTCCAGAACACACAGAGCATTCAAACGAGCAAATTCGAAAAGCCTAAGTCTTCCGCAAGAAGTTCGAAGAAACAATCTCCGGCGAAAGACTACATTACTGCTCTTAGGGAACCAAGCTAAACTGCTTAATACAGCCTCTAGAATCCAAAACGACGTTACACGAACCCAAAGCTTACACTCAGCTGTTCGTCGTTCTAGAAGCCACATCCTTGTTCCCTATCCCTCTAACCTAAGCTCAATAGACTAAATCCATAGCTTAGACGAAGGAGTTCACTTCTGAATTGATCCTTATTGTAAAGGGCTCCTTCACTGTTGGAGAGTTTTTCAAACACTTAGTTTGATAACCCTGTAAACTGAGACTTGCTCAGTATAAATCTCAAGACTAGTGTTTGTCCAGCGTACAAACCGACTGAGACTATCTCAGTATGGAGTGTCGCATGTAAGTGTATCTTCTGATTGTTATATAGAAGTTCCTTGCCTACAGTGACATAGTAATCAGTTATAAAGTTTTAAGATGCCAATCACACGTCTCTTGTTTGTTTATAGGGGGAAGTGCTGTTTTACATAAAAAATGTGCAAGAATGTTACTTTTGCCTTTGCTACAAGCAAAAGGTTATAAAACTTTATATGAGCCTTAGAGGCGATTTTTCAGCATCTCATCTCGTGGTGTGAGCCTCAAAGGATTTTTTAGAACCAAGATTATATGAGAGATGTTCTATTTCAAAAACCTGTTGGATAAAGAAGAATAAAGGTTCCTGAACTGGGGAATGTACTGAATTGTTTTGTTTTGTTTCAGTGATATGAAGAATTTGATTGGCGAAGCTTCATGCAGGATTTGTGAAGAGAGCTTCAGCACCAATATTGATGGTATGTGCTATATGTTTTTCTTCTGACGATACTCCGAAATCTCTGCCAATTCCTATGATACTACATTATAATCACATACATCTTGGGTTTTATCTAATTTCATGGTGTGAAACTAATCTGGTCTGCTTACCTATTTGCAGCCCTGACTGAGCCTATTGACGTGTAAGTAAAGAGTCTAAAGACTAATGCCTGTGGATATATATGCACTTTATCATCTACTTCTGTTGTAAACCATGGAAACTTTTTTGACTGCAGATACAACGAATGGATCGACGAATGTGAACGGGTGAATGCACTGGAAGAGGAAGATGCATAGCTGTTAGCTGTTGGGAGTGTTATATAGCAAGCTGATCTGATTAGAGATCATATATTGGATTAGTCAGACAAAGACAGTTTAGTATGTATGTAGACAGAACTTGACTGTCTTAAATGTAGTGTTCTATCGATGCAGTTGTTTAATATAGTTATGTGTCTTGTGTTCTAATCGCCACTTTCCTATGTAATGATTTTTAAATGATATATATATATATATATATATATTTATTTTATTTGATAAAGCTAACTAGAAAGGTCATTAATCCATTAATAATGATTTCTGAGAGACAATAAATAACTAGGCAACTAATTGGGCCAGATCAGGGATCTAATACAAGAAATAAAACAGTGCCTCAAATTAATTAATTATCTATGCTCAAATTCCGAGCAAAATTAATTAAAATAAACACAGATTCATTCCACTAGAAAATTTGTGCTGACTTACCCCTTTATCCCAAATTGAGCAAGGGCTTATATTTTAGACTTAGTCGATCTCAGTATTTAAGATAGAAATATCCGTTAATTAATTAAGCTTACTAACAGCTTAAATTAATTAACATCTTATATTCCTGAGTAGTACCACTCGACCTTATTAACACACCTGAACTTAATCAATCGGCCGGGTTTAGTGTGCTAATCCTTTCGAGTTCCTCAGGGGATATTATCAACCCATTTTATTAGGATACGGTTGCAAGACAAAAACAACCAGCCTGAGCCACAAATAACTACTAACACCCAAGATACGTAGATCCGGTCGCGATGACGTTCACCATAGTAGGTCAAAGTGATAGATAGTCAAATGCACTCAGCTGAGGTCCACCAAGCTTAAGACCAGGCTAAGTCACCGAGATTTTGGTTCTCCACTAAGGTCAGTTAGGAGAACACATCTCATTGTGATCCATCAATACACCACCTTAAGTGTACCAGTAGAGAGAAGCAACTAAGACAAGCCACTTCTTATCTAAACTGCAGCTTAAACCGAACACTTATCCTTAAGTTGTCTTAGTTGTGATAACTGTTTATATCTTGTCAGTTCAACCAATTTGTGTTGTCTTCTGTGTTACCCGACACACTACACAAATCTAACTTTTATACAAGATAAATGATAACATGTACAAATATATATATTTATCAGATAGGAGAATAAAATAGTGGTAAGGACAAAAACAAATTGTATACAAGCATAAAAACTGCTTTCAGCATACAAAATCCCAACATATTCTACACTGTCGATCATGGGAACAATGGGTCCGGATTCCAGTACCTCAGTCTTGCTATCGTGAAGAGATGTTAAGTGAGCTTCCGTTCTCACACGCCAAACAGAGTAGTTTTCTACTGAGAACATTGGCATCATCCTAATACCTGACATATCAAAAATTGTGGGAATAATATAAGATGCAATGAAAAAGATACAAGTGCAGTGAAAAGTATTTTTCAAGATCTGTTCAAGTAGACCACTAAATTCAGATAACGGTGATAAGAAGAAAACCGCTCTGATATCAATTGTTGGTCCAGAGATTGGTTATTTCGTTAACATACCTCGAGGTAGAAAAGCTTCTGGTCCAAGCACACGATAAGAGTTGTTCACACGATAAGTGCAGTACGTAAAGTGCAGTATTAAGGAGGCTTAAAATAAGAAATAAGAAGGAACATTAGCCCTCCATTTTGTTTAATCTATGGTTGTTATTATTTTAAATTTATGTATTTCCTTAATACTTTATTATTGATTAAGATATCATTAAGGTTATTTATGACAATTTGTTTCCTTTATTTTTGGTAACTGCAATCTACTTCATTTATTAACCGCAATTTACTTCCTTTATTTTTGTAATCGCAATCTATTTCCTTTATTTCACATACAATAATTTACATATAAAATCAAATTTAGGTTTCTAATTTTTAGTTTCGTTTTTTGTATCCCGGACATTATGTACCAATTTTTCATTTTTCGAGTATCATATTATATCCTTTTTCCAGAAGCCCCCATTTGAACATTATTGGAAATCAGACAGTAAAGATTAGGTCTGCACTAATATACATAATTTTATGCATAAAGTATTTTGATCTTATGCATATTGAAAATATAAAAAATAGCAACATATGCGTAAATTATATAGATATTATGCATGAACTAATATTGTGATAATGCATATATTGTATAAAGCGTTCAAAAAGAAAGAATGAGTAAAATATGCACTGATTAGTTGATAGTATGCAAAAAATAATGATAAAATAAAGTATTATGACCCTATGCATATTGAAAACATAAAGAATGATAAAATTAACATAAATTATATCGCTATTATGCATGAACTAATATTGTAATATGCATATACCACATTTCTTGTATAACGCGTTCAAAACGAAAGAATGAGAAAAATATGCAATGATTAGTTGATAATATGCAAAATATAATAATAAAATAATGTATTATATTCCTATGCATATTGAAAATATAAGGAATGATAAAAAATGCATAAATTATATTGATACTATACATGAACTAATATTGTGATATGCATATGCCGGATTTCATGTATAAAACGTTCAAAAAGAAATAATGAAAAAAATATGCATAAATAAATTGAATACTAAAATTATGATATGCATATACTTTATTTAATGTATACATCAACTTGTGAAATTGACATGCATAAATCAAGTAAAATAAAAAATAAGAATATGCATATATTATATCATATGTATGCATGCATTAATGAAAGAGAGAGAGTGTAAGTTTAATGAAGATGAAAATGTCAGGAGTGAGTTTGATGAATATGGAAAGATCCACTTTTTTTCTTTGTTGGAGAGTAAAAGAAAGAGAAAGAAATATGTGGGAAAGTGGAGAAAATTTAGACGGAAATTAGGGAAGTTAATTAGGATTCAAACGCATATGATCCAAAATTACAAACTTACCCTTAATGTTCCACTTCTTTTATTTTCAGTAGTTAAAAAACTAAAATATATCAATTAATTACATCCATTGATGACACTAAATGTAGGGCTAAGATTTCTTCCTACTTTTTATCTTAAGACTCCTTCTTATATGATCCACACCCTATATATATATATATATATATCCACTTAATTTAGGCTAAATGAGACTTAATTATTCTATTAATAGCGAAATTAACTTGGCCTCGTATTAATACTATAAAGGAGATAAATCAATAATTTGGTTTCGTGTAGAGGTGCTATTATTATATTCTAATTAGTATTTTATGGGTGCGGTAAACTTTAAAATAAATGGGGCCATCACAATTTCAAACTAAAATTGAAAATTTGAACATGCCGTTAAGAACAACCATTTCATGCAATTTGAACAATTTTCTATCATAAACATACAATTAAACATATGATTCTATTTCATGCTCTAATTCAAAATTTGAAAAAAACTAAAAAAAGTTAACTAATCTGTGACAGTGTGACTGATTGGAGAAAGCTATCGAGATAGTTCGGCACCAGGAATCGACAAGGGGAGGATAGCGGGATCGGGCAGGGGAGGTGGCGGTGACTGGAGGAGGAGGAGGAGGCGTGCGGGGAGGCGGCGTCGGCCGGGGAGCGAGGAATCGTCGGGATTGGCGTCGTAAGCTCAAGGCGGCAGCGGCGGACGGAGACGGAGGGAGCATTTTTGTGTGGTGCGATAAGTTTGGCACGATAGTGACATGCTGCGTATGTGTTTCGGTACCATGAATTAATTGAGGCTATCCACCTTGTAATAAATTCTTAGCCGTTACAATCGGCATGCATTCAGCATGCTTTCGGCACTCTAGGCAGTAGGCACGAT
Source organism: Lavandula angustifolia (assembly GCA_028984105.1). Taxonomy (NCBI): domain Eukaryota; kingdom Viridiplantae; phylum Streptophyta; class Magnoliopsida; order Lamiales; family Lamiaceae; genus Lavandula; species Lavandula angustifolia. The sequence continues at coordinate 24,697,865 of CM054815.1, read as the reverse complement.
AGATTATTTTCTGTACTAGGTGATTTATCTGCAGAAAATAACGAATCAAACTTTTTCAGTTAAAAATGAAAAAAAAAAAAAAAAAAGTTTTTAACTATTTTGTGAAGATAATATAAGAGATCGCTAATTTTGTTCTTTACTTTTTCTATTTGGCGAGGTTTGAGTATTACCACCAATTTTATACTAGGAGTATAAAATTATCATTTAAACAACACATTACTCACTATCTTCGAATTTTATTTAGTCATTCACAACTCACAAGTATGCTTATTCATTAATGACAATTACAATGTTAACTATTGAGTTTAATAAAATGGAAGCTACTAAACATTGAAAAAACTTATGACTTTGATAGTATTTTATTACTTTTTGACTGAATGCAATATTCGCGCAATATAAAGAAATCATTTGTGTAAATAAAACAAAATATGTATATAATGCCAAATGTAAGTCCATAGTAGAGAGTTTTTTCTAGAATGTTGTTTGTGGTCTAGTACATATAGCTTATTTCTCTTATGTGGTTCGTTCGTGGCACCATATATAGATATGTTCGGTTTCGGTTTTGAATTGTCGATTTTGTAGTTCCCGAATGGTGGAACAAAACGAACAGTAAATCTTGTATCCATGGTTTCAGTTAGGATTGAGACCAACGGTTTCAACACGTTCTGGTTAAAAATTTTATTTAAATAGACAATTTCGCTGAGTTTTTTAATATTATTTTTAAAAGAATAATTATGCGGGTTTCGGTCGGAAATTATAGTCAATGATAAATGGCCGCCCGACCCTAACCATATATAGGTATTAATATGATGCTCGAGTTCCACAAACAAATATTATTTGGTATATATGAGGGGTCCAAGGTTTTATATTGTTTCCGAATGGTCCGTTGAGAAAAGGTTTGCATCCTTCATATAAGTATTTCTTAATTTATCATTACACATTCAAAGAAAGTAGCCTCTTTCTCTAGAGTTTTAATTCGATTTTGAAATACAAATCTGAGTACTTGCTCTTCAATTATAATTCTTCCATCCTATTAGTTATTTGCATGTAGTTTAGTTAGATTTCTTATTCCTATCAAATAATCAGAATGAGAGATCCGGATTCAATCTCTCTCACCCCCAGAATTTGCCTACTTTTGTTTACACGTTATAGCAAGAAACTATTTAATTTGAATGATTGAATTCGGAATTGAATAATGCAAATTGTTTTTGTGACATCAAATACTCCATATACGTACAACGTCTAAATTTATAACGTTTAATTCTCCATCACCACCAACCACTGCTTCGTTCCATTCTTATCGCTACCAACTATCTTTGACTGGCACTGCCCGCTTTCATCGGTTTTGACTTTTTTCATAGTTAAAGTCTAATCCATGAAGAAAAATAATCCACCTCCAGTTAGTCGTAAGCATGCCTTTGAATATAGAAAAAAACGAATATTCCGTTTGAAAAAATAATTAATTAAGTACTTATGACAAAATAACTTATTATATACTCTCTCCGTTCCATTATTAGTGGCCACCTTTCCTAATTCGGATGTCCCGCTATTAGTGGCGACGTCCCAAATTGGTAAAAAGTTATCACTCTGTTTCCTACTTTATCGTCTTATCTCTCATACTTTATCATCTACTTTCATTATTATACTCATTTCTCTCTCTTACTTTATCATCTTCTCTCTCCTAGTCTCTCATTATCACACTCATCTCTCTCTCCTACTTTATTATCTAACTCATCTCTCATACTTTATTACATATTCCCTTAATTCCCGTGCCGAAAAGAAAGGCGCCACTAATAATGGGACGGAGGGAGTATTAGAACTTATGTATAAGCACTTAAATTTAATAAGTTAATTGTTTATGGATGTATGCAATAATAATAACTTATATAAGAAAAAAAATAAAACTAAAAAAATATGGTTATCAAGATTTGACATGAGAACCTCCTTAAAAGTTACTTATAAGTTAACTTATTATTTAGAATAAGTTATTTCAATAAGTTCTCACAAATGCATGTATAAAACTTATTATTTAAAGTAAGTTAAAATAAGTTGTTTATTAGCTATTTCAAACGGGGCCATAGATGAAACATGCCTTTTTAACCGAGATTGCAATAAATATATAGCTTAGTTAATATTCTTCACTCTTGAGGGAGAAGCTTTTGTTCAATCATCCATCCCCTACTTGGAATCTACTTATATATAGTTTATTTTTATTTTTTAAAAAGCATACTATATAGAACTATGTACTTACTCGCACAGTCGCATTACTTAGGGGTGCTTAGAACAACTTATGTTAAGCAGCTTATAGCTGAAAGTTGTATTTTTGGTGTTTGGAATTCCAACTTTCAGTTAGAGTTTTTCTATTTCTTTCCATATTTTAGAGAAGCTGTTTGAGTTGCCTCACTCCAACTTACAGCTTATAGCTTATGAAATTTATTGAAAAAAATTATATGTAAAAATTTATTTTATTCCCAAAAAACTTTCTCCATAAAATTTAATTATAATTCCATGAAAATTATAATGTTTTAATATAAATTAAATTATAATATGAATAACAATCAAATATTTTATTTATTATAAATTATAATTATTTAATAACAATGGGGTAATACAAACATTTTATTTAAAAAATTAAAATAAGCTATCACTATCAGCAGTATTTCTAAACACTAATTTCTCCACTTTCAGCAGCTTTCAACTCTTTTTTCCAAACACCTACAAATTCTTAAATCAACAAACTTTCTGCATTTATCAATAAAGCCTTCATCTACTCCAAACATCCTCTTACTAGCCCATGACCACAACTACCTTGATATTTCGATTTTTTTATTTTCAGATATTCAAAAATAATGCTATTTTATTGACCAGAAATAGGTCCCATGCAAAAAAAGTTGTTTCACTATGAAATTGATAAGGTTGGCACAAAACTATCTATATAAACTCACCCTTTTGTTTATGCTTAAATCACTCATCGTGCATTCTCCAGTCTCTCTCTTTGTTTATCAAATATGGCCACTGCCGTTGCAACTAATGCTGGAGTCGAGTCACTAACCAAGGCTGTCCAAGAATTATCCGCCGCAGTCACCAGCCCGCCGGAGAAATACATACTGAAAGACGGAATCGGTGGCACCAACTTCCCGGCGCTCCAAGTTCCGGTTATCGATCTCAGTCTTCTTATTTCATCCTCTCCTGAGGGTGAAAAGGAATTGGAGAAGCTTAAGCTGGCTTTCATCTCTTGCGGTTATGTTCAGGTTCGATACACTAATACTCTCTTTTCACTTCTTCCTCTGGAATTTCACTTTGCACATATTGTAAATCTGTATAAATCAGTTTTATTATTGCAGTTTTCTTTTGATCAACAATTAACAACTCAATCAAGAAAAATCACTATACATGTGAATGATAAAACAAAGGCGTGATTCAGTGTAGGAAAAGTTAAAGGAACGTCATTTTACTTTATAAGATGACAAGAATACAAGTTTCGGTGGAAGTAGAAAACCCTTTATAATTTAATATTTGTGTTTTCAAAGGTGGGTGTACTAGTTGATGGTGTAGTCCAAAGAAGATTCTAATATGTAATAATATATTAATATGTTAAATTAACATGTAGCCTAGACTAAAAAACACTATACCACTATCAAATTTTGGAACTGTCGTTATGTGTTATGCAAATTATTAATGTAACTTTTTTTACAGGCGGTGAATCATGGGATGGAGGATGCATTCTTGGACCAAGTGCATGGTGTGACCAAAGGTTTCTTCACACTTCCAATGGAGGAGAAGATGAAATGTGCGAGGCCTAAAGATGACATTGATGGCTATGGAAATGACTCTGTTTTCTCTGAGAATCAAACCCTAGATTGGAACGACAGATTGTACCTCAACGTCAAACCAGAAACCCTGAGAAAACCCAAAGTCTGGCCACAAAATCCCACCAACTTTCGGTATCACACGTCCGATCTGAAGCTCGTAGTTAATTATGTTGGTGAGTTTTTGGTACAGTAATTGAATTTTATTGCAGAAAAGTAGTGTTGGAGTTTACGGCCAAATTGGAAGCGATGAATGAAGTGATTCTGCGGGCGATGGCGAAGTCTCTGAAATTGGAGGATGAGGAGTGCTTCATCAAGCAGATGGGGAAAGATCCGACGGTGCTTTCGAGATTCAACTTGTATCCGCCGTGCCCGCGGCCGGACGCGGTGCTGGCCGCCAAGGCCCACGGCGACGCCTCCGCCATGACGTATCTCTTGCAAGACAAACAAGTCGAAGGCCTGCAAACGCTCAAAGATGGGCAGTGGTACAGAGTCCCCATCATTCCTAACGCCATCGTCGTCAACATTGGGGACCAAGTCGAGGTAAATTTAATAATAATAACAATTTAATGAAAATTGGACATAATTTGAGATTGAAAAGTTATAATAAAATGTTGCAGATAATGAGTAATGGGATATTCGAGAGCCCAATACACAGAGTAGTGACGAATCCGGAGAGAGAAAGGATGACGATAGCAATTTTCTTCAGTCCGGATCCGAGAAGCGAAGTTAAAGTTGAGGAAGGATTGATCGATGAAAAAAGGGGCAAGAGATTCAACAGTGTTGTGGACTATACTGGCAATTACTTCGAGGCGTTCCAGACTGGAAAAAGGCCCATTGATCTTCTCAGAGTTTAGTAAGGCTCCTATGTTATACAGTAGCATTTTATATATATACTATGCGATAAATAAATAATTACTCTTACTCAGAGATTGAGAGAGAGGGAGCGAGAGAGAGTGTGTATATTGGATACTTTATGGGTGAAGTTTATATGACTGTGTGTTTCGCCGAGATAAGGAAGTCTGTTCGTGACTGATACTCAGTTTACACTTAGTATTAGTCTTCGATTGACTTCCATGATCGCGTTAAAATAAATGCAAATTATAGTATCAGATGTATTTTTCATGTACTTGTTTTGGGACCAATTACGTTTCGTCGTTGGTGTCTGGAAAATTGTGGATCTTTATGTTGCTTTAGTGACACTTGCTATAAGACACTTCTAAAAGTTATAAATCATATATTACTTGTCACTTTAGTTTTATTAATTCCGCAGCATATTGTGTTTACAACTTTACGTTGCCAAGACATTCAAATAATTAAAACTTCCCAAAAATTCTCTCTCAAGGAGAGTTTGATAGGCTTTTCCCACCATCGGTGTGGGGCTTCTTTCTTCATCTTCTCCCCTTCCCAGCCGCCAACCCTCCTTCCGCCGTGTCCCGGATTTCAAGGCTGCCGCCAATCCTCCTACCACCAATCTCGCATGCTATTACCTCAAGTTTATATAGATTCGGATTTCCAGACTGACCGAGACAGAAGAAGTCAACCTCGGGTTATGTATTTACCGTGGGAGGTAGAATAATTCCATGGAGGAGTGCAAAACATAAATACATTGCGGACTCCATCATAGTAGCAGACTATGTAGCTGCTTCAGAAGCCTTAAGAGAAGCAGTTTGACTCAAGAATTTCCTCCTGGATCTTGATATCATTCTTGATTTTCCTAAGAGTACACGGCTAATTGTGATAATTCGCGTGCAGTGGCAAATTCAAAAGAACTTAGATCACACAAGGCGTATAAACACATAGGCAGAAAATACCATATTATACGAGAATTCATAAAACGAGGAGACGTGGTGGTGGAGAAGATCGAAACTGAAAATTAGGGGTGTAAGTGGTTCCGCTCCGAACCGCGAAACCGATCGGACCGAACCGAACCAAACCGAAAAATGTGGTTCGGTTCGGTTTCGCGGTTTGGTTCGGTTTATTTTTTTAGAAACTGTTTACATTCAGTTCGGCTCGCGGTTTCAAGAATTTTTGAACGGTTCGAACCGAACCGAACCAATATCCTATTTTTTAATTTTTTTATTTAATATTTATCTTTCTTATATGAGAATATTGTTGGATTTAGATATTCGATTTAAGTTAAGATCAATTCTAATCTATACAAATGACGAAAAATGAGTAACAATTCTATACTTGTGAGTTCGGAATGAGTGACATCCAATAAACTATTATTCTTGCATTATTTAGGATTTAAAAAATAAATAAAAAGGTGAACCGAGGAACCGAACCGAACCATTTATAAGCGGTTCGGTTCGGTTCGGTTCCGATATTGAAAAACCCATCGAACCGAACCGAACCGAACCATTTCTATGTATTTGGTTCGATTCCTAAAATACATAAAAACCGAACTGAACCGAACCGGTACACCCCTACTGAAAATAACCTAGCTGACTTTTCACAAAGAGTTTGTCACAAGCTTACAAAAAGCATGTTCGTGGCCTTGGATTCTGTCAAAAGCCCCACTTAGGACTACATAAACTTTTGTATAAGTAGGAGAGATTGTGATAGTTAGCTAAGTTGTTTGTTTGTACTGTTTTGTACTTCAATATACACATTGTATATTAAAAGTTTGTTTAAGTATAAGTAGGAGAACTGTTGTAATTTTGTAAAATGGAAGCAACTTTTATGCTTGTATATAGTGTTATTCATATTCGTTGTTTCTTTTTCTATCTGATTATTTATATTTGCGCAAGTTAAATCATATTATCTTGTATAATCACAGAAGATTACAGAATTGGTTGACTAACAAGATATAAATAGATGTCACAGTTGAAACAACTTTATGGCGATTATCGATTTACACTACAGTTTAGATAAGAAGTAATTTGTCTTGGCTATTGGTCTATTCTAGTACACTTAAGGTGATGTATTGACAGATCACAGTGAGATGTGTTTTCCTAACTGATTTGAGTGGAGAACTAATGATCTCGGTGACTTAGTTGGTCTTAAGCTTGATAAGACTCCAGCTGAGTGCATTTGGCTTAACTATAACTTTGACTTACTATGGTGAACGTCATCGCGACCGGATCTACGTATTTTGGGTGTTAGTAGTCATTTGTGACTCAGGTTGATTGTCTATATCTTGCAACCATATCCCTGATAGTTGGGTTGATAATATCTCTGAGGAGCTCGAAAGGATTAACACAATAAACCCTACAGGTTGATTAAGTTCAGGTGTATTAATAAGGTCGAGTGGTACTACTAAGGAATATAATAAGATGTTAATTAATTTAAGCTATCAGTTGACTTAATTAATTAACAGATATTTTTATCTTAAATACGGGGATCAATTAAGTCTAAAATGAAAGCTCGTGCTCAAATTGGGATAAAGGGGTAAGTCAGCACGTATTCTTTAGTGGAATAAATTTGTATTTATTGATTAATTCTGCTCAGGGCTAAGCGTAGAAAATTAATTAATATGATGCCCTCATTTATTTCTTGCATTGGATCCGGGTCTGACACACATAAATGTCAAGTATTTATTGCAGGCTCTCTCGGAATTATTAAGGGATTAATGCATATTCATCTGGAATTATTTGGCTGACTTAATTAATATATAAATAATAAGTAGTACATATATTATTTAATTAATTAATGGACTTAGTGTTTGAAGTCTATTAGAGATTAATTAATTAATGGGCTTAGTGTATATGATAACGTATTACGTTATTATTGGCATACAATTTTATAACCCACAAAACAACAAACATACATTCAAGACGTGAGCGAGAGAAAGGCGGACATGATTTTCCATGCTTCTCCAGTTTTTCATACATCCGAAGAGAAAGCATGTATTGAGACACAGCAGATCCTGTATGCGGGCAACAATCAAATCGCGGCTTAAATACACAGGTATTGAATTTCTAAATCCTTCATGGAGGTCTCCCTTGTAGAATACAAGGTGCTATTACAATGTAAACTGGTAAGTCGGAAAATGAAACAAACAAAATATCGAAAATAAAACTTCATCGAGTCGAGGAAGGCCTCTATCCACAAGACGAAAAAACACCCCGGTAGTGCTCTCGGTTGTGGCGTATCACCCCCAAAGATGAAACGACGAACGTCTCGAGGATTGCAGCACCGCAAGATCTTCGAGCTCCAACGAACTGGACTTTTCGGCGAGGACAGAACTGCTGGACAACTTAGAACACTAGGATGCAATGCAGAGTAAGAAAAGATTGTGTTGTGTGTTGAAATGCCATGCAGACCTGCCTATTTATAGGCTGCTTCCCCCAGGTGAAAGGTTGTTGTGCCAATTAAGGCAGGTGGACGTGGGGAAGGAAAGTGGAGAGGTGGAGACTTCCCAACAGTCTCATTCCAGAGACTTCCAAATAGAGAAAATCTGGTGCAGTAGACTTCCAAATAGAGAAAATCTGGTACAGTAGGAGCACTGCACCACAAGCTGGGTCACACCGACAATACAAGCTGGGCTAGTCCACAAGTAGCCCACCGAAGCCTAATTGCCAAGTCCAACGGACAAGCCCACGGACAACCCAAATGACCAATTGCCAAGATCCAAGTCCAAGGACACGAACCGGAATCGGAACCGAGGCCGGGCATGGGCGTGGTGCGGCGCGGCACGGCGTGGCGCGCCGCGTTTGAGGCGGCGGCAAAAAGGCTCGCGCGCATGAGCATGTGTGGTCCAAGCCCAACACATGTCACTTTGTTGTCTCCTACTAAATGGTAGAGACTTAAATACCACAAAAAACATTACACATTAATCAATGTTGGACATTGATTAATGTAATAACTCTCCAAAACCCGAATTAGGTAAGTTTCTCCACTTTATGTAACATATTAGTTTTGTCCCCCCAAACTTCGAGCCACTATTTCTCACTCACCGAAAATCGGAATCGAGAAATTAAGCACACTATAATTATCTACTCGAAACACAGATCGATGTCATATATCTCAATTCATAAATCAGATATATATCGAGGCTCGAAAAGACGATTAAACGGGCTGACTTTTTCTCAAGTCAAATTAGCATTTAATGCTAACTAAATTTTCATATTATATATATATATATATATATATATATATATATATATATATATTTAACGATTTTTCCAACAATCCCCCACATGAGTGGAAATAGCCAAATGCATGCATGCAGACACACAACTCTGTCCTCAAGAGACAATAAAGCATCATAGTAGGTGGCTTGCGACCTTGAACCTTAGTTAGTCAGTGCTATCGAGCATACCGACGGACTAGTGGACACGTGGCCTTGAACTATTCCTTCATGTTGTATACTTAGACAATAGCACTAACACTATAAAGTCTCAACCTCACCCGTTCTCACGTTTGTGTCCTTTACAGGCCATGGACAACCTCTTTGGATTCATAAGTGTTATATAGAAGCGGCCCTCACTTCTCACTTACATAGGTGATTCTTACTCAAGTATCCTATCATACTCCACCTTCTCAAGGCATCCAAGAATCATTAAAAGTCAAAGACTTAACCTCACCACTTGACAGGTCACCAACACTCTCGAGCTCTTTTAGGGAATAGACTATTTGAGTGTGGTATCAACAGACTCATATAGCTTAGTTTTCACATTTAACCAAGTTAATGGGATCTCCAATCTACAAGGTTGGGTATCCACTATAGTCGTCTTTAACTTGTGGATTTAACTCTGATTCCCTCTACGAGCTTCTACATTTGATCTCGATTCAAACTCTTAGTAAGTGGATCCGCTAGGTTATCTATAGACTTGACATAGTCTACAGAGATAACCCCACTCGTGATCAAATGTCTTACGGTATTATGTCGACGATGAATATGTCTCGACTTACCATTATACAACCTACTCTTGGCCCTACCAATAGCCAGTTGGCTATCAGAGTGAATCATCACAGGTGACACGGGTTTCGTCCAACATGGAATATCTTCAAGAAAATTATGTAGCCATTCGCCCTCCTCACCTGCCTTATCTAAAGCAATAAATTCAGATTCCATGGTGGATCGGACTATGCACGTCATTTCGTGGATCTCCACGACACAGCTCCTCCTCCTATAGTGAACACATAACCACTAGTAGACAACGAGTCTTTAGTATCGGATATCCAATTCGCATCACAATACCCTTCAAGTACTGGGGGATGTCTCGAGTAGTGCAACTCAAAGTTAAGAGTGTATTTAAAATACCTCAGAACTCTTACAAGAGATTTCCAATGCTCTCTACTAGGATTTACTAGTATAGCGACTCAGTTTGTTCCTGGACAAGCTAGATCGGGCCTCGTACAATTCATTATGTACATAAGACAACCAATGACTCTAGCATAATCCTCTTGAGCAACATGATCACCCCTATTCTTGCTCAAGTGAACATTAACTTCTAGAGGAGTCTTTGCCGGCGCACTATCAAAGGCATTAAACCTCTTAAGTATTTTCTCAATATAATGAGATTGAGACAAAACAATCCCTTTGTGAGTTCTTTGAATCTTCACTCCAAGAATTACGTCAGCAACTCCCATATCTTTCATATCGAAAGTTCTCTTAAGCATACGTTTGGTGTCGTTTATGACTTGAAGGTTTTGTCCCATAATTAACATGCCGTCTACATAAAGACAAACAATTACAGAACCATTATTTGTATTCTTTATGTAAACACACTACATTCATTAATATTAAAATATTCGACAACATAGCCTCGTCGAATTTCAAGTGTCATTGTAATGGTGCTTGTTTCAACCCATATAGGGATTTCACCAACTTACATACCTTTCGCTCTTGGCCAGGTACTACAAACCCTTCAGGTTGTTCCATATAAATTTCTTCTTCTAAATCTCCATTTATAAAGGCAGTTTTTACGTCCATTTGGTGAATCTCAAGATTGTGCAAAGCAGCAATCGCGAGAAGCACACGGATAGACGTAATCCTCGTTACAGGCGAATAAGTATCGAAGAAATCATATCCTTCAATTTGCTTAAAACCTTTAACCACTAAACGAGCTTTATATTTGTCAATTGACTCATCTGCCTTATACTTTCTTTTTAGGATCCACTTACATCCTAAGTGATTGCAACCTTCGGGTAAGTCAGCTAAGACCAAGTGTGATTTTGCATGATGAAATCAATTTCATTTTGGACAGCTTCTTGCCAAAGTGGGTCTTCGGGTCTCGAAAGAGCTTCTTTTATAGACAACAGTTTTTCATCCAAAAGAAAAACTACATAATCAGGACCAAAGTCCTTAGCAACCCTTGCTCTAGTGCTATGTCTTGGTTCTAAAGTTTCAAGATTGGCAGCTTGCCTTTTACTCGTAGAACTACTAGCAACTTCTCTTGCTTCACCACTAGTGCTCGACTCAACTTTATCATCCTTTTTACATGGATAGATATGTTCAAAGAATATAGCATTCCTTGACTCAATAGTAGTTCCAACATTCATATCGGGCACGACCGACTTATGAATGACAAACCGATATGTACTACTATTCAGTGCATATCCTATAAAAATACAATCGACAGTCTTAGGTCCGATTGCAACTTGCTTAGGCAAATGCACTTCTACCTTGGCCAAAAACCCCCACACTTTGAGGTATTTATAGGACGGTTTCCTTCCTTTCCACAACTCGTAAGGAGTAATATCCCTACCTTTTAGAGGTATTTTGTTTAATAAGTAGTTAGCCGTCAAAACGGCTTCCCCCCACATGTTCTGGGGCAGTCCAGAACTTATTAACAAAGTGTTCATCATCTCCTTTAAAGTTCGGTTCTTCCTTTCAACAACACTATTTGATTGAGGCGAATAGGGGGCAGTGGTTTGATGAATAATACCACTTATCTTACACAACTCTTCAAAAGGAGCTACATACTCTCCACCTCTATCACTTCGTACCATTTTGATTTTACAATTAAGTTGGTTTTCGATTTCTGTTTTGAAATTAGTAAAAGCTTCAATCGCCTCATCTTTACTCCTTAAAAGATAGAGTACAATACTTAGTGCAATCATCAATAAAAGTAATAAAATACTTTTTCCCACCTCTAGTTTGTACAAACTTTAAGTCACATACGTCGGTGTGATGAGTTCTAGAGGCTTTGTGTTCCTTTCTACAGAATTAAATGGCAGCTTAGCCAATTTTGCTTCAACACAAACTTCACACTTGGTTTTGTTAAACTCATTTACTTTAAGTAGATCGAGCTTAACTAATCTTTTTATCGTATTTAGATTAACATGTCCTAATCTAAAATGCCATAAATCGGAATACTCAATCAAGTAGGAGGAAGTAGCTTCATTTTCATTATTCTTGCCCTCACGGGGCTCTTGGCGCAAGGCCATTACAGACAGCTTGAAAAGGCCCTCAGAGAGGTAAACTTTTCCTAGAAACGTTCCAAATTTTGATAAAATAAATTTGTCCGACTAAAAAACTAGTCTAAACCTCTCTTGACTAGTACAGAGCCGGACACTGGATTCTTTCGGATGTTGGGGACATGCAGCACCTCTCCAAGAGTAAGGTTCTTGCCGGAGCTCAACCTTAGCACCACAGTACCATAGCCAACTACCTCAGATGAGGCTTGATTTCCCATATTGAGCTTCCTCCCTTGGCAACTCTTGTACTTGGTGAAGCGACTTCGGTCACCACAAACATGTGTCATGGCAACGGTATCAATATACCACTTCTCTTCATTTTCCACGACATTAGCTTCTTCGGTGACAACGGTCGCAAGGTCGGCTTCAGTTATCTCCAACATGTTGGCTTGACGAGCCATCTTCTTCTTCGGCTTACGCAGCCTCCTTCGACACGTGGTCGGACTTGCCACACCGTAGCAATCCCCTTCAAACTTGCGGGGTTGAACCTTGCCCTTCCCTTTGGGGTTCTTTGTTTGGACGCCCTCTCTTGACAGTGTTGGAGTTGCCACCTTTCTCTGCGAGGTTGACTCTAGGTTCCACGGGTGCTTTGCCCTTCCCATCTCGAGTCCTCATATCGGTCTTGATGCGGAGCTTGACAACAAGGTCTTCAAGTGTCATTTCCTTTGGCTTGTGCTTCAAATAGCTCTTGAAGTCCTTCCAGCTCGGGGGAAGCTTCTCAATCACAGTTGCCATAATAAAAGCATCTGGCAAAAGCATTCATTCGGCGTGGACGTCATGGACAATGAGTTGAAACTCTTGCAGTTGTTCGATGACCGGTCGAGAGTCCACCATTTTGTAGTCCAAAAACTTGGGGACTACAAACTTCTTGGTTCCTGCATCGTCAGTATAGTATTTTCTTTCAAGTGCCTCCCAAATTGCCTTGGAGGTCTTTACATTTGCATACACATTGTATATACTATCATCTAGTCTACTAAGCAAGAAGTTTTTACAGAAATAATCTGAAGTAAGCCAATTTTCGTAGGCTATGCGAACTTAAACATTCTCCTCGTTTTCACTTGGAGGGGCGGGTGCGTTCTCCAACAGCACGGTCGTGAACTCCAATGTTGTCAAGTAGAACAACATCTTCTGTTGCCATCTTTTGAAGTCGGCTCCACTAAACAGTCGTCAGGGTCGGGTTCGAACCCCCCACCACATCATGGTGGTTCACACTCCCAAAAGGGACATTACTCTGCAAGGCAGAAGACATAGCATTGAAATTAAATGCCGAATTAGTGGCACTGGCACAGTTAAGTGCGATTCTAGCGTCGGTGGCGGCAGACATGGCGACAAGAATTGGATTTGCAAAAGTCGGGGTTGGAACCAGGACAGACACCGGCGGGACCACATTATCGGAGGAGGCGACAACGCCGGAGGTGGAGGAGATAGCGGTAGCGGTAGCATTGTTGGTGGCGGCGGCAGCGTCGGATAGGGCAGCAGAGGAGGAAGACATTTTTCAGTTTACTCGAAGCAGCTTAGGTATTTTTTTTTCGTCTTACGATTGTAGAATACAAACTGCTATTACAATGTAAACCGATAAGTCGGAAAATGAAACAAACAGAATGTCGAAAAGAAAACTTCGTTCAGTCGAGGAAGGCCTCTATCCGCAAGACGAAAAAATGCCCCGGTAGTGCTCTCGGTTGTGGCGTATCGCCCCCAAAGATAAAACGACAAACGTCTCGAGGATTGCAGCACCGCAAGATCTTCGAGCTCCGGCGAACTGGACTTTCCGGCGAGGACAGAACTACTAGACAACTTAGAACACTAGGATGCAATGCAGAGCAAGAAAAGATTGTGTTGTGTGTTGAAATGTTATGCAGACCTGCCTATTTATAGGCTGCTTCCCCCAGGTAAAAGATTGTTGTGACAATTAAGGTAGGTCGACGTGGAGAAGGAAAGTGGAGAGGTGGAGACTTCCCAACAGTCTCATTCCAGAGACTTCCAAATAGAGAAAATCTGGTGCAGTAGGAACACTGCACCACAAGCTGGGTCAGACCAACAATACAAGTTGGGTCAGTCCACAAGTAGCCCACCGAAGCCCAATGCCAAAGCCCAACTGTCAAGTCCAACGGACAAGCCCACGGACCACCCAAAGACCAATTGCCAAGATCCAAGTCCAAGTCCACGGATCGGAACCAGGGGGCGCGGTGTGGCGCGGCGTGCCGCACCGCGTGTGAGGCGGTCGGCGAAAATGCTTGCGCGCATGAGCATGTGTGGCCCAAGCCCAACACATGTCACTTTGTTATCTCCTACTAAATGGTAGAGACTTAAATATCACAAAAAATATTACACATTAATCAACGTGGGACATTGATTAATGTAATAATTCTCCAAAACCCGAATTAGGTAAGTTTCTCCACTTTAGGTAGTTTTGTCCCCCCAAACTTCGAGCCACTATTTCTCACTCACCGAAAATCGGAATCGAGAAATTAAGCACACTATAATTATCTACTCGAAACGCAGATCGACGTCATATATCTCAATTTATAAATTGGATATATACCGAGCATCGAAAAAATGATTAAACGGGCTGACTTTTCCCAAGTCAAATTAGTATTTAATGCTAACTAAATTTCCATATTAATAATATATATATTTAACGATTTTCCCAACATCCCTCGACTACAAGGTAAGTTGGCAGCCTTCCAGCGTGCTATTGATGATTGTGAGCTGGCTAATTTAGGATTCGAAGGGCATCCTTTTTCTTGGACAAATGGTCAAGGGAACCGCAAATATCCAAGAAAGACTTGATTGAGCTTTTGCAAACTCCAAGTGGTTGTCCACGTTCCCCTCTCACTTGGTGGAACATCTTGTGTGATTTCAGTCTGACCATTGTCTCATTCTTCTCAATTACAGTCCGGCAGCCAATTGTTTAATCTATATCAGACGGAAAAAAAAAACCTTTTCAATTTGAAGCTATATGGGCTTAAATATGAAACTTGCCTGCCCGTAGTTAAAAATACCTAGCTTCACACCTATTCTGATTAATCTCTTGGAGGCTTCATGAGGAAGATTGCAGGCATTACCGACACCCGTCGCTGGTGGGAGCAGGAGAAATTTGGTAATGTCAGGAATCAAATAGCCTCTCTTCGTTCCCAATTGGAACGAATCCAGGCGGCACCTCCTACGAATTCCATTTCTGAGCAAGGAAAGATTATCGAACACGAGCTCAACGCCCTTATGAGCAAAGATGAAATCATGTGGAACCAAAGATCCACAATATCTTGGCTAAAGGAAGGAGACCAGAATACAAGCTTTTTACATAGGACAGCTACCAGAAGAAAACAATGAAACACCATCACAAGGATAAAGGCTCCGGATGGATATTGGGCTGACTCTGACTTTGATATTGGACAATCTTTCATCCACTACTTCATGGATATCTTTAAAGCGGAGCGAACTCATGAAGAGGATGAAGTCATCCAAGATAATGAATTCTCTGTCTAATCAGCTTAAATAAATTCCCAACCGATCAGGGACTACACTAAAGAAGACGTTATTTCAGCCCTTCATCTGATGAACCCTCTGAAAGCACCCGGCCTAGACGGTATTCCGGTCCTTTTGTTCACAAAGTTTTGGCAAACTATCGAGGAAGATGTTATCTCTACTGTGCTTAATATCCTTAACCATGGCATCTCCCTAGCACCCCTTAACCACACAAACTTTGCCTTAATTCCGAAAAAAGAAATCCATGTGATTTCTCTATGAATACCGCCCCATTAGTCTATGCAATGTCATCCTTAACCTTATGACTAAGTGCCTTGCTAATCGCCTCAAACCCTCGCCCTCTCATATCATCCACCATTCCCAAACAACTTTTCTCCCGGTTCGTCTGATCACCGATAATGTGCTTCTTGCTTTTGAATTCTTCCACACCTTGCAAGCTTTGCAATGAAGCTTGAGACGTATGTCAAAAGTCTATGACCGTATAGAATGATCTTTTCTCAACAGTGTTATGACTCGCATGGGCTTTGCTTCCTCCTTTATAAATGCCATTATGCGTTGCATCTCCATTGTTACTTATTATGTGGTCATTAATGGCAAACCTTCTGCTCCTTTCATCCCCTCTAGAGGCATCTTCCAAGGTGACCTGATTTCACCATGCCTATTCCTCCTTTGTAGTGAAGCCTTCTCGGCTATGCATGAAAAAGCTAGTACTGGTAGCTCTCTTTTGGGGACTCAGGTTTGACAATATGCCCCAACCATCTCCCACCTGTTCTTTGCTGATGATAGTCTCATCTTTGGTCGAGCCTCTCCTGCGGTCATTGATATGGCTACGATTTTTGTTGATAAGTTCACTAGAGCTTTTGGGCAAAGAGTGAACTTCAAAATTTTTGAAATTGCCTTTAAGTAATTGTGTACCCATCAAACCATTGTCACGCTTGGAGCTAGATGTAGCATCCCCACGGCGGAGAAATGTGGGTTTTACTTGGGTCTTCCAGAGATGAAACGTGATATTTTACACTACATTGAAGAAATAGTTGCTATGAAGCTGAACAATTGGGAAACTCACCATCTCTCTCGAGCCGGCAAAACGGTTCTTATCAAATTTGTTCCGAAATAAATCCCTGTCATATGTGATGAATTATTTCCTTCTCCCGGCTTCGACCACCCATCGCACTGATCAGCTTATTGAAAACTTCTAGTGGGGCCAAAAGAATATTAAAAGACGTATTAATTGGTGCTCATGGGAGTCTTCTTGTTCGGCAAAAGATCAAGGGTTGGGGTTTCGTGAAGTCGAATATTTTAACAAAGTTTTTCTTGCCAAACAGCGTTGGCGCGATTTTTGGAAATGGATTTGGCGCCTTCAAGTTCCTCCTAAAATGCGTATCTTCATGTGGCGAGTGTTAAGAGGCCTTTTTGCCAAAGCACACTAAACTTAAGAGGCGTGGTATTCTTCTGGATCAGATATGCCCCAGATGTGGCTTGGAGGAAGAATCTACTGAACATTGCCTGACTGTCCTTAAACAAGGTTTTTTTGGTAGCCATAGTATGCTTATCTCTGATTGGATCTTGGATTTTATCAAAGGTAGACCCCCTTAAGTCTTCGAAAACTCTGCCTCCCTCCTTCGGATTAGTTGGGAAGCTCGTAAACTTACCGTATTCCACAACAAAACCCTCTCACATTTGGAATGCTTCCGAACTGCCCAAACTAACCTCCTCGACTTCCACAACCCTCTCCTAACACTACCAACACCCTTTCCTCCTGGTAGCTACCACGTGTTGGATAAAGTGTAACATTGATGCTTCCCTTAATCCTGATGGGGCTACTGGCCTTGGCCAAGTTCTCTATGATTGCACTAGCGCCCTAACCAAACTCTTGTCAGATCATCTGTCATTTTGTAATAGCATTGACCTTGCTCAAAGTCTTTCATGTCTCCAAGGTATCAAAGGAGTTCGTGATGAATGATTCCTTTTCCTTGAGGTGGAATTGGATAACCAGAACCTTGTCCACTCTCTTTCCCGGGGCTCCATCACCAGAACCCCAGTGGGCACCGTCCTTGCTAACATCCTCACGATTGCCGTCGCTTTTGAGCGAGATACCTTTAGATGCAATCCGGATCTTCTGGCCCATTTACGGTGGACCACTCAGTGGCCACAACGCTGTCGCCACGCAGCACATTGGTGGGCCCATGTTACCATTTACCTGTAGAATATGGCCACCAATGCGCAGCGTGACAAGCATGATGGGGGACCACTGAGTGGTCCACCGCAAATGGGCCAGATGATCTTTTGCCCTTTAGATGTGTGGCCAGGGATTTAAATTTTGTTGCCTACCGTATTGCTCAACTTGCTAGAGATCCAAATTTCTTACTTGATGATAGTTTGAACACTACGATTATCGCACTAATGGTGAACTTCGTCCTCCTATGTAGAAACTTAATATTAGTGAACATTCATGTTTCCCTAAAAAAAAAATTACGTTGGCAATACACTGCACAAGCCCCGAGCTTCAAATTGAAGATCTTAGGGATTTCAATCTATTTAATTAACAAAACCTCATAATGTAAAACATCTTAGGAACCTTACTTTATTATCGACTAGATCTAATGAATAAAAGAATGTTTTTGAGGGGCGCCTCGATACGAAACGTTGGTAAAATGCTCCGAGGTCTGAGACGGGTGTTCCCTCTCAGCGTTCTCGCTAGTTATGTCTCAATTACTCGCATAGTCAGCGCCACCGCCGCTCCCTCACGCCATTGCCTCCGCCGCTTCTCCATTATCAACTGACAGTGATGAGTGGTTTTCATACCATCTCATCGTAGTCTTTTTAAGCATATTAACATAATTTTCCATATATTTTTAGCTTTTGTTTTGCTTGGAATCGTATATTTTCGATGGTTTTTGATTTTGTAGGTTTCTCGCGCGTTTTGAGCATATTTGGTAGTATTTGACACCAAAATAGAAGAAACCATGACCATTGATGCATTGCAAAGATGGAGTTGTTTGGATGAAGAATGAAGAGGATTTGAAGCCGGATGTTGAAGAAATCGTGTTTCGGAGCTCGTGTAACAAGGCAGTTGGGAAATCGTGTGACAGGCGGATCTAACAATCTTAGAATCCAATCTCCACTGTCCACATCGTAGTTCTATGTGTTAGGAACATTGTGGCAAATTTTCGTGGTGATCCAACGGCTAACGAAGGATATATCGCGTTTTTCCCAAAACGCGACAGTGCAGAAAAATGTGTTTGGCCGAAGCACGCGGACCGCGGTCCGCGTTTTGTGCTGGACCGCGGTCCGCACTATTCTGACTCAAAACTGAATTTTTTCGTGGGGTCAGACTGCGGTCCACCTTTTGTGCTGGACGGCGGTCCACGTCTTTTACAGCCCAAAAACGTCTTTTTCGGCCCGAAACCTATATAAACCCTTCCGGACTTCTTTCCTAAGTACCACACACCATAATTTCGACTTTTTTCAGCCCCCAAAGAAGAGAAACACCCAAGGCATCCCTCCGTTGAAGATTCAATGCGAAGAACGAATACTACAACCGAAGAACCAAGTGCGATGATCAATCTACGAGGTTCTAGGTTGTATAATTCTATCTTAGTTTTGTTTAGGGTTTTTTATACTTATTTTCCATGGATACTTTTTGCATCTTTTGTGATTGTTTTACTGCGAATATGAGGGGCTAAATCCCCTTGTGTGGGGGTTTAGCAGGATCTATGTTTTTGATGAATTGATTCAACCCCTAGTTTTCCAATGAATGAATTATTTTGTTTCTTAATTGTTGAGCCTGCTTTTGATTTCTCTATGATTCTTTAATGTAACTGACCATCATCTTAGATAATTATAGAGAATATAGGTAATAGATAACACGGCGGATCATACCCGGTTATTTATTTAGATCTGCAATTAAGTGTCTAGATTGTCACCATTGGTTTGAGATAGTTTAGATGGTTCTTTAAATCCTTGAGCATGATACGATCCTTAAGTTCATGATATGATCACTTGATTGACCCTTAGGATTATAAATTAGAGATCTCCCGCCATCATACGGAATCCCTAGAGCCTTAGTGAATGAACCAACAAAATAAATTCATAAATGCTAGCTAGAGAATGGGAATGAATCGATCATCTTAGGCATAGTGATTGTTAAACCTCTGCACTCTTCATCAATCTTGAAACCACACCCATTATCCACTTTGCTTCGCTTTTACTTGTTTTTCTACTTTCTTGCTATTTTAATTCCATAGTTTAGAATAAATCAAACTCAGTTTAGGACCAAGTATATAGTTAAATAATTAGGATAATTAGAACCTAGCTGAGTCCTTTTGAGATCGACCTCGGGAGTTGCTAGATTAGGTACTATACCGATTCGTGCACTTGCGAGAATTATAATTTGTTCATGAGACAGCAACAGCTCCCTCACGCCATTGCCTCCGCCGCTTCTCCATTATCAACTGACAGCAACAGCTCCCTCACGCCATTGGTAAGTGATTTGCAATGCAATTGGGCTACTTAGTTGAAATATTTATGATTTGTCCCACCTCCTAAGTTATAGTCCTATATATTTCAGTTAGAAATAGTCGAACTTAGGGATTAGGATAAATGGGCAGCGACGGCCGTCAACCGTCTCTCTAAGTTTTAGTGTGAAATTGTAACAAGTTTACATATTTATCAATTATCATTTTACATCTTAAGGAAAACGACTAAAAAAGATATAGCATGAAAGTATTCTACTAAAGAGCCACCACCGGCTAATGAAGGCAAAAAAGGATATAAGTATTTGAAGTGTGATTTCTGCCCAAAAGTAATTACAGACAGGGTGAAGAGAGTGAAAGAACATCTAGCGTGTATATCATAGAAACGTGGCGTCATGTCTGAAATAAAGGAATAATAAGAGAGGAAGAAATTGTACTTTCCTCCGCGTATGTTGTAGTCGCTTTGATTGTTGCTCCTGTTCAGATCTTCTATCACTTGGATGCTAGAGGCTTTAATTCTATGAAGCTTGGTTCCCTAGAGCAGTACAATTGCCTTTCGCGTTGAGTATTTTCTCTGAATTTCTTGCGGAAAGCTTGTGTCTTGTTCGTTCAATGCTCGTAATCTTCGTGTATCGCTCTGTATTCTACGATTTGATTTTCCCTCTATTTATAGAGGTGAGCTATGGATAGATCCGTTGGAGACGAACTGTCCATGTGTCACTCTCTTTGGGTAGCTAACGGCTCTTTTGAAATCGTGCAGAGTCTACCCTCTTTTTCTGGAAAGTAGTTGACTTGCAGCTTTTTACCAGAACTTTAACAGCTGGCTGCTTGTCATTGGTCGAGGTGTGGAGAGTTGTTGAGACATTCAAAACTTCAAGGCAAATACTGAAGCTGACTTCTCTGATGTGTACAACCACCTCGGACAACTCGACTGATTTAACTTGAAAACTTCTGACAATCAAGGAGACTGTCAAGCCGTTGCTGAGTCTGACCGGGGATTCAATAGTATACTCCTGCTGAGTCCAACTCTACTGAAGGTCGACTCTGAGTTCAGTGAACTGCTCCTGCTGAGTCCAGTTATACTGACTCTTTCAGTATGCTACTCCTGCTGAGTCCAGCACACTAGTGAATCTGAACACCTCTCAGTATGCTGCTCTTGCTGAGTCCAGCACTACTTAGTCTTCACTCCATGGTACTGAGATGGTCAATCTACTGAGGGTACAGCAGACAGAACTTCTGAACTTGGACCATGCTGAAGGTAAGTCTATTGAGTCTGAAACTCTCAGAGACCAAGGCGTTACAAAATACAAAGGAATGGTTCACCGATCAAATTAGAATTTTGGGATCAACCAAATCTTCTATATAATCTACTGCTGAATCATCTCCCAACATTCTTTTTGGTCTTATAATGTTGGCTAGTAATCAATTTTGGTTTTGTAATGTTGCATAAAGTTGATTTTTATCCTCAAATGTGGTTTTATAATCGATTTTGGTCTTATAATGTGCTAAAAATCAATTTTTGTCGTGTAATGTGAGATTAATTCATCTTTTGTTTTTTATATGTCTTCATTTTCGTTTTGTTTGTGAACAAAGAATTGTTGTATTAGTTCCACTAATAACATTAAAGGCATAATTTACAAATTATGTTGTAGTGTCCTAAAATAGACCCAAAAAAAAAATGTCACATTATAAAATAAAAAAATGAACTAATTCGCATTACACTACCCAAATCAATTATATGCATATCATAGGACTACAGTCGATAATAAAACCAATCATATGCTACATTATAGGACCATAGTCGATTATTAGCCAACATTACAGGACAAAAAAAATTCTTTGATTAGTATCTTTGATTTTACTACATGGGGAAGTGGCCAGAATGATCTCCGATGACGGAAAACGACGAGTGTATATCACTCTTCGGTAAGAGGACTAAAAATGGATAATTTATAAAATTATAAGTCCAAAATTAATTGATGCATCATTACAGGATCCAAATTGATTTAGAGCACTATTGTTGGACCAAAATTGATTTTTTCTCCTCTTTGCAAATATAGACTGAACATTGTTTAGAATCTTTCTAAGATTTTTATCCAAACACTATTGCTACAATTACTTTTTCCTACATCTTCTTCCTACTACAAGAGTATGAGCAAATATTCGTTTCGTTAGCTCGTAAGACATGCCCAATTTTAAATTGGAACTAAAACCAGCATAAATTAGAACTGGAATAAATCATAACTGTCTCGAATTGTAAACCGTCGGTTTGCGGTTCAATTTGTTCTTTTTGAAACCGTGAAACTACCGGTTTAGTTTGTATATTTGCAAATAAATACAAATTTCTCAAAAAATATATGTAGGATGAAAGGAGTTCAAATTTTGCCATAAAAAATTTAGAATAACAAATGTCGTTTAATAATTGCTACGTATCGGAGAATCGACAACATGAACGTAAATTTTTATTTCTAATATAATGAAGACAATGAAGAATCAACAAGAGCAATTATATATATTTAATAGTTATTTTTTTTAATGTTATAGATTATATATAATTTTATTTTTGACTTATTTTGAAAAAATAATTTTTTAATAATGATTAAAAAATTAATTTAGTAAATAAAAAAAATACAAATTTAGAAGAATTGTGAAAGCGGTAAGTCGAAACCGACGATTTTGAAATCGGAATCATTAAACCGTCTATAGGCAGTTTGGTTTTACGGTAATTTCAGGTTTTGGAAAAATGTAAAATTAATTGGAACTGAAAATGGAAACCCATATAAAAACACTTACTTGAAAATATAAGATTATTAACTTGGTAAGATTTATATTGTCATACTTTAATTAGTAATAAGCTAATAAGCATAACTCACTAGTAAATAAATATACTATAAATATCTATGTTAATCGATAAAAGCCCACAGGTTTCCTCTTTCTGTATCCGTATCTTATCTCATGTCCCTCATAACAATATTGTTTGTTAGATAAATGTTTAAACAACAACTAATTACTGGAATTAGCCAAGCTTAAAACTTACGTTTAAATTTGAGATAACATGGATAAGATGAGAGAAATTGCATGTGATCCAAACACCAAAGTCCTCTTTGCTAATTCAACCCAACACCAACCCTCTTATTTTCACTGTTTTGTCAACACAAAACAGCAAAGATTTGCTTCCAAAAATGACAGAATCAGCATCAACATATTTAATCCTTTCGGATTAAACCACTTGAAGACACGTCAATCTAAAAGCTAAGAGATTAGGTGAGATTTGCCAAAACTAAACCCAACAATGAGATATGAAATTCCAACAAGAAAAAATCATTTCCATCCATACCAGTGATTTCAGCCCTCTATATATCAGTATGCAAGAAACACACTGCATCCCCATCCCTAACTAAACTCCATTATCATTCCAAAACTTGATTTCTTGACATGGCTAAACCAGGAGAAGGCTGTTGCAGAACAGTTGAAGAAATGTTCAAAAACAAGGAGGAGCCACCACAATGTTATGCCTGGGCAAGTGATATAGAACTTGATGCACCATTGGCCACAGAAATCCCAGTCATAGATGCTGCTCGACTGGCTTCGTCTGTGGATTCTGAGCTCGTTGCGCTGCGCTCTGCACTCAGCACATGGGGTTGCTTCCAGGTTCCACCTTTTCTTTGCTTCTAAGTTGTATGCTTGCATTTTCCAAGCACGGCCATTTACCATGTTGAAGTTTTCTTTGATTGCAGGCAGTAAACCATGGCATGGAAAGCTTATACCTTGATGAAGTGCGCCAAACTGCTAAAGATTTCTTCCACCAGCCTATTGTAGAGAAGCAGAAATACACGAGCAAAAGCGGTCAGCTTGAAGGTTACAGCACCGGTCCAGTTATTGATGGCGTCGAACATCTCGAATGGGTCGATAGGCTGCGTCTTCTAGTCATACCAGAAGAAGGGAGGAACCTCAAGTATTGGCCTCGGAGCCCAGAAACTTTCCAGTAAGCATCTGTTGATCGTCACATGTTTAGACAAAATATGTTATTACAATGCTTTGAATTGAAATGTACTGTCCATGTACCTGCAGAGAAGTACTGGATGATTACTCAGCTAAGCTGAGACGGATGAGAGATCAAATCCTCAAGGCAATGGCCAAATCGTTAAATTTAACTGATGAAGAGTGTTTTCTGAAAAAAATCACCACGATGTCTGCACAATTCAACTACTATCCGCCATGTTCAAAACCTGATCGAAGTTTTTTGGTCTCCGACCACATACAGATGGTACCGGAATGACTATTCTCTTGCAAGACACCCATGTACGAGGCCTGCAGCTGCTCAAAGACAATCGGTGGTATTCCGTTTGTATAATGCCTCACGCACTGTTAGTTCAGACAGGGGATCAGCTTGAGGTAGATACTTATCCATATACATAATGAAGCAATTAAGAAAAGCTGCATTCATGTAAAGAGTGGAAAGTGGGAGTACCGTGGCAATCTTGTAATCTGTTATTGCTCCTTGTTTCCTGCAGATAATGAGCAATGGGATATTCAAAAGTCCTATGCACAGAGTTGTTATAAACTCGGAGAAGGAGAGGAACTCCTTGGCAGTGTTCTGCTCTCCTGATTCATCCCAAGAGATTGAACCACTGGATCAACTTGTTGACGACGAAAGACCAAAGATGTTCAACAAAGTAACAAACTATCCTGGGATTTTCTACCACTACTATCACCAGGGGAAAAGGGCTATAGATTCAGTTAGGATATAGTCACTTTATATTCCGAGTGAACAATATATAACAAGTATAATGATGCAGACTGCAGTATGCATATAGTGCAGAATATATGTACTCATTAGATGATCTATCTACTCAAGAGTCAGGTCTTCCAACTTTTAGTTGGCCAATATTCTCATACCGTCATTAGAGAATATTTAGCAATCAGATCTTACTAACAAAATCTATGAAATTTATTAATTAGACAATCCATAGAAAACCAAAACAAGAAAATTTAGTAAATGATAACTGGAAATCAAACAGAACGGCCAAAACTAAAATCATCATCCCCTTGAAGTAGGGTGGAGATAAAAGCATTTTCCCAATTATCCAGCCATCAAGACCAAAGAGCAAGAACAAGTGAGCAAAGCCCAGAACATGATGTAATCAAGAGAATCAGGATATGGATATAATCAGATGTTACATTCCGACTAACATCAATTAAACAGAAATACATGATAATGGCACAGATTGCTAGCCTGGCCCTGATAACGCGCAGATGAAACAATATCTTGCTTGAAATTAAGACACATAGCAATAAGTGAAACAAAATACAGATTAAAGGAAAAAGCCAACAGAGATCGCAAGGATAGAGTCTCTCGTTGATAAGTTAGTCTGCCATCTATCAGAAAATGGAAATGTGTGACACCTGCAGTAAAAGCGAAAAGAACTTTAAGTGGCATATTACCAGCAGTTAAGGCAATGAACCAAGTTATCGCCAAGTCATTTACTCAATTTTCATGACTGGTAAAACAACATACAGCAGAAAGAACTGGTGATAAGACAATTAAACATCGAAGGATATCCGTTTAAATGTCTACATTGTTCATAATGACATATCAACACGAGAAATGCTCTAAAAAGGATAGGAAACTAGCTAGTTAACTCAGCATAGACTTACAAGGAATCTCAATACAAGGTGCTGAACTACAAGTTTAGCAGATAAGCTCGTAGCAAGATATGTAAGTAATTTATAATGCTTAGTGCAATGGGCCTCTTCCAACTCTGTAGGATGACCATTGAAGACTACACAGTTACAGAACAGCTTCCATTTCAATTACAGCCTGTCAAAATCCGAATTCACAATATTCAATAACGGATTGGTATTCACTACATTCATCATGAATTTGAGGAAAAAAGGAGTGTCCTACACATCTGTTATTGCGCAAACCAAAGAAAGACCATTCACCTCTTGTTAACAAAATATTAGAGTTTCAGGGTTCACCATTATTAAACCAGACATAAAAGCATAACAAATCACAAGCAATATATAACACGGATTGGCTTTACTGAAATTGGATTTCAAGAGAGTCCATAAAATGTATTTTTTCCCTTTTACTGCAACGCAGAAGCAATTTGAATTTTGCCAATCTTTACAATGAATCCGATCCATTCACAATATGAAATGTCTTTACCACATCTTCTATGGTTTATTTTGACATAAAAGCTGTATTAGAGTAAATCAGCTATAATCATGTCATGTCACGAGACAATTTCACCATTCCCAATCCTTTCCTTCAATATACAGTACCATGACCGAGAGAGCATACCTATTACAACACAAAGAATCCTAATTGTTCTTGTTCGCGACCGTCTCCGATTGAGGTGGCAACAAGGGAGTCCCATTTTTGGGCAACTTCGCCAGCATTGGCCTCCGGTGAATTCCTTCCTCCGACTTCCCAAACAACTGCTTCCTCAACGCCTCGTGCAAGTGACCAAACAACTCTTTTTTCAACGCCTCAAACGCCAAATCCAATCTCTCCAGCTGCTCCATTGCATTCTTATTGTACATAAAGAGGCCGTAGTACAAGTCAAAACTATCGCTGGCCGTGTTCTCCACCAAATTCAAAAGGGTCTCGTATCCTTTCGTGTTGATCGGAGTACTCTCCAGCTGCAGCTTCTCCAGAATCCTTCCCATCGTGTGCGTAATAAACTGCGAACCCGCAGCGTATTTATCGTGCTCCGCGCAGGTCATGTCCACCATTGTGCACCCTTCCTTCTTAAAAATATCTAAGAATGTCTCAACTCTGTTGTTTCTGCTGTCCTCGTTTCCAATCCTAACTTTATCAAACACAAACGGCAAATTCTGCCAGGTAATTTTCCCGCTCTCGGGTCCGAACATCGGGTGCGTGCAGAGGATGTCGAAATGATGAGGGAGAACCTGAAGAAAAATGTTCTTCGGGAACTCCTTCACCGACAAAACGTCGACGAACAGAGTGTTCCGCCGCAAGCGCTGCAGCGGCAGCGACCGGAGCACAGATTCCATCGATATTATGGAGGTGCATATGAGTATGACGTCGGGGTGCTGCTCACACAGGTCGTGTGGATCGGAGAAGAATGCGGCGCCGAGAGATTGCGCGACGGCATGGTAATTTGAGCGCGAGTGCGCGAAGACGGTGTGGCCTTGTCGGATGAACGCCTTTGCAAGGAATTGACCGAAGTTTCCGAATCCGACGACGGCGATCTTGAGCTTGGTCGACTGGCTGAAACGGTTGAAGAGGTATGCCTCGTAATCGTAGGGCTGCGCCGCGTCGACTGCGCGGATGCAGTGGAGGCGGCGACTTCGGCGGGAACTGAGGGGCTGCGGAATGGAGGGAGAGAATGGCAGCTGGTCAGAGTGGTGGTGGTGCGGCGGGAGTAGTGGAGAAGTCCGGGCGGAGGTGCCGAAGGGCGGCGTCTGCGTGGTGGCGGGTTGGATGGAAGAGAAGGAAATCATGGGTGCTAGTTAATTAGAGTGAAAACGGAGTAAATAGAAGAAGGTGGCGTTCTGGTGGTAGATTTAGAAGGGATGGGGTTTGACGTTGTGGGTTTATATAAATGGGGTGACTGACTGGTCGCTGGGGCTGCTCCAATTTGAAGCCCTTGGTAGTTGGACGAAGACGTTTCCAAATTAACACATAAAAACCACAAAAATAATTTCATTATTATTATTATTATTATACATGCCCAAGAACACGCTCATATACCATTCCCACACCCATCCAGGGGTAATCGTACCTCTAAAATTATGTTTCTTCGTATATTTTAATATTTGCGTGCTTAATTTTAAATATTAAATTCATTTTTTTATCTTTTTCTTAATAAGAAAATTCGTAGTTGCTAGCTAAAATATGTAATACATGTCGGAATATTACAAATGAGACAAATTACATCAGATTAATCTTATGCCACAAACTTAACCTAACATTTTTGTTAATCTTATCACACCTTATCACATAATACCAAACGTGGCTTAAGATGTGAACATATGTTTAAAACTATTTAATTATAACTTATTCTCACTAGTGGAAAAGTATTGTCGGATTGATTCCATTATTTGTGTAATAACTTTAAAAATGCGATAAAAGTAATTAGAGATCGAGAAATTAATAATAAAATTAACTACCAACCACAGGATTCTTCTTTAATTTATTTATAATGCTACGAAACGTTGAAATTTTCTATTACTTTGATTCTGTTATTGTGAAAATAAAACAAACATTGAATTTCTATTATTCAATACCCAATTGCTCCATATTATATTCCTTTCTTTTTCGTAGTGCGCTCTTGCTTACTTTTCTTATTCCATCAATCATTTCTCCACGCCCAAACTTCAACTATTTCAGAAAAAAAAAAAAAAAAAAATCGTTTCACTAATCAAGTCTCATTGTTTTTAGGCACGAGAATTTAAAAGGATGGAAAAAAAATGTGTGGTGTAAAAGTATAAAGTAGTAGGGTCAATTTGTTTAGAATGGTTGTGGTCCACTCATTTATTTCCATTTATGAAATAAGATTTGTTTAGTAAGATATCTCGAAATAGTAAAATGGGACTTGACAAGTGAAATGGACGAAGTACTTGTTTGTTTTCTCGCACTTAAAATAGACTAGTATTTTGAAAGTCTCATTCTTGTAAGTACACAACTATAATCACAAATTATTAATAATTTTCGTAATAGATATCATTAGTTCATAAATTGAGAATTACATTAGTTCATCTGTTTTACCCAACATCCTAGGTCTCGTCTTGTCCCTTCTGCGACATCCCATAAAATTGAAACACAAATCGTGAAAAAAGGAAAAAATATAAATAAATAAACAGTTATATCTCATCGTTGTATATAACCACTAGTAATCTTTCTACAACATTTTGTTTCTTAATAAATTGTGGTAAAGATATAGATATAAAGTGATAGTGTAAATATATAAAGTAGGAGTGTCAACTTGATATGGTGGAAGTTATCAGTTTGAGCTTGATTATTCATAAACTCAATTTGAGTTTTTTCTATTTGGAATTGTCTATCGCGATGATTCCATGAGAATGGATAAAAGACTTGTGGGATTGATGTGAGGGGGCAGGGATGAGTATATTTCTTGGAGCGAGCTCCGAGCAAATATGAAGTGCATGAATACAAGTTATGCCTTGACAATTTCAATTATGCTTTGTCTACGAACAAGAAAGCTATAAGTAATGCACCTATGAATCTCATGAAGAGTTATTTGTTTAAATTTATTATGGTTCATTTATTTGTATTTATTTTAAGAATTAAAACATAAATACTGAGACAAATCGAAAAGAAAAATACAGTTAAACCTCTCTAAATTAATATTGTCGGGACTGTGGGATTTTATTGTTTTAGAGAGATTAATTTATCTATAAATTAATATTTATTAACTTATAGAGAGTTTTCGAATTTCAATGAAATCGAATTTTAATTAGATGAATATAAGGAGTTATAAGTTTATATTTCATATTTCATATCATTATACTATTTACTATCTAAAAACAATGAATTATACTTCTTTAGTCTCATTTCCCTTTTTAGCTGTCCCACGTGACTTGTCCCACTTCCTTAAAAGGAAAATAATTATTACACAAACTCCTATTTTTTCTTTGTGAGACCAACTCATTTACACACAATCAACCATTTATATTAATCTCCGTGCCGAAAAGAAATGAAACAAGTATTTATTTAAAAAACAAGTACAATGATATAGTTAAAATTAATCATCAATGAACACTAAAAAAACTAAAGACAATACAATTCCTTTGGAATCAATTACGTGCAAGAAAACATTTATTGAGTCTGGTACTTTTCACAATTTTATGGCGCAGTTTGAGAAAACAACACAATAATTTTTTGATGCAATTAGAAAAGTGAGAGATGAGATTTAATTAGATTTAAGTTATACAAAAAAAAACAGGTAACACTAGAATCATATATGTTTCACAAAATTACCAAGTGTTATTTGTAATTTCAAATAATTATTAATTTATGATTTTGACGGAACCGTATATTTACATTGGAGTTTTTTGAAAATTATTGTCTTATTATCTTATCGAATTTGATGATTTCTTACACGGATCCAAGTCAAAACCGAAAAAACATTATCTTAAAGAAGTTATTAATTTACTGAGTATTAAATTATAGAGATTTTAGTGTACTACGTTAATAATGAGCTGTTGGAATATTAAAGGAACCCATAATATAAAATAAAGGTTTTTTTGGCACTAAATGGTGTAACAAAGTTGTCGTGTACGCAAATTGGATTTGACTATTTGTTTCTTAAAAAAGAAAAAAAAAACTCCCATAAAATAAAAAATAGGCAAATGCATTTACTCATGGGAATCATCAAACAAATAAATTCACCTAACCCCTTTCAATTATTCCCGATTATTTA
The DNA here is from genome assembly GCA_028984105.1 of Lavandula angustifolia. Lineage (NCBI taxonomy): Eukaryota > Viridiplantae > Streptophyta > Magnoliopsida > Lamiales > Lamiaceae > Lavandula > Lavandula angustifolia. The sequence goes on along the minus strand of CM054815.1, from coordinate 24,667,310 downwards.
ATTAGGAACCATTACAATTTTATGTTCCAGTTTTACATTTTTAAATTACATACAATACTTTATTAATTAACACGAGAATAATATATTGCACCCTTGTGTATTTATTCGTACCCGCAACACTGCACCAAGTAAATAAATTATATACGACGCTATATACATACGAGATATTTTTATTTACAATTTAATTCTATATGTTTTGCTTCAGAAAGTCTCTGTTTTACGCGTGATCATTATGGAACTAGTTCATTCATGATTGTACCCAGTCTTCTCGGCCGGATGTCTATCCAGAAAACTCAAATTTAATAGTTCAGCCGATCGAATCAATGAATTGAATCGGATTGTCAATATAAATATACAATAATTATATAAAAATTCACCAGTAATAATATTAATAAAAAATCTAAAAAAAAGGTTTAGTATAACTAATTTAATCCACGTGACTTTTGGCACATTATCTAAAACACAAAATAATTAAAATAACTAAATTCACAAAAACACCAACTCTATACTACAATCAAGCTTAAATCATTCAATTCATAATTCAATTAAAGTACCCATTCAAATTTAATAACTATCAATTCAATAATTTAAATTCGAGGACAAATACTTTTCAAAATGTAATTTAAACAATCGATAAAAACCTAAAAATGAATACCAACGGCAACCGAGATGGAAAGGTGTGATTTTTAAATTTGGGTTTTCGTTAGTTTGTTTTTAGAAATGTTCTGTAGAGGAAATTAAATTATTATCCAATTTTAGGAATTTAAAGTTTGTTATTTTTATATAATAAATGGTAAAAAAAAATTAGAAAAAAGTAAATTGAAAATTGAAAAACTAGGTCAACCGAGTCATGGGTCCCGATCGAACCAATTGACTCGGCCCTGTCACAATGGGTCAACCCCAAAAAGGGTCTTCTTTGTGCCCGACCCAGATTTATCACCGTATCTAGGGTCAATCGGTTTAACCTAATAGGTCGGGTTTCAAAACATAGATTGTATCTCGTATTTAGTATCCCTATCTCATTTTTTGTATCTCATTTGATGTAATTTAATGATTACACATGTTTTTGCTCGAAAACAATTCTTACCGGTGGAATTAACAAATTCAAGATAGAATATATAATTTGGTAAAAAGAATATGTGCCATTATTTCAACGTAAAATGAAACACAAAAATTGAATAGAGGTTTTCATGAGAGGGGCAATGTTTATATACAGTCATTTTGGCTCTCTAGATATTTGGAAAATTGATTTGTTCAAATAAACTTATTGCCTTAATCTTATCTAATTGGATTAAAGTTCCTGAAATTGTAACATATGTATGAATGACTACAAAAGTAGTAAATAGTATGCCGGGAATTATGAAATTTGGACCATGCATGCAGTTTGCTACGGACAACAGAAAAAAATAAAGAAAAAGTGTTCAGTTGTGCCTAATGAGAATTAAACCTTAGACCTGAAGATTAAACAAGGAAAAAATGTTCAGTTGTGCCTAATGAGGATCGAACCTTAGATCAGAAGATTAAACAAAATAAAAAAGTTAGAAATATGGTTATTTAAGGCGAACAAAGCTCAAACCCGAGGCCTACGGAATACTAATACTTATTTCTATAACCGTTGTACCAATACCCATTCTCGTAAATTTATATGACTAGTACTTATTTGTTTATAACGTGAATTCGCCCTAACTGCTAGGGTTTTGGAATATGAAAATTATGTTGAAGACCTCTCTCTCTCTCTCTCTCTCTCTATCTCTGTTGGTCCCGAGATTAAACGTTTAGGTGTAGAGGGGGGAGGGGGGTGAATACACCTGAAAACAATTTCTCAACTTAAAACGCGAACAGTCTTTTTTAGGAGGATGACGTACTGAACGAATTCAGTAGACCAAATAAGTTGTTCTGAATCGCGTGGCAGAGTGACTGACTTCACTGAGGCCTGCTAGCTGACTAAGGTCAGAATTCAATACCGTTCAGCTGAAGTTCAGTAAGTGCGGAAATGTGTAGGCTCAAATTCAGTTGAGTTAGAAAACGTTTTTAAGAAAACAGTTTCAGTATATTAGTGCAATCTGTTAAGCTTTGTTGAAACTCAATTGAATGATTTTGAAAGATATTTTCAGTATGAACAATAATCAATGCAACAGTTAAAACACAGAACACAAGCAATTTTAAAGTGGTTCGGATCTAACAATCCTACGTCCCATTGTCCCCGAAAAGATCAGGAGGCTATTTTATTATACTGAGTTAGTCTCAGTCGGTTTGTGCACTGGACAAATACTGGTCTTGATCTTTATACTGAACAAGTCTCAGTTTACAAGATATCAAACTAAAGTGTTTGACAAACTCTCCAACTATGAAGGAGTCCTTTACAGTAAGGATCAGTTCAAAGACGAGCTCCTTCGTTCTAAGCTATAGATATAGTCTACTGAGCTTAGGTTAGAGGGATAGGGAACAAGAAGGTGGCTTCTAGAGCGACGAATGGTTAAGTATAGATTTGGGGTTCGTATTCGGCGCTTGGATACTAGAGGCTTTATGATCTCGATTCAACTTAGTTCCCTATGAGCAAGTATGTCACCTTTCGCTGGAGATTACTCTATGAAGTTCTGGCGGAAAGCTTAAGTCGTTTCTGAGTTGCTCGTGAATGCTCGTGTGTTCTTCGTTTTCTAGGTGAGCTTCAATTTGAAATCTTCCCTCTATTTATAGAGCAGAGACATGGATAGATCCGTTGGAGACGACGATCCATGTGTCTCTCTCTTTTGGGTAGCTAACGACTCTTTCAAAGTATGGTGGCAGAGTCCTTTCCCTCCATTTTCGGAAAGTTGTTGACTTGCAGCTTTAATCAGAAAGTAGACAGTTGGCCGCTCGTCATTGGTCGAGGCTGAAGAAAGTAGGTGAGCTAGAACAGACTTCAAGGTGGATCTGAAGCTGACTTCTCTATACCTCGTATGACTCTGCTGATTTGACTTAAGATATCCTGAAAGTCAGACGACTGTCTAGCCGTTGCTGAGTCTGATCTATGTTCAGTAGCATACTCCTACTGAGTCAGCTCTACTGAAGGTCAACTCTGAGTTCAGTGAACTACTCCTGCTGAGTTCAGTTCCACTAACTCCTTTCGCATATCGATCCCGCCGAGTCCAATACTACCGAGTCTTCTTCTTCTGTACCGGGGCCGATAGTCTGCGAAGAAGAACCAAGGGACGTAACCGAGCGCGAACCATATTGAAGAGTGTCTACTGAGTCTGAACCCCTCAGAGACAGAACAACAAATTACAATAGAATGGTTCATCAATCAAAGTAGGGTTTTGGGATCTTCAAATCTACTGAGCACTAGGCTACTGAGTTATCTCCCAATAATTTGTGGAGCTACTAAATCATCTCCCAACAAGTTCCCCCTATTTGATGATGCCAAAACCTAAAACTATAAACTATCAGAAATAGAGCTTCTTACAAATATTACAAGTAGAATCAGGGAGTTGTTCTTCAAGTTCTAGACTACTGAGGGAGTCAGGGAAGAAATATTAGAACCTATACAGAAATCTAACATCAATTTCCCCCTTTCTAACAACAGTTTCCCTCAAATATATCTATAAGATCAGAATCTAACAAGCTAAGAACTCACATATAAGTATAAATATAAAGTGAGTGTGTGAGTCAGTAATCACTTGAGTGATTCTGAGTGTTATGCATAAAAGAAACAAGGCCAAGTAGACAATAAGGTATTGTCAGGGCCGAACATCAATGATGTTATATATGATGAAATATCGAGACAAGACATCAAGCTTACTATTCTAAAGAAAAGAAAGACAAAGATACACGTAAGCTAACAACTATCATCTCCCGAACCGATGAATCCGATCTTTGAAGTCTTTTGATTTCTCCTCGTGAAGCGGCACCATACATTCGGTAAGTAACTCTTCTCGGCTTCGGATCTCGGCCATGTCGGCGAGGATCAGCCTCATCTAGATTCTTGGCTTGAGCAAAGATCCTTGATTTCTCTTTCAATCACCCCAATGTGTAGAGAACCATCAAGCTTCAGTGGGGGAGGCATAAGTCTTGGAGCCGGAACCCCGACATCAACCTTTTCGGCTAAGGCCTTTCGAACTCTTGCATAAATCTCCGGATCACTCTTCGTAAGCCACTCAAAGAAAGGCAATGGACTTGTGCATCTCGTGCCAATACCTCCGTAAATAAAATCTCTTAGTGTAGTCGGTCTTCGCCGTCTCCCACCTCCCTCGAGTCCGTTCCCATGGCATCCAAGTATCAACCCCGGGCCATCTATGGATTTTGAGGTCGTGGGCTTCCCCGAGTCTTCTATACTTATATGGAATATCAGCTTTCTCAGGAATCCTCTGGCTTGCTTCCTTCTCAGCCTTGATCCTCAGAGCCTCTAGATCAGCGAGTCTGGGCCTTTTTATTGCTGCACTAATCTGCCTAGCTTCAGCTCCTCTATCTAAGTACCTTTCCATCTGATCCCAGATTTCTTGCATCTCTTGCTCTTGAGCCTTAGAAGGGACATAGGATGGTACGTGCTCTTGATCTTCTTCTGAGTCAGCAGGTGTTGGAGATTTCTCTTTAGAAGTACCCTACTGATCAGTTTGTTGTTGCTGCTGCTGTTCTCTTTCTTTTTCTTTGTCAGCTTCATCGCTGAGCTTTAGATTCCTTGGGGGTATCCTTGTCCCAGGCTTCTTGCCCCTCTGAACTTTAGTTCTGCCTTTGGCAGGCTATTTCTTGGGCTTATTAGCAGCCTCAGCCTCGGCTATCTCCCTTGCTAGCTTCTCATCACCTGCAATCTGAGCCTCTTCCTCAGGAGATATGAACCTCTTAGATCCTTTCTTTTTAGGTGGAGTGGGAAGCTTCAGAATCTTCTTTCCCTTTCCTTGAACTGGAGGAGGTAAAGGGACTTCTTCCTCTTCTGAGTCCTCCTCTGCATACTCGGCAATTTCCTTAATAATGTCACTGGGAGTCTGAGTTGCCTGAGTAGCGCATTCTTTGGGTCCCGAGCCACTGGGGCCGCTCTCGGCGAGCACTACGCCCCTCCTCGCCGAGACACCCCCGGGCCTCACCCCCGTTCTTGTTGAGCAGTGGGAGTAGTGGGAGCTGATTGCTGAGTCTGAGATGCTTCTGCCACTGTTCTTACTCCCCTCGATGCTCTAGGTACCTTTTCCTTACCTTCCCCCTTTTTGGCATCAGCAAATAAGTCAAGGGTAGGTATATGTACCTTCTTATCTAGATTGGTGTAGGCGGAGGCAAGTTTGTCTAAGGCATCTTGTAGTTTGACAAGCCTCTCGTGGAGCTCATTCCTCTCATCAGTGAGTTCTTCGTTGTACTTCTTCTGAGAAGTCTCCACCACAGTCTGGATAGCTTGCAACTTCTGATCCACTTTATCTTCCATAGCCTTCTAAATAGTCTGGAGTCTGAGCTCTGAGGCCTGAGTCAGGGAAGATACGGATTCAGTGTGAGTTGACTAGGCTGCCTTGAATTCTTCAAGAAGCTTAGCTTGGGCAGCTTCCATCAGCTTCTGTGGCTCTTCGAAGTTGGCTCTCAGAGTGGCAAGTGCATCTGTCAGTATTGTGGAGCAGCCGGGGGCGGTGTGTATTTTGAATGGTCGCCCCGAGCCCCCTTAATCTCAGCACTCTGAGCCTGTGTGGGCTGCCTCCACGTCTTATGGACAGCGCGGGCAAGGAGTCTATTCTGAGTGCCTTGACTCCTCAGTGCCCTGGCCACTGTCTTCGAGCATCGGCTCTTCGGGCTAGGCGCTACCTCAAACGCAGACCCCAACAACAGCTGTACAGGGTCCACTGACTTAGAGGTACCAGCCGCCGACTGGCCTGGAGGAAGGATGCTGAGAGGTGGTTCAACAGATGTAACATGAGCATCCTTCTCCAGTTGAGTTCCCTCATCAGACTTCTCAGGGCCTGAATCACGGGGTGGGTCCTGATCATCAGGATCAGAGCCATCTGAGGGAGCCGCCACTGAAGTGGGTAGACGGTCGTTCAGCAAAGCGAGCATAGCTGCCCTCAAATCCTCCAAGGAGCAGATGTCAGCAGGCTCTGAGTAGCCTATCTTCTCCCGGATCATCAACTCCTCCTCATGGAGTTGTTCGCAGGAGTGGTGCTGGATCAACTTGTTCAGTGTTGACCACTCCTGGAATCGAATCAGAGTGTGTAGTCTAGCCTGCCTTGCCAATATGATCAAATCTGTATGGCTGGCTATCTCCGGGATTGCTTCTGAAATTTCTCGGGAGGCTCTCGATTGTAATGTTGAAGCCTCCATCCCGATTGACTCTGACTTTGAAGCAGTCTCCAAGTCCTCAACCTCTATCGGAGACGGTTGTTTTTCAACAGATAGGATGCTGCTGAGTGGTGGGATATCCAAGGGGATCTGATTAGGAGAGATTGGATCAGCTTCTACCCCTTGGTCCACAGCTTCTCCTTGTTCAGTGAAGACGGCCTTCTCCACTGACACAGTTTTCTCAGAGGACTCAACCTCGTCCCTGAGTTGTAGAGGAGGTACAACTACGACCTCACTGGCTTTCTTTAGCTTCTTGGTCGGTGTCTTGGGAGCAATCTTGGGAGGTGACCTCTTCTTGGATGGAGTTGAGGTCTTCTGAGAGCTTGGCTTGGGCTCAGCAGGCCCTGAGCCAATCTGCTGAAGGGCCGCTGCCCTGCTCTGGAACCTCACTTTCTTCGGATTGAAATATATCTTGTCAGCATAGACGACATTGTCAGCTCCACAGAGGTCCTCAATCATAACTGAGAGCTTTGTGTCGTATAGGAGTTATCCCTTGACAGAGAGGCAGTTGTTGGAATGATCGAACTTCGCGGCCTGAGTCATAAACTCCTTTAAGAAGAATTCTGCCCAGTTAATCTTCGCTTGGTCATGTATGGCCATCATCAACTAAATCTTAGGCCTCGAAACTTGGTCCAATGAGCCGGCCTGACTCGTCAGTATCTGAGTGACGATATAGGCAAGTGCTCTGAACTTGGGGAGCATAGCATTCTTTGGGAAGGCGGCTCTGAACGTGGTTGGCTTCCCGCAGAATACTTCCAAGTATTCATCCATGATATCATCCTTATATCCCATGGTGTTGAATCCTTCGCTCGGAAGCTGAAAGCTTCGCTGAAGAGCTTCCTTGATAAACATCAGCTTGATCTCTGGTATAGCGCGAGCGGGGTCTCCAATATGATGAGTGACGAACCGACATCGGATATCCCCTTCTACTGACTCTGAGTTCAGATACAACTCGCCATCTCGTCGCGGGAGGAAGTATGATGGCTTCCTAGAGAGAAAACCCTCCAGTCCTGACGCCTTCAGTGCGTCGAAGATCTCCTCCATGAAATCAAGGTCGCATGAGTCGAACTCCATCATCGGCTCAAACCACACGCGGTCGTTCTCGAGGATTTCTGTCATGTTTACTGGACCAATAACATCCCTTCCTGCCATGTTTTATAATCTGCAAAGAAAAGAGATCAGTATCGAACGAAAAGTATTATAAAGATCATATACGATACTGAATTAATCATTAAGATTTACCAAAGATGTTTATGAGATATTGGAATAGAAGTTTGCAAATAGACGAAAGCTTTTCTCATAATTCTAGGGTTGTGAAATTTTTGCAGAGTAAAATAGCGGTTTCTAAACTTTGAACGTGTTTTTATATGTTAAAGAAGATGAACAGTTAAAAATCCACAGTTAAGTTTAAATTTGCTTTATGAGATGGACGGCTATGATTTAATGTTATAAAATAGGCAATGATCAATTTAGCCGCCTAAGTCAAATTACAGTTGTATATAGCCAAAGAAGTAACTCGATATGACATGCATTTAATGCGCCGCAGAAGTTCAAAGATACTTTACATAGAATGTCGTGTATTAACCGTAAACCGTTATATTAAATGACATTTTCTAAGGCATTGAATACGAGCCGAATCGAATCATAAATGCACATAATATTTCATTGGCTACTGAGTAGAGATACGCAAACCTGTTAGCTGAACGTCGTAGTCAGCTGATACCTCGTGTAGATGGTTGCTGAGTCTCTACGTACTGAATTTATTCAGTACTGAGAGTGAACATCCCCCCTTGCTGAATACTCCTCTCCTGAATCCACTTACTGACTGGAGTCAGTAGGGTCCAGCAGACCTAGCTCTACTGAAAGTTCTATGAATCTGGCTTTAGCTAGAGGCTTGGTCAGAATATCTGCCCTTTGACGGTCAGTATGGATTTTCTCCATCCTGATATCCTTCTTTTCGACATGATCACGAATGAAGTGGTGTCTGATGTCCACGTGCTTCCATCTAGTGTGAAGTACAGGGTTCTGAGTGATTGCAATCGCACTGGAGCTGTCGCAGAAGATCGGCACTTCATTCTAAATGACATCATAGTCGCGTAGCTGCTGTCTCAGCCAAAGGATTTGGGCGCAGCAACTTCCGGCAGCCATGTATTCAGCTTCAGTAGTTGACGTCGCTACTGAATGTTGTTTCTTTGAAAACCACGAAATCAGCTTACTGCCAAGGAACTGACAAGTTCCAGAAGTTGACTTTCGGTCAATTCTACATCCTGCATAGTCAGCATCAGAATAACTAGTTAGTTCAATATTATCATCTGTTGGATACCATAAACCCATGTCAGGTGTTCCTCTGAGATAGCGGAGAATCTTCTTTGCTGAGTCCATGAGACTCTGCTTAGGATTCGCCTGAAGTCGAGCGCAAACACCTACAATATAAGTTATGTCAGGTCGCGTAGCAGTTAGATATAATAATGAACCAATAATAGCACGAAATTCAGTATGGTCTACTGATACTCCCTCTTAATCAAGATCAATTTTCATGTTCATTTTCATCGGGATCTTGATTGGTTTGCCGGATGTGCAACCGAACTTCTTGATGAGGTCTCGAGTATATTTGCCTTGATTGATGAATGTTCTCTTCTAAGATTGTTTGACTTGAAAATCGAGGAAATAATTCATCTCTCCCATCATTGACATCTTGAACTTATCCTTCATCATTTTCTCAAATTACTTACACATGATGACGTTCTTCGATCCGAAGATTATGTCATCTACGTAGATCTGCACAAGTAAAATGTCGTCTTCCAGTCGAATGTTGAATAATGTACGGTCTACTGTGCCCTTCTGAAAACCTTTATGAAGAAGAAACTCAGACAGGGTATCGTACCAAGCCCTGGGTGCTTGTTTTAACCCGTACAAAGCCTTTCTGAGTCTGTAGACCTGATGTCCCTGCAGAAAGCCGGGAAGCTGTTCTACATATACTTCTTCTTTCAGCACACCGTTCAGGAACGCAGACTTCACATCCATTTGATAAACTCTGAATCGCTGATGTGTTGCGTAGGCTAGGAATAGTCTGATTGCCTCCAATTTTGCAACAGGAGTGAAGGTTTCGGCGAAATCTATCCCTTCGGCTTGACAGTAGCCTTTTGCCACGAGTCTTGCTTTGTTCCTTACTATAACGTTGTTTTCATCTCACTTGTTCTTGAAGACCCATTTAGTTCCAATCACATGTTGATGCCGGGGTCTGTCAACAAGCTCCCATACTTCATTTCTCGTGAACTGGTTCAGCTCCTCCTGCATAGCTATGATCCAATTAGTATCCTTGAGTGCGTCCTCAACTGACTGAGGTTCTTCAGTAGACAAGAAGCAGGAATATAATGCGCTTTCTCCCTGACAAAATCTGGATCTTGTCTTTACGCTTGCTGAAGGATCTCCAATAATCAGGTCATAAGTGTGAGCGTCCAGCCACGATCGACGGTGTTTCAACTCTTCATCTGAAATTTGTTCAACACAGATAGTAGGTGAGTTAGGCATTTCAGTTGTACTATTCTGAGATTGAAGTAATTCAGTTACTAGAGTTGACTCTACCGAGTCACCGGTGTTCGTGGGCATTTAGCTCAGAACTTCATTCGTTCCCCCCCGAATTATTATCCTCGCTAGAGGTCTCGCTACCACTTGGGTTTCTTCATCGACCCGAGTTACCCGGGATCGACTCGTTTAGTAGAGTCAATTTGTTCGCCTACTTCTGCCGGGCCGAGATTCGGCTTGTCTTATCTTCGCTTCCTCTTCGAATCATCATCCCAACATAGCCGGATCTTTTCAAGTTTATCTTTCGTGCTCGGATCCCGTAGCCGCTTCCCGATATCCTCGTACTCGATTTAGAGTTCCTGCTCCTGTCTTCAGTAGCAAACTCATTAAAAACAACATGAGGGCTTTCCTCCACGCAAAGGGTCCGATAGTTAAAGACTCTGAAGGCTTTGCTGAGCCGGGAGTATCCTAAGAAGACTCCCTGTTCTGACTTGCTATCAAAAGTCTTTAACTGATCCTTCCCATTATTGTGGATAAAGCACGAACACCCAAAAATATGGAAATAAGATATGAAAGGCTTCCTTCCGTTCCATAGTTCATATGGTGTCTTCTTATGCTGCTTAGTCAGTAGAGATCTATTCTGAGTGTAACATGCAGTGTCAGTTGCTTCTGCCCAGAATTTGGTTGGGAGTCCTGTGTCTGCGAGTAGGGTTCTTGCTGCTTCTTTGAGTGTTTTATTCTTCCTTTCAGCAACCCCATTTTGTTGAGGCGTGCGCGCGGCAGACGTCTCATGCTCTATGCCTTCAGCTTTGCAGAACTCCTCCACCATCGAATTCAGGAACTCAGTTCCTCTGTCTGAACGTAGTTTTATAATTTTGGTGTTCTTCCCGACACTGAGCTTTTTCAGAAGCGTAAGTAACTCTGTTTTGACGTCAGACTTGTTGGCAATAAATATGACCCATGTGTAGCGCGAGTAGTCATCAATGACCACTAAAGCATACTTTTTGCCTCTGATCGTCACTGGAGAGACTGGACCGAATAAATCCATATGTAGCAGCTGAAAGATTCCATCAGTGGAAGGCGATGGAACAGGTGGATTTGGTCTTCACACTGAGTGTCTTTGCTGAATACTTCATTCGGCAGTCCTCTTGCTAGAGAGTTTCTAGCTAGCTTGTTGAGCGTCTTGAAGTTGAGATGGCTGAGTCTTCTGTGCTAGAGCCACCCCGTTCAGTTGTCGTTCTTCGCCAACAAACAAGCTTCAGGTTCAGTTGAGTTCCAGTCAGCTACGTAGATATTCTTTTTGCGCGAACCTGATAACACTGTTTTCCCTGTAGATTTATCAATGACATCACAGAAACCAGCGTCAAAAATCACTATATTCAAGTTATCACAAAATTGACTAACAGAGAGAAGATTATGCTGAAGTCCTTCAACATATGATACTCTTGGAACTGTAGTGGTTCCAAACTCGATTCGGGGTCCTTCTTCAGTAGTATAATTCTTCAGTAGATCCTTCTGGTATGTCATGTGTCTTGAGCAACCGCTGTCCACATACCAAGGGTCCTTGTGCACCTGCAAAACAGAATTATATTCAGGTAACCTTTATTTTGATTTTGGGTCCTTAGATGTTAGTTTTGGAAACCCAGATCTGTCTCACGACCCTGGTGGTCTCAGACAGTTTCTTCCGACTTTGATCAACATACTTGACCACTGGACTGGTCAATGCTGACTTCTGAGGATTCACAGGTTCAGGAGTCCTGATCTTCTGAATTGGTGGACTGCTGACCTTTGCCTTCTGCACGGCTTTCTTCTTCTTCTTCTGACTTTTAGGTCCTCTCTTGACTATAAGATCATAATAATATGACCCATACTGAGCTGGATATGTCAACTATGGAGGTCTATATTGATCAGCCCATTTAACTTTGTTGGTTCCCCCTTGACTGAACTGGGGTGATTTTGAGCTAATCTTCTTGTCAGAATGCTGATAGCTGGGATGAGGTGCCTTCATCTTCTGTTTGTTCTTGGCTAGGGGGTTCAGAATCTCTGCGTTGATAGTCTCCCCTTGAACAAATCTATCAGCTAGCCGGTTCTCTGAGCGTACGGGGGCAGATGAGGAGACTCCATGGCTGAATTCAAGTCCCTCCTTGCAGTGCTTAGGCTTGTTGCTGGCTAGCATGGCCTCAAGCTTCTTTTCAGCGCCCATGTACCGCTCTGTCATCAGATTCCTCCAGACATCATCAATTTTCTTAAGTGTCTCATGCTCGGTCTGAAGTCCTGACAACTCTTGCTTCAGTAGACTCAGTTCAGTATCTTTCTGAGTCAAGTCATTGGTCAGTACTGAGATCTGATCTTCTTGATGCTGAGACTTGGCCATCAGAGAGTTTATCTCCTCCCTGAGTCTCAACACAAGTCCTTCTGACTCAGTAGCAACCTGGCTCTCCTGAGAAAGTCTCTGATTCTCCACTTTCAGGGTATCCAACTCCTGAAGAGTGGCTTCTAGAGCGACGAAAGGTTAAGTATAGATTTGGGTTCGTATTCAGTCGCTTGGATACTAGAGGCTTTATGATCTGATTCGGCTTAGTTCCCTTTGAACAAGTATGTCACCTTTCGCTGGAGATTACTCTATGAAGTTCTGGCGGAAAGCTTAAGTCATTTCTGAGTTGCTCGTGAATGCTCGTGTGTTCTTCATTTTAAGGTGAGCTGCAATTTGAAATCTTCCCTCTATTTATAGAGCAGAGACATGGATAGATCCGTTGGAGACGACGATCCATGTGTCTGTCTCTTTTGGGTAGCTAACGACTCTTTCAAAGTATGGTGGCAGAGTCCTTTCTCTCCATTTTCGGAAAGTTGTTGACTTGCAGCTTTAATTAGAAAGTAGACAGTTGGCCGCTCGTCATTGGTCGAGGCTGAAGAAAGTAGGTGAGATAGAACAGACTTCAAGGTGGATCTGAAGCTGACTTCTCTATACCTCGTATGACTCTGCTGATTTGACTTAAGATATCCTGACAGTCTGTCTAGCCGTTGCTGAGTCTGATCTATGTTCAGTAGCATACTCCTGCTGAGTCAGCTCTACTGAAGGTCAACTCTGAGTTCAGTGAACTACTCCTCGCCGAGTTCGCCACCGACTCCTTTCGCATATCTTGCTCCCGCCGAGTCCAAGACTCCCGAGTCTTCTTCTTCCGTGCCGAGGCTGATAGTCTGCTGAAGAACCAGCGGACAGAACTGAGCGCCTGAACCATATTGAAGAGTGTCTACTGAGTCTGAACCCCTCAGAGACAGAACAACAAATTACAACAGAATGGTTCATCAATCAAAGTATGATTTTGAGATCTTCAAATCTACTGAGCACTAGGCTACTAAGTTATCTCCCAATAATTTGTGGAGCTACCGAATCATCTCCCAACACTCTCTCTCTCTCTGCTGGAAACCTCTCTCTCTCTCTCCTCAATTATATACCCAAACCACAACCTTACTTTTTCCAGGAATAAGAATATATTCCCTACTTTCGAGCTCATCTTTCCAGTCCATAAAAGAGCAGATTTTTGTGGTTTAAGTTCCAATTTCACGTGATATTGAATGGTGGAAGAAAGTGAGGAGATTTGATTGCTTTGTAGGAGATTTGATTGGTTTCTTGGTTCTATTTTAGACAAAAATGAGTATAACATGCAATTCTCTCTCTCTCTCTCTCTCTCTCTCTCTCTCTCTCTCTCTCTCTCTCTTATCTCATGTGAAGATTTTGCATCCCGTATTATTTATCTCTCTCTCTCTCTCTCTCTCCCTCCCTCTAGATCAAAAATTGAAATGAATTAATAACCGAAAATATTGATATAGATTTAAATCTTATATAACTTATGTCTGATGTAAGTAATTAAGGCAAAAATCATTCACATAATATAAATAAATGACTCTATTTTTTGAAATTCGAGTTTGTGACTTTTAATTATTAAGATATTTTTTATTATTAAGGGATTATTAGTAGAAACCACATTTTATCCATATAAAAAATAATTAATTAAATCATCCCATGAGCGAATTAGTTATAGCATAAAAGTCGGAAAAATCTCTATCCTCTCTCTCTTTATTTTACTAAGTTTGTTACCTTATTATTCCTACTTGTTTACGGTAGATATTTCTTAAGATTTAATTTTATTTTTATTCCTACTTTACTTAAGAATTAATCCTTACTCATATTATTATTTTTACAGGTATATTTTAAGTAAATTTGTTTTTATTCAAATTCTCATATTCAAAAATCCCAATCAATTAAAAAATTCAAAAATACAACATAAATTTAGACTTTTTTAGTCTTGATTAGATCAAGAATTCGAAAATAAGCAATATATTATGCTATATATTATACAACCTAATATTTTATACAATATATTATACAACCTAATATTTCTCATAACTGAATAGCGTAAATACCATGATATATTTTCAAACCCTATTAAAAGTAGTCAACACATAAAATCTATGAACAATTGGGAGAACGCATACTGAATGGAATATATGAGAACTTGTTTTATTGACACACGGTACACGACAAGGAGGTCTTAAAACCTTCACACCTCTTCATCTTCTTCTTCACATATCTTCTCGCATCCATCTTCACACCTCTTCTCCACACCATAGCGACTCTTTCAAATCCGAGATTAACTTCATCTCCTTCTTTCACTAAAAGGCATCAATGAATTTTGATCCTAACAATGGACAGGTTAGTTTCAGTTTTGGTGTAGGATCTTTGTAGAGTATGCTTATTATTTTCTTGTAGAGCATTCTTTGATAGAAATACCGTAATTAGGTTAAGTATATGGTTTTCATAAATTTTGTCGGAAATTGTAATATTTTGGGAACTTTTTGAAGAAATAATTTTGGAATTTCGTTAATTTAGGGAATTTCGTAATATTTAGGGACGTAATATGTAGAAAATTTCTAGGAGCATAATATTTCCCGTTACCTTTGTAGGATATTTCTAGGAATATAATAATTAGAATCTTGATAAAGTTAAGCAATTATTTTTTAGAAGCAATTGCTTATAAAAAAAATTAAATTAGATGTTGTTATCAAAATAGTTAACTAGGTTAATTATCGGGTTTATTTATTAATTAGTGGATAATGTAATATGATAATATATACTTAATATGTCACACCCCAATTCCCAAGGAACACATTAAAGCCAGGGTGTGATTATGGGTTGGAGAAAGAAGTTCGAAAGAAAGAAGAAATAAATAAACTGAAATATATTATGAAAAATAACTGAAGGAACACCTCACCAAGAAGATGGAATATAACAGAACAAAAGTAATTCACATACTAGTATTTACGAGTTCAAAGTATGACTCGAGACAGATCAGGTCATGGCCAACTGATAGCAAAAGAGTAAAGGTACATCAAAAGCATCGTCAATTATATACAAGACCAGGTTCAGTGTGCTCATCAAAAGAAAACAAGCTACAACGGAAGCTATGGTTATATATAACAAAACCCATGCCTCAGCTCTGCCCATCTTCACTAGCCCCTCAATCCTGAAAACATTTGAAAATATTTGGGAATGAGCACTAATGTACTCACTGGGTGAAACAGTTCATAAATATTTCACAATAAGTTTATCCACGCATAAACCATATGATTTGGAAGGTTTAAAATAAAAGTCACTTCCAAACATACAAATATTTGTTTACTTGTGTGTGTGCGCTGTCACGTTCTACAGTTACTCTTATTCTATTCCCCTTGCTCTCGGACTTTGGGCTACAACCCAGTGAGTCCCATAGACATATGATCTCGGGTCTTGACCCAAAGATCCCAACCGTTAGACTTAAAGCCGAAACTCATAGGCCCTCTCCAACTGGTTAGCACACAATGGAGATCAACCCATTGCACTACTAACATACGTGTACACAATCCTCAACTAGCGTGTTAGGCCTGTTAAAAATCTTGATCGATTAAATTCAGAGCATTAAACTTGTAGAACAAACAAAATATATTTCATGGATAAACAAGCATATGATAGAGCTTAATGACTCAAAATAATTTTAAATAGTAAAAACTCACCTTATTGTTGTGCTTGTAGGGTAGTATAGCTTTTCTGATAAGGTAGAGGGTTACTCGTCTCCTTCGATATCTCCTACAAGAGGAATCCTAAATTTAGTTGTGATTCAACTCTTATTCCTAAATAATCATAACTTTTGCATCTTAGTTCACAACCTTTTCAAAATAATTTCATTACTAACAGTTTTAATTTAGGGTATCAATAATAACTTAAGTTCAATATTAATTTCTATGTAATTATAACAATTACTATTTCAACAGTTGGTAGAATTTCACTTTAATAACTTTCGAAAACCATACAAATTACACTAATAGCGATTATAAATAAAAAGTTACATAATTATCACTTCAGCATAACCATATATATATACACACGGGGACTGATAATGTTTCCAATCACGTTATTCTGTACAGTCTTTATTTTACTATTTTAATTAATACATTGTTAATCTAACTCATTAAAGAAAAATGTATACTTACAGCATTAACTTATTTATTTATTAATTCCCATGTTATCATTATTTCTCCAAAATCATCCATATTCCTTAGGCCTACATAAAAAGTATATGATCTGCTAGTTATTTAATCTTATACAATAATGATTAACCATTAATTAACATTTTCCATAGAACAGGGCATTGAAAAAGGAATTATATTAATAATCTATTCAAAGTTTTTAACATGTTTTTATTTTATGAAAGAGCATAGTTAACTTATTTATCCATGTAATATCATCATATAATGTATAAGAGATTCTAACTACTAAATTGTATTACATATCCAACGTGATAATATAACATTCCATTTCGATTATTACTGTTATTATTTTTTTTACTATTATTATCAATTAGCTCCTCCATTAACTTATAATTAATTACTATACTGGAAGCTTAACACAATTCTAAAAGAATTAAAAGAAATGATACTACCTACAGCTTTTGCATCTTAACCCTCACAATTTAATATTCGGCACTTGTATTAATTTAACTAAATTAAACGCCATGTAAGCCTATTTTCATTAAATCTTTGAAAGAGAAAATACATTTATAGCTTCTTAGGTTAAGGACCCAACTCCCGTAAGATTATATGTTCTTCAAGGTTGTGCGCAAGAAAGAGGAAAAATTAAGGAAATTAATTAAGTCTTAGTATTTAAAGGGAGGTTCAGGATGATTAGTCATAAGTCTATACCTAGGCTTTTCTTACTAGCTAGTACTCATGTCATGCTCCCTTAACCGCCTCATCCTAAATAGAATATGTGAGTAGGTGATATTTTAATTACAAATCTCCTAATACTATTATTAAATGCAGCCAATCATGTAGACTCAAGACTAGTGAGTTATATACATATCCAGTAATATATTATATGTATGCAAGTTAATGGTTCAAAAGTGTGCGCTTATATATATATATCTATATATATATTAGCACTAATATCCCATTTTACACACATATAAATGTAATAATGAACTTATAATTACATTCGTTTATGAATCTTCAATCTAGACAAGTTTATAACATACTTATGTAAAAAAAAAAAAAACTAGGTATGTAACAACCTTCATGTAACTTATACGGACCTTATTCAATATTGACTATGAGAAATACATCAAAACCTTGAGTTTATTTATTTTTCTCTTAGCATTAAGATTATTTCCTGCGAGGTGTGAATCATTTAATCTATAATTTAGGATCGCATAGTCTTCTCAGACCTTGTAAGGAAAACTAGGGATATCACATAATATTGTTTGTCCAGAGACGAGTATTAGGTGGGGAGGGGGGGCTGGTCAATACACCTGAGTCCAAGTTTTAGCTCAAACGCAAATATCAGTATTTTACTGAGTATGCTACTGAACGAGTTCAATTGCCAGTTAAGCATTCTGATCGCGGGGCAGAGTGATTCAACGACTGAATCCTTTCTATTGACTGATGTCAGTACTGAGAAATTCAGTAGATGACTAAGTGTGAAATTGTATAGGCCCGGTTTATGTTCATCTCTTTGAAAAACATTTCTATGCAAACCAAATCGGTTCGCTAGTACGCTTTCAAATATGTTTTACCGAAAATATGATTTTGCAAACAATTGGCAAACAGATGCAATAAAACAAGAAATAACATAAGCAATTTTTAACGTGGTTCGGATACGCAAGATCCTACATCCACGGTCCTGCTGAACAAGAGGTCTTGTTGATTAATATGAGCAAGCCTCAGCAAGATTCTGTACAGTGGACAGAACCTTCTAAGTTATAGTCCTTAGCGACTTTACAATATCAAACCGAAGTTTGAAGGGTTTTGTCTCCAACAAGGAAGGAGTTCTTACAATAAGAACGTATCACTAAAAGTGAACTCCTTCAAGTGTCTAAGCTTATGATCTAACAAGGTTAGCTTAGAAAAGAGATCGGGAACAACTCTAGAGTGAAGAACTACTAGGATATCTTTAAGATTTCTAGTTGGATGTAACAATAAGCTCCCTAGAGTACTTGAGTCTGTGTTCTTGAATATATTGTGTTTCTGTTCCCGTTGTTGTGTTCTTCAATTCTTGAAGATGATCTGTTTATATAGTTGTGACCCATGCATAGATCCGTTGGAGGGGACCATGCCATGTGTCACAAGACTCCAAGGAAAACGACCATATAATTTAAATGTCACTGCAGAGGGTGGTTGACTTTCTGTGCATGAGAGCAACTTTATGTCAGAGCAAGTAAGCTTTGCTTGCTTCTCATTGGTCGAGGTATGGCGGTAGGTGAGACTTGTCATACACCAGTCTTCTAGCTGAGTAAACTTCCTCTGAACCTCGGACACTACGTGTTCCTCTGCTGATATCTGACAGATAAAGTCAGGCTATCGATTTCCCTTGTACGATCTGCAACTAAGTCGCAGCTCATTCAGTAGATCAAGGATGATCATACTGAGTCTTCTTTCTGAGTCGGCTGAAGAGTGATCTCCTATAGAGTGCTTCCAGCTACTGACTCGAAAACAAACTACTGAGTTCTTATATAGACAGAGCTCTACTGAACCAATGACACACATGGGGTTCTTGAACCTTAACTTCTCTACAGAAATTCAATCCAACAATTTACCTCTTACAGGACAGAAAAATAATCTCGAAAGATCAAAGCAGGTCTAGCTTATTACATCATATCGGTTCATCACACACTCAGGGTTTTAGGGATCTTCAATTCCTTCTTAAAACATTTATACAATAATTACTCAGTATCAGATGTACTGAATCATCTCCCAATAATTTCCCCATGTCCACTAACTCATAACCCAACAATTTTTCCCTAATTGATAATACCAAAACCATTAACCACTAACAACTAAAAGAATTACAGCACGAATTAACAGTTACACAAGGACACATCGAAGAAATTAAGTCCGGTGAGTGTGTGTTGATCACATCGCTGATCGGTCGTGATAATAAACGACATATCCATAAGACAACGAGTGGTTGTCTTGCCAAGTAAAATACTGATTTCATTGATAGAAAGATGGTTACATTTACATCAGTACTACACTATCAGAAGAAGAAAAGAGAGAAAGGCAAAGACTGAAAGACGGTTGAGTCTGCTGCTATTGTGATCTGAACTTCTGAATCCTCGATTTTAAGTCAGCAGACTTAGCCTCTGGAAGTTCTAGCCCATAGGATTTGTAGATGGCTTCCCTAAGACGTTTGATTTGTGGAAGATCTTCTTTCATCTGGGAGGACAGCTCGTTGCGCTCCATGGCTATCTTCATCTCTTTCTCTATCTCTTTTGTGCAAATGTTATCTTCAAGAGACATGGGGGGAGTCGACGTCCCGAATGTAGGCGCTTTCGGTGACATTCCTTCCTTATGTAGAATCATGATAATCTTCCCGGAACAGCTTTGTCCACTAGAACGTCGCCCGGATAGCATTGTCATATATAGTAGCCCTTTATGAAATCTTCTTTCAGACTCTCCCACTGCTCATTCAGTTTCCATGGGATCCACTTATCAGTGCGGCGGAATGGAGTTTTCTTGAGATGTGGCTTCTGTCCACCGCATCTATAGAATTTTGAAGTTGTTGGGATCTCTCTCTTCTTGACCGGAATGGCTTCCCCGGGCCGCTTTTTCGCTTTGGCAATTTGCTCTGCTAGTTTAGCTTTTCTCAGTTGTTCTCTGGCTTCAGATGTGAGCCTTTCCCTGGCTGTGAAGTCGATGTCTATCTCAACTGCGTCCCATAAGGCTTTTTCTTCAGCAATCTGTTTAGTTGTAAGCTTAGGAGCTTTCTTCTTTAGCATTTCGGACCGTGGCAGCTTGTCAGTATAAGACTCTCCAGTAGACTCAGAAGCAGATTTTTCAGTTGTCTTATGCTGAGTCTTTTTCAGAGAGGTTTGCTTCTGCTGAACTTTCTTCATATGAGCCTGAGTCCTTGATAGTCTGGCCACAGGAACATTTGTCTTCCTCTTCAATTTGGCCTCTTCTTCTTGTCTTACTTCATGATCCAGCCGAGCCTGCAGATGTTGAGCCATCAATTCATCATATGCCTCTTGTTCTTTCTTAGACTTGAACTTAGGCAATGGAGGGGGAGAGATCTCAATAGCTATCTCTTTTTCATGCCTCTTCGGCGCAATTGGCTCCGTCCCCTCAATGAATTCAGCAATTTCATCAATAAGTGCCTGAGTTGAGGATCCTTCACTTGATCCTCCAGCCTGCACTGTCAGCTGTGTAGTCTGCTCCTGAGGCTCTGCCTGGCCTTCAGTAGCTTTTTCTTTATCCTTTCCTTTGTGGAGAGGGAGATCTGATATCATATGTTCCCCCTTTTTCTCTTCCCCATCCCCCTTTGTTTCCCTAACCCTCTTTACTTCCCCCTTTTTGGCATCATCAACCGGGGTCAGTAGGGTCTTGACAGCGACTACATCATATCTGTAGAGAGAGTTTTTGATTTGGGTGAAGGAGGAGTTTTGGTCCTCGACGGCATCACAATATTTGTCCCAATCTCTTTCGTGATCAAGGCGGATTTCTTTGAGTAGGGTATCAGTATGGGCTTTGTGCTGCAGTAGGGATGCGTCTAGTAACCTCACGAAGTCTAACTGGATGAGGTCGAGAGTTGTGGCTTGTTGAGTAAGAGTTTGAGCCACACTGGATAATGCAGCTCTGTTCCTCTCATCCATCGTCTTCTAGACTTCAGCCATTGCCGCAGCCAGCAGCTCGGAGAATTGTTTGACATGAGATTCTAGCAACTGCTAGCACTGAGTGGCTAAGTTAGTCTTTCGAGCAGCTAGAGTTGTCTCGACGATCTCCTGAATGTTTGGCATTAAAGTTTCAGAGACCTTCTTGACTTCTCCAGCGAGGGCATCAATTCGCTCAGTTTGAGCCTTAGTGTACTGTGCCCATTTCATGTGCACATCCTTATGCGTTTCGTGTTCATATCGACTTTCTTGAGTTTGATTTCTAAACAACTAGGTAATTTGTATTGCATTTGTAATACTAGTTTGTGGTTCATGAATAATCATAGTATATAACTTTGAAACATTCCGTTTTGAAATAGTATATTGTTTTAAGACTAAATATTACATTTTTTATTGGTGGATTATGGTCTGAGTTATTTCATTCGTTGCATAATGTCACTCATATTAATGTTGCTTTTTTAATTCGAATTGTGAAGCTGTAATTATGTAGTGCTAACGTTGTTTAAAATTATATGTTCTCTTTCAAATATTTTGTGAACTATTACAGGGTAATTGGAGGTGGGTTAGGTATGACTGCAAGACAGTCTATCCAACCTTGAATACATATTGGAAGGATTTCGTCAAAGGGGATATTAAAGCGACGTTGTTTGCAGTGGGTGGGCAGGCACTGGTGAATGAGTTATGTAGGACGAGTTCGTTCAGACACATCATGTCATGGAAAGGTGGATGGAGGGATAGTAAGGTTCTCCATCAATTGATGTGTCGCGAGGTGACCGTAGACGGTACGGTGGACGACTGCATCTAGTTTCAAATAAGCGGTAGATTGATTTCATTTGGTCCCTCCGACTTTACATTAGTATTCGATTTGTGCATAGGCTCTTCGTCATTCGATTCCGCTGTTGACCATGATTCATCATGCATTGCGGTGAGGTCTCTCTTTTGTGGTGAGAAAAGGCCTAGTGTGGGTGAGCTGCATGCCGTTTTGAAGAACCAAATGGCCGAAGATGCATCGACATTAGACTACATCAAGGTGGCTAATAGTTTAGTGCTTTACTTGATGATCGTGGGTGTCCCGAAGCTGAGGTTGGTGGATGAGTTCGTCTAGGTCTTGGTGGACGACTTGGAGAGATATTGTAGATTTTCTTGGGGTGCATAGGCATACTAAGCATTACTGCCCTATAAGCAGCACGTACCAACACGTAGAAGGTCGTGCGGGAGTAGCTACCATTTCGGCGGGCCTATATGGGTTATACAGGTAATTATAAATGAATATTGTTATATTAGCAAAGTCTACACTAATTAATGACACACATTATTGCAGGTTTGGGCCTTTGAAGTTATCCCTTCACTTGGGGCCCGTGTCGGTCGAATTGTCAATGCAAATTTTATCCCATATATGTTAAGGTGGTACTTTCCGCTCAGAAAGGATCAATTTTGTGGCTTCCTTGACGAGGAGGTTGAGTGTTTCCCGTTCGTAGTTAGTGGAATCGAATAAGAATCACGTTGGTATCTGAGCACCCAAATCGGCTAACCACTTGGGGTGCATTATCGTAGTCCTTAGATGATATTAGTTGGTTCTGAGACTGCAAGGGAGATGGGTATCCCAAGGCCATGGGGTAGAGCAAGGAAAGTGTCCCATCCATTGTGACCACAGAGGGGTACGTGATGATCTACCCTTACAAAAGGAACAATGTATGTTGAAGATAATGACTCGAATTCTTCTCCTGAGTGGCGGCCCAAAGGTCGACGGACTGTCTAAAAATATCCCCCAAATTTCAATGAAGACGAGTTAAGGAAGAAATGCACGAAAGACGTGGAGAAAAGTGTCCTCCCAAAACTGAAGAGTTATTTGGACGTAGTGTTGAAGAGTATGGGGTTGAAGAAATCAGCCAACTCACATAGAGCCGCTCCCGAGGGTTCCTCCCGCCCCTCTTTGTATCGTGCCGAGTCCGAGGGCTCTCGCATAGAGTCGAGCCCGAGGGCTCTCGCTACTCCTCTTTACATCGTGCCAAGCCCGAGGGTTTCCAACACTCCACGTTGCATAGAGCCGAGGCTGAGGGCTCCCGCCGCTCCTCTTCGCACCGATCCCAGCCTGATGGATCCCGACACTCCTCTTTGTATAGAGCAGTGCCCGAGGGTTCCCGACACTCAACTACACACTGGGACGATGTTGGCGCTCCCAGACTCTCTAGTGCACAGTGGGGAGGTGCACATGCTCATGCGCGTCATACTGTGTCATTCCTTGAGAGGCTTGAAAAAATGTCAGTTTCAATACCTATCCGGTTACACACAGAGCTTCCAGTGGAAGAGGATGAGGTATAATTGAACTTAGTTCTCTGTTTTATTAATTTTTTACTCCACATGCAATACTAGAACTATATAAAATATCGAGTACTAACATATTCATATAAATTAATTACAGGAGCATAATACTCCTACAAGGAATTTTGACGAGAGCCGAACACCTGTAGTGGAGGTATTTTGCGTTCTTTATTCAACACGGTATCATTATTTTCTTAGCTTAATGACTATGTTTACCAATTACCTAAACAGAAGCATGACTTAGAATCGTTCCTAAATTCTCGCCCCAGCAAGTATCCAGAGAGATTTGTGCATCCACTAAATGCCTAGTCTGGAAAGGGTAAGGCCCCTGTCGGGCGGGGACGACAAAAGAAGAAACAAAGTGTGGCGGGAACAAGACCTCATTGGGTCAATTTCACAGATTACAAGGATGAGTATATAGAAAAAACCCACTGAAATATATAATGAGTGGCACGAGGGAGATGTTATGTCGTACGTTAGGGTTCCTAAGTCTCTCTTCGTATTGCACCAGACTTTCTCCGCTAAAGTCAAAAATGTGGAGGAAAAGATGGACTCGAAGGTACAAGAATGCATTTATGTTCTCTTACTCATCCAAAATTAATTGTTAGCACTATTTTATGGACATTTTGTGTAGATGATTGACCTTTGGTTAGCTTCTATGAGACGACATTTAGGGAAGGGGGAAGGCTTGCTCCAGAATGTTAACCCGGTATCAACATTTTTTGTGGATACTGATTTCTTTATAAGTATACTATTTTATTTGATAATATACGCTATGTATCGAACTTAGCTCTCCTATATAATAGTTTAACACTACATATGTTTTAGGCCGCTCTCATGCAAGAGTGGAGAAATAACTGTTGCAAACTGGAAGCTTTGATCCATATGCGGACTTTACCTGGTGGACTCCCCCAAAGGGGATGCTTGACACAGCCACAAGGTGGAGATGGGTGAGCTATGTAAGTTTCGGAAAACTCATCATCCTTCGCAAACTACTTTGTCTTATAATTTCCATGGCGTTGTATAGGTCATAGCAGTATGCCTCGTACCCGCGGACCACTGGGTAACAGTCTATATTTGCATTGATGGCTGGAAGATTGAGTTATATGACTCAATGTGGCATAGTGGTGTTCAAGATTACTCCGCTACAAGAATTGCAACTCTTATATCGTTGAACAAGTTCTTGTACAAGCTTCTCGTTGGCCACTTTCGTGACAAAAACCACACTTTCTGCTACCACTTTGTCTTAAGCTTGTGGATACCTCTGCCCCCGATCGGTAACGTCTTTGCTTTGGGCGACCAGCTTGACGCTTCGCCAGGGGTAACAGTGGACCTGCATCTCGAATGTGTTCAGGAATGGTCCAAAGCTCCAGTGCAGGTATAGAATTAAACTAGTGTTCATATATGTCCTTGTGGTTGCTTGTGGTGTACAAAGTGTGAACGTAGTTGTAAAATTGGTCTCCGCTTTCCGTGTCAGTGAAAACAACACTATATTTATTAGATATATAATAAAGTCTATGCAGCAAAAAGGTTAATAAGTGTAAAAGAACGCATACAGAATAGCAGAGGCAACGTGGGAGCATGGCAGTAGATCCATTTCAAATTCGTGACACGTGCACGTTTGGTTCTCCAAGTCCACCTTAAAGTTGTGATTTTTCTTGTCGTTGACTTTGAATCTTCTTCTTGCGGTTGTGGTCACAGTATATGAGCGTGCTAGGTTAATATGTACGGATAACTTCTTCTCTGCAACATCCACCAATGGATGGTTATTCTCACTCAACCATTGTTGCCTTTGATCCCACCATGTCTCCATGATAGCTCGTATAATGTCTATCAGCGAGCAAATCGACAAACGACGAGTCCACAAAAGCCGCTTGTTGAAAGACTTGACACAATTTGATGATAGAAAACTATAGTGACGCCGCGCACATTGCGACTATGCCCACCGTTTCAGAAAACTATAGCAACGCCGCGGACATAGTGAGCGGTAGAAGATGTTCGTTGCAGTCTTTAGTAACTGCAGCAAAACGGATGTCGGTATTCTTTCCCTTCAAGTGGGGCTCATCCACTACAATCACCTTTCTCAAATGCTACATAAAAGCAGGGATGTATCGGCCCCATTCAACAAACGCGGCATCGGAACCTCCTATCAGCGTCGGCACGAATATTTGTTACCGTTCCGGGGTTTGTCTGCTTCAACATGTGTAGGTATTGAGGGAATATCTTGTACGATTCTTTGTAACTGCCATAAATCAACTCAATTGCCTTGTTTCTAGTACGTAGGGCCTTGTAATACTCCACCGTCACGCCGAATTTCGGACGCATCTCATTGATCATGTCTCGAGTCGTAACATCGTGCCCTCCATATGCATTCTTTGCCCAAAATAGAGCTTGATAGTCTTCACAATGATAGTTATCAGCCCGACATTATCGAAGTCATATCGACATTTGTGCTTCAAAGACAAAATCGTACACCGTCCAATACAGACCAATACGTCGTGCTCGTACTCTGAATGGAGAAAGATCATCCAGCAGACATTCAAGCCATTGATATTGAGGACTTGCCCTTTTCACTTTATGAGACCGTCGACACTTTAGGTGCTAGAGACGAACGATTGTTGTTAGAGCGTCCTTCTTCCAAAAAATGTTGCCGTTTCCGAGAATGCCTTCTTAAATCTTCTCTATATCCGTATAACCAATGACTTCTTCTTGATTTGGCAGAATAATCGGCACTAGCCAATTTCTTACTTCTTCGACAACTTCATTATCTTCGTCTTGTAGGGTGAGCGTTCTGTTCTGTGGTTGTTCTAGAAGTGTCATTAGCTGGTTAAAACTGCCTTCCCCACGAGCCACAACGCAAACTCGAACATGGTTCCACAAATGTTTTGAGCCCAACATGTTTGTCTTCCTCATCCTTTTCCTCAACCGTATAATCTCCGTCGTACGCATCATCATCATCATTATCATTAGCACCGTGATCTTGTTCTTCTTCTTCTTGCTCCTCTTCTTGTTCTTGTTCTTCTTCTTGCTCCTCTTGTTGTTCTTGTTTCCAAACTGATGTTGAACTCCAAACTCATATGCAGCTCCAGTTTGACCATATGCATCACCAAGAACATTGGGGAAACTAAATTGCCGACTTCGTACGTATGTGTTGTCCGGCACAGAGTAATCAAATGGACGGACGTAATGTTCTTATTGTGATGTCCTGGCGCAGTCATTAGTACCTGTCAAAATGGTGCACACAGTCGGTTCGGTCTCTAAGTTGATGAGTCGAGCCAAATCATCATATGTCGTCATTAATGACTAATCAACATTCCAGATTGAGCATGCTCTAACGAATAAAATGCATAGGGGTAAACCTTGAATTAATTCGTGTATGGGCTTCGATGCTTGATCTTAAGGACGACAATGTTAATTGGTCGGTCCGAAGTGGAGCAAGTTGTTCATCCCCACCTTTGTAATCTGAATCCAAGAAACAACCTCCATACTTTACAGTTACACGTGTCCAACTGGACATCCGGAAAGAATTAAAGAAGAATAAATATCTTAGTACTCCGTAAACTATACTCGGACTCCACATACAAGACATATGATTTAGCTAACATGCGGAAACTAGGATAATACGTGAATTTAAAAATGATATTCAAAAGTAATTATGATAATTCATTCCTGACTGTGTGCGTAAATTGTCACAAGTAGATGAGTTAATTTCATCTAATTTAAAAACAATATTTAAAAATACACTTAGCATATAATTTCGTAGATAATACAACATGCACCGTAATAAAAATAAAAATGGTATTGACGTCGAAACAATTTTTTTTTATTTATTTTGTTTGAAATGATTCTTTAGGAGTTTGATTTTCCATTGAATTCAAATTTTATACCTAATAATATGTAGATATTTACTTAAATAGACCAAGTCCAAACTTAGAAATAGATATTACAATTTAATGCCTTAATGATTTCTACATCTTTATAAAATATTTTTCAAATTATTTGGGAATTATCATTGATTTGCAGGGAAATTTAGATGCTAAAGATGTTCCTAAAATCAAGAAAAAATATAACAAGAATATTTAAGATAGATGGTTTATTGGAAAACAACAGGACTGCCTCCACCCTCGCTCTCTTGCTCTCTCCGCTCTCTCTCGCTCTCTTTGATTTCTCTTGATGAAAGAACTCTATCAATCACTGCTCTTTATTAACTTGCTCCTCTTATGTGTTGCATGTGATGAAAAGACGAATCAATAGGAAAAGAATCGAATTCATCTCCTACTGTGTATAGGCACAACCGTTGCATCTCTATTTTCTACATGTGACTTTGGTCATTGTTGGAGAGATATACTATGTGTTGCATGTCACTTTCTCGAAAAGGTAAGTAGAAGAAAACAAAGTAATCGAGCCTTCCAAAAGATGTTGCATATACATGGTGTGAGTCAGGTTATTCTCGTTTCTGCACTTCACGCACCCTTTCCAGATTTTTTTCTTTATTTCTCTCTCTATTTGCTGCACGTTTCTGAATTTACGAATTTGGATTCGGAATTTACGAATTCACGTTTCTGAAAAAATAACTCTTTCAGAATTTCTGAATTCAAAAAAATAACTCTCTTTCCGAATTTTCGAATTCGAAAAAAATAACTCTCTTTCCGAATTTTCTCTCTATGTGCTTCAAGAAGAAGCTTTTATGGGTTTCTCCTAGTCGTCTCTATTTCTGCATAGTCCTTTTTTTTTAGGGGAGATTTCTACATAGTAATGGGAATTAGTCAAGAGAGAGAAACATAAAGCTATGCATGTTACATAGAGAGAGAGGAACTAAGCATGTAGTTGCATGAGGCTAGGGTGTAAGGTGTTTTACCGACTTAAAATAATATAAATGTACATTTTTACATTTTAAAGATGTGCACATTTTTGCATTTTTAGGTGTTTGAAGTGCACATACCCCCTTAATATAAAAATAATAGAACAAAATGTTATAAATAATTAAAAGAAAAATTCATTGTCATTGTCTCCACCCTGTACAAATATAGATTTTGTCGAGTTTTGCACATGTGATTATATCGCATGCTGCCTGCCGTGCACGAAATAATTGAAACAGCCAGCGCTTAACATCACTGCAAATGTGGTGCAAGTTTCACATGTTTTTAATGTCCAAAATGAATAACTATAGAAAAGCGAATTCAGGATTACAAAGGTGAGTTTTAAATTTAAAATCTGAAGGCGAATTGTAGAATTTTAAGGGATACAATTTTTTTAATATTTTCATGAAAAACAGCATAATAGGTCGAATTAGGTAGATATTTTTGTCTACAATTTTTTGTGTGTATATTATATTCCCTCCATTCCAATTATTTTTTTCACTTTGTTTTTTACATAATTTTTAAGAAAAATTATTAATTATGTATGGAATTGTGTAAAGTTGTAGGCTCCATAAAAAGATTGTGTATAATAATTTATTATATTTGAAAAGTAAAAAATATATTTAAGACATTTCAAAATGGAAAAGTGAATAATAGGCCGGCTCAAAAGGCAGGGCCCGAAAGGCGACGGCCCAGAGCCCATAAATTTAGGGGGGGCCGAAAAAATTAGATTATATATTATTATCCATTCTTAATATAATTAATAGGATGTGTAGTGGGGAGGTACGACTAGGGGTGTTCGGTACGGTATATCGTACTATTTTTCCCATATCACATACCGTACTGATAAGGGTCGGTATGAGAAAAAGTATATCGTTACCGTACCGATCATTTCGGTATACCGTAGTTCGGTATACCGAAAGTTCGGTATAGCAAATCTCCATATCGTTGTCATACCGTTCTTTCGGTATACCGTACCGCACTTCGGTATAGCGAAAAATCAAGGTCTACCGAATATTTAACGGTATACCGTAAATTTAATCTATGTTTTTTCTAAAAGCCAAGAAAGTTATTAATATTATTTTCCAATAAAATTAATTAATCAATTTATTTTGCATGAATTTGTTAATATTATGGGTTAATGTTTATAAAGTTGAAAAATATAATTTTTTTATCTATTTCATGATTTAATAGATAAATAATGTGACTTTATGTCAAATAAAATTATGTCATTTAAGTGAATTTATGATATAACATTAAGATTGTTTGATGAGTGACATATTTGTAACAACCCGTGTTCAAAACTTGTAATCAACATTTTTGCACTCTTTTCTACAAGATATATGCGGTATGAACTTCGATATGCGGTATACCTTGGTATGGAAAATTTCATACCGTTACCGTACCGAAAAACTTCGGTACGGTATGATACCGTACCGAAATTACGGTATATCGAAAATTCGATATCTTCGGTATTTTTTCGGTACAGTATGTGCGGTATATCGATTTTTCGGTATACCGTAACACCCCTAGGTACGACTACCTTTTTAACCCCTTGAGGTCCAAGTTGAACCTTAATTGATTTCTTCAAGTTAATTTTTATTTTCTCCCTCATTAAGTAAAAGTTTTTTTTGTTTTCTTATATTGATAATGTAAAAAGCTACAAATACAACAACGAAATAAGTAACTTTTCTTTTTTATTCTCTTAATAAGATACGAGAATTTGGGTTTTTTGTTTCATAATTAAAAATATTGTTCCAAGATTAATGTAAAAATTTAAAAATGTCATCTCCACTAGTTAAAATTTAGATATGAGCTTGACGCTTTTTTTCACTAATTAAGTTTTAAACTCACGAAATATCAATTTCTCGAGATAAGCCTTTATTTGATTAACTCACGAAGCATCGTTTTCAACATGTAAAGTTTTATTTGATTAAAATTTCCAAACAATCATTTTTCTAATTAATATATTTCTTTTGTGATGTGAAAAATTTATAATTACTAGTCGAAAAAGAATTATCTTTATATAAGAGTTAACTTTTACATTTTCGCCCTAGGTCTACGATTCCTTAAGACCGGCACTGGTGGACAATATAATTGAGTGGAGGGAGTATATAGTATATATCATCGTACAATAATTTTGAAAAACATGTGCAAGGTTCACTTACATTATTGTTGGGGACTACCACATGGTGCTATCAGATCCCCTTACCCTACTTGAAATACAGTATATTTTTTGTACAGCCTTTCTTTATCTTGAAGTAGGACATTTCAAATCATTACACTGTTTTAGGACAGTTTATGCAGTAAAAGTTTGTCCACTCTTCAAAATCTTACACTAAATTTCACATTAAAAACAATCTTATAAATTTCACTATCAAGTTCGTTTCATAAATAATTATATCAGAGTTTAATTAGAGATTCAATTACAGACGTAAGATGTACTAGTAATGTAGAAAATTAACTAGTGACTAATGTGAGCCCCGACAAAGGGTGCAGAACAAATATTTTCCGTGATTAATAAATAGAAGTTGGTCTCTGATTACATAAACGTGACCAAATTAATTGGTATTTTAAGGAGTGGTCACTGGTTGCCGCCTAGAAAGTATCAAAGACAAACACATAAATTTAAAAAACGAGGGAAATTTCTAATCTCAACATATTGTATACAATTCAAACATTTCAACAACACATGATATTTTTATTGTTGTATGCCATAAATATACTATGGCCAACACTATTTATGTTTTTTTTAATGTTTCTGGCTTATGTTTTTTCTTAAATAATTGTTAAACTATAATATTAATCTTATAATGTCCGATTTAGTATTTTCATATGTAGTATTCAGATTTGTTTTTAGTTGTTTTTAATTTATTATTTTATTTTATAGTTGTCTTTTATATATAATCAATATGCCAGTTCTAAACTTCTAATAAATATTACTTTTATAATGGCATGGCGTGGCCGTGTCAGCACAGACATGAAGAAAATTAAAACGTATGATTTATCTCCCCTATCTCTCGAGATGAGTTTTATTTCCTTCAAATTCAATGATTTACACGGGCCTCGAGCAGCCCAACCCACTCATTAGACTTTTTGCATATCCATGTGAAAAAATGAAAATAAATAAATAAATAAATCATTTTCGCCCCGTTATTTCAGTCGGGTTCAATTTTAGTCCGTTTTACAAAATTGGCCCTTATCAAATGTTAGTTATGATTGTATGTGTACATGCGTTGGGTTAATAGAAAAAAAATTAAAAAAACACATGTTGGTCCGCAGAGGCAGTATCGGGTATAGAGGGGGGAGGGGTGAATACACCTGAGTCCAAGTTTTGCTCAAACGTGAAGGTCAATATTTTACTGAGTATGGTACTGAACGAGTTTAGTTGTCAGTTAAGTCTTCTGATCGCGGGACAGAGTGATTCAATGATTGAATCCTTTCTACTGACTGATGTCAGTACTGAGTAATTCAGTAGATGAATAAGTGCGGAATTGTGTATGGCCGGTTTAAGTTCGTCTCTTTGAAAAACGTTTTTTATGCAAACCAAATCAGTTGGCTAGTGCAGTTTTAAATCTGTTTTATTGAAAATATGATTTTGCAAACAGTTGAAAAACATATGCAATAAAACAGTAAATGACACGAGCAATTTTTAACGTGGTTCGGATACGCAAGATCCTACATCCACGGTCCTGCCGAACAGGAGTTCTTGTTGATTAATTTGAGCAAAGCCTTAGCAAGTTTTTGTACGCTGGATAGAACTTTTAAGTTATAGTTAGGGATGGCAAAATGGCAGATCAGGTCCGGGTATCATACTACCCGGACCCGCCCCGCGCAACGGACCCGCGGACCCGCCCCGCCCCGTGGACCCGTACGGGTCTGCACCTTTGGCCCCGGACCCGGACCCGCACGGGGCGGGTCCTACCCGCCCCGCCCCGTAGTTTTTTTTTTTTGCTTCTCATTACTACAAAAACACTATTCACTACGAACTAATCAAGTTGCAAAACCTGTTATCGTCAATACAACTACAACAAACATAAAACATACACAATTCCCTATGTTCGGATATTACCAAATAAACAAAATACAAATTATAAAGTCATAAAGATGTCCAAATCATAAAGTCATAAAGATGTTCATATCCTCATAAATAATTACAATTTAAATATAGTATATTGAATTCTAGAAAATTAATATTTATATTTTATAAGCTAATTTTTTGTTAGATGTATCAATTTTTTTTTTTTTAGTATGTAATATTCTTATATATAACTATACATGTAAAATATTAACAAATGTGAACATTAGCTCAAACGGCATAAGTGTATATAAAGAAATTATTGATACGGGTTTGAATCTTACAAGTAACACTTTTACACTTCTAAATTCTAATTTGTTACGGGGCGGGTCCGGGACGGGTCCGGGCGGGGCGGGTCTATACGGGTCTATACGGGCGGGTCTAAACGGGGCGGGGCGGGTCCGGGGCGGAATCGGACCGTCCCGGACTCGGTCGGGTCGGGTCCGGAACCGCCCCACACTCCTACGGGGCGGGTATTACCCGCCCCATTGCGTGCGGGTCCGTGTCGGGTCCGACGGGTCCGGGTCCTTTTGTCATCCCTAGTTATAGTCCTTAGTGATTTTACAAGATCAAACCGAAGTTTGAAGGGTTTTATTGCCAACAAGGAAGGAGTTATTACAATAAGAACGTATCACTAAAAGTGAATTCCTTCAAGTGTCTAACCTTAATATCTAACAAGGTTAGCTTAGAAAAAAGATCGAAAACAACTCTAGATTGAAGAGCTACTAGGATATCTCTAAAATTTCTAGTTCTTCGTTGGATGTAGCAGTAAGCTTGCTAGAGTGCTTGAGTGTGTGTTCTTGAATTTATTGCGTCTCTGTTCCTCTTGTTGTTCTATTCAATTCTTGAAGATGATATCTTTACATAGTTGTGACCCAAGCATAGATCCGTTGGAGGGGACCATGCCACGTGTCACAAGACACCAAGGAAAACGGTCACTTAATTTGAATGTCGTTGCAGAGGGTGGTTGACTTTTCTGTACATGAGAGAAGCTTTTGTGTCAGAGCAGGTAAGCTTTGCTTGCTTCTCATTGGTCGAGGTACGACGGTAGGTGAGACTTGTCAGACATCAGTCTTCTAGCTGAGTTGACTTCCTCTGAGCCTCGGACACTAAGTGTTCCTCTGCTCACATCCGACTGAAAAAGTCAGGCTGTCGATTTCCCTTGTGCGGTCTGCAACTGAGTTGCAGCTCATTCAGTAGATCAAGGATGATCATAGTGAGTCTTCTTTCTGAGTTGGCGAAGAGTAATCTTCTACTGAGTGCTTCCAGCTACTAACTCGAAGACAAACTACTGAGCTCTTATATAGGCAGAGCTCTACTGAATCGATAACAGACATGGGGTTCTGGAACCTTAACTTCTCTACTGAAGTTCAGCCCAACAATTTACCCCTTACAGGACTTAGACAAACTAATCTAAAAAGATCAAAGCAGGTCTAGCCTATTACATCATGTCGGTTCATCACACACTCAGGGGTTTTGGGATCTTCAATTCATCCTTAAAACATTTATACAATCAGTATCAGAGGTATTGAATCATCTCCCAACAATTTCCCCCGTTCACTGACTCATACCCCTACAATTTTCCCCTTATTGATGATGTCAAAACCATTAACCACTAACAATTGAAAGAATTACAACACAGATTAACCGTTACACAAGGGCACATCAGAAGAAATTAAGTACAATGAGTGTGTGTTGATCACTTCAGTGATCAGTAGTGATAATGAACGACACAGTCATAAGACAATGAGTGGTTGTCTGGCCAAGTGAAGTCCTGATTGCCTTGATAGAGAAATGATTACATATACATCAGTACTACACTACTAAAAGAAGAAAAGACAAAGACAAAGACTGAAAGACAGCTGAGTCTGCTACTATTGAGATATGAACTTCTGAATCCTGGATTTGAAGTCAGCAGACTTAGACTCTGGAAGTTCTAGCCCATAGGATTTGTAGATGGCTTCCCTGAGACGTTTGATCTGTGGAAGATCTCCTTTCACCTGGGAGGACAGCTCGTTGTGATCCATGGCTATCTTCATCTCTTTCTTTATCTCTTTCGTGCAGATGTTACCTTCAAGAGTCATGGGGGGAGTCAGACGACTGAATGTAGGCGCTTTCAGTGACATTCCTTCCTTATGAAGAATCATTATAATCTGAGCACGAAAGTTGGGATCATACTGATACAAGAACTGATCGAACAGTTTGTCCACTGGAACATCGCCTAGATAGCATTGGAATACATATAAGCTTTTTATGAAATCTTCCTTCAGACTCTCCCACTGCTCATTCAGGTTTCATGGGATCCACTTGTCAGTGCGGTGGAAAGGAGATTTCCTGAGATGTGGTTTCTGTACACCACATCTGTAGAATTTAGATGTAGTTGGGATCTCTCTGCCTTTAACTAGAACGGCTTAGAAAAGAGATCGGGAACAACTCTAGAGTGAAGCACTACTAGGATATCTCTAAGATTTCTAGTTCTTCGTTGGATGTAGCAGTAAGCTTGCTAAAGTGCTTGAGTATGTGTTCTTGAATTTCTTGCGTCTTTGTTCCCGTTGTTGTTGTTCTATTCAATTCTTGAAGATGGTCTCTTTATATAGTTGTGACCCAAGCATAGATCCGTTGGAGGGGACCATGCCACGTGTCACAAGACTCCAAGGAAAACGGCCATTTAATTTGAATGTCGCTGCAGAGGGTGGTTGGCTTTCTGTGCATGAGAGCAGCTTTTGTGTCAAAGCATGTAAGCTTTGCTTGCTTCTCGTTGGTCGAGGTATGGCGGTAGGTGAGACTTGTCAAACATCAGTCTTCTAGCTGAGTTGACTTCCTCTGAACCTCGGACAATAAGTGTTCCTCTACTGACATTCGACTGATAAAGTTAGGTTGTCGATTTCCCTTGTACGGTCTGCAACTGAGTCGCAACTCATTCAGTAGATCAAGGATGATCTTACTGAGTCTTCTTTCTGAGTCAGCTGAAGAGTGATCTTCTATTGAGTACTTCCAGCTACTGACTTGAAGACAAACTACTGATCTTTTATACAGACAGAGCTCTACTGAACCGATAACAGGCATGGGGTTCTGGAACCTTAACTTCTCTACTGAAGTTCAGTCCAACAACTTACCCCTTACATGACTTAGACAAACTAATCTAGAAAGATCGAAGCAGGTCTAGCCTATTACATCATGTCGGTTCATCACACACTCAGGGCTTTTGGGATCTTCAATTCTTTCTTAAAACATTTACACAACAATTACTCAGTATCAGAGATACTGAATCATCTCTCAACAATTTCCCCCGTCTACTGACTCATATCCCTACATCACATTTTTTCAAAATTGGAACACATTTGTAATACCAATTTTCGTCCTTTATATTATAATTGTCAAGTTTTAACCAATTATGCTCAAAGAAAATTTAAAAATTGGGTTGATTATTTTTCTTAAATTTATTCTTTTAGAATTTTCTTATTTATTCGGGTCTATCTCCAGGTCAGATTTTCTTAAATTGTTCGACAAACAGCATCAAACAAAATAGATAACTAAAAACATTAAGCAAACAACTTTAAACCACAAATGAAAGCCACTTTGTAAATTGAACACCAAAACCACTTCATAAATCACAACACAATAGTATCCGTTTTTTCTAAAAACGGATACTATTGTGTTCATAAATTGATACTTTTATTTAATACAAATGATTTTGTGTTCATAAAAATTGATACTTTTGTTCAGTACAATTGATACGTATTGATACATTTGTTTTAGATAAATTGACACTTATATCAATGTTAAGAAAAGTGTTACGTGTATTCATATTAATTGATACTAATATGGATAAGAAATGATACATGTGCTCATATGAATTGATACTTTTCTTCATATCAAATGATACTTTTTTTTCATACTAAGTGATACTTTGGTCTATAAAATTGATACTATATTTCAGTAAAAGTGATACTTTTGTTTAGTAGAATTTAAAAAAAAGAAATTTGTTAATTAAAAATGTGATACTTTTGTTAATTATAAATGATACTTTTACATACAATAAGTGATACTTTTGTTCAGTTGAATTAAAAAAAATAAAGAAATTTGTTAATTAAAAAAGATACGTTCATATACAAAAGTGATACTTTTGTTCGATAAAAGTGATGGTTTTTTCCGTGATTTTATTGTACCCCTAAATGTTAAGTCTAAACCCTAATGTAAATAAAAATAAAATTATAAGTATAATATATATTTATTTTAAAAATACAAAAAAAAAAAAAAAACAAAACCAATGCTGGAATTCAAACCCATATCCCTCAGGGTAATAGCCTAACACCCCACCAATTGCACTACAAGAGATTTACTACAAAATTTTACATAAAACAACTACTTATGTTTGGTGTGGCCAATTGCACCAAAGTTTTTTTGCGTACAAAATATATATACATACAAAGAGATACTTTGTGAAATTCTAACTTAAGCAAATAAGCATCGTACCAATATTGCAAGACTGATATAAAACTTTATGCATTTATAAAAATACATGCACAAATCAACTTTTATGCGACAATATTTTATTCAAGTTACATTGAAATTTCGTTCTTATATATATAAATATTTGTTTAAATTTAAATTCACTAACTACATATTTGATTCATTTATTTTAATTTAAAATCCATTTAGTTCCGGTTGTAACCAAAACCGACAAGTGTATTAATATGTAAGTTGCATTATACTAGTAAAAACAACAATCGAAGAAAATAACTTACCACCGTAATTGATCCGATGAAGTTCGATATCTCTCACATTTCGATAGAAGAAGTTGAAAACTCAATATAAGTTTGCTCGACACTTAATTAAGCTAGATGATTATTTGTGGCTTGAATTCAATTACATGTAGAAAAGAAAGTAGCGAAGACTACAGTCCAAGTTAGTCAAATATTAATTTTTAAAAAATATAAATATTAATAAAATACTAATAAAAATTAAAATATTATTCAGTTCGTCTTGGTTCGGTTATTCGATGGCTAAACGAAAAACCAAACCGAAAAGCGAAAAGAAAAAAGAAAAAAAAATCAAAACCAAATACCAAATTAAAGTTTTTGGTTCGATTGGATTTGGTTTTAAAAAATCTGGTTCGGTTCGGTCGATTAATCGGGCCAGTACACACCCCTAATTCTTGCACCTAAAAACTGCATCACTTCAAATGGAAATGAAAAAAGACTTCAGTTAAACCTCGATAAAGTAATAATCTCGATAAGATAATAATTTTTTCCGGTCTCGATATGGGTTAATGCACTAAAATAATATTTGATAAAGTAATAATCTTGTTAAATAAATATTTTTTTTCGATTTCAAAATTATTACTTTATCGAGGTTTAACTGTAGTTATTGCTGATTTGCTTGTCCTCCTTAAAAGAAAAAGACAAAAGAAAACCACATTACCGTTTCATCTTAATTTTTTATCCATATCGAATTTTCAAGTACCCTTTCTCACTCTCTCGATTTTCTCGATTGGCACCTCCGCTACTCGCCGCTGTATCTTCGCGGCACCTTCCACCCCCATTTTTTCTTAAACCATCAATCACCCTAAAACCTCAAACTTTTCTGCCTTCCAATTTATTACTACTATATTGGTATTATATTTTTTTTGGGTGGAGTGGGGGGGGGACTACATATATATAATAAATATTATATAATAATGGGAAAAAGAAAAATAAGGGTTGATGAAAATAAAGCACCATCCCGTCCAGGTAAATTAACTTTTTTTTTTATTAGTTCCATACTTCCATGAACAATTGTAAAGCAAGCCTCCAAATTTTTTCGTTATTGTTAATGGAATTTTGGATATCATTTTATCTTTGGGTAATTTCTGTGTTTTCTTCATTTTCGTCCGGTCCTTGGATGATCAGTTCCTGGGACTTGCGCGAGTCTGTTCTTAATGCTGTAGTTCGGTTTTTTTAATCTATACTTAATTTTATGGTCGAGAAATTAATCAATCCGCCATTTTTGTTATTTCCGTTTTCGCAGGGACGGTGTAACTTGTTATTTGTAGTTGTTTCGATCATTACGGTGATCAGTGCCATTCAATGCATGAGATGATGCTACTACGTTTCCTTATCCTTATCCTTTTAGGCAATAGTCTCTGTTTACTGATTGATGGCTTTGCGTTTTGAATTATCTGCAGTTATTGAGTCATTTTAGGAATGTGTTATGAACGTTTTAATTAGCGATTTTAAAGAATATGTTTGTGGAACTCTAACGTATCCTATCAAGAAAAAGTTATAGATGATCCTTTCGGGATGATGCAGTAGGAGCAATTCATGGGGAATTTGAGTCGATTGTTTCAAGGTAGAAGAGTTGTGTAACAACCCGGTGCAGATCCGCGAAGATCTGAGACTGGAAACTAGAGAAAGAAGAACCGTGAATAGGAGATGATTTGAGAATTGCAGATTATAATTCGAGAAGATGATTGAGAGGGAATTGAGAGAGAGAGACGAACAGAGATCAAGGGAGAAGAAGAGAGAGTTGATCGAGGGAGAGAGAACAGAGTTAAGAGAGGGAGAGGCTGAAATCTTTCTTATCGTTTATAAGTTCCCAAACTTTGCCTTATATAGGCTACAAGACATTACCTAGATATTAACTTTCATAAGCGTAATTAAAAGACAATTAACGTAAAAATAAGATAACACGTGAATCCTTCCCAAACCCGCTCCCTCTAGAACGGGGTATGACAATACTCCCTCTTTAAGGAGTCTTGTCCCCAAGACTCGGATCTTTGACGAAGCTAGGACTGTTATAGAAGTCTTCAAGGGTGCCATAACAAATTTTAAAGCTTTCCATCCCAACTTAAAACACCAGCTGATGCAGCATACTTTCCTGACCACTTCACCAATTTGTTGTTGTATTTCTTGTATTCCTTGCTCTCTTGTTACTTTCGACATGTTCAGAACTCTAGACACTAATTTCATATCTACTTGGGAGAAAAAGTAAAGTACTTGGTCCGAATCATCTTCCTTGTGTCTTCGGAATCTCCTTAGAATGCAGTTCTCACTCCTCAGTAGATCCTTGAGCCTCCTCTCTTTCTTTTGAAGATCTTTCCTTATCTCCACCACCACTTTTGGTCTTCAGGGCTGGGAAGCTCGGGCAACTTCTTGTTGCTGTTGATGGTCGCAGTAGAGCAATCCTTATCAGCATGAACGAATCGCCAAAATGTCCGTATAGACTCTTCAACAATCTCCACAAGCATGTCGGTTGTGATAACATACTCATCCATGTCTACTTTCTCTGCCTTTCTCTTGTCTTTCAAATTGTCCTCTCGTATAACGGGAACTTGAAGAAGATTGTGAACAGCGCACCGGCTTTTGACATAGTTCTGCACTCTCGGCCCTTGAAACAGTTCGTCTTCAACAAATCTGTGCACGGGCACTTGAAACTGTTGAAACTCACCAGCAACCTCGTTGTACCTCCGTCGGCCACGAGGATCAGAATCCCACAAATCCCAAGCTTTCTCGTACTGCCAATGCAAGAACTCCCAGGAAAGGCACATTTGTCCGACGTACACTGTTTCAAGATCGCCCTGCAATTCCTTGATCAACTTCTTCATCGGATCACTGCCGTGGATTTTTTGTTTGGACAGTCAGATATTTTGGGACACAAGCGACTTCAGCGTTGGCGGCTGTTTTTGCTTCGAGATTGATTGTAGTGGATCCTTTAGCTGCAGAAATCCCATTGCATGCATCTTCTGGTAGTTTATGATGTCAAACTTGCGCCTTCTCTCCCTATAGCTTTTGTAGAACTTGTGAAGCTCGCCTATGCTATCTTCGCGTTGGAATTCATCGATTCTCCATGGTTTCAAGTCCTCGCCTATCTTGGGGGACTCCGATTCTTCAAGGATGGTAGGGAGACCGGTCGCCTTCACCTTCTTCAGTTCCATTTTCAACTGCTCTATTAGTTCTTGATGCTCCCACAATGACTCCAACTTGTTTGCATCCTCTGAATTTGACGTTGATGAATCCTTTGACCTTAATTTCTCAGAACTATCATCCCAATTCACCCCATTATCATCATTGGTAAGAAATCCATCCTCATCAGTATTGCCTATATTCTGCTCATCAAAATTTGATTTCAATCCCTCAGGACTATCAACATTATCCTCCTCTAATTCCTTCAACTCTTGCATTATATCACTATCTTCATCATCAAATACATCATCATCTTCGAAACCAGACAAATCAGTGTCCGAATCTATCATCTCATTCTCACCATCTCCCCCAAAATCTCCATCGGACAAGGATCCCTCGCTGTAAGAATCTACCAAACGGTTTGTCACAGAACGTGTATGCTCAAAACTACTCGACTCCGAATCAGAATTAACAATCATAAAGTTTTTCTCGATAGCAAACTGATATTCATCTACTAACTCGCCCTATGTTTGAATCTCTTCCGACTTCTCCAAAAATCCATTTTCCTCGATTTTCACATCTTCCTCTCCATCACTAATCACAAGTTCTTTTCCTTTGTCGTGCACACGTTCTGTTTGATCAAAATCCTCC
Organism: Lavandula angustifolia; assembly: GCA_028984105.1. Lineage (NCBI taxonomy): Eukaryota > Viridiplantae > Streptophyta > Magnoliopsida > Lamiales > Lamiaceae > Lavandula > Lavandula angustifolia. The sequence goes on along the minus strand of CM054815.1, from coordinate 24,626,509 downwards.
TCTAAATTCCTACCAATAAAAACCTAACCACTTTCCAACGAGACGTCAATCTCACCGTCCTCCACAATCTCACCTTCCTCCATCTCATAATTCACCCCTGCGGAACCCGATTCACGATTCACCGAAACTTCGATCAAAGAAACTCCACCGTTTGCAAGTCGACGAGCCTCCGATCTACGAGTGTAACTATCAAACACTCTATTCATCTCGCTGATACAGAGAGCAGTCGAACGCCGCCGTCATCGATTGTTCGATCGCCTTCAGCTGACGCTCTGAAAATCCAGATCTAATCGCCTTCCCCTGGAGTGCGTGCCGATTGTCGCAGAATCGTTGCTCTGATACCATTGTAACAACCCGGTGCAGATCCGCCGGAGTGTTAGACATAGTTGAATGTAGAAGAAGATCTGAGACTGAAAACTAGAGAAAGAAGAACCGTGAATAGGAGATGATTTGAGAATTGCAGATTATAATTCGAGAAGATGATTGAGAGGGAATTGAGAGAGAGAGACGAACAGAGATCAAGGGAGAAGAAGAGAGAGTTGATCGAGGGAGAGAGAACAGAGTTAAGAGAGGGAGAGGCTGAAATCTTTCTTATCGTTTATAAGTTCCCAAACTTTGCCTTATATAGGCTACAAGACATTACCTAGATATTAACTTTCATAAGCGTAATTAAAAGACAATTAACGTAAAAATAAGATAACACGTGAATCCTTCCCAAACCCGCTCCCTCCAGAACGGGGTATGACAAGTTGCCTTGTCTTATGTCAGCTTCATACTTCAGATTCTCCGAGTTTTACATTCTTAGCCTTCTAAAATTAGAAATATACAAACTCACATGTGATTGTGATACAATAATCTACTTGCAGAAATAGGACATATCAACGTGGTTTATGTATCACCTCACCACTAGAATGTAGGAGATGAATATTTAATCTATGGATTTATTGGGCCGATAAGAGGTGTGATGGATGGTCATTGTGTTTTTTCTGTAAGGCTCTCAAACTTTGACTCCTAGCTGATATACACCTTTCTGTTATGAACATTGTGCCAGCACCCAACCAAACGAGGATATACTTAATATTTCCGCAATAAAAGTCGGGGCATATCTGGCTGTATTTTCCATGGAATTATGTTTAATCCATGAAGTTTCATCTGTTGTTCAAAGCCTTTGGAATTTTATTGACATATCATCTCCACTTCTGGAAACTAACGTTGCTTGCTGTTATTTTAGTGTCCTTGATTGGGTTTTACATTTTAGCAAGACCTTCATTCAAGTTCTATGTACACATATTCTTGAACTGCATCAGTGTTGTGTTTGATCAATATTGATCCTGCTATCATTGTGTCAAACATAATATTACTAAGGTCCTGATTAATATCTGAGTGTTTATTTGAAATCTCGGCCATCTTCATTCATGTGTTTTTGCCACTCTTTCAAGAAATTATGTCATAGGCAACTGCCCTTTGCTATGATCTGCCTGCAATAGAGATTATCAAGAAGCTTGTGTTATTTTATCTTGTTCAGCAGTTCTTATCGACTCGAATTTGTGGGTTTATCTTGCATTTATTTTCTTTTTCTTTATTTTTCGTGACGAGTCACTAGCCGCCCTTGCATTTTATTCACTATTTACAGTTCTCGATCTATCACCTCTCTGATGACTATCAGCTGTCAATTACAGACATCTTACCACATGTGCCTCAAGTGGATCTCCAGTCTAAACAGGTTAGTCCATCACATTCACTTTTGACTCCACCCCCTCTCTCCTTCTTAAAAATTCAGAACATGCATCATACATGTGCTAGAGAGGCCTTTTGACCAAGTTCAAAGGAACACATGACAGGCTCTACACATGGATGCTCCGGATAGTTCTCTTAAGAGATCGCCAGATCACGAATTACCTCATCAGAATCATGGTTCCAGCCACAGAATACTGTTGCGGCATTCTGATCATCCTTTTGGTCGCCATAATTCTAGACGAAGCTCTAGTAACTATTCTGATGCATCTCCATCTAACTGGAAAGGTTCTCCTCTCTATGACACTAAGCTGTCTTTCAAACTGGAAAGTAAAGATTTCTCAGCCTTCCCATATAGAGATATAGTGTACTCCCCATTCTTTCACTCAGTTTTCCGGAGTTCATCTGAACTTTATAGTATTATTATAACAATAACAATATATACGCACTATTCTTATCTTATACTCCCTCCATCCCATAGATGTTGTCCCATAACTTTCCGGCATGGAATTTAATGAGAGTTGTTGTTTGTGTGTAGAGTGGTGGGTTCCTCAACTTATGGTTGATTCTTAGCCACACAATTTTGATTTTTTAAGAAATGGGACAACATTTATGAGACAACAAAAAAAGGGAAATGGGACAACATCTATGAGACGGATGGAGTATAGAACATGTCCCCTCTCTCTTATATGTTGAGTTTCAGGAAGTAAGATATTTCAAAAACCCAAGAGGATAAGGTCTAGCTCATTGGGTGAGAATCCAGTATATGGAGATGTGCGGAATATGGAATGCTGGCTATGTCAGAAGCATCTGAGGAAGAGTCCCTTCATCTTTGAGAGTTATTCATCTACAGATCTCTCCGTTGTGGCAATCCTAGTTTGTGGCCATGTTTATCATGCAGAATGTCTGGAACAGAAAACAAGCTACGAAGATAGGCAGGATCCACCATGTCCACTGTGTGTAAACCAGACAACATATGCCACCTAATTAGAATAGGAGTCGTAGTACAGGTATTCTGACATGCACATAGCTAATAGACTATATTAGGTGCCTTTCATCAGCCCCGCTAATGCTAATGCAATGCTGGTTTTGTAACTTTCTGTATAGTTTGTACAAAATTAGCAATTTTCTGTTTCAGTTGTTGATGAATCTGATATGTGTATATATGTCATGATCAGCTGCAATTTGGCATTGTTGATGCAGCATAATGCTAATTTTATGGTGTATATGGAGTACTCAATAGAGAAAGCTTATAGAATCTGCGATTTATTGTTAATATTTGCCTTCTCTTCTTCCTACAGACATTACTCATGACAGAACAGCAACTACAGAGTGGCAACAGCCAACAGCTGATGAGTTTCGGTAGACAAGGGTTGTTTATTTGACATATTCCCGACATGTAAGTTGATGATGGTACGTTTTCAGTCTCGTAATCGAAATGGTCAGCATGTATGTAGGAACAACCATGGCCACTTCTTGTGTGGCTTCTTTTTCTGTACTCTGCTTCTGTGTGAAGGTGTTTCTTTCATAATCCCATCTGCAGGAACACCTCTTTCCTGCATTCAAATCAAATTATGGGAGTCATGTATATAAACTATAAATAGATAAAGAATCAATCTCTTACTTGTTCCTTGATTATTGAAGGATCTTCCATTTGTTGTGTAGCTATTGCATCTCCCTTCTCATCTTTCCTATTGCGGCCAATTGAGACTTCACAATCTTTCTTACCATTCATTTCTGAACCTTGAACTGTTGAACAGCTTGATCTTGAGGTGTTCCCTTCATCAATCTCCAGGCTCAACTGCATGGAGGACTTAAATGTAAGGTACTTTCAAGTCTCGTATTTATTTCATTGATTGAAAAGGGAAGTACCTCTAGCACTCGTTTCTCGAGCATGGCGAGCCTCTCCACAAGCGTGCCTTTTTGCTGGACTTCCTCTAGAGCTAATGACAGAGTCTTGCACTCATTTTCACTCTCAACGTCAACTGCACAAAAATCGCTTCTTGAGAGGCTGTGCTTCTCTTCTAAAATCCGAATCTGCATTATTTTACATGAGCGACTTTATAATCATACGTAAATTGTTCGAAATAGAAATACCCTAGCGGAACGAATAAATAGAATTACCTGGCGATCGAGGCCATCCAGTCGCGCAATGATTGGAGGGGTTTCTTGGTGCTTCATGACGATCAGTCGTGTAGTATCGTAATTTAGAAATTCTTTTGGTGTTTTCTTGAGTGTGGTGCTATGAAAGGGGGATGGAGAAGACTTAATAGATAGATAGGATTGGCTTATTAATGGCAACTACCTAGCCCATGCTTTAGTTGCCATTTTTAACTCACATCACCTATCATATTCATATCCTAATAATTTGGCAGTCCGCACCATATCATTGAAAACAGCTCTGCAAGTTTGTTTCACACACTAAAGTTCTTGAGATTGAAGATTTAAATAATATGGTTGGATATGAAAGTAATATACTTAAGCATACAATAATACTTGTATACAGTGTGCTGAAAGTAAACCCAACCACTACGGCGGTTCCGAACTGGTTCCGGCAGTTACAAATTTGAGTCATTGATTTCCAATGGTTATATAATTTGAAAATTTTACAACGGCCGTAGTCGATTCCACTATACCCCGTCTACACCTTTTATAAATTTGATTGCCAGAAATCGATACTACAGATTTTATTCCCTTTATTTCACAATTATGATTTCGTCTAATCCAAATGCATAGTCTCTGCATCTATCCCTGTTAGACGCTTCTTGTTACCGGTTCTACTTGGCGTTTTTGGTTTTATAGGTTTTGCATTTCTGAAAAGTAACACACGAACAGTTTTTGCTTTTCTTCAAAACAATTAATAATTTATATTTAATTTTCCATCTCACAGGAGGTTTGTTGTTCTTGAATGTGGACCTTACCAAGTGTATATCTTCTTAAATTTCGTGAGTTTTGAATAGAAGTCATGGGTTAATTTGCATGCATATAGTCATGATGTGATGAGATATTATTTTAAAAAAGAAGAGTCATGTGTAGTATTCCGCAATCTCGGCCGGGGACATGTTTCTTAGGTCAAGGTTGTATAAAATGCATTTTCTTTTTCATAAAGTTGACAACCACATAACTCCATAGATTTTTGCCAAAACAAAAAATTAAAAATAAATAAAAGAAGATATGTGGAATGAAATTAATTGGTAAATGAGTTGGACTAATAAGGAATGTTTGTCAATTTTAGCTATCTATACTTAAAGTTGTTTTTAAGTAAAAGTTGTTAGTATTTGCAATATTAAAAAAACTACTTAATTTTAAAAAAATACAGTATTCCAAACATTCGCATAAGTTGCTTTTCAAATTATTTTTTTTCTTCTGCTTTCTAAGAGTGTTTTTACAAGTGCTTATTTTAAGCACTTATCTATTTTTTTGACTACATAAGCAATTATTTAATATTTGCAAAACTTTTTTTATGCATTTTGTTAATCTAAAATTAAGTAGCTAAACTGCTTAATTAAACAGTTTTTTGTAAGCACATATTGAGATGCTTTTGATACTTAAAGCATCATAATTTCCGAATTTACCAAAAAATATCTGCTTTTTAAAATTATTTCCAAAAACTGTTTGATTATGCTTAAAATCAATTATTTTCAATTTTAAGCAAAAATAAATAAGAAGTGTTTATAATAAGCAGTTGCAAACACACTCTAAAAAGCATCATTGACTAGCTTATGAGCATCTACTTATTCAAGTTTATTTTAAACTTAAAAAATACAGAAACCTACATTTAAAACATTGAAAAAATGCTTCTGCGGTTAAAAAGTCCAACTTATTTAAGTTCCAAACACTATCTAATATGAGTATGTTTTTACATTTCAATGGCACATATAAAGATCAATCATGTAATAGGAGGGTTAAGAGTAGAGAGCTATTACAGAAACCATGTTCGGAATTAAATTTTATATTCATACCGATATTGGTTAATCAATCGCTTAAGAATTTATTTGATTATCTAATCTAATACATATCGAATTTGAATCGATCTTAAATGATGTGGATCACGGTAACATTTCATCTCTTTAGATATTATCTTTTCCCATTAGACTAACAACCACAAACTGATTTGAGATACTTCACTTTCTACTCATTTTCTCATTCTTCATCTGAAAAGGAAAAGGAAAAGGAAGGAGCGAAAATTTGGTAAGCGGTGAAGGAGCGCATATCCCACATTGAAAGGAAATGAAATCCAGAGGACAACATAAGAGAATATAAACCAATCCCCCTCCCCATGTTAAATGTCACGAGCCGCATGTTTGAGTGGGGCTAACGGACATGTTGCGGAGCGTTGGGCCAAATGGGCCGGGTTTTACTAGAAGATAGCGTTTGGCTAGGCTTTTAGGTTTTTCCCTTTGGAGGATTCTAGAATAATTCTAGAATATTTTAGATTCTAGATCAATATGGAAAGATCTAGATAATTAATGTGATTGATATGATTTGTATGATCTAGATAATTAATGTGATTGATATGATTTGTATATAGCTGGTAGGTGATTGATTATGATTGATTTAATTGATCACGGATTGATAGGAGCCCTTAGATCGAATTGATCTAAGCCTCTCATTGTAGTACCCTAACTCCATTCATTTGTAAATCATCCAAGTATTCAAGTAATACAAATCATTCTCCAAAGCTTCTCTCTCTACTTTCTCTCTCTAAGTGTGTTCAAGGTTCGAGGGTAGGCTAACTAGCAAGCTTCGAGGCGACGTCAAAGTTGCTAGTGCCGCACGTGAAATTCCGCGCACGTGACAGTTGGTATCAGAGCTCCGGGGGGAGTACGGTCCGAGCACACGAGAGAAATGGTGGGTTCGAGTGAAGCTGTGAATGTGGAGAACGTGGAGGTCATGAAGCAAGCAGAGGCCAAGAGGGCAAGTTCTCGGGACGTGATGGCTCGTGAGGGTCGAGCTAATGGTTGGCGAGGGGCAAGACAAGTTATACGAGATGGACCAACGCATCGAGGATCTCGACCAAGGAAAGGACGAGCTCCGTGGAGAGATGCAAGGTGCCTTGAACGAGGTCTTGACCAAGCTGATGGATCGCATCGGGGCGTTGGAGGGCATATACGAGGCTAGGCTCGCTTCGTTGGGGACCAACTTGGAGACAACTCAAGCGGAGTTTGAGGGATGTGAAGGACGAGTTGATCCTTTGCAAGCGGGCAATTGCTCAAGGGGGGAGCGTTGCCCAACCGACGGTGGTTGCTAGCTCCGGATGGGTCGATGTTCCGAGGCCAAGGGCGTATAAAGGCTCAAGGAACGCGAAGGAGCTGGACAACTTCTTGTGGTGCCTTGAGAGGTACTTCAAGGCGTTGGGCGTGGAAGAGGACGCCCATCGGATCGATAGTGCCGCTCTCTTCTTGGAGGACACCGCCATGGTGTGGTGGAGGAGACGGTGTGGCGACATCGAGCGAGGGACTTGTACCATCGAGACATGGAACGAGTTCAAGAGGGAGATCAAACGGCAATTCTATCAGGAGAATGCCGAGGAGGCAAGAGCCAAGTTGCGACATCTATCCCAAAAAGGTACGATTCACGACTATGTTAAAGAGTTTTGTGAAGTGCTTTTGGAGATTCCAGATTATTCGGAGAAGGAAGCTTTGTTTGCCTTCAAGGATGGGTTGCAAAATTGGGTCAAGTTGGAGATCCAACGGCGAGGAGCTCCCGACCTAGCTACTGCAATTGCCATAGCCGAGTCATTGACCGAGTTCAAAAGGTCGGAGGACCCGGGGACACCAAAGGATCGAGAGGATAAGGCAAAGGGTGGAGGAGACCACCGTGGCAATGAGAGTCCTCCAAAGCACCGCAAGACCGAGAAGGGGAGGAACACCGATAGAGACAAAGGTAAAGAGAAACCTGCTCTTAAGTGTTTCTTTTGCGATGGACCGCACGTCGTGCGAGATTGCCCGACGAAGCACAAGTTATCCGCCTTACTTGAGAGAGGGGATGGCAAGATGGAAGAGTCCGGGAGTGACGAGGAGACGGCAGAGAAGGTCGGCTCGCTCCAAATTCTCGGCACCATCAAAGAGAAAGGAGAGGCATCTAAGAGAAAGATGCGTCTCTACACCAAGGCCAACATCGGTGGACAAATGTTGAGAGCACTTGTGGACACCGGAGCTTCCAACAACTTCTTGGAGGTCGCGGAGGCGAGGAAGTTGGGTATCAATTATACCAAGCGGGAAGGGATGCTCAAGGTCGTCAATTTGGCACCTAGTCCACTTGTGGGAGTGGCTTACGGCGTCAAGGTAGATCTCGGCACGTGGAGAGGACGTGTCGACTTTTCTATTGTGGCCATGGAAGATTATCCAATGGTGCTCGGCATGGAGTTTGTAGATCAAGTCAATGCCATCCCAATTCTTTATGCCGACATTTTGCTCATCACGGAAGGTGACAAACCAACCGTGGTGCCGTTAGCAAGGGGAAGAGGCACAATCGGCAAAGCGTGTCTCGGCGATGCACCTATTGAACGAGGTCGGGAGGGCCAACAAAGTCCCGACGGGAGGCGGGACGTTCATCACCCGAAGGGGTGAAACAACAAAGCAAGGCTTGAGGAGGGCGGCGAGGACGATCGAAGACGACCAAGGGACCGCGAGGCTCAAGGTTGCTCAAGTGAAGACCAACACGGAGTTGGTAAAGTTAGCAAAGGCGGGGGCCGATGCTAGAAGGAGGCGAGCTCAAAGCATACAAGATGGATGCGACGAGGACGTCGCCAAATTGAGTGGGAGAGAATGTCACGAGCCGCATGTTCGAGTGGGGCTAACGGACATGTTGCGGAGCGTTGGGCCAAGTGGGCCGGGTTTTACTAGAAGATACCGTTGGGCTAGGCTTCTAGGTTTTTCCCTTTGGAGGATTCTAGAATAATTCTAGAATATTTTAGATTCTAGATCAATATGGAAAGATCTAGATAATTAATGTGATTGATATGATTTGTATATAGATGGTAGGTGATTGATTATGATCACGGATTGATAGGAGCCCTTAGATCGAATTGATCTAAGCCGCTCATTGTAGGAGAGAGGGCTATAAATACCCTAACTCCATTCATTTGTAAATCATCCAAGTATTCAAGTAATACAAATCATTCTCCAAAGCTTCTCTCTCTACTTTCTCTCTCTAAGTGTGTTCAAGATTCGAGGGTAGGCTGACTAGCAAGCTTCGAGGCGACGTCAAAGTTGCTAGTGCCGCACGTGAAATTCTGCGCACGTGACATAAAGCACGTAACCGGTCGTGATTGTATAAGTAAACATATTATGACATGAATTTTAACTCTATTTATTTTCCCATATAAAAGAATTTTCCTTTCCAAAGTATTTATACAGTATGCATAGTTCGTTGTGGTTTTTTCTCATCATGAAATGCACAGTGATTGCAATATCAAATTGTAATATAAGATCTATTTGCATGCCACTATAAGGAATATACTTTTATCGAATGAGCATTAGTGGTTGCGATTTCTCTAGCTATTCATAATATATTAATATCTTTCTGTTTAATGAGCTCTACAAGAACCATGTCTTTATATTCTTCACAATTATTTAGTTATGTCAAGAAATTCAAAGCTACACGACCCAAGGTCCATTAAGTTATATATAAACAAAGTCTACTCTCTACCTATTTTTCAAACAACCCACATTACTAGTTATCTAGCATCATTATTATCCACATTACTAGTTATCTAACATCATTATTATCTTTCATTTGTTGGTTTTACTTCTACCGTCGAGTATGTTTTTATTTACAATTTAATTTTCAATTGTTTTAAAGTAAGATTTTTCACATTTTATTGTTGTAAGGAATGCTATATTTTGTTAACCAATTATGGAAGCCACAAATTCTTATAATTATATTGTGTTAGCATCCAACGTTTTCATTCAGATATTATTTTATTTTTGTCGCCAAAATTATCGATATATTTCCTCAAAGTACATAAAATAACTACCAACTCCTAATAGATTTGAACAAAAACTTTCAAATTAATGTATTAAAATACGAAACCAGCAAATGAATTCTAATCATATTTATATTGGGACCCACCTCGACAAACACCAAATGCCAAGTCAACTAAAAAGCGGGACCCGCCTAATTCCCAAGCAAAAATATTCGAATCTTTCTCTCCGAACATTCGTAAAACAAATGTCAGGTACCCTGATGAACGGCTGAGATTTAAGCAACCAAGAAATATAGTTTTCTTCGTTGGCATTGATGGCGGCCTCTCCCTTTTAACCGTGGAGAAACCGCCTAAGGAAATGCTTCCCAAGCTCCAACTGTCCAAATCCACTTCTCTGCCGTTCTTCTTCTTCCCAACGCGGTAACTTCTTGATTTGGGTTGATTAAGGTATGAAATTGGCAAGTTCTGCGCACGTTTTGTTGTTTCTTTTTCGTTCTGGCCTCAAAAATGTAATCTTGGAGGGTTTTCCGGATTTTCAGTTGCAGTTTGTTGCTTCAAGGTTGTACCTTCGTGCAAGTCTTTTCCTTTTCAAAAGAAAATGAAAGGGACTTTTTTTCGTTGGCCAAAAAAGGAAAATTGTGGGTTTAATTTATTTTCCATATTCGATTCTAACTCAGAGAACTCTATACAGGTACGAGAATTCTTCATATCTATACATACAGTTATATAGATATGATGATGAAGGCGGATTCTCATAGGGATTCTTTAACCAATGTTCTTGGGAGAGTTGGACTTGGGGTTTATGGATTTGGTGGTATGAGCACCCACAAAAGGTTCAAATACGCCGTTGAAGATGATGAAGATGGAACAATGGAATTGGAGCAGATTGGCGCTGAGAGGACAAAAAATGTTCTTATTCTCATGAGTGATACCGGCGGCGGCCACCGTGCCTCCGCGGAGGCGATCAGGGACGCTTTCCAGATCGAGTACGGCGATGAGTACAGGGTAGGCTAATAAACACTTTTAACTTATGAGGCTTTTTCTCTATGCACACTTAGGGTTACTAGGTAATTCTGTAGTTGTAAGAGATTGAAATTTGTGCGGCAATCTAAGGGATGGACTGCATATGCAACCATGACTTGGGCATGTTGATTTATGCATTTGTGTGATTGTTATGCAGATAATAGTGAAAGATGTGTGGAAGGAGTATACTGGGTGGCCATTGAATGATATGGAGGGGCAGTATAAGTTCATGGTTAAACATGTCCAGCTTTGGAAATTCGCGTTCCACGGAACATCTCCGAAATGGATACACTCTCCCTATCTTGCAGCTATTGCTGCCTTTTATGCCAAGTATGAAACACTAAACTTTAGTCTCGAATTTAAACGAAGTTCGTTCTTTGCTCTCAGAGTACTTGAATTGCATGTGTGAAATAGAAGAAATGACTGTATTTGATCCAATTATCACAGTGTATGTCCATTTTTATGATGTTTATTATGCATTCTTGCTACCAATGATGCATTAAAAGAACTTGAATTATCGACATATTCCCACCTTTGCTGATATGTTAGTGCTCTGCTAGGGAGGTAGAGGCTGGCCTAATGGAGTACAAACCCGATATCATCATTAGTGTCCATCCGATGATGCAGCACATTCCTTTGTGGGTGCTGAAATGGCAAGGCCTACAGAAGAAAGTCATCTTCGTTACTGTCATTACTGACCTCAATACATGCCACCGTACATGGTAATACTTTCTGCTCCATAGGGTATCACATAGACATCTAATAGTCAAAAGTTGCTAATACTAATATGTGATGTTTGTGAAGGTTTCATCCATCTGTGAACCGATTGTACTGTCCCTCGGAGGAGGTAGCAAAGAGGGCCTTGCTAGACGGCCTAGAAGAGTCGCAAACTCGTGTATTTGGCTTGCCCATTAGGCCTTCCTTCTGCAGAGCAATTCTGTCTAAGGATGATTTGAGAGTAGAGCTTGAGATGGATCCGTTACTGCCAGCCGTCTTGTTAATGGGAGGCGGAGAGGGGATGGGGCCGGTAAAGAAAACAGCAAAGGCTCTGGGAGAGTCTCTGTTTGATAAAGAACACGAGAAGCCAATCGGGCAACTCATCATCATCTGTGGCCGGAATCAAGATCTAGCAGCCACATTACAATCTCTTGAGTGGAAGATCCCAGTCAAGGTAATTCAATCTTCATTCAACCACAAAACAAACATGGGATGTTAGATAGTCAAGATTTCACCAAGAAAAACAAATCCAAACCTTACACTTATGTTACTCCAATGTAGGTTCGAGGATTTGAGAAGCAGATGCAGAAATGGATGGGTGCTTGTGACTGCATTATTACTAAAGTACATATTTCTTGCTTCGTATCCTCAATCTAGAATAACCTTACGTCTCCTCGTTGTTCACAAGAATCTTATATGATGCAGGCTGGACCAGGAACCATAGCAGAGGCCTTGATAAGAGGTCTTCCCATAGTACTCAATGACTACATTCCTGGCCAAGTAAGTTAATAAAAACCTTTGGCTCTTTCAAATTTCTCTCCTTGTTGTTTAAATCATGATTTGTTTCATTCTGCATCAACAGGAGAAAGGGAATGTCCCTTATGTAGTTGACAACGGGGCTGGCGTATTCACCAGAAACCACAAGGAAACAGCAAAAATAGTAGCAGAATGGTTCAGCTCAAAAAAAGATGAGCTCGAGAGGATGTCAGAAAACGCGCTAAAACTAGCACAACCGAATGCAGTGTTCGACATTGTCAAGGACATCCATGAGCTAGCCTGCCAGCGTGGCCCCTTGACGAGCATCCCGTACATGCTGACATCATCGTTCGCGAGCTTGGTATAGTAGATGTGCTTCAGGTTCATCTCTAGTACGAGGTTAACTATCATATGTGATAAGTCACTCAAATAGCTTAGGAGATGATAGTAATTCTTTGGGTATTAGAATTGCTGCAGAAGGTGTAAATATGCCCAGAAATAGAGAATAGAAAGGTGTTGGGGTTGGGATTTTGTTTGCTTGTTGTATTCTTTTTAGGCTAGTTTGAAATTCAATTTGTTTCAAGCCTAAGTTTGGCTTCTATTGGTGGGTACTCTATTTTTATTTTTTTTTAAGTTTCTATATTTTAAATTATGTACTCTTATGTAACACTTACAAAACTAATATTGTATTTGAGGAATTCTTTTCTCAAATCCCCACCCCACCCCACCAATGTGTAGGCATGCATCAATTACAGCTGTTTTAACTTTATGCATTCAACTAATTTTTCAGTTGAGGAGTGCTTTAGATTCGTGATTGGGACCATAGATATTTTAGAGAAATGATTAAAGTAATTATAATTTAATAATGAGAGAGAAAGTATAAATTATGTAATCATGGTACGAAATGTGATTATTAGTGAAGGTTTAATAATTAAATTGTCAACTAACATCATGTTTGGTAAGGAGCGAGCTATGTATTTTCATGTTATATGCCTTATTCAAATAAGTGTAATGGTTCCACGGGGAGTTACGTAACTGGATCTCTTTATTATAAAAACATATAGGTTGGAAATATATTTTGTCTATGATTTCATAGTTTAACTAAAAAATGATTTATTTGACAATTAGCAACAAGATTTATAGTAGTAAATTAGAGCATTTAGTAGGAGAGTTTCATAATCTGGTATCAATATAAACCCTATAAAAAGTACTCTTATTAGGCTTATCTGGAAAAAAAAAAAAAAAAAAAAGATTCTATGCAAATTTGAGAATTCTCAAACCCATAATAATTAGTGACTTTACCTAAAACCCACATCAAATTCTCATTTTACAATAATCTCGAATCTAAATTCAAATCCAACGCTCCAAACTGTATCACCTTATTAAAGCAAGTAGGTGAGCAGAATTAGATAGAAAAGAAAAAAGAGAAAAGATTTCTCAATCAATAATTGGAGAACCACATGGTAGACCAGAGTCCAGAGTCCCAGACCACCTTCTTGTTGAAGAATTTAATTTGGGCCCAATCAATTTATATATCTTGTTAAGTCATGATAACTACCTTGGCCATAATAATACGCTACAACATTTTACAATTATTATATATATATGTATATATTAAGACAAGGACGTATGTTATTTTATTATTCTGGCGATCAGTTAAAGTTTCTGATCATAAAATACAAACAATACATAGACTTCCCATTCAATTATGTGAAGCATTCAATGACAATGAAGTTCAAGAAAGTGTAGAATATATCACAACAGGTTTCTATTTGGCAGTTATGTATGAGTTGAGTAAAGCTATAATAAAAGCACACAACATATGGCCACATAACTAATATACCTGGATTGTTTGTCGATCGTGAAACAATAATTCATTGGGTAATGACGTTCATGAACTTCCTTTTGGCAAATGCCAACCACCATTTGTTTGGTGTTCCATTTGAACGATATGCCACGCTCAATAATCTTCCACTAGTTTCTTCACGTATCTGCTTCAAGTAGTTTCTGAAGAGCTCTGCATTCACAACTCATACAATCAAAATAATAATGTAGGATATGGAGATACGCCCCTTCATGCATTACATTTACCTGCTTCTTCTTCAGAGTGTGGATTGGAAAATAGTCCGGGAAATGGGAATCCAGGCTCACCGGGGACAGGGACCTTTTCTAATCCCAGATTGATAATTGCTTTAGTTCCTTCTGCCAATGTCCGACAGCCTGCTAGCCTCTTTAGTGCGAGGTTAATGTAGAATGTCAAGTAGATCAGAAGCTTATCAGCTGGACTCTTGATGTCAAAGTTTCTAAAAAACACATTGGCACGAAAGAATGTAATTGCTTCATCCACAATATCAGTGCTATCTGCATCATCATACACACATATAACAAATGACTAGAAAATACATTCATTTCATAAATTTGGCATTACAAGTGAATCTGACCTTGTTCTGAGACTGGAGCAGGCCCTCTAATGTGGCTTTTTAGGGGAAGTAGAGGGCAACCACACGCTTTAGTAATGTCCTCAACATCGACGAAACTTGAGTGGTACACCTGCAACATTGAACCCATGAATTATAAAGATTCTGAATGGTATCAAATAAGAAGACGACGAAGATACTCACCTATTATAAAAGGATGCAGAAAAGAAAGGAAAACCGTTTGACTGGAGGCATTTTCCACATTATTGCAATCCAAGTGCTATGAGACATAAACCTCAACAATAAGGAAACTTAGTTCTTAGTTCATGACCACACTCATGAAACTCATACTAAACAATAGGGGGAGACGAATGACGACGGAGGAGAGGAAGGGAGTTGAGCCTGCCATCTGAGGTTGGTGATAACAAAATCATGATTCTCTTTTCAGGAGTACATCATTCGTCACTAATGAGCGAGAGAACGCGAGTTTTATTCAATTTTTGTGATTATAAAATATTAAATTGCACATACTAACACTTTAAAGAGGTAAAAAATGAATAGATATACAAAGGGCAAAAGTGCTTGAGAAATCTGAGGCGTACACCTCATAATTACATCAGAAGGCATAGCCGAGGGGCACATCTCCCAGCCAAGGCGTAAGACTCAAAGATGGTTTTTAACAAACTCGCCTCGAGGCCAAAGCCTTGAAGTTCTTTTAACTATGGAAGTCGTAACTTCATCTTTACAGAAAACATTTCAAGTTGGGAACCCCCTTTTCTCTTTCTTAATTCTTATTGCTATAATATATCACATATGTTTCTAAAATTGCAATTGATGCACTGGAAACCCAAAGGATAATCTGAACAAACAAGGGTGGCTCTCTTATATCCACGCCGCAACAAGTGGCAGAATGTCTAATGGAAACCAAGGAAAAGCACAAACACCAAAGGAAATAAATTATTCTCACCATGTCACTCCAATGAGTATAGTTCCTGTATACCCGGGTCACAAGATCCGAAGTCCACTAGAGCAAGATATCTGCAATTAATCGAAGCATCTCATTACTAGTATTTGCTAAATTAAGAATTATCAGCTCAGAATTAGCTAGAATATGCCATACCATGGTTGACACATTTTTCCTAAAGGGAACTGATATGATTTAGTTGATGTTTATACTTTTACTTATCTACAAACCAAGACGTGAAGATGTAAAAGAGAAATGAACAAGAAAAAAGACAAAATGATGTTGCACAATTCTAGAAACATAAAGCTTGACTCTAGAGATATAAAGGCTTTTCTTGGGTTAATTTAGCATGAGAATAACAGACTTAGCACACTGACGACAATAATCCTGCACTTAGTCCCGTAGCCTACCTCAATCCTCAGTAGTTTTCTCAGCACCAAAAGTTTCTGGTTGTCGTCTTACCAACAAACTAAATGCATAGTTATCAGTTCTTTTCTTAAAAGTCAATAGAAAAAAGGAAACCGATCAATTTTCTTTCTTTGATTGTTAAAACTAAATAAAATTGCTTCTCATTTATGTCAGTTTGGCAGCACTCAATCAACAATCTCATTGCAATATCAACCCCAAATCAAATTGATTTCATAGTCCTGCACACATGACAGATAGTCCTCTTCTAAATAAGCAACATTTATCGTTTAAACAACCACCGCTCCTTTAACGCATTTCATCTCACTTAGCTATTTGGTAAAACACAATATAATTCAACATTCTGCTAAAGATGCAAAATCTGGGAACTTATTATAACATTAACTCTTAATTAAAGGTACACAAAACACTGATTGGAATAAACAAAATAAGAAAATAATTTCCGTGCAATCCATTCGTAGATCACATAATAATTGGGACCAACACATGATTAGAGATCATTTACCCGAGTTGCAGGCTTAGATCGTTAAATTTCGTCTCCCCAGAAATGGCCGAAACAGATCCCTACAAAAAGCTGAAAACCAGAAAACTTGATAAGAATCACAAACCGACTTTCCTTGGATCCTAATTTTCACTGGAAATCGCAATCAAAACCAAGTACAAATTCTGATGCTCTTCGATCTTGTGTTGAATAACAACTGAGCTTGGGCTGTTTTCTTATTAATAATAATATTTATACACTAGGCTTTTCACACCATGCGATGCACGGTGCAGCTGCACTGTTGTTTAAATCTGAATTTGTAATTTCTTCATAGGAATTTAGTTTCCAACTATTTCTGCCTCTTTTGCAGCAGTATTAATTCTTTCTTTTTTTCGTGTTTTGGTAGCTGTTAATGTGGTGTTCCCGTCGTTTGCATTTGCGTTAAATATTGGTCAAGGGTCTCTTCGAACAGAAGGAGCATCCAAGTAAGCTGGGTGTATTGCGTCGTTCTTTAACTTCAATTAGTTTTCCAGTTACGTAGTATATTGTGGTTCTATATGCAATTAATTGTTTGAGGATTGTTTGGGTAAGCTAGGCAGTGAAACACTGGATTTCTTATCTCATGTCTGCTTTTCGTGAAAAAATACCAATTGAAGTGGAGGGTTTCTTCAAACAACAAGGGGCTGGGTCAACTATTCAATCAAATGATATTGAGCATGTTTCCCATCTCCTCTCGAGAAAGAAGTGGGCTAGCGTTTATCCGAGTGATCCACAAACGACGAAAATTTCTCTTTTGCTTATCCCTATCCCGATGAGCCGAAACCAAAGCTCTTATTTTCTGTTGAGTAATAGTTCGAGTCGGGACCTGACGTTGATTTCCGATTTCAATTCTTATGTCAGCTCCAGGCAGTGCTAAAGTTTTTCAAGCTGTTTGTGGCGTATAACTGTGTTTGTATTCCTCTTTCGACCAATTACGTAATGATGAAGAAAATCTTTGGGATGTTATTCTAAATTGGATTTGTTTGGACCTATGAAAATATTTTACTGATCGTTATATATTTATAAATTGGTGTGCTTATAACAAAATAACTTTCTAACACATAACAAAAGAACTTAACATGCTAAGCTAATTTAAACAAAATACTCAAATCCTAGTAATAGCTAAAAAGGAAAAACCCAAATGCATATTATACTATGTCAAACGAAGTATAGTCATAACCATATTCATATTAAGATATATGGTTCGTTTCGTATGACCATGATTCCTGACTACAAGTATCAAACGAAGTAGCAAAGATTCCAATGCAATATGCATATCATAAGTCCTGTAATCATTAGATAGAAATCAACGGATAATATTCCTCCAGTTCGAAGCAATCACATTATGATAGAATAATGTAACACGCAATTATGAAAGTTACTTACAATGTGCAAGAAATTAGAATCACATTTATCATAATTATGAATTAAAACAAGAAGAAAATCCATCCAATTGCTATTGCAGGCTAATCAAAACCAACATACTTCACTTACTAAAGAGGTACTCTGAACTTCTCATAATGGATAACACTATGTTTAATAGCAATGAATAATATCATGAGCTATAATAAGTTTTAACTTATGGGAGTAGTTTTAAGATAACATGGTGTTACTCCAAGTATCAAAAGTAGCAAAGGTTCGATATGCAGATCATAAATCGTATGCCAAGTTTTACACCATTTGTAGAAAATCATTGAACATTAAAACTATCTTGAATTTGAAGATCTTTTATTTCACCAAAGAAACCCCAATGTGCTAAGATATGCAGAACTAATTGAACAGTGAGCTCATAAACTTCTAAGCTCAATTGCAAATAATTCACGCAATATGCAGAGCATAAGTCTTATACAAATTTTTCACCATTAGATAGAAATCATGCAACAGTGAAACTATCAAGGATTTAAAGATCTATGATTTCAAGTTTTCAGCACAGAAACTCCAGTGAGCAATGGTATGCATAACTTATTGAACAGTGAACTTATGAACTTCTAAGAACAAGCTGAAAACATATTCAAAAACTGAAATCATATAAGTCTATTATCAGTTAAAACCGGAACTGAAGGCAACTGTCTTAGGCCCCATTAACAGCAAGGAATTTAAATCCAAGGTTATTTTCGCTACTATGTTTGATTTCTGAAAATTTTGAACTTACATCAATATTATGTTAAAATGCATGTTTATAGTACAGGTTATTAAATTAGATATGTTGTTTTCTGACAAAGGTTTTTTTAAATCATTTCTAGTCCGCTAGGTTGGATACTCATTCATTTTGGCCCGTCATCGGTTAAAGACAAATTAAACTGATAATAGCATTAGATATATTGGTCGATATACAAAAACTGATATTATCTAAATTACATTGCACTGAACCTAATTCTAGACTTATTCTAAACTCGCCAGTGTTTCAGATGGTAACTGCTTTTAGTATAAATAACACAAAAAACGCAATAAAAAATTCCAATGTTGCACATAATTTGACTGTAGTGTCATGACTTTAGAGTCATTTTCTATTTTCATTCATGTGCAGGCAGAAGAAGTCATTGTGAATAGTCTCATTTTGAGAACTCATTTTTCTATCAGCATGAAGATGAATCCCATACAACCATTGCAAGTGATATAATCTCTAGTTTTATCAAAGAAACACCATTACATAACGATATGGAGAATTTAGAGAACAGTAAACTCACGAACTTTTAAGATTTAATGCAAATGCTTAATGGAACCATCAAGAGTGTGCAGATCTCTGATTTCACTACATGCTAATCAAACCAGAAAATGTAAATGTACCGCAACAAAAGTAAAAAGTAAATTGCACACTTTCACAATTCGTGGGATTCTAAAAGATTCATTCTTGAGCCAGCAGACGCATATGGTGAAACATACGAGAGGGAGGAAGTCAATATGTAGCACACCCATTATTAGCAACAAAAGTAAAAAAATTTCAGAAACTATATAGCAAATCATACTTCAAAGGCAGCGCATCAAAAAAAATATTCAAGTTATTCTGCTTATTGAGGGTAATTAAAGGATACCGAATTGTATTATCCAAATTTTATTCGATATCGGCGTTGAGGTTTGTAAGGAGAGAAAGAAAGCGAAAGGGAGACAGAAAAAGGTACCTGCTTTTTGTGAGGATGTTGAGGGGGAGAGGTGTCTTAGGCGGTGGATAGATTTGTAGAGCACAGGAGATAACTCAGCGAAGAGGCGGTGTCCTCTGCCGTCTCCGGCGAGGCTCGCTTGTTACTTTTAACTCCGGAAACGACGTCGTCGCACTCGTCGGAGCCGGGGAGACCAAATCTGAACTCAGTTGCCTTCAAATTGAAATCTGGTTGAGTCGAAGCAAAACTTTACGTTGACGATTGATACATCGGTTGTTGTGTAAAAATGTATTGAAGATTGTTGCTGGAGAGAAAAGGCAGCAAAATTGATCTATAGAAAAGAGGGATTTAATTTAATATATTCACTTCATCCCAAAATTATTGTCGATTATATTATTTTAGATTATTCTAAAATTATAATTCACTTTTTCTTATCAAATTATTACATATTATTTTTTTTGTCAGTCCTACAACTTTACATAATTTTACACACAACTAACAATTTTATTTAAAAACAAGAATTTTGAGACGAGGGAATACTTAATAATAATAAAAAGATAATACATAAGTTTAACAATTAAATTGAAAGCAATTAAGCAATTAATCTAATATATTACTTATAAATAATAAAAGGATAATATGTTGCAATTAAAGATATTATATAATTGTATTTTAATTTGTTTTATAAGAGAAAAAATAGAATATTATGGACTATTCATTTTTAGGGGAAAATATAGGAAAATATCGTTGGAGACGAAACACTATTTTCACATAAAAATTGAGATAGCTCCCTAAGATAAGGGAGCCCTTTGGAGATGCTTTAAGACTTCGCTTCATAAAGGGTTTTTGTTGTAATTGTAAAATTGTCATCGAATTCAGTACTCTTCACAGAAACAGTAACAGCAACTGAAATTTCCCCCTTATCCCCTTATAATATAAAATAATGATAATTTCCATTGGGTGGCTTTTAAATTATTTTTTATGTATAATATATACTATACTACTATTATTTAATTAAATTGAAACTGCAAGAAAAAAAACTTACAAAATGTTCAAATATTATCAGATTGTTTTGTTTTTGGCCTTGTTTGGAAATAACAAGTATTCTATTGCTCTGAAGTGTGCTAGTTTATGGTTTGTATGTTTGCTGGTTTGGGTTTGTGTGTCCTCTTGTTTGATTATGAATTGTGATGAATTCATGTTGAATTCTGAATTCAATTATGAGAAGATTAGTTTAGAAATGGTGGTTTGCTTCGCTAGGGATCTTCTATCCCACATTTAGTGGACCACCAATCACGCGGCGGTCCACCAATCACGCGGCGGCGCCACGCGTGCATTGGTGGGCCACCTTTTTTATACTTTAATATTAATTTATTGGTTTGGGGGTCCACCAATGCACGCGTGGCACCGCGTGATTGGTGGGCCACCAAGTAGTCCACCGAAAATGGGCCAGAAGATCCGGACCGATTTGCTTCTGACTTTACCCTCTGCTTGTTGGTTTTAGTTGCAGCCCCATGTTCTCAATAATGATGAATGGAAACAGTTATCGTATCAATACAACTTATTATAACATTAACTCTTAATTAAAGGTACACAAAACACTGATTGCAATAAATAAAATAAGAAAATAATTTGCGCGCAATCCATTGGTAGATCACATAATAAATTGGGACCAACACATGATTAGAGATCATTTACCCGAGTTGCAGGCTTAGATTGTTAAATTTCGTCTCCCCAGAAATGGCCGAAACAGATCCCTACAAAAAGCTGAAAACCAGAAAACTTGATAAGAATCACAAACCAACTTTCTTTGGATCCCAATTCTCACCAGAAATCGCAATCAAAACCCAAGTACAAATTCTACAACTCTTCGATCTTGTGTGGAATAACAAGTGGGCTTCCGCTCTTTTCTTAATAAATGTAGACATAATTTTATGTTTATTCATTTCCATTGGGTGGCTTCTAAATTATTTTTTATATATACTATTAGGTACAACTTCGATAAAGTAATTTTCGATAAAGTAATAATCTCGTTAAGATAATGGTTTCTCCATGTCCCGATATTAGTCAATGCACTAAAATAATGTTTGATAAAGTAATAATCTCGTTAATTGAATATTTTTCTCGGTCCCAAGGTTATTACTTTATCGAGGTACTGTACTAGAATTATTTAATTAATTAGACTAAAACTGCAAGAGGAAAAAAGTAAAAAAAAAATTTAAAAAAAAACCAACTAAAGTGGAGAGATGTATTAGTTTTTTAATTTTTTTAATGACGAAGTAAACTTGGATTCGTTAGTCGAAATGTATATTCGATAAAATCAAATAGTATTTGCAATTCACAATGCACGAACGAACTGTAATACTAATAAGTAAATATAGTGGAGTTGGTACGAGTTCAACTTATTCTAAATTATTATAATTCATGTCATAAGAAAATAATTAAATAAATATGAAGAAATTTAAAGCTACGAATAATATAAATAACTAAAAGACAAGTTGTACTATAATGTTAATGAATGTGCTAAGAGGTACTCCCTCCGTCCCAATAAACATGTCCTCTTTGATTTGGGCACGGTTATTAAGAAAATGAATAGAAAGTGTTTTATTATGTAGCCTACTTTTTTTAATCATTTACTAATCTTTCTCTCTCCTACTTAACTAATTCATTTTCTTATTTTGACTTGTTCACTTTGTTACTTTTTTTTGGCCGATGTTCGATTTTTTCGGAATGCGACCTCGTGTTTGAGTTTGATTTTTTTCCGAAACTGGAGAGCCTAATAAATTCAATTGAATGAAGCATAATAATCACCCAGACAGTATATAATCATGCAAAAAAGGGGAAATATCTCACCCGTTTGAATCTCGGCAAGAGGATGCGAAGCATCGCATCCACTGTTTCCTGAATCTAGAGATCCCTCTCATGTTGACGGATCATTCTCATCACATCCTCGGTGTCCGCCCTAAACTCCGACGGGATGGAGAAGGGGAGCGGCTTCCATGAGTCGTCTAGATCAGACGACGGAGGCTCGCTACACACCAAACTGGAGAGCGACTCGCCATCGCTCAGCTCGCCGGCCTGTGTAGTATCTGAATCGAAGGCTTGTTCGGCAGCAAGTTCAGAGGCGATTAAATTGCTCATCATCATCGCGATTTCGAAGGCAATAAAGTCGTCTTCACTCCAGATCTAGGGTTTGTAGGAGGGGAGCGGCGGACAGAGAGAAGTGGAATGAAGAGAGAGAGGGCAGCGAGATAATGAAGTTGAAATTAGGGTTAGGTAGTTTAAGGCTAAAATATTATCTTTAATTCTAAAATCACTTAATTAGTTTAAGTGTGCAATTAGTATCCCTTATCTATTTTCTTAATTCTTTCTATTTTCGGAAACAGGACATGTTTAGCGGGACAGCCCGAAAAGGAATAGAGGATATGTTTATTGGGACGGAGGGGGTATTTATTTATGTAGTACTATAATAATTTGTGTACTTTTTTTTTAATTGCATTATTTTGTAGATCAACAAATGGAAGGAACAAGAAGAATAAATCGAGCAGATTATGTTCGGTGACCTCATGATCGCATCAATCAACATTTCTCCTAATGTTCGGGTCTTATCATCAGCAATGATAAATTCAATGCTTTGGCTTTATATTTGGTGGATAAATAGCATACTCTGCTTCCATGATAGCGTTTGTAATAGATTTCTGTTTTGCATTCTTTCATAAGATGGTTTCATGTCATAAAGTAAACAAGTTTATAATCTCTAGTCCTCTTCAGGTATTTGAGAATATATTTGACCGCAGTACAGTGATCTTTTCTAGGGTTAGACTGATATCTAGAGACCATGCCTACAACATATGACATATCCTGTCTCGTACAAAATATTATATAAAAGAGGCCACCGACATCGGAAGCGTATGGAACAAGCCCGATGCTTTATATCTCTTCAGAGGTTTTAGGGCACTGATTCTTGGATATAAAGACGTCATGTTTGAATCATAATTGACCTCTCTTGGTTGTTTGCATTCTAATACGAGCAATAACAGTACCAATGTAGGATGCTTGGGATAAACTCAACGTCATTTTTTGGCGATCTCAGATAACCTTGATCCCAAGGATGTTTGCTTGCTTGGATAATCACTTATTTAGATTTGATAACACTTCAACATTGTTGCCAATGAGAAGAATGTCATCTATGTAAAGTGTAAGAAACACCACTGATCCATCAAAACAGAGACGACATACGCAAACCTCATTCGAACATGAGACAAAACCAAAGATTGTTGCAACAAATATCGGTTGAAGAAGAGGTCTACTTGCGAGAATCAACATCTAAGACAACATCTGGGAAAGAGCGTGCTATCAGACGTGATAAGAAGAATGATGTTGAAATCTTCGAGCCATCCACTGTTGAAGTGTTGTGATTTTGTATAATGAACGCAATTATATGTTTTTTGTATATAATGTTATTCATTTTCACTCTTTTTTCTCCTGTCTAGTTGTTATGTTTTCCCATGTTTAAGTCCTCTTATCATGTATAAAGTTAGATTATGTAGTGTGTTGTAGATCACATACGACTACATAATTGGTCGAACTAACGAGAGATATCACAACTAAGACAACTTTAGGACGAGTTATTGGATTAAGCTGCAGTCTAGATAAGAAGTAACTTATCTTGATTACTTGTCTATTCTGATACATGAGTGTATTGAAGAATCAAAGTGAGACGTGTTCTTCTGGCTGATCTAAGTGAAGAACCAATATCTCAACAACTTAACTTGTCTTAAGCTTTGATAAGATTGTATCACGAGTACTGTATATATGAGTCACTTAACAATTGCATCACTTTGTTTTAGAAAATGTATCACTTTGTTTTAGAAAATGTATCACCTTGTTTTAGAAAATATATCTATTTATTCCATTTTTGAAAATTGATTCCATATAGGCACTACATCCGTTATAATAAAACACAACCTCAAGCAAATTTATAGTAAATCAAGTATATGGTTTAGTTCAGTGTTGTAAAATCCATAGGATAGTCTTCATTATTCACCAGCAACAATAAATAAAGGAATAGTGGTAAGAACCTACATCTGCCCTGAGGAAGATGATTCAAATGCTCTAGCGGTTTTGCAGCAGCAACATTGCTAATTTCTTACACATGCATAGACAACAAATATTTCACAATTTATTCACACAACTTCTTACACACTATTCCAATCAAGAATGCATTGTTGAGCAAGGGTAATGTCTGCCATCATCGTGGAGGCCGACACTGGTGTAGCAGGGAGACGATAGCAATCTTCAAATTAAGAATTCTTTCCTCAACCAATATGAGATTGAATTTCACTTTGATTGAAGATTTAGGGATTTTGATCAACAAGATCTGGGATTTGATCAACAAGGCGTATTTCTTGATTTCCCGTAGCTGAACAAGGATAGAAGACAATTGTTTTTCTTTTATAATGTGGGCGGGCTTATGAAATGAGCCAAAGTGAAAATCTAGGTCTGGGCCCTTTCGCCCGCATGGGCGAACGGTTGTACAGAAGCCCAAGTTTTTCATAAATTTTCACACTAAGTAATATGAATACATCTGGTAATCCAATAGAGCTATACCACTACGACCAAGGTGGTCTAACAACCATGAGAAAGTTTTAATCAAATCATAAAGTAATGGGATTGGGAGGGAGTAGGGATGTGAAAATAACTGACGATTTTCGGTTATACCCAATACCGTACTGAAACCAACAAGTTTAGGATAACCAAAATTAATAACTATCGGTTTCAGATCGGTTAATTTAATTAACCGACGGCTAACCGAAATATTAGCACACAAGCTTAATAATACTGAAAGAGGGAGGGGGAGTGGGGTTTATATAGCAGAAGCCAACTTCCATCATTTTCTCCAAGAGTTTCTCTCTAGCTTTCTTTCTCTACAAGTGTGTTCAAGTTCGAGGATAGGTTGATTAGCAACCTTCAAGCCGAGGGTTAAGATGTTGGTGCTGCACGTGAATTTTGTGCACGTGAATATGCTTTCAAATACGTTCAACGAGTCGTGTCGTTCACAAAGGCTCCTCTCGAACACTTCCTCGATCAATTCATTCATTCGTAATCAGAAAGAGTGACGTAAGAAGTATATGGCGTGGCTAAAGCAGAAAGATAAGATGGTTGACGATAATCAGAGAAACGGAAGATCTCATGAGTTAGAGCAGGAGTTGGCCCAGGTCAAGTCAGCCACAAAGGAAGTTGAGGTACGTTGTACACGTACTACAAAGTGTTTACACCATAGTACTGTAAGGTTTGGTTGGAATCTTTCCGTTGTATGGCTTATGCTTTCAGAGCTTTCAATTATAAATTGTGCATTCATTTATGGGGGATGTGCAGAAATGTACAAAACAAACATGTGAAAAGGCAAAAATATACATGAGATTCCATAATTGCAAAAATGTACATTTTGTCCTCTGAAACCTATAAAGTTAGGTAGGTTAATAGGTTTTCTATTTCCTCTTACTTTGCAGAGAATGTCTTGTCTTTTAGTTATTTAATTCTCTGTTGACTTTGATTTTTTTTTCCTTCTGCACCCTTTTAAATTATAAAAAAAAACCTATTCTTTTTTGCATTTAAAAATGAAATATGGTATTTAAAATAAAATATGGTCCGATCGATCGGCCTTGGCCGATCGATCGGACAGCATTTTAAATTTTTTTTTATAATTTAAAAATAAAATATGGTCCGATCGACCGATCGGACATATAGCATTTAAAATAAAATATGGTCCGATCGATCGGCCTTGGCCGATCGATCGGACAACATTTTAAATTTTTTTTTTATAATTTAAAAATAAAATATAGGCCGATCGATCGGACCAATTTTTTTAAGTCCGATCGATCGGAGCATTTTTATTTTTTTTTTACATTTTTATTTTCATGCCAGCCTTTTTTGTCTTCATGCATGCAGAATAATTTCGTCCTCATGCAGCTTTTTTTTAGTTTTTTAATCAAGAATTTTTACGTAAATAGTATATTTACGGAGAAAAAAAAATCTGGAAAAGATATTCACTTACCTTTTTACCTAGTGACATGCAATAAAGTTGCAGAAAAAACTGAACTCTATACACAGTAGGAGGAATCTGATTCTTTTCCTCTTCACACGCAACATAGTATACTCTTCTATGATTATTTTCAGATGCAAAAAAATTGAACTCTATAACAAGGAGAGCAAGACACGGAGGGTGCGAGAGAGCGAAAATTTTATTTCAGAGCAAGGGAGCGAGGGTCCTTTAAACACGAGAGAGAACGAGAGCGAGGGAGCGAGAGTGTGAAACAATTTTAAAGGTAACCTATTCCATAAATTGTTATATTTGTTGCTTGATTTTAGGTAAATATCTATGTATTATTTTGAGGGCGTATGATTTTCTTTGATTTGAGGGGTAAATATATACGTATGATTTTTGCTTTATTTGAGGGTAAATATCTATGCTTGATTTGAACGAATTTTTTTCTTGATTTTGCTTGATTCGAGGAGTAAATATGTACGTATTATTAGTTATAAAATATCTTATGTGTTGTTCTCCGCATGTTAGCTTATCTTTGCTCTCCGCATGTTAGCTTATCTTATGTGTTGTTTACGGAGTACTAAGTCTGGTTTTGCGGAGTACTAAGATAGTTTTTTCTTTTTTTAATTCTTTCCAGATGGCTACCTGGACACGTGTAACTGTAAAGTATGGAGGTTGTTTCTTGGGTTCAGATTACAAAGGTGGGGATGAACAGCTTGCCCCACTTCGGATCGACCAATTAACATTGTTATCCTTAAGGGCAAGCATCGAAGCCCGTACACAAATTAACTCACGGCTTACCCCCTATGCGCTTTATTCGTTGGAGCATGCTGGATCTGGAAAGTTGATTAAGTCATTAATGATGACGGATGATGACTTGGTTCGACTTATCAACTTAGAGACCGATCCAACCGTTTGCGTCGTTTTGACGGGCCGATCGTGCCGGAACATCACAAGGAGATTACGTCCCTTCATTTGATTACCAATTTAGTTTCCCAAATATGTTTGGTGATGCATATGGTCAAAGCGGAGCTGCATATGAGTTTGGAAGGCAAGAACAACAACCGGAGCAAGAAGAAGAAGAGCAACAAGAGGAGCAAGAAGAAGCGTAACGGCGGGGATGAAGGTGCGAATGATAATAACGATGATGATGATGATACGTATGACGAGGATTATACGGCAGAGGAAGAGGAAGAGGATGAGGAAGACGAACATGTTGTCGCTAAAAACTTTTATGGAACCATGTATGAGTTTGCATCATGGATTCGTGGGGAAGGCGGTTTAAACCGGCTAATGACACTTCTAGAGCGGCCACGTAACGCAGCGGTTGCCTCTACAAGACGAAGATAATGAAGTTGTTGACGAAGTCGAAATTGGCTAGTGCCAATTATTCCGCCAGTCAAGGTGTGTCATTGGTTGTACGGATATAGAGAAGATTGAAGAGGGCATTCTCGGAAACGGCAACATCTTTTGGACGAAGGACGCCCCTAACAATAGCCGTTGGTCTCCGGCATTTAGAGTGTCGACGGTCTTATAAAGTGAAGAGGGCAAGTCCTCGGTATCGGTGGTTTGAATGTCTTGTTGGGCGATATTTGTCCATTCGGAGTACGTGCACGACATAATGGTATGTATTGGACAATTTACGATTTTGTGCCGGAGCACGGATGTCGGCATCGACTTTGATAATGCCGGACCGATCACCATTGCTCGCGAAGACTATCGGAGCCTATTTTGGGGCAAAGAATGCGTATGGAGGGAACGATGTTGCGACCTCGAGACATGATCAATGAGATGCGTCTGAAATTTGGTGTGAAGGTGGAGTATTATGAGGCCCTGCGTGCTAGAAATAATGCGATTCAATTGATTTATGGGAGTCACGAAGACTCGTACAAGATGCTCCCTCGATATTTGCACATGTTGAAGCAGGTAAACCCCGGAACGGTAACTAATCTTCGTGTCGACAGCGACGGGAGGTTCGAGTATGCGTTTGTTGCATGGGGCCAGTGCATCCCCGCATTTATGTGGCATTTAAGGAAGGTGATTGTAGTTGATGGAACTCACCTGAAGGGAAAGAATACCGGCATTCTCTTTGCTGCAGTTACTAAAGACTGCAACGAACAGCTTGTACCGCTCGCCATTGGCATTGGACCAATTGAGAACAATGACTCATGGGCGTGGTTTCTACAGAATCTTAAGCGAGTGTACGGTTCGAGCGGTGACCTGCGATCGTGTCCGACCAAGCACGTCGGTATTAAAAATGCTTTGTCGAAGCAAGTGTTTCTCGGAGTTCCTCACGCTTTGCAACGTCCATCTTAATAACAAGCTCACTTCTTACAAGAATGAAGTACCCTACATGTTCCGTCAGGCAGCCACGCATACCGTGAGTCGGAGTTTAGGAAGTACATGGCATCAATCCTCGTGGCGAGTGAAGGAGCATACAACAAGCCGATAGAGATTGGTCCCGAACGTTGGGCACGTTCGCAATGTCCGCGGCGTCGCTACGGCTTTCTATCATCAAATTGTGTCGAGTCTTTCAACGGAAGACTTTTGTGGGCCCGTCGATTGCCGATTTGCTCGATGATAGACACGATACGAGCAATTATAGAGTCATGGTGGGATGAAAGGCGTCAACTGGCCGAGTGAGAATAGCCATTTGTTGGTGGACGTTGCGAAGAGGAAGTTAAGCGCGCAGATTGAACTTGCACGCTCATATACTTGTCACCTTAACCGCCGTGAGGAAGATACAAAGTCAACGACGGGAGAAATCACAACTATAAGGTGGATTTGGAGAACCAAACGTGCACGTGTCACGAATTTGATATGGACCTAATACCATGCTCCCACGCGCGCCGCGATTCTCGTATGAATTCTTTTACACTTTTTAATCACTTATTATATATCTAACACATTTTTTGTTTGACAACAGGGAGAGCGGAGACCAATTTTACAACTATGTCCACAGTATGTACACTACAAGCAACCACGGGGATATTTACGAACATCACTTTAATTCGTTACTCCGCATTGGAGCTTTGGACCATTCCCGACCATATTCGAGATGCGAGATCCATTGTTACCACCCCTAGCGAAGCGTCGGGCCGGTCGCCCAAAGCGTAGACGTTACCGATTGGGAGCGGAGGCCTCCACAAGCTCAACTCAAGGTCGTAGCGGAAAGTGTGGTGTTTGTCACGAAAGAGGCCACACAAGGAGGACATGTTCGACGAGGGAGACACAAGATTAAATTTGTGGTGTCTTAGTTCAAGTTTATTTGTGCCTATATTATTTGAAGTATGAAGTTTGTTTAACGAAACCATAAATTGTTGAAACCATAATCCGGTATGGTTGTTTAACGAAACCCTAAATTGCCGATCCATGGATCCTTGTCCGATCGATCGGACTATTTAATTAGATTTACATTCACTAATTAAAAAATAAAAAAATAAAAATATATATGTTCCGATGGATCGGCCATACCCATTTAAAATTCAAATTTATATATGTCCGATCGATCGGCCTTGTCCGATCGATCGGACATATCTAATTAAAAAATTTTAAAATTTATATTTTATATGTTCCGATCGATCCGACAAGGCCGATCGATCGGAACGGTTATATTAAATATATAAATTTTAATTTTTTTTAATTAGTTGACTTTTAAAAATTTTAATATGGCCCGATCGATCGGACAAGGCCGATCGATCGGACCATATATAAATTTTAATTTTTTTAATTTTAAGTAAAAACGTGACAGCTGTGACAGCTGTCACAGCTGTATTATTTTATTGAAATTTGACTATAAAACTATTCGTGCCGAGAGCTGTATATACAATCCAATCCGACCGATAGCATGATTAGGGGATACCCAACTACTTAATAACATCCTAATTAAAAGTATATATTTTAATTTGCGTGCCATCGGGCACAAATAACCGCAATCTGAAATATATATGTAATAATATGGAATTTGTGTGCCGATCGATCGGGCTGTGCCGATCGATCGGCACATATATTTTTTTAATTTTTTTTTTTAAATTTACGACATTTATATATATATTTTTTTTTAAATTTATATTTTATATGTTCCGATCGATCGGACAAGGCCGATCGATAGGAACGGTTATATTAAATATATAAATTTTAATTTTTTTTTGCTTACTTGAGTTTTAAAATTTTTAATATGGCCCGATTGATCGGACAAGGCCGATCGATCGGACCATATATAAATTTTAATTTTTTTAATTTTAAGTAAAACGTGGCAGTACGTGACGTCGTCACGCCTATATTATTTTATTGAAATTTGACTATAAAACTATTCGTGCCGACAACGTATATACAATCCAATCCGACCGATAGGATGATTAGGGGATACCCCAACTACTATTCATTAAAACCCCAAATACTATTCCTCTAAACCCTCAAAACCCTTGATCAAAACCCCAAATACTATCGATCGGAACCCTCAAAAAATCGAATTCGAGCAAGGAAAAGTGATATACGAAGAGGATATTGATGATATCATTAATAACCTTGAAATATAATAATAGAGACATAATAAAAAAAAATTCCACTTCTTCTCATATTTTGAAAAATGAGTTCATTTTTTGTATAAAGTCATAAGTACTTATATCATTCAAGAATGATTCATGTTTAATTTTGCTAATGTATAGATATATATAAAGCTTTATTACACTATTTCATAATATTCCCCTGAAATATTTATCAAATATTTATTTTAAAATTTATAATTTTTTATGAGTTTATTTCAATTATATTGATTTTTTAAGTATAATTTTGATTATTAATAACATCCTAATTTTAAAAAAATATATAATATGGTCTGATCACGATCTTTTGATTATTTAGAAGATTTTGATTATTTATAAATTTTGATTATTTTAGAAATTTTGATTATTTAGAAATTTAAAAATTTTGATTATTTAGAAATTTTGATTATTTAGAAATTTAGAAATTTTGATTATTTAGAAATCAACAGTAGCTCATCCGTAATTTTGATTATTTAGAATTTTGCAAATTTAAAATTCAAAAAAAATATTGTGCCGATTTGAGTATATATATATATTTTTTTATTTATGTATATATATATTTTTATATTATTGTGCCGATCGATCGGGCTGTGCCGATCGATCGGCACGTATAATTTTTTCTTAATATTATATCTATATATTTATATATTTATATATTTATATATTATATATTTATATTATATATTTATATATAATATAAATATATTGTATATTATATTTATATTACATATTATATTATATTTATATTATATTGTATATTATATTGTATATTGTATATTACATATTATATTGTATATTATATTTATATTTAGATATTATAGTGCCGATCGATCGGGCTGTGCCGATCGATCGGCACGTAAATATATTTTATATTATATTTGTATATTATATTTATATTATATTTGTATATTATAGTTATATTACATAGCCGATCGATGGGCGGCACGTATACTTTTTTTTTTTAATATTTATGTATATTTATATTTATATATGTGCCGATCAAAATACATTAATGTTTCAAAACACTTCAAAATTCATACACAGTTCTAAAATTCATACATTAATGTTTCATTCATACACACTTCAAAATTCATACATTACCAATATCACACATTTCAAAACATTTTACAGCCATCCAATTACGATATTTCACCATGTTTCGCTCTTCATTACCCCATACCCGAGTGGGAAAACCGGTGAGGAGACGCTCTATAGTCATGCATGTAAATACCCCGCAACTATACGCATCCAATTGCAAGTACTGCTCTTCATCATCCATAAGCACAACTCCTCTACTCGAACTACGTCTGCTCTCCTCGGTGCGCCTGATCAATATACGCTGTCCATCTTGGTCATATTGCGCCGGCTGTAGGGGATTCAAGGGCACAGGAAAGTGTAGACCAAATGGATTACTACCAACTGCACTCTGCCAATATGGACAATTCTCCTCAATCTCGGTCGGTACTAACATTTCATACACTACCGAGACTCTCATCTGAAATACGTAATATTTGTTCATTAAATATTAATAAAAAAATCCATAACATATTCAATCGCTTAATAAATAATAAAAAAATTATTACCTGGCGCTTAAAAAAACGGGCTATATCACGCTGATCGGCGTCATTAAACGACCACCGTAAATAACGAGGATAACCATCGGGATTTAGAAGGGTCGCACAACGAGCTCCAAAACTTGGAATGGCCTCATATGCCCACACCTATATTACAATATAAATATATCGAATTATTTCAACTAATAAAAAATTATAAATTAGTAATAATTAAGTTGTCAACAAATATTATACCTGTAGTGCCCAAATCGGCCCGTAGAGATTATACTTAGATCCTACGAGGTCCAAGGAATTTGGTACGTAACTGATGTAGTGCAACATGGCCTCGTAGGTAAAAGCACCCCATGGGAACGCATTCCATTGGTCCATATCATCAGCCAATACCCATATCCATGTATCAATTTTCTTAGTCTCTGCAGGAGCATAGAACCAGAAGAAAAGAGCTAAAATATTCGACAACTTAATCAAGTCATCATCTGAAACGCCATCGGACTCATATTTACAAAACCAGGTTTAACAAGTGCTTTGCTTCAATCGGTCTCCCACCATTGAATGCGTCGTAGACCCCGGATTGAGTAGGATGATAAAATGCCGACATGTCAAAACTACACTCGCCGAACATGAGCCCAAGAACCAATGCAAACTCCGGATGAGAGAAACGGATGTTCCGACCAACATAATTAAACCAAACCTCCGAAGGTCGTACCGAAATCTCATAGCATAATAGGCCGGTGAAGAGCCCGCATAGCATTCTTACCTTCTAGCCAACCCACTATGCCCCCGAACTGGCCGCAAACAAACCGTTTGATTAAATCCACACCACCCTGCAAACCTAATTTCTGTCTAATCAAAGTCCCTAAATTATGCTTATAATATATTGTGATCCTCGGAGAAACGTCTCGTAGTGCTAGTCGTTTAAAATTGACCTATATATAACAATTAATATTTAATTAAATTATAATTAACAGTTATAATAATTAAAAATAAACTCAAAAAAAAAAAAAAAAAAAAAAACGTCTTGGCCGAGGTCGACGGTTCGACCGGTCGGGCCGGGCGGCGATGAGTATCGACCGCCGCTTCAACCATTTTTTCCGGCGATTTCTACCTCAATTTCACCAATTTTCACCCAATCTAAACAAATCTATATTATACACACTAAACCCAACATATATATTTCATAAAAAACCACTTTTAAACATGTAATTATACATTAATTTCACATCTAAAATTTAATTTTATTTCAAAATAAATACTAACCTCTTCCATTATTACGAGCGGTTTCGAGCGGTCTGAAAGATCTTAGGCGTGCCGACGTAAGTAGCTTTGGTGCCGTCGATTCAATGTGCCGATTTGAGTGTGCCGAAGTGTGGTGTGTGTGTGTGCCGATTTAGTCGGTGTGTGCCGAAGTGTGGTGTGTGTGTGTTTAGTGTCGGTGTGTGTGTGTGTGCCGATATATGTAATAATATATATATATATTTTTTTTATTTATGAATATATATATATATATATGTATATTTATATATATATATATTTTATTGTATTTATATATATTTTATATATATATATTTTATATTATGAAATATTATATAAATATTTATATATAAATATTTTATATTTATATATATTAAAATTTTATATATTTGTGTGCCGATCGATCGGGCTGTGCCGATCGATCGGCACATATATATATATATATTTTTTTTAAAATTTACGACATTTATATATATATATTTATAATTTTTTTTTTAAATATTATATATCGTGCCGATCGATCGGGCTGTGCCGATCGATCGGAACGTATAATTTTTTTTTTTTTTAAATTCACGACATTTATATATATATATGTATTTATAATTTTTTTTTTTAATATTATGTAATTTGTGTGCCGATCGATCGGGCTGTGCCGATCGATCGGCACATATATTTTTTTAATTTTTTTTTTTTTAAATTTACGACATTTATATATATATATTTATAATTTTTTTTAAATATTATATATCGTGCCGATCGATCAGTCGTGCCGATCGATCGGAACGTATAATTTTTTTTTAAAATTTACGACATTTATATATATATATATATATATATATTTTTATAATTTTTTTTTTAATATTATGTAATTTGTGTGCCGATCGATCGGGTCGTGCCGATCGATCGGCACATATATTTTTTTAATTTTTTTTTAAATTTACGACATTTATATATATATAAATATTTATAATTTTTTTTAAATATTATGTATCATGTGCCGATCGATCGGGTCGTGCCGATCGATCGGCACGTATAATTTTTTTTAATTTACGAAATTTATATATTTTTATATCTAGTGCCGATCGATCGGGCTGTGCCGATCGATCGGCACGTATAATTTTTTATTATATATATTTATATTTATATATATTTATATGTGCTCGATCGATCGGGCTCGATCGGCCGTGTCCTATCGATCGGCACGTATAATTTTTATATATATTTTTATATCGATCGCATAATTTTTTTTAAAATTTATGTATATTTTTATATATAGTGCCGATGCCGATCGATCGGCACATATAATTTTTTTTATTTTATATATAATTTTATTTTCGTCCGATCGGGCACAAATAATTTTTTTTTAATTTATGTATATAGATATATATATATATTTAATTATGACCGATCGATCGGAAGGTGCCTAAATTAAATTATGATTCAAAGATTTCCTAAATTAAATTTTCAAAATTTCCTAATTAAATTAACAAAATTACCTAATTAACAAAACCGGTTTTTCGATAAATTATCAAAATTGCCTAATTAAATTAATGAAATTGCCTAAATTAAATTAATGAAATTGCCTAAATTAAATTAATGAAATTGCCTAAATTAAATTAATGAAATTGCAAAAAATAAATTCTCGAAATTGTCTAACGAAAATGCCTAAATTAAATTAATGAAATTGCTTAAATTAAATTATCAAAATTGCATAAATTTTGTAAATTAAATTTACTAAAATATTAAAATTTCCTCAAATTGAATTCATAAATTAAATTAACAAAATATTAAATTTTCGTTAAATTAAATTAAATATACAAAAATATAAAATTTTCGACTGAGGTTTTTAAAATATAAAATTTTCGGCGTCGGTGGTCGACTCAGGTTTTTAAAATATTTAAACGAATATGTTTAGGTTTTTTGTTTTACGAAAATATTCAATTGAAGAATTTTTTTAAATAACTTTAGCTTTTTTTTAAAAAAAATCACCAACTTTTATTTTGCTAATTTCGAGACTACATATTCAAGAAAAAGATTCCGACACAAACTGCATACACACCTGCACACACACCTGCACACACACTGCACACACATTGGAGGTGAAGTAGGGTCATTTGTATATTATTGCATTTATGGAAAAGTTTGTATATTTTTGCATTTTCAAACATGGAAATGTATAGACTTGACATTCCCCTCTTCATTTATTACCTATCACTGTCAAATCGATATTGGATATTGTTGTAAAGTTGTACTTGCATTTCCTTGCTCGAACATGATAGGAGAGTGATGGTTGAAGTCCTGATATACTCGTTAAATCTGTGAGAAATATTAGTATGCAGAATTGCATAGACACACACATATTAGTAAAGTAATAGCACGTAGTTGCAATGTGTACAAACACTTCCTCATCTACTAAAACCATGCATACTTAATGCAATGTGTACAGACACTTCGTCATATACTAAAAGTGTATAACTAAATTTGTCATTTGACACATTGCAAGAAAGAGTGGTGGTTAGAAATGAATTGATACGAACTCAACACCAATTCAAGGGGAAAGTAAGAAATGGGGGGACATAGGGGCCAGTCAGTCAAAGGGAAGTTCTCCTCAAAGGGGGACTAAGTAAAGAGATGGGGGATGGAAGGTGTACACCTACCGAGGGGTAGGAAAGCTCGTGGGAAGTTAATGGGGGAACCAAATCCCCCCTAAGGAGAAGTCAGTAATTACACCACCTAGAGTTGGTGTATAAATAAGAGGTGTTCCTGAGGACACCGACAGTTCTCCTCAAGTTTAAGTGTAAAAGTTTAGGCATCTTGTTCTCTTTTATATTATCAATCAATGTGCATTATCCTCTTCTTCGAGCTTAAATGTTACTCTCTCTCTCTCTCTCTCTCTCTCTCTCTCTCTAACCAACTACGAGAAAGCTGTTGGGAAATTTTTTGTTACTCAACAAGTTCTGAGCATGAGTTATTATACATTAAGAAGGTTGTAATTTATGGTTTTCTAGATAAAAGACATCAATGAGTTATAAGGACAAGAAGTTGACGAAATCACCAATTTATATGTATCACGATATTTTACTCCATCATCTGAAAGTATATACTCGGATTTTGATTCCCAAAATATATAAGTTTCAATGAATTGGTACTTCTATTAAATTTTGAGTTAATCAAATGTTAGTCATAGACATTTACCCAATAAAATTTTAGGGACCAATTCTTTTATTCTTAAATTATAATTTTGCTATTTTTTTCAATTTTTTTTAATAATTTTTTCTGATAAAATTTTCTGTTGAAAAATCTTAATTAAAAAGAAGAGAATTATTAAAAAGAATTCTTTAAGTTTTTAATTAAATTCTTTATTTTGATTAAATTTATTGTACGTATAAAAAAATTAATTAATTTTTTAAAAAGTTTTTTAGTTAATTTTTATTTATTTTTTTAATTAAATCTTTTAGTTAATTTTTATTAGATTTTTAATTAAAAATTTTAACTTACAAAGAATTTGTAATTAATTTTTTTGTTTTTAATTAATTTTTATTTAAGTTTTTAACTTAATTTTTTTTTAAGTATAAGAATTTTATTTGAAAAGAATATATAATTAAAAAAATAGTTAATTTAAAAATTAGATTAATTGATCTCTAAAATTTTTATTCCGTGATGAAATTATAACTAAGTTGACTAATTGAAAATTTAACAGAATGATCAATTTGTCCAAACTATCATAGTTTGTTGATCAATTAACTAACAAAAAATGGATCAATTCATTCAAACTAACATAGTTTGGGGACCATATGTACCAATTTGCCAACAATTTAACGCATGAGAATGATTTTGAAGTGGTTTTTGTGAACATATTCAAGATTCAAATATCCACTGAGTGGATTGAGCTATTAAACTACACAAAGTAAATAGTCGAGTATAGATGGATTAGTCGCACCAGCCATGCTTAACTTATGCTAGTGTATGTCTTTTAATATTTTCAACCTTAACAACTTACCAAATTGCTAGTATTTCATATTTCTAGATTAATACCAACAACATATAGTGTAATCGATATTTTTACTTTTGCGGAAGTTTAGAATTTATCTAATGTTAAATAACCGCTATAATTGATTTATTAATAATAATAACATATTTCTAGATTAATATAATGTTTGAATTTTGTGTAATCCTACTATGATAAGCAAAATGTAATCGACAAAGGAAACTGTTGGGTGATGATTCTATCCTCAGCACTGTTTCACTCAGTGGGAAATGATTCTATCTTCTATACTGAACCAAGCTCAGTAGCCTATGTACTTCTGAACTGTTGAGAAGATTTGAAGATCCCAAAACCCTATCTGATTGGTGAACCATTCCGTTGTATATGTTGTTTGTCTCTGAGGTTTCAGACTCAGTAGACACTCTGCTCTAGTCAAGGCGCTCAGTAGCTTATTTGCCTCAGCACCAGTGTAGAAGACTCGGTGATCTTGGACTCGGCGAGCAAGAGCGATATCGAGAGAGTCGGTCGAACCGAACTCGGCAGGAGTAGTTCACCGGACTCGTAGCCGAACTTCGTAGACTTATCTCACTGCCTATCTACCGAATACAAGGTCGGACTCAAGATCGGCGGATAGTCTTCGGGATCGCCGAATCTTTTGAAAGACAATCAGCATTGTCATATACGAGGATGAGAGAAGTCAGCTTCAGCTTGTCTCGAAGTCTGTGCTGTCTCAACCGCTCTATCCGCCTCGATAAATGACAAACATACACGTGTCATCCTACCTACTAAAGCTGCAAGTCAACACTTTCCGAAAAAGGAGGAAAAGGCACTGTTACCTACGCCAAAAGAGCCGTTTGCTACCAAAAAGAGAGAGAGAGAAGAAGATCGTCTCCAACGGATCTTTCTCAATCTCTTCTCTATAAATAGAGGGATCATTCAAGATTTAAAAAAAAAAAAAAAGAGAGTTCACGAGCTAACGAAGAAACGAACACACACACGAACATTCAAACGAGCGAATTCCAAAAGCCTAAGTCTTCCGCAAGAATCGAAAAAGTTATCTCCGGCGAAAGACTACCTTTAAGCTCATAAGGGAACCAAGCTGAACCGTCAACAAAGCATCTAGTATCCAAGCGACGTGACATGAACTTATAGCTAAACCTCAGTTGTTCGTCGCTCTAGAAGCTACATTCTTGTTCCCATCCCTCTAACACTAAGCTCAACCGATATATCCATAGCTTAGACGAAGGAGTTCACTTTTGAACCCAATCCTTATTGTATAAGGACTCCTTCACTGTTGGAGAAGTTTGTCAAACACTTTAAGTTTGATAGAAGTGTAACCGGGACTTGCTCGATATAATCCCCAAGCCACGGCTTTGTCCTCCGCACAAGCCGACCGAGACTAACTCGGTATAATAAATAGCCTCCCGATCTATCGGGACAATGTGGACGTAGGATTGTTGATATCCGAACCACTTTAAAAATCTCTGTGTCGTTTACTTACTGTTACATTGATTTTACTGTGCATACTGAACATCTTATTTAAAATCAATTAACTGTCTCAGTACACTGAACTTCTTATCTACTGAACTGAGACTTAAAACGTTTTCTCATAAAAACTTATTTGGGCCTACATTATTCCGCACACTGAACTCTTGCTGATCGATACTGAATTCTGACCTAGTCAGTTAGCAGATCTCAGCCGAGTCAGCCTTTTAGCCTTTAACTCGATTCGGAACGGTTATGCGTCTGGTTGGAATCATTTCGATCGGCATCTTCCCCGAATAGGACTGTTCGTGTTCGAAGTTGAGAAATTTGGATTCAGGTGTATTCACCCCCCCCTCTACACCTGAACTCACTCTCGGGACCAACAGAAACAACGTCAATGACTCGATACAAAAATTCCCACAACCCGGAGATCAAAACTAAGAAAGAAAAGCACCCAATTTTTACTGTTATTCCACTCTATTTTTCTAAAAACTGGTCGTTGATTCACGGAAAAAAGTCAAAATTGGCCCTTTATGTTGGCTGTTTTCCACTTTTGGCCCTTTATGTTGTTCCGGTCCAATTTTAGTCCTGTAGATTGGCAAAAAGTCCGATTTTAGCCCGATTTCAAAAATTCGACAAAGTTTATCAATTTTGGCCCGTTGGAGAGTACAAGCACGCGCTGATTTTTATTAAAAAAAAATATTTGAAATCTAATTTTGGCCCTTTATATTGGTTGAAGTCCAATTTTGGTCCATTTTGTTGTGAATCATCAATTTCAATCCAATTTTTAGCTTGACACCAACAAATTACATTATTCACTTATCTATACATAAAATGAAAAAAAAAAAGGTGTTCGAAATACTAACAAAGAAGTCACTATACTACAACAATTTGAAATGCCATGGAGATAAGCATTATTTTCAGTTTGCAAGATATAGATAGGACTAAAGAGTATTTCTTACAAGTCGACTCTTCTGACATGAATTAGTTGATAATATGTGATCAAACTCATGAGAATCAGTACAGACATCAGCAGGTAGGGGTGTAAGTGGTTCCGCTCCGAACCGCGAAACCGATCGGACCGAACCAAACCAAACCAAAAAATGCGGTTCGGTTCGGTTTCGCGGTTTGGTTCGGTTTATTTTTTTAGAAACCATTTACATTCGGTTCGGTTCGCGGTTTCAAGAATTTTTGAACGGTTCGAACCGAACCGAACCAATATTCTATTTTTTAATTTTTTATTTAATATTTGTCTTTCTTATATGAGAATATTGTTGGATTTATATATTAGATTTAAGTTAAGATCAATTCTAATCTATACAAATGAAGAGAAAGGAGTAACAACTCTATACTTATAAGTTCGGAATGAGTAACATCCTATAAACTATTATTCTTGCATTATTTAGGATTTAGAAAATAAAAAAAAAATAAAAAGGTGAACCGAGGAACCGAACCAAACCAAACCATTTATAAGTGGTTCGGTTCGGTTCGGTTTCGATATTGAAAAATCCATCGAACCGAACCGAACCAACCATTTTTATGTGTTTGGTTTGATTCCTAAAATACATTAAAAACCGAACCAAACCAAACCGTTACACCCCTATCAGCAGGAATTATTCATTAGTATAAGAAAACTAGTAGCAAAAAACATAATTTTCAGATTCCAAACACAGTACAATATCAGAATAATAAGCGTAAATTGTACTCCTCAGTAACCAAAATACGTACGACTCAATACCGATACCATGAAAACATCACGAGTATCAGAACATTACATTCTTGGTACTGAAACTAATATAGAAATCCACAACATGCAATAAAGTTCAGTGTGGAGCCATGACAAGATAGAATAAAGTGTTCTGCAATGTGCCAAACCAAATCAAACAAGTCTAAAATCAGACTGAAAACAACAATCACCAATACACTTAATCCCACTTTCTAGCCTTGGATCTCTTTGCAGCTTCAAGTTGAGACCTTGATATAGTTCTTCCTGATGGTTGTCTAATATGCACTGTGTTCCCCTGGATGGTAAGATTTTGTGCCATATGTCTAAACTGACACTGGTTTTGGATCTATTGAAACATTGTTGGTGGTTGTGTTTGAAGTTGGTCTCGTTGATGAAATGTGGCACATGTTTCATTGTTTGAATTAACCCCTTTCCTCAAGCTCTGCATCTAAGAATCATAAGAAAGTTAA
Source organism: Lavandula angustifolia (assembly GCA_028984105.1). Classification (NCBI taxonomy): domain Eukaryota; kingdom Viridiplantae; phylum Streptophyta; class Magnoliopsida; order Lamiales; family Lamiaceae; genus Lavandula; species Lavandula angustifolia. The sequence goes on along the minus strand of CM054815.1, from coordinate 24,584,841 downwards.
TCCAACACTAGATTGTACTATTTTCATAGCAAGGCAGCTAGCTATTTTCAAAATCAAGGCAGCAAGCTAATTAAATGCTTACCACACTTTCAGTACTTCGGGAGAAAGTTTGAGTTGTGGAGCATTGATGGAGGTGATCAGTAGATTCTTGAGGAACACTCACCTGGCATATATAAACAACAAAATCAAAGTACCACGTTGAGAAAAAAACTAACATTTATATGCAATTTATAAAACACAAACAACTTACATCAACATGTTCAGCCGCAGTGTTGGAACAACTTGGTTCAACTACTTTGTTGCTCTTTTTTCTCACCTGTTCACAAGAGTTAAAAATGTCATTCGAATAAATATTCTAGTTTTTTTATTCACATAATCACATTACTACTTGTACCGGAAGCTTATTAGGTTTTATTGTTTGGGCTTCTCTATTTGCACCACTATTTGCATCACCGGCAGCTGCATGGTTACGACTGGGCTTGCCAACTAGCTGAATAGGGTTGTCTCTACTTTCCTCCATTTTCCGTTTTGGACAACCTGCTTTATTGTGGCCTTTAATTCCACAGTAGCTGCACTTCACTGTCTCTTGTTGCTTCTTCATTTTGAGTGGGTTTGTTGATGAAGGACCCATTGGCTGTCATAAATCATAACAATTAATAAGAAATTAAAAAACATAAAGATGCACAAAACAAAACAGCACATACCTTTCCCCTGCATTTTCGTTTTCCTTTGTTAGGCTGTTCATCGGGCTCAAGCCTTCTTTTTTCTACAGGCCTACCGGAAGTCCTCCCCTCATTTGGGGGAAGTGGAGGCTGGATTCCTGTTTTCGCCCATTCAAGTCTGCCATTAATGGGTACAATAGCTGGTTGATAAGTCTTTTTGTATGATTCTACCCAATAACACTCATGCACATAGTCTTTTGGATTCTTATCACGAGCTATGATTGCTGCAGGTATCCCACTCAAGTCCCATTTTCTGCAACAAGAGAACTCCTTTATGTGGACCCATTAAGTGACATCCATCCACACCTATCACAGGTCTGCACCCCTCTCTCCACCCTTGTTTTAAAGCTCCAAGACAAACATACATTCTGTAGAAGCTCCTATCATCATCAACACCTAACAATAGTGTTGAGTCGGGGTTTGTTCTCTTAACCTCCCCAATGAAATCGCATAGCAAACCGTATTGCTCAATTGGATCTCCATGTACGCTTTCAAGTGCTTTTTGTTTAGCTTGGTAAGCTTTTTGCTTAGAGAAATTCACATCCAGCACTCTTATCACTTCATCTCTGAAGCCTTCTACACTTATGTTAGGATGAGAAATGAATTTTTGCTTGTATCTATGACTTAACCATCCTGACTTCAGCGCACTGACTTTGTTTGTTTCATTACAGAAAGGGATGGGATCATAAGAATTCACGTAATATGTTTCTTCATCCTTCACCTTCAAAGCATGACATTTCCACTTACCTTTTTTACTTCCCTTGCACTTAGCATGCATTCTGCCTACCTCATTTTTGGTAATTGTAAGGTTTCTCTTTGTCATAATTGCATGTGTATAGATAGCCTCCTTGAACAACGCCCTACTGATGAACTTCATCCCCATCTCCAATTTGGGATCAACCGAATCAAGCTCATTAAAAACGGACTGCAAGTCTCTCACTTCATCTTCAACTTCAGAACAATTACTTTGTAACTCAATGTCACTATTCCAAATAGTCTCCTCCTTCATATCTTCATCTTGCCCTTCATCTGTTCCTGAATCGGATTCAAGAATCTCCTCAAGCTCTCTCTCTTCATCTTGCCATTCCTCTATATTTTTTCCCTGCGCCTCAAGCTCTCTCTCTCTACATTCTGAACCTCAACCTCTATATTATCCCAATCTATATCAATCTTATCCCAAAATGGATCATATGCATCAGCATTATCATTATCAGATATTTCTGGTGTGTGCGCCTCAACGCCATCAATCACTTGTGAGTGTAGTTGGGTCATATCAGGTTGCTGCTCAATTTCCTCGAATGTATTATCCACATAGAAATTTAGCTTTTGTTTATCTGAAGACGCTCTAACAAACATTCTTCGCATCTGGTCATCATTAATAATTGTCTCCCACCTATCCTCCACTATGATCAGAAACTTCTCCACATTCAATATACTAGCATGCTCACACAATTTGTGAAGCCCTCGTATATATGCAAAAGCCCCATCAACCTCTTTAAAGACAACAATCTCACCTCCAATGTACTTTGCAGTAGGACTGTGTTCAAGTCTTTCGCGACAATGTATATTAATTTCAGCTAAGAATTGTCCTCGAGCTATAGAATTGGAAAAGGCAAAAACATACTCACTAAAATTTGATAAGGAAAAAAAATTCCACTTTATTCAAAATATGCTAAATAGAAAAACTTACTATGTAATATAGGTGGAGAGACAATCCTCCTTGGTGGAGTATCCTTATCCATAGAAATGACTTCAAAAGAAACTATGAGCAGATGACATTATTTTGCATCAAATGACTTGATTTGGTTGACAATCATAAGAGCATTTTAACAATCATTACACGGGAAATTTTCATCATTAAGAGCATCTAACTCCTTCGTGTCAGCACCCTATTTTCATCATTAACAATCATAAGAGCATTTTAACGCAAATTTGAATAGCAAACAAGACGTTCAATCCCATAGCAACAGAAACGAAAAATTGAATCAACATATGTATATCCGTAACAGGGGTCTATCCAATTGAGAATCCACCAAACGGGAAAAAATCAAAATTGTCTCCCACTGACACATTGTAAATCATACACACACACACACACAAGAAGAAGAGATAAATACATGCTTGGTAGTAAGATGCTCACCTTGCTCTGTGAAGGCTTCGGCGCCGCGTGTGGAAGCTTGGGCGACGGAATCACTGCGTCGTGGTGGATTGGAAACGAATACTCGGTCGGCACTGCGTGTGGAAGCTTGGCGACGGAATCACTGCACCGTGGTTGTGAGAAGGGTTTTTCAATTTCATACACCCCCTTGCAAGAACGACGGGAATGACAGCAGGGTTTTTTCAATTTCATACTTGGAGCGCGTAATTTACACACATACGCGCCCAACGGGTCAAAATTGATAAACTTGGTCAAATTTTTGAAATCGGGTTAAAATTAAACTTTTTACCAATTTACAGGATTAAAATTGGACCGGAACAACATAAAGGGCTAAAACTGAAAAACGGTAAAGGCCCAATTTTGATTTTTTTCCTTGATTCACAAACCTAGAATGATAGCGCGCCATATTGGCAGTTCATGCGGAAGCTAGATTGATTTTGTGTTTTACTTTTATTTAACGGCGCAATGTCATCTCCGGACCACCAATGCGGCCTTAATGCGTTGAGTATCAATTTGCAGGAGGCTCAATTGGCGGCCGAATCCGACCAATCGATTCCCGATTTCAGGAACCCTGCCGCCACAAACCCTAATTATTCTTGCCAGCATTTATCGGAGATCCGGTCCCAGCTGGGCCCCAACCCGTTCCAGAAATTTCAGGACTGCTTTCGCATCCGCCCCCTCGGTCGCGCCTCTTTTTTCCGCGGGCAAGCCGTCTTTTGCGGCGCGTGCGGCGGCGCCCCGCCGCGGCTTTACATATGCGTGTCGTGCGCCGCAGTCGGGTGCGGCGAGCACGCCCCGCTGCACGCGGTGGAGACCTCGCACCACTTGGCCGTCGACGTCGGCCGGGCTGAGCTCTTCTGCTACGCGTGCTGGGACCAAGTGTACGACCGCGATTTCGACGCCGTCGTCGTGGCGGCCGTTGTTGGAGACGGAGCCCTTCCTTCGATCGATAATGTGCGGAAACGGAGGCGCGTGGGTTATAAATCTTGGACACCCGGTCCCAAGGAGCAGGCGTTGATTGCGGAAATGTCGAGCCCTTTGCCGCCAAGTGGTCGAATCCACCCCTGGGGGTTGAGAGGGCTCAGCAATCTTGGGAATACGTGTTTCATGAACTCCGTTTTGCAGGCGCTGCTTCATACGCCGCCTCTGAGGAACTATTTCTTGAGTGATAAGCACAATCGGTTCTACTGCGAGAGAGAAAACAGAACAATCGTCACGCGCAAGAGCGAGATCAACAATAAAAGCGAGCAGTTGTGTCTAGCGTGTGATTTGGATGCCATCTTCTCGGCGGCGTTCTCAGGGGATAGGATGCCGTACAGCCCAGCAAAGTTCTTGTACAGGTCTGCATTTGGGTTTTGAGCGTTGTGGATGTGTAATTATTGGACTTTTCTGAGTAATTTTCATTTTCTATGGCTGCTTTCCTATATTTCAGTCAGGTTTAGATGCGGGGGGGCTATATTCTAATATCTATTTATCATTTGAGTTTTTTAAATAAAAATAAAAACGTAAACTTTGTTCTAGGGGGTAGATTTGAATGCGCATGTTCATGAGGAATGTGTTTTGTGATACAGTTGGTGGCAGCATGCATCAAACCTTGCAAGTTATGAACAGCAGGATGCTCATGAGTTCCTCATTTCTATGCTTGACGGCATACATGAAAAGTTGCAGAAGGACAGGCGCAAGCCCCATAGTCAAGGTAAGACCAAGCATCTTTACCTGATGTGAATAGATAAGAGGCTGCTACGAACACCATGTCAAATCTTGATTCTCCTTGCATTATTTGGATTTTAAATTGTTACTCTTGGTAATCTTGGATTATCATCATTATTTTGTTGCCCTAGTTATTTATTACTCATTCATTTATAGTATTCTTTTAGCTTTGAAACTTAATATCTATGATTAAGTCTAGAACTAAACAAAGACCTTTTAAGTTTTAATGTTCCTGTTTTGGGTCTCTTCATGAATGAATTGTTTTGAATAAAAATTGAAGTATGTTCAACTGTTCTCGACTTCCTCTTTTCCTCTCCATGAAGTATCACATCTGATCTAGGCAACCCGGATGAGTAACTCAGTAACATCAATTTCTAAATGCAGGATACTGGTCTACGTTTTCCAATTGCCTTAGGCATTGGTATAAACAAGTGCTGTCAGATTTAGGGCCAATCCCAAAGTGCGAGCTTGCCATCTGCCTCTCTCCTGTAAGTCTCTCTTTCTTTGGTTCCTGATTCAGCTCCTGCTGTTCTATCATACATACATCAGAAGATGAGTGTTAAAGGTCTATTAGATTTAGGCATCCAATTGAAGCCTCTAAGCTCAAGCACCTAGACATATTGGTGCTGCCCAAGATTTCTTATCACACAATTTGTAGTTAAACCATTTTAGCTCTTCAAAAATTTAGTTCATTAAGTTTATAGGAGTAGATCGATGCCTCAATGGGTTTCTATCATCTCAAAAACTCAATGCAGTTTCCGAAGTCCAGTTACATATAATGAAAACTCGATTTGCTTCAAATTGCCAAGAAAACACAGTTTCTTATAAATGCATTTTATTGTTTCCTATTTGTAATGGAAATTACCCTGTTGATACTACCGAAAAAACTGAGAGCGTGCTTGGTTACTTCCTATGGATTCTTCACATGTTTTCATGCACTTGCAATTTTCACAGTGATATTTCTGACAACGTGTTCTGCTATATAGGCAGTGGAGATTGTTGTATTGCTCACCGTGTATTTTCCGGAATCCTTAGATCTGATGTTATGTGCACATCGTGTGGTTTCACATCCACAACATATGATCCATGTGTAGATATTTCATTGGACTTGGAACCAAATCATGCCGGCTCTATGAAAAGGGCATCTACAAAATCCAACTATTCCGTCGATAATGAGGCACATTCAGTGAATTACAGCTCAGTGCCCAGTGTTTCTACATTGGTGGGATGCCTTGATCATTTCACGAGACCAGAGAGATTGGGGTCTGACCAGAAGTTCTTCTGCCAGCAATGTCAAGTAAGGCAGGAATCTCTCAAACAAATGTCCATAAGAAAGCTTCCCCTTGTTTCTTGCTTTCATATTAAACGATTTGAGCATTCTCTAATCCGTAAAATGTCGAGAAAGATTGACCGGTATTTGCAGTTCCCGTTTTCTTTGGACATGGCACCATACCTCTCATCATCCATTCTGAGAAGTAGGTATGGGAACAGAATCTTCCCGTTTGGTAAGGATGAGCAAGATGCAAGTAATGAAGTTTCTTCAGAATTTGAGTTGTTTGCTGTCATTACTCACTCAGGTAAACTTGATGCTGGTCATTATGTGACTTATTTGAGATTAGGCAACCAATGGTACAAGTGTGATGATGCTTGGATCACTCAAGTGGATGACGATGTTGTCAGGGCTGCACAAGGATACATGATGTTTTATGTTCAGAAAATGCTTTATTACAGAGCAACTGAAACTACATGTACTACAGCTACTTGAGGACTCAGGTTTGGTGATAGTCATCTTGAGGAGCCAAATACTAATGTTCCCGCGGTTCGAGTTCCGGCTTCCTGGGGCGTCTTGATTTGCTATTTTCTGATTTGGTTGGATCAATTTTGTTTGGAAACAAGTATATGATCTGTCTGTTTTGATTATTGACAATTCTGTTGTAGATTAGGTATATAGATAGCTGAAAGGAGTACGAGTCACACAAACTTTGTTGGTGGTTAACTTTTTCAAAGAGCCCTCTACCTATCCCACTTACATGATTACATTATGTGCAAGTGTTGGTTGTTTTCGTCAGGTGTTACTACTAACGCGAGAGAGAGAGAGAGAGAGAGAGAGAGAGAGAGAGAATACTTCTGAATATAACCAAAAATAGATTATTTTCTCTCTTCAGAGCACGGAATGAGTGAAAAAATCACAAACTAATAAACTTTATGGCTCAAGCCTCAATCAGCCACTGGGGCCACTGATCCGGACCAATTATATCCAACCACGTCAGTCTATCATGTCGGGAACAAGTAAAGTAGAAGAAAACAAAATCTACAAGGGTAGATACGTCATTTACTACTTGTAACCGGGCAAGACGAATCAACAACATTATGATTTGGGATTGTAAAATTGGACGACTCAAATTTCTAATGGCTCAAAATTGCTCGTCGGTCTGATCTCATTGGATATATCGCAGCACCCCCAAAAATACCTTGCTGCCTTAATAATATTTTTAATTATTGAAATTAGGTCTCTCGCAGTGGGCTTAGCATATTTTGATTCTCGAATTTGACTGTTTATTTGACCATGTTGGAGTTGTGGATTTCAATTTCTTGGAACCGGTGAAGTCTGGTTTTCATCAGGTAAATTGAATTGGAGGAAATTCAATCTGTTCTCAGTTTATATTCTTTGCTCTACTCTTTCATTCTGGTTCATTTTTATTTTTATTTATTTTTTTCAGAAATAATTATATATCGATGAATCGGCTTTGTGTTCTTCGTGACAGAAAAAAACAGTTTCTGCTGTGTTTTGAGTTGTTTCAATGTATTGACTCAATATTAGTTTCTTTGAGTTGGTGCTTTGCTTTCGGTATGAATTAAGTAAGTGTATTTGACGCCTGATAACTTCAGTCTTTAATTGATCGAAAACTGGTGACGTATTTAACAGGGTTGGTAGCCAGAAGGAAAAGCCCCTTCACTTCAATTAAGTGAAAAAACTTCGTAGAATTTTATGATTCGATAACCGTTGAATTTCTCATGTATTGGCCATGGCATCTCAGCTGTTTTTAGTTCCAACATTAGTTTTTGGCGTGACTTTTGTATGAAGCTGGAAAACAATATTCTTAGCCTAGGCACCTTTACAACTTTCAGAAGATAATCATGGAAAAGAGTAATGGTTAACAAAGAAGCTAGAACTCTAAGCAGAAGCAAATATTTGATCTCCAGACTCAATGGGATTCATTTCATGAAGAACTTTTTTTTTTTATTCCTGTTAATTGAAGTTTATTGCATTTAAAGATCCTGTAGAGGTAGAGCCGCAGAAATTGGAGGTTCAGGCTGATTATAGAGGTTCTGGAGTTTTATTTTTGACATTTTGTCATTCTTCAAGGGAAGATATATATGAGCACTCTGCACTCAGGAACAGGGGGGGTTAGCTTGTACGGTTGTACCATTTAGGACTTGGTCAGGTTTCAAGAGGCTACTCCTACAAGTAGAAGTAAGAGTATAGTACGTTATTATCTTTTTATATTCTCACACAAAAAGATTTTCTGATCTACCTTGTAACGGAGGTGTTCTTTTATGCCATCTACCTACCAAGGTAAAGTTATAGCTATCAAAAGACTCAATTTCTAAGAAGCACAGAAGCCATTTGGTTTATTGGTGTTATTTCGTCCTAGGAAGCAGTAATAATGTAACAATGTTAGTAGCAGATAAATTGCAATTGCCATTGGTGACTTGCATTGCTCCTAACTGAGAAGGAGTGTTTTTATTAGTGTCCTGACAACACAACTCAACATTCTATAAATAATGTATATTATGCCCTAGAAGAATGCCTTATTCTTCTTTTGTATAGCATCATTTAATTGTTTTCATAACCCTTTGTATTTGGGGAGGAGGGTTAGTAGCACTACTGTGGGGAATACGAATGTACTTCTGCCATATGGGGATGGAAAGTTAAGCTTTTATGGCAAAGCTTCGGTATGTCACTTTAATTGCAATCAATGCCAAATTTACTCTAAATTTCTATTTCTTGTAGCATTTGGAAAGATTTTTCTAGGTTTCGAGGTGTGTGCGCTTAAGCTGTACGTTTTACTGTGTCATAGATCTTATCCACAACCTTTCAGACGGATATAGACCCTAACTCACCCTCCATGGAAAAACCTTGCGGTGATCTCATATCCTATAGTGATCATATTAAATAAAAGTGTGCAAAACAACTTTGTGAGTGCTCCCAGATTAATTTCACAAATAGATTGTGACACAGCTGGTCAAAATTTGATGGCTTAAACTTCTACTTGCATTCTCCTTAACAAATAAATAACTTTTAACTTATTGGCATTCTTTTCGATTTTCAGTTGAAAGTTTATTTCACTTAGTTGGCTTGCTTACAACTCTTCGATCAAGCCTTTCTGAATAATATGTGACACTCTCCTTCATTATGGTCGACATAGCATAGTTCTTATGGCATTTTATCTCAATAAGTCATTTTTAATGACAGGGAGTCACCATGACAAGCATTAAGGATTGGGTTTTCTCTCAAGTGGTATCAAAGTCGGTAGGTGCCAGCAGACCGCTGTCAGCATCAGATAGCTTTTTGTCACAGGACTCACAGAATGAATTATCGCAGGACTCTCAGAATGAAGAGCTTGGTAGTCGAGGTATTGTATTTAGTTTCCATTATAATTATATCAATTTTCAGTGTGCATCGAATTTGAAACTTTTTTGTTGGGACTTTCTGTTTCCACTTACACAACATCCCCTCTATAGTCAAATGAACGCCTGTTTCTTCATCATTTTCTGTGCTTGAACAAGTAGGCTACTGTTGACTGTGATTATGGTGTCATTAGATGATAAAAATGGAACCACCCATTTTGTTGAATTTTGGATTATACAATTTTGTGTCGGCTAATATAGATGTTATCTAACAGCAGCTGCTTGCTATTTTTTGCATCAGGTTTTACTCAAACCAATACCAATTTCATTTCACGTCCTGTTTCAACTGACACACCTTCCTCATCTAGTGATATTCAGATGGCTCAGAATTCCTTGCCGCCTCAAGTTGAAAGTTCTTCTAGATCTAATCTCAGCAGCAGTGAGGAGAAGAAGGGTTTAGACCCTCTCGCTAAGGTTGAAGCTCTGCAAATTAAGTTCTTACGTCTTATTCGAAGGCTTGGCCCATCGGTAGATAATACTACAGTGGCAAGAGTTTTATATCGGATCCATCTGGCAACTTTGATACGTGCAGGGGAATCTGATTTAGAAAGAGCAAATCCTAAAAGTAATAGAGTTCGAATGATAGCTGCAGAGCAAGAAGAAACCGGTCTACCAGAACTGGACTTCTCTCTTAAGATACTTGTTTTGGGAAAAACTGGTGTCGGTAAGAGTTCCACAATAAATTCCATACTTGGGGAATCTAAAGTAGCGACTAATGCATTTCAGCCTGCTACTGATCAAGTTCGTGAGATTGTGGGAAATGTAAACGGTGTCAAGATATCATTTATTGACACCCCTGGTCTATTACCTCCTTCAGCAAATTCTGACAGTAAGAATCGGAAGATTTTGCACTCCGTGAAGCGGTTTATTCGAAAATCACGCCCTGATGTTATCTTGTATTTTGAACGCCTTGATTTGATTCACATGGGTTATTCCGATCTTCCATTACTTAAGCTTGTTACAGAAGTTTTTGGTCCTGCAATGTGGTTTGGCACCCACATTGTTATGACTCATTCCGGTGCAGCATTGCCTGAAGGTCAAAACGGGTTTGCTGTAAGCTATGATTCTTATGTTAGTTACTGCAAACAGGTGGTGCAACACCACATTCATCAGGCAATATCTGATACAAAGCTTGAAAATCCTGTAATGTTGGTGGAGAATCATCCTTATTGTAAGGTGGATAGCACTGGGAAAAAGGTTCTTCCCAACGGACAGGTATGGATGTCCCATGTCTTGTTATTGTGCATATGCACCAAAGTTCTTGGTGACGTCAATACACTTTTCCAATTTGAAGACAACATACGGTTAGGACCTTTGCGTAATGCCCGGTTGCCATCTTTGCCTCATCTACTCTCTTCTTTCCTCAAACATCGTGTCAAACTGAGCCCAGATGGAACAGATAGTGAATTTGATGAACTCACTTTATCTGACATGGAGGATGAAGATGAATATGATCAGTTACCTCCTATCCGTATTCTCACCAGAGCCCAGTTCCGGAGGTTAACCCCTTCTCAGAAAAAGGATTATCTTGATGAGTTGGATTACAGGGAGACCCTTTACTTGAAGAAGCAGCTAAAACAAGAATACATCAGAAAAAAGGAGAAAGATGTTGAGGCCTCCAATCACAATGCTGATAACCAGGAAGAACCTCCAGAAGCATTTGAGCTACCAGAAATGGCTATCCCGCCTAGTTTTGATTCAGATTCCCCAATTCATAGATTTCGCTGTCTTGTAACAAAGGACCAGTTGTTGGCAAGGCCAGTTTTGGACCCACATGGATGGGATCATGATGTAGGCTTTGATGGAATCAACATCGAGATAGCTTCAGAAGTAAAGAAGAACGTAATCACCTGTGTTACAGGACAAATGAGCAAGGACAAACAAGACTTCAATGTGCACTGTGAATCAACGGCTGCTTTCTTGGATCCTAGAGGGCCCACCTATGCGGTAGGCCTTGATGTCCAATCTGCCGGCAAGAAAATGATCTATTCCCTTCGAAGTAATGCAAAAGTAAAGAGTTTCAAATGCAACCTTGCTGAATGTGGCGTTTCTGTAATGTCTTTTGGAGATAAGTACTACTATGGTGCCAAGGTTGAAGATAGCATGTTTACGAAGAAGAGAATGGAGTTTAAGATGAAGGTGGGTGGGATGAGTGGCGCTGGTGAAGTGGCCTATGGTGGAACTGTTGAAGCCACTTTAAAGGGGAGAGACGAACAAGTGAATGTAGGCATGTCGATTCTCTCTTCTGGCAAGGAGACAGTTGTGGGTGGAAACGTGGAGTCGGATTTCAGATTGAGCCGAGGCACGAGAATGTCGATAATTGCCAACATGAATAGCCGGAAAATGGGTCAGGTAAGTGTGAAGGTAAATAGCTGTGAGCATATGGAAATAGCATTAATTGCTCTTGTCTCGGTGTTTAGAAGCTTGATGAAGAAGAAGTCATACAACAGTGATGGTGAAGAACCTCGGCAAACGGGGTCGGTTTTTTTTAATCTTCGGGAACTAACTTGACTACGCAAAGCTGATTGGATGATAGGTAAAGCTTCAATGGTTTTTGTTATGCTGATTTTAGTGTTCAATTTTGTTATACAAGATTTTGATGTTGCAGTTGCGGCAAAATAATTAAAGTAAATTCTGATATTGAGAATAAAAGTCTTTACGTTCTATGCATTATGGGTAGTGACGTGTATTCGTGTTCACAGTTTGACGAAATGATTGAGTTGGGTCTAAATCAAAACCAATTCTGTTTTTTTATTGTAAAATTCAAACTTTGGGCAATCCAAAGTTATTCTGTAAAACCAGTTTAATTTGAACTAATTGAAAAACTCTAATCACGTGTGTATGCAAACTGTTTAAATTACCTACCACTAGTTACGCTCAGCATCCTCTGTCCCAACATTCGGTGGCCCATTCGGTGGTCCACCAATCACGCCCCGCCATGCATGCATTGGTGGGCCACCTTTTTATAACTAAAATAGTTTTTTATTGCTAACATGGTCCACTAATGCATGCGTGGCGCCGCGTGATTGGTGGGCCATCGAGTGGGATACGAATTTTGGGCCAGAGGATCCGGATTGAGTTACCTATTGGTTTTCACCAGTTACGTGTTAGTTTGTGATGTGCATTCGTGAAGGTAACAAATTATAAGATCCGGTCAAACTGTTTGACCTCTCATCACCCGGTCATACCAGCCGTAGCCGCCACGGCAATCGTTCAAACAAGACGTATGTAGTCTTTATAATCATTTTCATATTTGTATTGTAGTATCTTTTTTGGTGGTTAGTAATTTTTAAAATAATTTAAATTTGTGTTGAATATTATTATGAATCTGAATGATTGATGACCCACATAATCATGATACATTAATCGCAAATCAATTTAAAATGCAGAAAACGTAACTCAATATAGTATTAGAATTATTCAGCTATTTCTATGCACAACAAGCAAAGATCGGAAAAGAAACTATTTTCCACAATTACCACAAACATTTACACAATTGGCATCAAATCAGATTCCGACCAACCTCATAAAAGAATCAAATGACATGTTGTAAGTGGCATGGCGTTTTAAAGTGAAGAACCCCAAAGAACCTCCGCAGCAATGGTGGCGCATTCTGCTTCTGAAACAGAAGCTTCTCCAACTTCACTCAATATCACCTGCTTCAACGCTCGCTTCTCTCTCTGCCTCAGCCCTTCTCCCACCTCCAACTGCACCGCAAATCTCGCCACGCACCGCGCAAACAGGACCTCCGCCTCCGACCCCTGCAGTCTCACAAGCCTCTTAATCAGACCGCCGCTGATCATCGTCTCCACCGCCTCCTTCCGCCCGAAGTAACCGATTTCCATCACGCAATCCACCGCCACTAAACGTATCTCCACCTCCTCCGACGAGAGGTACTCCACGACCTTCAGAATTCCGCCGCAAAACTCCATTTCATCCACCAGAGGGCTCTTGATTACTCCGATTAGTGACGAGAGAACTTGTAAGGAACACAAAGAGCCCATCCAAACCAACGCTTTCACGCTCTCCCCGATCGAAACCGACCCTACGAACACATCCTTGTTGAAGAGTAGAAGCTCCTTCATCGAGATTGCCGCCTTTTCGCGCACTTCAATTCTGAAATTCCGATTGCAGAGAGCCCATTCAAGGCGCGGGAAAACTCTCGATTTCAGTAACAAATCCTGCAAATTCATGTCGAATCCTCGCGATAACCGCTCTTGCAGAGCGGAGATTTGGTCAAACACTCTGTCCTCGTCCAACACGGCCGTTCCTTCGCCGGAAATTCGTAGGGAGGTCAGGGTTTCCATAAGATTAGTCACAATTTCGCGGTCGATCAAAGGCTGGAGCTCCGACTCGGCCGCGGCAGCGAGTCGGGAGACCTCGTTCAACCTGACTCGGCGAGTCACGAACGAGACGAGGCCGTGTCGCGGCTTCGAGTTGTGGAGCTCCTGCACTGAGTCCGCAAGCTGCGAGAGGCGTTGGGATAGAGAGAATAGGTTCGGGTTCGACGCGAGAATCGAGCTCGCAGCTGTTCGGAGCTCGAGCAGCGCTTTAATCGCCGACGATTCGCAATCCGGCGAATCATCGGAAACTCGGTTTAAAGCTCCTAGGATTTTGAATAGTTGTTGATGCATCTCCATATTTTCTCTCTCTCCAACTCCTCTCTCCTCCATAATATCAGAATTCTAGAGAGAGAAGGATATGTTAACGTGTTATAATCTTTTGAAGAAGAGGGAATCAAGGAATATACGTGTATTTGCCAATGGTTGAAGGCCACCCTTCAAATTAACAAGGACAAAAATATATAAAAAAAATTAGCTGCATTTGAAAAGAAATTTCATGATTCAAGTTACAAGAATTTGATCATCCATACAACTTGTAATATTTTTTTTACTCCCTCCACCTCTATTTTATATGTTTCTGTGTTTTTTTATATGGATTAAGAAAAAATATAATATATAATAAATATTAATATTTGAATTTAAATAAATTAATTTAAAATTAATAAATTAATTGTATTTACTATTATAAAGTTGAATAAAATAGTATTTATATATATATATTAATATATTAATTATATTTATTAAAATTAGTGAAACATTTAGCTAGACACAAAAAAAATTACTAATAGCCATATAAATTTGGGATAGACAAAAAAAAGATAGACATGTATATTTGGGATGGATGGAATAATATTTTGTACAATGAAGGAATATGGTATTTATCACATAAATGATACAGGAAATATGAATCATTTGGACTTCTTATAATAAGCATTTTTTAAGAATTAAAATCAATAAATCATTGATAAAATATATATTTTTCAAATTTCATCTCCCAACTCATGAAAAACCGAACTTACCAGTAATTTATTGCTATCTGTTAATAAATTATGCAAATAATAGATAAATTTGAAAATTAATAGTCTAATTACCTACTAATTTCTTCTAGAAGGCGGAAGTCCGGAGGGAGGGGTGGGGGCAGGGTGGCAGTGGGCCCTCCTGGGTTAAAGTTTTTGTGTATGGATGTCAAATGAAATGTGTCCTGGTATATTGATAAAACTTGAGGATTTAATTGATTTGAGTTCAATTCCCTACAAGTTTTTTCTTTTTTTCTACTTTATTTTCCTTTTTTCCTTTCTTAAAATGTAAAATAATTCAGAAAATTCACTCCTATAAATGACATTCTAGGTTGCACGGATACGGGACACGTGACATGATTCGACACGGACACGAGATACGATATTTTTAAAAAAATTTAGGACACGACAAAGACGCTAATTTATTTAAAAATATAAAATTAAGTGTAAAATAAACTAATTTTGTATATTTTTATTAGAATTAGATGTTATGTGTATATAAATCTATTGGACACGACAATTAAAGTATCGTGTCGTGTCCAAGTATCTGACATGTATCCGACACGATACGTTGATATTTTTTAAGTGTCCGTACAACATTTATAAACTTGTAATTAATTGAACTCCCTAACTGAAGTTTCTAACTCCGTACTTGGAAGTCATCTGCTTATTATAGTAGTGTGTCGGAATAAATTGTGGGTTGATCGTGCTGAAATGGACACGAGAAGGGAAAATTAAAAAAAAAGGAAAATATTAAAATAAAGGCACCACCAAAAACTCAAGGTTTAGAAATAGAAATAAATAGCTTAACTTTGAGGAGCAAAATTTATAATCTTAAATTAATGATATTTTTGACACCTGGATAAGTTTATTAGTTCAATAAAATCATCCAAAAAGATCTGATATATTTGATATTATAAATAAATGAAAAAATAAAGGAAGAAATCCCAAGAGGTTTTATAACATCATCGTAACCTTTGTCTGATAAATCGGATAAATTGCTCGTTTCAAGAAAACAAAATGGCATGTATTGAAGAAAATAAATCATTCAGTCTGTCACAAGTAGTAGTATTTGATCTTTGATTATTATAAATTATAAATTTCCAACCGTGTGGAGCACGTATTGCATTCTACAATCAGAAATTATTGGGTGTTTGGTTCATGGGTATCCTATCCAATTATGGGTATCACTCGGGTTTGATACTCATATATCGTGTTTGGTACGTGGGTATCGATACCCTACTATGGGTATCAAACCCATATGGGAATGATTTTTTTGAAACCCAAGTGATAGGTGGGTATGAGTTTTGATACCCATATGGGTATCAAAATTATATTTTATGTATTATTTTTTAAAATTGAAATTTATTTTTATAATATTATTTAAAAATAATAATGATATAAATATATATTTTCAATTTTATAAATAACAAGTTTCATTAGTTAGAAATATTTTAGCATGAATATAAAAATATTTTTATAAAAATATATACACTCATGGTTGAAATAAATAACTTTATAAAAACATAACTTTATAATTATTAAATAAAACTTAATAATAAAATTTATCAAATAATAAACATTATTATTTAAAAATATTTACACATAATTTATCAAAAAAAATTAATTTAATAAAAAGTAAATACACTAATCTCATAAAAATATACAATAACATAATAATATTAACTAAAATATATAAATAATTTATAAAAATGTTTTTAATTTTTATTAAAATAAATATTCAATAATCATAAAAATATGTAGAAAGTATCTTTACAATTATTTTTTAAAATATTAGATTATTTTTTTGTAAATAATCAAATAAAAGATAATGTACTTTTTATTAAAATATTCATGTATTAAATTTCACAAAATAAAAAAAAACATGACTCGTGTTATTATTATTTGTATAAAATTATTCATTCTCATTGAAGCCTAAGTACAACCAAACATCATATTTGGTTATCATACCCATTCACTAGCAAATGTCAAACACCATTAAAGGAATTACTAATACTCATACTCAATCACCCTACTATCATACCCATTACCATTGTCATTCCCGAATTCTTACCAAACGGCCCCTTCTGCTATAACTACTCCTACGCGCATTTAGGTGCATACTCTAACATTCTCTCCTATAAAATAATTCATGTTTGGCAAAAACTTGTGTGCACCATATTGCACATGCAACATGATCCAATTATCTAATTTTGATCTGCTTTGACCCGTATTTGACCCGTTGACTCGCTTTGACCCGTGTTGACCCGCTGATGTCAGCATGACATCATTAATTTTTATTTTTTATTTTTTTTATTTTTTTATTTTTTACATTTTTTTTCCTCTTTATTTTAAGGACGGGCGTGTCACTCTTTACATACGGAAGTGTTAATCGTAACAAACAAAAGTGTCAATCGCAACAAACAAATTTTTTTTAAATTTTAAAAAAAAATCATTTTTTTCGTTTTTTTTAACGTTTTTTCCCATTTATTTTAAGGACGGGCGTGTCACTCTTTGCATACGAAAGTATCAATTGTAACAAACAAAAGTGTCAATCGTAACAAACAAATTTTTTTTTTTTTGATTTTTTTGATAAGTAAGACGTGTCATTTGTAATGAATAAATGTGTCATTTGTTTTTTTATCCAAAGTGTCAATCATAACAAACAAAAATATCATTTGTATTTGAATAAAGTATCATTTATTGACTATCAATTATTTTTGAAAAAAATGCGATTTGTTTCGAAAAAAAGTGTCAATTGTGTATGAAAAAAGTATCAATTGTCTACGTTGTTTGTGTCAATCATGCCAAAAGAACGTGGCAATGATGAGTAGAGTGTATGTTTAGGTCATAATTCATAATAGAGAGTAGAGTGTCAATTGTCACTGTTGTGCGTGTCACTCATGACAAAAGAACGTGTCAATGATAAGCAGAGTGTCTGGTTAAGCCATAATTCACAGTATCAGAGCAGAGTGTCAATTGTCTCTGATGTGAGTGTCAATCATGATAAAAGAACGTGTCAACGATGAGCAGAGTGTCTATTTAAGCCATAATTCACATTAGAGAGCAGAGTGTCAATTGTCTCTGTTGTGCTTGTCAATCAAGATAAAAAAATGTGTCAATGATGAGCAGAGTGTCTGTTTAAGCCATAATTCACAGTAGAGAGTAGAGTGTCAATTGTCTCATTGTGCGTGTCGGCTTATGATAACAGAGCGTGTCAATGATGAGCAGAGTGTCACTTTAATCCAATAATCACACAATAAAATATGAAGCATAATAACGAGAAATGTTGCCCAAAGTGTCAATCGTAATAAACAAAAATGTCAATTATAATTAAGGAAAGTGTCACTTTAATATCATTCGAAACCACCGTTCAATTATTTAGTCAATAAAATATAATCATCATAATAACCAAAAATGTTACGTAAATTATTTCCAGAAAAATAAGGAGTTGGTTTGGATTTAAAGAGACCACCAAATCTCTGTTTGGAGCAAGACTAATAGGGAAACAACTCTAAGGTTTAATTAAACTAAATATCCTTTTAGGATTCAAAGTTGCAAGTTTGTTTGTCATGAAATCAATGAGATCAGCCTTCTTAAAGAAATATGCGGGCGTATTAACTACTGGAGTAGTTATTGCATCAGTAGCAATGCCACGACCCAATCTTTCACCTGCGGATGTGGGCGGAACTACGACGACATGCATAGTGGCATTGTTGGGAGGGAGGGCCAACCTAAGTGGATACAGTTTCTGAGTTACGATGTTCCTGGAACACACAATTATGTCCTCCAGCCCTGTCATTTCCTCTAACTTTTCTATCAACTCCTCCAACCCATGCCCCTTAAATTGTAAACATTCCTCTTCAATGGCGTCGTCCCGTGTTTCCCTCATTGCCCACCACATAGAAATATATCACCCTCCCCTCAGATTTCCTCAACGAATCTTCACCACATAGAAAATGCACACAAATTAACATTCAGAAACCATATGGAGCACCAAAATTGTTCAATAATCAAACCAAAAGCAAATTTTGTTTCAATTCATCAAAAGAATTCTCAACTGACACCAAAACCAAAAGAAAAAAAAATCAAACCAAAAAAAGTCATGTTGTCGGAATACATTGCGGAAGACGAGGTCGGTTTCCGGCGAGTCCTCATAGGAGAGAGCGAGGCGGAGGCGGAGGCGGAGAGATCGGAGGCGGAGTGACGGCGGCGGAGACAGGGAGGACTGTTGAGAGAGAGAGAGGGGGGGGGGAATGGAGAAAGAGAGAGAGAGGTGAGATGTAGAGAGAAAGAAAAAGAGAGGAGAGAGAGAAAGGGGGTAGTGGGGAGGGGAGGAAACGGAAGAGAGAGGGAAGGTTTTTTTTTTAATAAAGTAGAAAACCAGGTCACACCCGGTCAAATCGGGTCAAAATTGAAAATTGGATCATTTTACATGTGCAACATGTGCACACTAGTCCTTCTCATGTTTTCTCCTACTGTTTTGTTATCCATTTTTTTAAATCTTTATTCGAATCTATTTCAATTCTTTCAAATTTATGGTATTATTGATTTTCCTATTCTTTCATCATTAAAATGCCAACAAATTTGTTGAGTGTAAAGTCGTGAAGCTACACAAGTTTTATCTTATTTTACTATATGTAATTCTAAAAAAATAAAAAATAAAAAAATTGACTCTACTTGATATCTAATACTATAATATTAAGGGACAACTCTATATATAACCATTTTCAGTAAGTACATATGTTTTTTAGCCAGCCGTGGAAAAAAATAGATATCTAACCATTTCTGACGATTTCTGACGAATTGATGTAGGTGGGGTCCACAATTATAGTAATCGCCTAGTTTCTTTTTCAATCGTCATGTGTTATCGCCTACCTATTATTTAAATAACTTATATATTTATTTTGTACAAAATTACATTATTTTAGTATATGATTTATATAGTGAAATGATTCTGTAAAAACTTCGACAATTATAATTATAATTTTTATGATATTTTTTCAAAACTAGTTAAAAGATATTAACATATTATAAAATTTATTCATAATTTTTTTTTGAAATCGCCTTCGCCTCTCTCACAAAATCGCATTCGCCTCTCACAAAATCGCCTCTCTCACCACAAAATCGCCTCTCACAAAATCGTCTCTCTGTCGAAATCGCCGCCTCTCTCTCGCCTTCGCCACTCACAAAATTGCCTCTCATAAAATCGTCTGTCGAAATCGCCGCCTCTCTCTCGCCTTCGCCACTCACAAAATCGTCTCTCACAAAATCGCCTCTCTGTAATCGCCGCCTCTCTCTCGCCTTCGCCAGCGAAATCGTCTCTCTCTGTCGAAATCACCCCTCTCTCTATCTTAATCGTCTTTGCGTCTCTATTAAGGTTTTCGCCATCGCCGCCTCTCCATAATCGCAAGCCCTAAGAGATATGGATCCCTCTTATCAAGTAAGCAACGAGTCGGTTTTGCCTACGTGTGTGTGATTAAATTAGAAATGCTGAGAATATTTGATTTCAATTCATTGTTGATTCATACAATATGTTCTTCTATTCTACTCGTTTTCGTGTTAATGTTGATCTAACTCTTGATTGTGGTTTTAATGCTTTTGGGTTTGGCGGAATTACTGGGGCGATCGTCCTCTTTGTTTTAGAAACTTATCGCCTAGGCGATTGTTATGTTCAAGCCTTATCGCTAGGCGATTGTATGTTGTAGCTAAACTTGTTTTTAAATTTGCAGAATGATTGGTCTTGGAAGAGAAAATCTTTACAAGGATTCAAGGGCAGCTTAAAGTACTACTTTGAAGCTGATACAATAAAGGATATAATTGATGTTTTGGAAAAGTGAATTCGTTGGATAAGTTTAAATCGGGCTGCTTTAGCGATTTTTTGGGATTCAGCAAAGGAATTAGTGCTCGTAAAGCATTAGTTGCCATACTTACACATGAAGTGTTGGTTCCTGCTGCGTCGGAGTACGAGTTATGGTTCCGTGTTGGTTCAGAAAATATTCGCTTCTCGGCGAAGGAGTATGCATTGATTACCGGGCTACATTTTGGCTCATCAGACTTCAATCCAAATGATCGTAATCATCGTATTCCGGATGGCAGTTTTGTACACCATCAGTATGGGAAATCTTGTACCGGGCTATATTACTCTCTCCCCGACAGAGGCAGAGTCGAATACTGATTATTGGCTTAATGTTGACGTGGATAACCCGATCGGGTTGATTTACACATTTCGACAGAGGAAGGGACGTGTTGCATCTACAAGCTCCTATCCTCCCACATCTGATAGGGAGTTAGTAGATGATGAGGAGACTAAGACTGACACCAATGACGAACGACAATGCTCCAAACGTGATCGTGCTAATTCCTCGGACAATCATGATAACATCCAGCATGATGAGGAACAGCAGGAGCAGCCGCCTCCTAGGGACTACCTTGACGACTCTATTGTTGATAGAGTAGCTTCTAGACTTGAGGTACGTATTGCTGACAAAGTGAGCGAGCCGGTCTTTACAAAGCTCAAGGGTTTCATGGAAGAGAGTCGATTTGTGAGTAAGTTCACTTTTGGTACTAAAGATCGTTTTGAACTCATCTCCAACCACTACACAAAATTCAGGAGTATGCCTGAGGATACTACTGTTAAGATGCGCGGAGTAGAAGGTTTTAATGTACCACAATCATTTTTCATCAAGGTTGAGGGCCCATCAGTGGAGACCGATGGTCAGGTAAGTATCTCTATTTAAACATATTTTCTGCTAAATGCAATTTACATTAATAATTGTTTTTTATGCAGGCCATGGAGCTTTTCATGGTGTACCAAGTGAACAGACTCAAACACAAGATCAATCTGAAGAAAAACGTTACGTTTGAAAACACTGTTGTGGTTGATTTGAAGTTTTTTAGTTTAGGATTTTATACTTTAAATTAACTTATTTTTTAATGCTAACTTTTTTTTGTCGCTAGGGTATACTTAAAGGTGCATGGGACACTCTTCATCCAGATAATAAAGATGATCGATATGAATCAACCGCGAACTGCGAATATGAGATTGGACAATGTCGGATACATTAGTTTAATGATTTTTAGTATGTTCTACCGTCCTTACTTCCTGTAATTGAACTTGATTTTTTGATATGTATGTTGAAGGTGGTTTAGATTTAATTATGGATATGAATATGTATATGGATCTGTAGTAATGTTCATCCTTATGTAATCCCCTTGTAAAATTAAAACGATTGAAACAGGTCATCGCCTGATGGAAGTGTTAGTAATCGCCTAGTAAATTGGTAGAATTGCCTAGTAAATTGGTCGAATCGCCTGACGGAAGTTAAAATTCAAGCTACTTGTTAATCTTTTGAAGTGTTAGTAATCGTTTGACGGAAGGTAATAATCGCCTAGGCGATACCCATTACCCTGAACCCCTCTCAAACCCCAAACCCTCTCAAACCCTAAACCCTCTCAAACCCCTAAACCCCCCCCTCAAACCCTAAACCATCTCAAATAATTACGGGTTTTCATTATCGTTTTAGGGTTAACAGATAGTTTAATTCATATAATATGAATTAATCTCAAAATATAATAATTTAATTCAATCTAATTTATTTATACATATTCTATTATAATCTCAAACCCCAAACCCTCTCAAACCCCAAACCCTCGCAAACCCCTAAACCCTCCCAAATCCTAAACCCTCTTAAATCATTACTTGTTTTCATTATAGTTTTAGAGTTAACAGATAATTTAATTCATATAATATGAATTCAGCTCAAACTATAATTAATCTCAAACTATTATATACATGATTCTATTATATTTACATGATTATATTATAATCTCAACCTATAAGACTTATTCTCAAAGAAGTTTACTCGAGGTACTTCATTGTTGAGTGATCTAAAGTTGATATTGATTAATCTAAAAATGAATTAATTCATAATGTTTACATTGACATATAGTGTTCCAAAATGTAGTAATTCTATATAAGGATTGATGTATAAATATTTATAATCATAGAAATTAGTTAAAAAATCGTGTAATGTTTATATGACCAAGTAATCGCTCGGCGATAATCTATTACCGTCAGGCGATAAAATCAAAGTCATAAATTTGCAATCAAAATTCGAAATTCAGAATCGCCCGTCGATAATCTATTACCGTCAGGCGATAAAATCAAAGTCATAAATTTGCAATCAAAATCTGAAATTCAAAATCGCCCAGTGATAATCTATTACCGTTAGGCGATAAAATCAAAGTCATAAATTTGCAATCAAAATCAGAAATTCAGAATCACCCAGCGAAAACTATTAACGTCAGGCGATAACGAGATATCAAAGTTATACATTTCCAATATTACAAAAATTCTATGAGCCAAAATTCATCGGACACTTCCTGATTGTATGACCAATTTGATGACAGTTGCTGCATTTCCTTGGTGCTCGTGGCCTATGCATATTTTGTGGAAATGAACTAAGGTCCACGTCTGTTATTAACAAAAAAACATATATTAGCATATTAACAAAATACATATATTAACTTAGGTACTTGACATACCTCCAACCGCAATATTGGCAGTACACGTTACTCTATTATGACCATCGCCAATGTTATGACATCTAATGCACTTTTGTCGGTGCCTGTTAGAGCTTTCAACTGCAGGTCGAGCTCGACTCATCCTTGGTCTACCGGCCTGACGATTAATTATAGGAGCACGAACCATAAAGGCAGAAGTCTCAAGTGGTACAATCCAATGATGCGGCATTGGCATGATTGTCGGCGAATATGTTAGCACAAGATTGTCTGTTCTGTAGTATGGTGCAACAAATTCAATTATGGATTTGCTGGCAAAGCTGTTCAGTAGAGTAATTAGTATACATCATCAGATAATAATACATATTCGACAATTTATATTATACAACTATATCATTACTTACCGAATAGCTGTTGCAGTATGACAACACGGGATCAAATCCAAGTTGAACTTTCGGCAATGACATGTACGCTGATGAAGGTCGACCATGTAACACATTCTTTCATCGTCGACCCGGTACACGTCTGGGCTGACACCACGTACGCTCAGATGGCGTCCACGTTCTACAGAATCAGTTAATTTGTTCATGGCCCACTCAGTCAACACATGTTCTCTCAAATTTGCTTCTACACGGTGTTTATCGAACCAAGTTTCTACTATGTACCGATAAACTTTAAGTAATGAGCAAATCGGGAGTCGTCGTGCCCACAATAATCGAGCATTGAGACACTCTGCTGCATTGGATTTCATAAAATTAAACTCGTGCAGGCAGTTCGGTTCAAGATGGCTTGGCTGTGGGCTGGATCCCGAACCCATGCATTAAACTCATTCAACATTGACTCTAGGAGTTCATGATTATAATCCTCATCATCATCTGAAGAAGCTGCCTCATCTTCGTCTTCAGGCGGATTAGTATTCTCTAAATTGGACCTGCTCGAACTAACGTCAGTATTTTTTCGAATACTATACACAATTGGATGACTTCTAACCTCGAAAAGCATTCGGATTATGTCCATATCACAATTCAAAGGAACCTTAATACTACTGCCATCAGAAGTGTTTGTACAATAAAACAAGTCGTAGTATGTAGTGGCAGGATTGGTCTTCAAGTTCTGGTGAATATCATGTACCAACCGATGCATATCGAAATTAAGCGATGTAAAGAATAACAATTCATCTCCACCTTCATACTTGGATCTGTTCCAATAACCACCATATCTAAGAACAATACGTTGCCACCTAATCTGTAATAAAACGAACATAAAAGTTAAATTAATTAAACTAATGGTTTATAATGGTCATTGCCTAACTACATCGCCTAGCGATAGCTATTTTTTACCCATAATCGCCTAGCGACACTGACTGCCTAATGGCGATTATAAACCATAAAAAATCGTCTAGCTTCGCGTGACGATAAAACTAAATCGCTTAGCCAAGAACAACACAATTATATGTATTTAAACACATTCAAACAATATTTTGTAGAAACGTGAAATATAATAACTTACCAGATCCATCTTCTGTATATGATGTAGCTAAAAAAAATTTCGCCAAGATGAAAGTTCGTACCAATTTCTTGTCAAATGAGAGGCAACTAATGCAGTAGTTGATACAGAAAAAAAGTAGTTTTTTTTTCCAGATGGGTAGTTGTAGTTGCGATTGAAAGAGGCCGGGAGCAGCTGAAAAAATCATAGCTAGGAACGAGTTTTTTTTTTTCATTTATATTTCTAATAATTTTGAATGTTCTTTTTCAGTATAATACAAATTTGAACTCGTAGAAATAAAGACATTCGAATTGAAATAATTAAATTATAATTAAGTTGCATACAAATAGTATATTTCTTACACGATTTATTGGTATGCGATTAAGTTTAGCGCTAGGCGAGGAGCAATGGCGATAAAAAATGGCCGATTAAGTTTATCGCTAGGCGACAGACCATGGCGATTAAAATGGCCGATTAAGTTTATCACCGGCGCGACGATCAATGGCGATTAATTCAAATTTTTCCACCAGATATGATTTCAAATAAATATATAAATTATTTAGGTGAAATGGGTAAAAATAGGCCAAATTTGCTCCTTAAATGCAAAAATAGGCATTCTATGCCAAATATGCATTACATGGGCAATGTATTTTTTTGTACCAATTTTAATAATTTAAAACTTATAGCATAATTAAACTTAATATGTTCCCTTGAAATAAATGCATAATTAAACTTAATTGTTTTTACACCCATTTGCAGATTATTAAGTATAGATAAATGCATAATTAATTCTTAATTTTAAATTAGTTATACTTTATAATCTTAATTATTTATTAATTAAGGTTTATTTGTGCTCCTAATTATTTTAGTGCCCTTCGTGTTATATTTGTGCCCCAATTATTTTGTCAAAGTCATCATAATCATTTTCCAATAATAAATTAATAATATTAATAATATAAATTAACTGAAATTTCAATAGACACTTAGGTAGAGTTAGAATATTAATAATAAATAGTTTAAGATTCATTACACTATAATAAATAAATTTATGTAATATATATCTACATGCACATTAATTAATAAAAAGTAAAGAATAATAATCATGTGGGTCTTGATGTTAGAAAAAAAAAGGAAATTTATGAAAAAAGGTTAAATGCCTATTTCATGCATATTTGACATAGTTTGCTTATTTTTGCATTTAAGGTTCCAAATTTGCTTATTTTTAATTTTTTTTCCCAATTATTTAAATAAACTCTTAGGCGATTACAATTATTGTGGACACCACCACATCACTTTTGTCAGAAATGGTTAGATTTCATTTTTTTTCCACCGGTGGCTAAAATTCATATGTATTTATTCAAAATAGCTCTTTATGCCTATTTCCCTAATATTAAAGTAAAGCTCCGAAGTTTATCAAACTGGATTATATAGATAGAGTGGATTTTTAGTAAAAGTTATAATTATACCATCTAGTATAATTTCATCTCCACGTTTTCGGTTTTCACTTTACAGAGGATGCTAGTTCAATAAAAGTTGATTTTTTATTTTTTAAAAGCTGTGCATCAGTTAAAATTTATTAAACAAATAAAAATATATTAATATTATTGTAAGTCATACTGAATTCACAAATCATCAAATGTGGTGAGAAACCTTTATTTTAAATTATTTGACAGAAGAAGAAGATGCGTACACATTTGTCCAAGGGGAAAACGCCACGTGTCCAGCTTCCCGCCTCGCTCTTCCCTGTGTATTCGCGCCTCCGTTCCGGTCTTGAGTTGTCACATCACCTACCGAACCTGCGTCTTGTCGTGTAATTACATCACATTTTTGAATTCAAAGCAAACCACTGCCTTCGCTTGCAATTTTAGGTACGATTACCCTCTCATTTTCCTACTACTGCGCGCATCTCGATTTGTATATTTGTCGTAATGCTGCCAGTGCTGGATCCAGATTGGAGCGAGTTCTGTCTTTGCGCTCAGAGATAATTGTATGTTAATTTCAATGAAAAATGGATGTCTGGTTTTCAGTTGTGCAGATTGTGTATTCTTAATCTGGTCCAGATCGAAATGTTTTCCGAGTTTTATCTGGTTCATTTATCTGCTCTTTTGGTGATTCAGTATGAGGATTACAGTTGTGCAGATCGTAGATTCTTGGTAGAGGTCGAAATGTTTTGAGGTTTTTATTTGGTTTTTTATGCTGCGTTTTCACTTTGTCATTGATCGCTAGTTGTTTTTTGTTATCTTTATGCTCGAAGGAATGTAATAGCACTTTTGTTATTGTGTAATTAATGGAGTTGAAATGGCATTGTTGTTTTAAGGAAATGCTGAAATAGTTATGCAATTATTATTGTTTTCTAATTACAGTAGATTGTTCTTGGATTGTAATTATGATCTCTTTGTCATAAATAGGGGAAAGACTGATGTTGATTAAACCGCTGCTTTGGTCATCTCTTCTGTTGACCAGCTTAAGCAGTGGCTTTGCTGGTTTAACCAGTGCGTTTATCCGTAGTGAGTGGCCATCTATTGATATTCCTCTTAGCAATGACGTTTTTGCACTTCCTAAAGGCTACAATGCTCCACATCAGGTTAGCCTTCATATCTCTTTTTAGTCTCATTTCACTTGAAAAGGAAGAGTTAAACTAGTACATCACACTATTTACGAAGAATGTGACAATCCTTGAGTTGAGTCCCTCAAGGGCCAATTATACTATTTTGCTTCACAGCAGGGTCCAGAGAGATGTGATGAAACATTGATCTGTTGAACTGAAAAATGTTTTTCAGTTCAACAGATCAATGTTTCAGTTTTATTATCAATCTTCATTTAAAGATTCCTACACCATCTTTTTTAGGTGCACATTACACAGGGTGACTATGATGGGAAAGCCGTTATAATCACATGGGTAACAGCTAATGAACCTGGGTCCAATATAGTTCGATATGGCTTGTCCGAAGGAAAATACGATCTTACTGCGAAGGGGACAGTGCAAAACTACACCTTTTACAACTATAAATCTGGATATATTCATCAATGCCTAGTTGATGGTCTTCAGGTAATGATGTGTAAAACTGCTAATTTTTGTAATGCCTAGATTCTATAAATTGAAGCAATCCAGAGTTGATTCTGTATTCTGATTATATCTCTATCAGAAGACAAGACACTTGACTGCCTTTATCTTTTGTGGGACATCAAATGAAGGCCGATGCACAAAGTACTTCGTTTACTGGCTGTTAAGTTATAGCCAATATATTTATTTTAGATGGTTTTCCTTTTGCAGTATGACACAAAGTACTACTATGCAATTGGAAGTGGTGAAACTTCTAGAAGCTTTTGGTTCCAAACACCTCCACTGATTGATCCAGATTCCTCATACAAATTTGGAATAATTGGTCAGTTCTCACTCCTTTACAAGTGTTACGATAATATATTTCTTGTTTGGTAGATTGATACATTTTTTAAATTAATCTTAAGCAAGGGTCTACATAGTTAATTTGGCGAGTAAACTTTTGTTTGAGAAAAATATTTTGGTTGTTTGGTAGTGACCATGCTTATATGTAACATTTATGTTCTATGTACTTATATGATATGCCTATAAATACTTAAGGTCTGTAGTAAAAATTGAAGTCTGGATGCCTAATAATACTTAAGGAGACTCACTGAAACTCACTCTCTCTCTTATATAACACTTTGCATGACATCTACAATATATGTTCTGTTGGTTTAAAGATGTATCAGGGAATTACTATCTTGTTGTTTCAGATGCATCTGCAATGTCTACTTTTGTACCAACACCTTCTGTTCGTTACAGGTGATCTTGGTCAGACCTATAATTCTCTATCCACTCTTGAGCATTGTATGCAAACTGGAGCTCAAACTATATTATTTGTTGGAGATCTTTCTTATGCTGATAGATATGACAATCATGACATCGGTGTCCGCTGGGACTCTTGGGGTCAATTTGTTGAACGGAGTGCTGCACATCATCCATGGATCTGGTCAGCTGGAAATCATGAAATAGAGTACTTCCCGCATCTGGTAAACTGTAGAGAGAAAAACATTGTTAATTTCATTTGTTCTCCTTTTTTTACTTTTAGAAAATGATTTGTTGCGAGTTGTCTTTCTTTTCCACTATTCATATTGTTCTGTAACTAATATTCTTCTGTGCTCTTATTTAGTTTTATTTCAATTACCAAAAATGTCTACCAAATGCTTCTTGTTTATTGTTTCATGTTCTTTGATGGTCTTTCATGTTCAGGGTGAGTTTACACCTTTCAGAAATTATCTTCACAGATATCCTACACCTTATCCCGCTAGCAAAAGCAGTAGTCCTCTGTGGTATGCTGTGAGACGAGCATCAGCTCACATTATTGTCCTATCCAGCTACTCTCCATTTGGTAATTTTAAATCTCTCCACATTTGTTATTCTTGTATTGGTTGTTGGGAAGAGTGTATGAGAAGGTGACATTATCACCTTTTGTTTACAGTCTGAAGATATGATCTACTAGTTCCAGTTAGAATTGATAGATCTCCTCAGCACTAAGTTATGACATGATTGATAAGTATCCTCACTGATGTATCATCATTACTATTATGTATTATCATTTGCAAGATGTTTATTTGTGATCTAATTGATTCCTTTGCAATTTGATTAATGTTTATACAAATCTCGCTTTTTTGATAGTTATCTTATGTAGAAACTCCAGACGCTGATTGAATTTTCTAATTCCTACCTCTGTCCTGATAGTGACTGAAGTCATTCGTGCTTGTGCACAAGTAGACCCCTTGAATGGGTTAATGTACTTCATTTCCAGATAGTGTTTGTCTGCACCTCCCTTTTCTCAATCATGCCAATTTGCTAATATTTCTAAAATCATGGCAGTAAAATACACTCCACAGTATAAGTGGCTTGAACAAGAGCTGAAAAATGTTGACCGGGAGAAGACTCCCTGGCTTATTGTTCTGATGCATGCCCCTATCTACAACAGCAATGAAGCTCATTTCATGGAGGGTGAAAGCATGAGAGTGGTGTTTGAGAGCTGGTTTTGTCATTATAAGGTTGATGTTATTTTGGCAGGTCATGTGCATGCCTATGAGAGATCGGTATGCCTCTTTAACAGAGCTCCCTCTTTGTTAAGACTTGGTTTATCTGTGCAAAGTCCAAGTTCTCTATAGCCTTGTCTTGCCAATTCAGATATAGGCCTTTCAGCTTGAAGGTATTGTTGTTATGATGACGATTAACTCTTTCGTTTCAGTACCGCATCTCAAGCATAAAATCAAACGGTTCTTCCTATCCAGCACCAGACAAAACAGCTCCAGTTTACATAACCGTCGGAGATGGAGGAAACCAGGAGGGTCTCGCTACAAGGTAAGTTTGATTTTTGACCTTCCTTAACATTATTCTTAGGACAAGTGTGCTTCTCGTTTCTCTTACATATATAATAATCTTGCTTGTCTTGCAGATTTAGAGATCCCCAACCAGATTATTCTGCTTTTCGGGAAGCCAGTTATGGACATTCTACATTAGAGATAAAGAACAGAACTCACGCCTTTTACCATTGGAATCGGAACGATGATGGAAAAAGAGTACCAACTGATATGTTCGTGCTACACAACCAGTTCTGGTTAGTACAAACTTCATGCTGCACTGCACCTTATTGTTTGCAAGATCAATGTGCACTGCTCAATCTTAAGTATATCATTACTGCAAATTGTTGAGAAGTTTTGAAGATTCTTTCATGGTTATGCAGGGGAAAGAGCCGTAGAAGAAGAAAACTAAGGAGAAGCCATCTCCTGCAACACCATAGAAGGTAACTTGCTGCTTGCGTACGAGTTTGGTGGGACACTCGGTACATAATTTCTGCATTCGCTTCAATTTATTTTATTCTGTAAGCATTGTGCTGATGAAGAATAATAATGTTCAGATACTTCACGACTCACAAGTCTATTATTACTATTTACGAAATTAGTTTTTCGTATTTTATCTCTTCTATTAACTTTTCTAAAGGCAATTATAAAAATCTTAAATTTGCAGTTTGGTAAATGTTAAATTCTGTATTACTTATTATCTTAGTGGTATTATGGTATTAGAATCCCATTAGCATTAGCATTTCATTAGAGGTCTATCAATATTATATTAATGTTACTTCGTTACTTAAAATATTAAAAGAGATAGTGTTACATAAGTGATGGCTATGACAATATAATTTGAGAAAGAAAAAACTTGGGACTAGCTCATATTAGTACTTCCTCCGTCCCGCTGTTTGTGGTCACGTTCTTTTCGGTACGAGAATTAAGAGAGTAGATGATAAAGTATGAGAGAAAAGATGAGTAAGATAATGAAAGAGTATGAGAGAAATGATGATAAAGTAGGAGAGAGAATGTAATAAAGTAGGAGAGAGAATGTAATTTTTTACCAAATTAGAAAAGTGGCCACAAATAACGGGACACCCCTTTCGGGAAAGTAAGCCACAAATAGCGGGACAGAGGGAGTATTTAATTTCAATTATGCTAAATTAAAATTACTTATTTAATGATTAAGTCCCCAAAGGCCAAAAGTGACATGATCGGGAATACGAGCCTAATGCACACTCATTACGTAAGTAGTCGATGTAAGTTGTAACTTTAAAAAAAAAAAAAAAAAAAAAAGAATGGATAAATAGATATAGTATAATACAAGGCATCTGCTGAACTGTCTGAACCTATATCCGTACAAAGATGAGCAGGTCGTCTCAAGAATAAATTCATTGATTATCTTCCCATGTCCAATGCCAAATTATGTACTTCACTACAGATGCTCGACTCATTATGCACAAAAATCACTTCTAAAATCATCACTAGACGATTGTTGATTGAAGTCTCTGGGTAAAATGTGTATGCACTACGTATATCCGTTTGGCCCTCTATACACAGTGGTGGATTCTACGTCCGGTAAATGGGCTGTGGATTCCATTTGAGATGCACGTTAAGAGTTCCTGATTTAGCACCATCCAGAGGGAAGGTGTCTTTGTACTCACCTTCCATTAGAACCCTTGTCAATGTTAAGATGCATCTTCCCATGTAATCCTGCATTCAAAACCAATATATGAAGATCTACAGCACCAATCATAATCTTCCTACTTTGTATAGCGCACCTAATCATAAGTTAGAATGAAGGTATACCTTCCCAAATGTATCGTGGTCCCATAACTCAAGAATAAGCATATCATGTACTCCATCCTCAACAACAAAATCGAAAGTCTGATTCCAAACAGGATTTAGACAGTCACTTACAACCTGGAAAAACAGAACAAAGATTAGAAGAATTGGCAATCAGAACAACCATGAAAGATGCCCATCGTACATCTAATCTATGATATTCGGTAAAAGACTCAACAAGAAAAAGGAAGATACCCTGGTTTTGTTTTTCGATTCGGTTTTCTTCATAGTGAGAACTACATATGGATCAGCCTTCCCCATCAGGTCAGCAGGTGCCAAGTCTTCGGCAGACACAACTGTGACGGAGAGTACGCCTCTTACAATGACCTCTCTTCTACTGTTGCCATCACCACCATTCTCAACAATACCATTTCTGCCATCTGCTCCATCTTTAAAGACCTTCTCCAGTGACGTCATGGAGTATTTCGGGGAAAAGGGATTGGTTAACCCATTTTGCATGCCGTTAGGGCAATACAAAAGCTCCAAGTGCACCTAAATGGATCAGATATAAAGTTGAGAACATTTGTGTGAGCTAAAAAAATGAAAGCAACACAATGTGAACATCTACTGAAATGTGCACAAATCAAATTTTGACATTCCAAAGAGCTGAAAAGTATTAGAGTATAACCAATGCCCAAGTTAATCATGTAGAATGAGCACAACCTTAGACCTTTGAATTGATTAAGGGAAAATTAGTCATTTTGCTATATATTTTTAGGAATAGGGGTTCGAAAAATTACTAGATTACCTTTGGAGACTGAATTTACTTTTGCTATCTTTTGAATTGTGGAGAGTTGGTCTACCTCTTGTATTATAGGCCCATAGTTTCTTTGGTTTATTTAATATTATTGTTTGAATTATAACATGTAGAGGAAAAGAATATCGAAAAAATGCAATCAAGTAAATCTATTACCTGCCCCCTATTTTTATTATCTCGCTGAATATCCAAATCTTTCACTAATTTCAGCCACACATCCTTCACCTTGCCAGGCTGAAGCTCAGATAGCTGAACTTGAACACATCCAATTAGTTCAGCCGACTGAAGCCCTTCATCATCATAGATTTTAACGGTCAAATGCTGGGTTGAGATATCTTCAATTACAAACTCAAAATGTTCATTCCAGACTGGATTCAACTGGTTGTTCTGTGGAGAAAATAAACAAAGTGAATGAAAATACATATCTCCGCTATGTAGTGATGTATGCATCATGGGTATATGATTAGGAGTCCTACAATTGTCCTGCTTTTCTTCATTTTATCACGCAAAGGGCGCACATATAAAACAGCATAAGGATCAGATTTCCCAATAATGTCTTTATTTGTCAACTCCTTTGCTTGCACAAGCTTCACCTCCAACTTCCCCACAGGCTTCAGTTCGAGGTCACTGAGAAACAAGAATGGGAATGTCAACAAAAACTACTTCAACCAAAAGGATCCATGTAGCTTATACAGCCACAGCTAAAGAACCAAACAAAGCAGCAGTTTGTAACAAAATTACTTTTTCATACCCCAATGTAATTTAATGGAAAGAACTTCAGATCTGGGCAAGTAAAATTGACAAACATCTACCTTTCCTTTTTTCAGAAATATTAGCCACATTGTGCCGCTAAGCGTAAAACCAATTTGCTTGATTTAAAAACTTTACATATTTGGATTTTGGACTACTAAAATTGACGCGAGTCTAATTCAGAATATTTCAGGTTCTCATCAGTAAATGATTGCTCTGGTATAGAGCAAATTTTGCTCCTCGATTCTAATGTTAGGAAATTGTTGTTACCATGATTATGTCAACATTACGAAAATAAAGAAAACAGATAAGATAATGAACATATGACTTTTTACCTATAATCTCCAGGCAATATAGGGATAACTTTTCGAACCGGCCATGTAATAGAATCTTCTACAGCATCTCTTATAGTACCCTGCAAAGACAAATGTTCCCCCAATCATTACAAGGAAAAAAAAGAAATTTGAGAGATATAGTAAGGTCACAATCATCGTCTATCTTTTTTTATTTGTCTTCTTTTTGGTTTGTAAGCCTAATTATTTAGAAATGAGCTAGATCTAAGAAGCAAAATGAGACAATAAAAAGCCCAAACATTTAACCAATTGTTATATGAAGAAGAAATCATGTAACGAAGGAGATTCTTATTTGTACAAATGGTACTTCGAACTTGGAACGAGCATCAAGAAATTAATGATACTTCTTTATCTTTTGAGTTGTTCGGCCAGATCGGTCGCTAAAATCTTTGGTCTCTACCCGGAAGCAATGAGAATATTACTAATGCTACCACTTCCACTTATATGAATAGCACAAAAAGTCTACATGCAACATATTCAACATTTTGGAACTAGATCAAGGAAAAGAATGACCAAAACACCATCATTCCTCATTCTGCATGTGAATGAAAACAAGAAATCGAAAATAAATATACGTGGCCATAATGATAGATGATTTACTAGTTTAACCATATCATTGGTAATTGCAGCTACATAGGTTGATGCAGATTATTGAGTTGGAAAATTGAAGTCACAAGAGTGCAGAGTCATCAAAGCATAGCTAGAAGATTAGACCATACAAGTTATTACGAAGACAGGGAAAAGCCTATGATTTCAAATTATTCAATATGCCTCGATACTTGGCATTCATCATACATTTAATGTGTCAAGAGAGGTAGTGACAGTTGATGATAGTGAAGAGTCGTAATTCCAGAGCCATCTAGGAAATAATTAAGTCAAAATGATTTGTCTACAAAATAGAACTTAGTATTCTAAATTGAGTTGTCATCTCTGGAAATATTCAACTACTCAATCATATATTCAGATTGAAAATCCCAAACAAAGTTCTTTACTTGGCTTCCAATAAATCTCATATCTGACAGGGTTTAAAGTGTTTTATCTAAACCTACCCATTCTTTTCATCTAAATCAGTTTGCTTCACATGCAATTAGTATTTTTCCACCTGATCCATGCTACAACGAAATAAAAAACAGTCTTAGAAGCCATGGCCATAGAGTGCCCTAATTCGTTAAAATCATCTTAGCCTATTTAATACTAAACAACCAAAGAAAGATTAAGCAAATTATATCGGAATTAGAAGATAAACAGACCTCAATGGCATCAGAAAGGCCAGGTATTGTTGAAATGTCTCCTCCAATAACTTTAAGTGTGAAATCCAGCTTTTTCTGCAAGTCAAACAATGTATGGAGCAACATAATATGATAATATGAACAAAGTATCTAGTTAATCGTGTATAAGTGAATGGTAAAGAACTTCAATTCTTAATATGACAAATGAAGTGTCACTGCATGGAGCATTGGCAGGCTCAGAAGAAAATATTTTTGATAGTAGACACATACTTTTTACATAATAAGAACTAAACCAAACTTCTGTGAAAAATCGAAAGAATGGGTGGAGAAATACCGTACTTTTTGACGTAATGAGAAGCAAACAGCTCCAAAGCAAGGTAACTCCTCAACTAGTGGTCTAAAAATCAACCTGAAGACACCAGTGAACCCAATATTTTTCACCTAAACAAAGAAAAAATCTAGTTTATTGCATAATCAAGAAGTTTGTAGTTTCGATCAAACTAGTATATTAATAACATAACTGAACATAGAAAATGGAGCAGCAATAATTCACAATCTAAAGGCACAACTAAATGACTACCAATGGAAAGGAATTGATTATTTCATACTCACTGATCGTGTCCTGATGCAACATAATGGTTGAATCAAGTTTGGGATGAATAAACTAGATCGTCCTGGTCGCAACATATTCTTTATGTTCAACTGATTTTTAAGAACTCTCCACACACAAACACACTATCAGAAGGCAAACTATGGGCAGTTTATATAGATCATTGTACATATGAAATAAATTCACTTTTTTTTTCTCTCTCATACATTTAAATTAAAGAAATGGTTATCAGTATTTACAATGACATATAGTGTACATATATCAGGCTTCTGCTCAAATCCTTTTATATATGTTGTTGCCTATAGAAAAAGGCCAGATAAGCAAATTAAAATACTCTTTTGACATTAACAAGACATGGAGAAGCTCATTCACACAGTCGGCACACAAAAAAATATATCTTGGTTGAAACCATTGTCATTTGTTCAAGTAAAATTAAGCCGAATTCCATCCAGATAGCCATCTATTTAATCACATGTGCTTTAAAGAAAACCTAACAGTTTGGCCAATAGGTGCTTATTCCAACAATAATGGAAGATGAAAGAGAAAAACCAACAACTTACTTGCACAGGAAGAGCAACACCAAGATAAGTCTTGATATCAAGTATTATATTGGGGTTCCCATCCCACTGCATTTCTAACTCCATCGTAATTCCTTCACGTCCATCTTCTATGATTGAAACTCCTGAAGCAGTATGCACAAGATCAATATGTGAAGATATTAGGCTACTGATATTTCAGAGGATTCACACCACAAGATCCAAAATTAAGTGCATGAAAATTCGGCAGATAACAATATCATCAATTAACTAAAATCACAATCAGCAAAAATCAACCAACTCATAGCACTTCAAATCTTTTAACCTGAGCAAAAATAGGATAAAGAAGTAAGTATCATGGACAATCTTGATTTTTGAGTGAGTATAAACCACATCAACCTTGTGAAATAACTATCAGCTTATGTGAAACTATTTATTTGCATCAAGGGCGGAAGAGCAATAAATCATGAGCAAATTTCCAATGTTGCTAGCTCGTTGTTAAGTCAATAGTTCGCCATTAGCGATTAAAATCCAGCATTGTGCATCAAGCAGTACTCACTTTTTCCATGCACTACTGCACTGTATGGTGGCAAATACAAAATAATTGAATAGTCTATCCATGTACTTTTCTTTCTAAAAAATTAGTCTCTTAATCACTTAGCTCCGTATCTCTACTGGATAACAGCATAAGATAATACCTTTGTTGTATGGCAAAGACATGGGCGTAATGTAACAGCCAAACTCCAATACAATACAAACAAGACAGCTGAATTGGCGAATTAACAGGATTCTAATGAAGCACATCTAGCTTGTAAACTGACCAATCAGCTATGTTGCACAGCCACTTCGAAAAACCTCAATGTGTCGGACACGTGTCGAACAGTCAGACACGACATGACACTCCAATTGCCGTGCCCAATATATTTCAGTACACATGACTTCTAATTCTAGTAAAAATATAAATAAAATTAGTTTAATATACACTAGATTAAATATTTTAATATATATGATCACCCGTGTCGTGTCCAAACTTTTTTCGGAAAATGCCATATCGCGTGTCAGTGTCAGTGTCTTGTCGCATGTAAGTGCAATCTAGCCTATCAGCTTATGTGAAACTATTTAGTTGTGTCAACAGCATAAGAGAGCAGATAAATGCATTAGCAAATTTCAAATGCTTTCTTCAAATGTCCTAATTCACGAGACTTCATTTTTCTCCCAACTATAAGCACAAATTTCTCAAGTGCCGGACAAATTCTCGCCATATTTGCACAATAAAGGTCAAGCCAGAAAAAGAACAAGACCATGTGAATTTAATGTCAAGTAAGAGGAAAGCAATGTGTAATCAAATTAAACCTGTGAACTGCGGGGCTACAGTGCCAAGCGTGAACTTGGAAAAAGTCAAAGAAGCTAATATAAGTGGCCGATATTGCTCGAGGACTGGCTCCACATTAGCCTTTATCAGCTCGGACGCAGCCTTGAAACAGACATATCAACCAAATATTAACATCACGCAGTACCCCACAAATAAATGTAAATGGGAAACATAACTCATCGGCAAGAAGCTAACATAAAAAGAAGAAATTGAGACAATTTAAATTGCACCTCATTCACGTAGGGCCAGATCTTTTCCAGATGGGAATTTAGCCAAGTCAACTGCGTTTTTGTTCAGAAAATGAAAGCTCCATTAGCCTCAACAAATCCGAATATACACACCTGGAACTGGAAGAAGCAAAAATCGAAGTACACCTTTTGGCGCTGCGAAAACACAACCCAGGAAGGATAGTACTCCGGAGACAACAACTTCCTCGAATCCTCCACCGTCATTCTCGCAAACGCCCCAACAGTAGTAGCCTTACAAAAAAGTCCAAGCAAAAATAGGTTCAAGTATACATGAACAGTAATCAAACTATGAGTAAACTAGAAATGAAGAGGAAGAAGACTTACGAGGTCGGAGCGGTGCTTGGATCGGGCATTTTCGAAGCGGACAAAAAGAACAATGAGCGCTAAGCCGATGACTAATCCGATCACTAAACCAGCTACAAACGACATGTCAAAATCAACTTGCTCTGCGCCTTCCGAATTCGAACTACTCTTTTTCCTTTTTTTTCCTGAAGTAGGTTAACTCATTCTAATTTTGCCGTTGCAATCAATGTCCAAGGTCGGCCAAACCCTGTGCAGCCACGCATACATCCAAGACGATGAGCAAAACAATTACTCCGTTCCCAACTACGAATAATAATATATATATATATATATACACACACTAGTTGACAGTTTTTGGACGGGACCATTCTTGAGGTTTTGAAATTGAGAGAAAAGCAATACAAGTCATCTTGAAAAAAGAGTGTTGTGTTATTGGATAGTCCATGGTAGATTAGCAATACAGCAATACCAGATGAGTGGTTTATCATGGTCCAGTAAATTTACAATAAAAATACAATTTGAGAAAGTGATTAGAAATAAAAGATTTTGATATTCCTTTGAGAAAAAGATTTGAGTAAAGCGGAAGTTAAGGGGTGTCCAGTGCAAAGTAGTACTCCCTCTGTCCCGCTATTTCTGTCCTACTTGCCTAATCGGGCTGTCCCGCTATTTCTGTCATCTTTTCTAAAATAGTAAAAATTACTTTTAAACATAAAATGAAGTGGGTCCCCCTTACTCACTACTCAACCCCCACATTCTAATATTCTCTCTCTTCAAAAATCTATCTCACTC
This sequence comes from Lavandula angustifolia, assembly GCA_028984105.1. Lineage (NCBI taxonomy): Eukaryota > Viridiplantae > Streptophyta > Magnoliopsida > Lamiales > Lamiaceae > Lavandula > Lavandula angustifolia. Next base: position 24,546,054 of record CM054815.1, on the reverse strand, counting down.
GATTATGTTCCGCACCGAACTCAGAAAATTATGATTTTTATCTTTTTGAAAACTTTAGATTATTTCTTTAAATACAATATAAAAAATATAAATCGATTGTCTTTCACTAGCCTTGCAAAAATTTGGATAATTCTCATTTCTTTCCACCAACCACTCCTCGAAAACTGTGTCATTTTCTTTATACAATTAAAACTCATAAAATACACATTAAATTAAAATTTCTTAATTTTCGTGCCGAAGTCAATTGGAACGTTTTTAGCGGGACGGAGGGAGTAATAATTACTAGATGAGAATGAGATGCCTCCTCTTTTTTAGCTTCCGTGCGATTTTTATAATAGAAAAATGGTACCGCGTTAAGGATTAGAGAGATAGAATGTCGAAAATGACTGATTCCACCTGAGATTTTTATATTTAATGCTCAGGAGCTGATCATACAAACCAAACACTCCGAATACCACCAATATTATTTAATATTTATAGATAAAGAAACCTATCACATATAATTAATACTATTAAATTTATATCTTCTATATAATTAAGAGATTATTAGTATCAATGTTAAGTGTAAAGGCTGTCGAGGGCATTGTATTGAGGAATTGTGAATTTTCACACACAAATTATTTTTTTACCACTAAACTTTATACACTTGCACAGCTCCGTTTTCAAGAATTATAAATTCACAAATTCTTAGTCCGTCCCTGGTTAAGTGGACTCAATATATTACAAATGAAGAAAAGCCAATTCAAGGCTTCCCAAGACATTAGACAGCAGAGATTATCCATCATTTTCACAACTCACCTATCACCTCTCAAGTAGTCCATTCTAATCCCCCACAACTGCTCTCCCACCACCTTCATATCCGGCCGGTCCGCCCGCGTTGGAGCCGCACACTGGATCGCCAGACCAAACATCTTCACCAACACCTCTCTATCTATGTTCTCCTGTACCAGAGGGGGGTCTACCATCTCCCAAAACTTCCCTTCATTGTACTTCTTAAAAGCCTGCACAACACCAACAAATCTTAAACAAAGCACTCCATCTATTCTAATTTAACACAACGACCTACACCGCCTACTTACCCATTTAATTGTCACCCTCTCATCACTCGGTCTCTTTAAGTCCACAGGTCGACGCCCGGTTAATATCTCCAGTATCAGTATCCCGAACGAGTAGACATCGCTCTTGGTTGTGAGCTGGTTCGTCCTCATATACTCGGGATCAAGGTAACCCATCGTCCCCTTTACTTTGGTCGATACGTGAGTTCTCTCGCTGTCATCTCCGAGCCTTGCAAATCCAAAATCAGCAACTTTAGGCCTCAAGCTTTCGGTTAAGAGGATATTGGAGGACTTTACATCTCTGTGGATTATCTGCTTCTCTGCATAAGCATTAGCACCATCATTAGCCATAAGAAAATGAAACAAATCCAGTCTGTTGAATTTGAGGTGGTTACCCGCATATTGATGGAGATAGGTTAGGCCATGTGCAATATCAATGCAGATCTCGAGCCGCTGACTGAAATCCAATATCTTTCCCCGGACCCCTGTAAGAAAGATCAGTCATTGCATAATATGGGAGGAGAATTGGCACTTTGCTGAGTTGAAAGGTGTTACCGTCTAAATGTTCCCTAAGGGTGCCATTCGACACATACTCCGTGATAATCAGCCGCTCATTTCCTCTTTCGACATAACCTAGAAGCTTTACTAGGGTACGATGCTCGATTTTAGCCAGAAGTTCAACTTCACTTCTGAACTCACCCCGCAGGGCGTCAAAATTGTCCTGCATCCGTCCCCATACGAGAAATATATTAACCCAAATAAGTATGGAGAGGGTCATTACATGGCAATAAACATTCTTTAGTTTGCACTCTGTTAATTCAAGAAATCATATTAATACAAGCTGGCACAAAGCCTGCTCCTAAAGTTCAACAAATATATCTTACCTACATAAAACTGCTCCCGAAGTTCAACAAAAAAGGACCAATATACCCCGATTGTACAACAATGCCAGGTATCGAATACTAATGCAGGACAATCATATTTTTGTAAAGATGTTTGAGAGCTTGTAAGCTCATATCAAGAGTTCGATATTATTAAAAAAACCTGTAACTGTAAGACAACAAATAAGCACCTAAATTGCCTGGTAATTATTTATTCCATAAAGAGGGGGAAAAAAGAGCTGATTGTAGAACAGTCATATGGCGTGAGAGCTCATAAGACCTTTTCCATAAGCTTAGGTACTTACCTGATTATACTATTTTAATATAAGTAAATGTTCCCTTTATGAAAGTTACAAGAATCAGAGCAAATTAACCTCATTTCAAAGGCATATATATTTATGTTTGGAAGGAGCCGTAACACAAAGCTTGATATAAAACCCAAGTTCTAAGAAATTCTCGCCAACAATTAGTGCTACTGTAAATATAGATTCAATGCTATGCAAAGAATCACGTGTATACCTTTCTTGCTCGTTTGATAGCAACAACCTGTCCACCTGGTAGCTCAGCCCTGTAGACAGTTCCAAACCCTCCTTCACCAATCTTTAACGCAGAAGAAAAATTTTGTGTAGCCCTGACAACTTGGTTCATATTTAGATGAACAGATCCAACCCTATTAAGTTTAGGTGACATTGAAAATCTCGAAGGACTTGGGGGCACTCTCAACGGACTGGGTGGTACTCTTTGTGGACTGCCCGTAAACCTTTCAAGTATAGGATTCATTTCTAAGGATGAAACTGAATCGACTGCAAGAATTATGCAGTATCAGTATAAACAATCAAAACAGGAGCCTTGCAATTGATATATTATAAACTGCATCAAGAATAAAAATAGATATACAGACAGAATTTTCAGCAGTAATATACATCTTATGTATAAAATAGGCTATCTATCTGAGATTTCCGTGGTCGTTCATTTTAAGAAACCTAAAGCATAAATGAACCTCTTGACCACAAGGTTTAGCACACATCATACTTTATATGATATAAATTTTTAAGCAGTTGGGCTAACTTCATTTTGCCTCAGCAGGTGAGCCCTTAAAGCAGTAAAATGTTGCCATTAAAACGTTCAAATTTTTAATATGTGGCAACGATCTCTTCATATATTGAAAGGCTTGACTACAAACTCTGATTTCAAAGACGGAGAAAATTTATTTTAATTGTTGCTCACAAAAATGAATTCCATTTAGGATAGTATTCTAATGGGTGGTGCTAAAGCATCTTGTTTGTGTTCAATCAAGGAAAAATTGTGAAGTAGAAAGACATCAAGACCCAATTAAGAAAAAAAAACTACAATCCAAAACCATTCAGTTTTCAAGTCTGCTGATTATATAGTGATGCAATTTAACATTTGCAAAAAGTTAGGTCCCCGCAAGGTAATATCCAACAATTTAACTGATACAGTCAGGTCCAAGAAAAGGTTAAGAAACATAAACCATTGGTCCACCAAATCAAAGACCCCAAAAATTCTATAACATAATTTAAATAATGCTTTAATAGCTTGGAAAGAGTATCTCTAAAATCCAAATACGGAGAAATATAGATGCCTTGTTTGTTTATGTAATAATTCCTTGGGCACTAAGTGCACTTCCACTATGATATTCTACAAGAGTTGTGGAATGAACACCATACAAATGATCATTTCACAAAGAGCACAATGAGAGTGAGTTCACCAGACTTGATTATACTTGAAAGATAGCAGCAGTTCCAGTTCACTCAAACTTGGTACGAAACAATCCCACACCAAAGAAAATGTTAGGGATACAAGCAAGGAGCCCTAACTCTCCCCAAAACCATGGTTATAGAGAAAGGATTGACACTCACTTATATACAACTCCACACTTCTTTGTGAAGTCGATGTGGGATATCCCACATCATAACAATGCCTTCCCCTTCGAAATCGTACGTCCACGGACGGCCTACTCCGGAAGTCCTCCCCATATACGACTGGGTCCGCGGTGGGGCCCACCCAGGATGCTGGCCCACTCACGACTCCATTCGCTGCAATACCAGTCCTGGGCCCACCCGGGGACTACTCCCCGGGCCCACCCAGTTTCCCGGGCCAATCAACGGGTCGCCCCTTCCCGCAGACGTACGGTCCACGTTCACCGCACCATTGTTAGGGATACAAGCAAGGAGCCCTAACTCTCCCCAAAACCATGGTTATAGGGAAATGATTGACACTCACTTATATACCACTCCACACTTCTTTGTGAAGTCGATGTAGGATATCCCACATCATAACAGAAAACAAAAAGGGGAAAGAAGGAAAATACATAGAGAGGTTGGGGGGAGGGGGGCACCCACCCACCGTGGTTGAAAAGGGTACAAAATTAAATGATAGCACAGTATGTGCTACTACTCATTGAAATTAAGTCTTTCACAATCCCTAAGCAATCCAAAACTATTTCAGAGGATCATCATAGTACAGTAGTACAAAAGCCTATGTGATTATCCCAGGCTCAGATCAGAGGAGGAAAGGATATCTAGAACATATTCCATGAACATAACATAGGACAAGACTAACAGAAGAATGAATACAGAAGAAGATTAAAGAAATCGGAGACAATTTACCACAAACGACAGACAAATGTATCAAGGATAAACATTACTCATCATAGAAGAGTAATTTATTTTCATCATATGCCAGTCTCTCCTTATTGATTAACACGTTTTCTGTCACATCACGCATTCCGTTGAACTTAAGACAGGCCCAAAACAAAAAAGAATAATTTGCAAACATCTAAACAACATTGATGATAGAACTCACTTGAATTTGGTTCCTTAGGGAGAACACTATGAACATTATCCTTTTTCCTTGCTTGGAAACATGGACAGAGTAAAGCACAGCACATAAGGAAGAAAGCTGGTACCGCCATGGATAGCATTTTGGGTTTCAGTATTCGATTATCATACTTATACATTCCATCCGAACTTGTTTTATCGTAACTAGCCCCACTATATCCTTCTCTAATAAGGGATTTTCTTCCCAAGAACAAAGGCAGCTTATCTGCAAAATTCAGGAATCATATAAAACAAAAGCTAGGTGGCTATAAACATCATGTCAGTACAGAAATCATTTTCCTAAAATATTGTGCAAATAAATCCTTTTTTTTCCTGAAAACACAAAGAAATATGACAGACAGGCCAGATTTCAAAAGTAAAAGTTTGATGGTACCTAATGACTGGCAGTACTTGTTCCTGACATTTTCCGGGACAAAGCATCGTCTCTCATCGAGCATAGCCTTACAGAAGAAATACCTATCTACCAGTTTTCTATCAATAAAGAAGAGTTCGTGACTAGAATCGTGTGAGTTGCTAGTATGGTACTTTCCACAAGCCGTTTCATGCTTCAACAACCCAGCAGCAGCTGGTATTGTAGATTCCACAAGCAAGCACAGTGTTAACAAAACTAGAGTCATCTTCTACGGAAGGCCACACAAGAAGAATGATGAAACTTCGCAAGGAGTACGAACAGATGCAGCATGAGTTCAGTTACAAGGTTAAAACTGAATCTCCATTCAGGTTCAAAAATTCTTGTGTTCGAGCAGGAACAGTCTCCAGAATTTCCCTGATACTCCGAAAGTCAAAATTCAAAAACTGCTGCAGAAACCAATAAATGAGATAATAAGCATTCATCATGATGGCGCATCCATTCAAAATCTTATGTACTTACTTACAGTCTAAGACTGGCAACTAAAACTTACTACCAATCATATAAAGTTCCATCAAATAGATACCAAATCCAAACGGCTATTATAATTGCACTAATTTCAAAACCTGAAGTGAGGTCGAACTGGATCCTAGATACCCCCTCAAAAATCTCTCGGGTTCGAAAAAAAGAAGATGAAATTAATGAAACAATACTCTCAGATGATAATTCTTTAACTCAAGAGTGACAATTTTGCAAAACCCCGGATAATACACCACCAAGATTTCATCATAAATCAAGATTAGTTAAAATCCACAAACCAAAACCCAGACCCACATTAAAGCACAAACCTTTGAGACCACAGAAACACAATCGACCAGAAAATATGCTCTCCCAATTCCATATGTCAACCACCCACCATTCACTCATAAATTGCAAACACAAGAAATATATATCTACCTCAATGAGTAAATACGGGTCAATCATTTATTGAAGTCATAAGATCAAACCTGAATAAAGGCGGCTGGTACCAGAGATGCGATAGAAGATATATACATATATACACGTATACATCACTCTATTTCTAGTTTGAATACAATTTTTTTTTATGATAGCTGCGATGTTGTCGAGAAGAATCAAAAGGGAGTTGGGATAGACCGGCCGAAGGCGGAAGGATCCCGGGAAGAAAATGGTGGGCTCCAATTTGTGTAGACATAATTCAGTATTGTTTTTAGTCTTACAAAGAAATTTGGAATTAGAATATTCAAATATTACGTCGCTTGTTTGATGGGGTACACATGGAAGTTTCTTGACCCGCTCGTGGAAGTTCATCTTATTTTTCTTGGTCAGTTGAGTAGTCTTCGCCATTAAATCATATTTATCCACACATGTTGCATTTGGATTTTGGAATTTAGGAGAAAAGAACGAAAAATAGCAGTCACCATCTTGGGACTAATTTACTTCGTCTAGTTCAGTTGAATAAGCGAGAATATTGAATCTGAGCGTGTATTTATTTATTTTTAAAATATCATGATACAATGGATCAGGAATAATACTATGATATAGCTAGGGTTGTCTAAATGGGATCGAGATTCAATATTAATCAAATATCGAATTGATCCGATCAGTTGTGGGATATCGATGTCCCGATACTCAATATTTGATAGGGGTCGGTATTAAGGGGTGTTTGGAGTAGCTGAAGTTTATTAATAAGTGCTGAAAGGTGCTGAAAGCGGTTGATTTGAGAATTTGTAGGTATTTGAAAATAAGTGCTAAAAGCTATGGGAAAAATAGTGTTTGGAAAATTGCTGATATCAGTGACTTATTTTAAGTTTTTAAATAAAATATTTGTTTTACCCTCAATATTATTAAATAATTATAATTTATAATAAATAAATTAATATTAAATTAAATTAATTTTTATATTAAATAAATTTATAATATATCGTATTGACATAAACATATCATACTATTATATTTTAAATATTATTTATTTACTTAAATTCATAATAATAATATTTTATATAATTTTACAATATGTTGCTAAGAAATAATTATCATTAAATAAAAATAAAAAAATATTAAATTAAAATTCAAAATTTTCAGAACTCACTATTTTAATTCATCTATATTTAATCATATTCAATTTTAATAATAATTATTTCATTAAACTTGAGGAACTTATAAATATAAATATAAAATATTTTTTATCAAATTACTAACTAATATATTAAAATATAATTATAATTAAATTTGTAACTACGAAAAATGTTAATTTTAAAATTAATATTTTTTTTAGAATTATAAAAATATTTAAAGGATAAAATAGTCTAATAAATTAGATAAGTTGAAAGTTGGGTCATAGCAGCTTAAGCAGCTTCTCTATCTTGACTATATTTGGTAGGAAATTTCTGCTAAAAGCTGAGTGTTGCAAACACTCCAGCTGCAGCTGAAAGCTATAAGTTGCAGCTGAAAGCTTTTCCAAACACCACCTAAAGAGTGTTGGATCTACGGTATTCGGTTATACTCTCAGGTATACCAAAATTACTAAATTAATAACTCATTAGGCTTAATTATTTAATTAGTTAGTGTTCATAAGCTGCCATCAATTTGTGTTATGTAAAGCGGATTAAGAATAATGAATGTTGGTTAAGGCTTTTATCTCTAAGTTTGAGAAATGTCAAGATCTTGTTATTCTTCTGACTTGTTGAGTATTTTGGAAATGGCTTAGACTCATTCAAATCATTAATCTTGCAAATCTTGGAACACAAAATTTATGCTTACTTCGGTAAATTCAAGATAATCGATTACCGAATCTGGTTAATTGATTGGTATTCGATATCCCGAACATATAAATGGTACTAAGATCGGGATTTAAAATCGGAAGGTTTTTGGATCGGTATGGTGCCATTTTAGATTGGTATTTCGACAACCTTATATATAGCGTATCGATCTCCGCATAAGTTTCTTATAAGTTATTCATAAGTTACAAATATTAATATATAAAAAAAAGTCAAATAATTTGTGGAGGGGAATAAAAAAAAATATTTCTATAAGTTTTCTCAAACGCACGTAAAATCACTTATTATTTAGAATAAGTTAAAATAAATTATTTTTAAGTTTTTGCCCTATTTTTAAGCTTTTGCTCTTAAGCTAAAGCTTTTGCCCTTAATTTTTTAGCATCTCAATATCCATGTACCTATCATCCACTCATTTCTCTCTCCTTCACATTAGTTTTTTTTCTTAAACACTTAATTTTTAAACGACAATATCATTCTTTTATTCATCCATATCTACCAATTCTATTTTACTGGATCTCACTATTCCAATTTTTTATATATTACATTATTGATTGCATGCTCGCTTATTGTATTGGTAATGATGTTGATTATCTGACTTGCAATTCGGTGTCAGAATAGTTTGGAACAATTTTGGTTAATAAATCCGATGGAGTCGTGGTGGGAGAAGAAGATGTTGGAAAATCAAAGTTAAATATATATATATATATATATATATATATATATATATATATATATTTATTTGGAAAGTTAATTAGCATTTAATGCTAATTTAACTTGGGCAAATTTCAGCCCGTTTGATTGCATTTTCGAGCCTCGATATTTATCCGATTAATGTTTTGAGATATATGACGTCGATCTACGTTTCGAGTAGATAATTATAGTGTGCTTAATTTCTCGATTCCGATTTTCGGTGAGTGAGAAATAGTGGCTGAAGTTTGGGGGGACAAAACTAATATGTTACCTAAAGTGGAGAAACTTACCTTATTCGGGTTTTGGAGAGTTATTACATTAATCATGTCCCACATCGATTAATGAATAATGTTTTGTGTGGTATTTAAGTCTCTACAATATTGTAGGAGATAACTAAGTGATGTGGTGGGCTTGGGCCACACATGCTCATGCTTGTAGAGCCTTTTCGCCGATCGCCTCACACGCGGCGCGGCGCGCGCCGCACTGCGCCCGCGCCCGCGCCCGGCCCCGGCCCGGTCCGTGTCCGTGGACTTGGACTTGGATCTTAGATCTTGGATCTTGGATCTTGGCAATTGGTCCGTCGGGTTGTTCGCCGGGTCGGGTCTTTGGGTCGGGTGCCGGCCGGGCGGTGCGGTGACCGGCCGCACCGGGATTCCTCTCCGTGGTGCACCGCACCCGCCACACCCAAGTGTATCTTTTGGAAGGATCCGGAAGTGGCTTTTCGCCAGCCCAACCTTCCATCTCTCCACCACTCCACTTACCATCCACGACCCTCCAAAGATTGATGGCTCCAACACCTTTCACCCGGTGGAAGCTGCCTATAAATAGGGAGCTTCAGTTCATTCCAAAACACACCAACATCTGCTCTGCATTCCATATTTAGCTCTTAGCTGCATTTCTTAGCTCATCTTAGCTCAAGTCCAGCAGCTTTCCGTCCTCGCCCGGAAAAGTCCAGGTCGCCCGGAGCTCGACGATCTTGCGGTGCCTGCAATCTTCGAGACGTTCGTCGTTTCATCTTTGGGGACGATACGCCTACAACCGAGAGCACTACCGGGGCGTATTTCGTCTTGCGGAGAGAGGACTCCTCGACTCGACGGTTCTTTTTGTTCGTTTTATTTTTCGCTTATAGTATTGTTTTGTAATAGCAGCTTTTGTAACCAACAATCGCAAGACGAAATATCCTACCTACTCAAGTCGCCGTAAACATGTCTTCTTCAAGTGCTCCCCTCTCCGATGCTACCGCCGCCGCCGCCGGCCGCCACCAACCCCCGTCGATATCGACATCGTTGCCTCCTCCGGCAACGTAGTTCCGCCGGTGTCCGTCCCTACACCTACTCCGGTCTTTGCTAATCCAACCCTAGTCGCCATTTCCGCCGCTACCGACGCCAGGATAGCACTTAACCGTGCTAATGCCGCTAACACGGCATTCAACTTCATCGCTATGTCCTCCGCCTTGCGAGCAACGTCCCATTTGGGAGTGTGAACCACCATGGTGTGGTGGGGGGTTCAAACCCGACCCTGACGGCACCTCTGCACTCGTCTAGAGTGCTGCCCGCTGCTGAGAAGCCGGCCAAGTTTGGTGGAGCTGACTTCAAGAGGTGGCAACGTAAGATGTTGTTCTACTTGACAACATTGGGGTTCACCACTGTGTTGATGGAGAATGCACCCGCCCCTCCGAGTGAAAACGAAGAGAACCTGGAAGTCCGCATAGCCTATGATAATTGGCTAACTTCCGACTACTTTTGTAAAAACTTCTTGCTTAGTGGACTAGATGATAGTCTGTACAATGTATATGCAAATGTAAAGACCTCTAAGGCAATTTGGGAGGCACTTGAAAGAAAATACTGTACTGACGATGCAGGTACCAAGAAGTTTGTAGTCGCCAAGTTCTTGGACTACAAAATGGTGGACTCTCGACCAGTCATGGACCAAGTGCAAGAGTTCCAACTCATTGTCCATGACGTCCACGCCGAAGGAATGCTTTTGCCAGATGCTTTTATTGTGGCAACTGTAATTGAGAAACTTCCCCCGAGCTGGAAGGACTTCAAGAGCTACTTGAAGCACAAGCGAAAGGAAATGACGCTTGAGGACCTTGTGGTCAAGCTCCGCATCGAGACCGACATGAGGACTCGAGATGGGAAGGGCAAAGCACCCGTGGAGCCAAGAGTCAACCTTGGCCGAGAAAGGTGGCAACTCCAACAATGCGAAGAGAGGGCGTCCAAACAAAGAACCCCAAAGGGAAGGGCAAGGCTCCATCCCGCAAGTTTGAAGGGGATCGCTACAACCGTGGCAAATCGGCCACATGTCCAAGGACTGCCGAAAGCCGAAGAAGAAAAGGGCTCGTCAAGCCAATATGTTGGAGATTGACCTCACTGAAGCCGACCTTGCGGCCGTTGTTACTGAAGAAGCAAACGTCGTGGAGAATGAGGGGAAGTGGTATATTGATACCGCTGCCACGGCACATGTTTGTGGTGACCGGCCGCTTCACCAAGTACAAGAGCCGCCAAGGGAGGAAGCTCAATATGGGTAATCAAGCCTCGTCCGAGGTGGTTGGCTATGGTACCGTGGTGCTAAGGTTGAGCTCCGGCAAGAACCTTACTCTGGGAGAGGTGCTGCATGTCCCCGACATCCGGAAAAATCTTGTGTCCGGCTCTGTACTAGTCAAGAGAGGGTTTAGACTAGTTTTTGAGTCTGACAAATTTATTCTATCAAAATTTGGAATGTTTTTAGGAAAAGGTTACCTCTCCGAGGGCCTTTTCAAACCGTCTCGGTAATGGCATTACGCCGGGGAGCCTCGTTGAGGCAAATGATAATGAAAACAAAGCTACTTCCTCTTACTTGATTGAGTGTTCCGATTTATGGCATTCTAGATTAGGACATGTTAATCTAAATGCGATAAAAAGATTAGTTAATCTCGATCTACTTAAAGTAAATGAGTTTAACAAAACCAAGTGTGAAGTTTGTGTTGAAGCAAAATTGGCTAAGCGACCATTTCATTCCGTAGAAAGGAACACAAAACCTCTAGAACTCATTCACACCGACGTATGTGATTTGAAGTTTATACAAACTAGAGCCGGGAAAAAGTATTTTATTACTTTTATTGATGATCGCACTAAGTATTGTACTCTTTATCTTTTAAGGAGTAAAGATGAGGCGATTGAAGCTTTTACTAACTTCAAAGCGGCAGTTTAAAACCAACTTGATTGTAAAATCAAAATGGTACGAAGTGATAGAGGTGGAGAATATGTAGCTCCTTTTGAAGAGTTGTGTAAGACAAGTGGTATTATTCATCAAACCACTGCCCCCTATTCGCCTCAATCAAATGGTGTAGCTGAAAGGAAGAATCGAACTCTAAAGGAGATGATAAATGCTTTGTTGATAAGTTCTGGACTGCCCCAGAACATGTGGGGGGAAGCCGTTTTGACGGCTAACTTCTTATTGAACAAAATACCTCTAAAAGGTAGAGATGTAACTCCTTACGAGTTGTGGAAAGGAAGGAAACCTTCCTATAAATACCTCAAAGTGTAGGGGTGTTTGGCTAAGGTAGAAGTGCCTTTGCCGAAGCAAGTTACAATCGGACCTAAGACCGTCGATTGTATCTTTATAGGATATGCACTGAATAGTAGTGCATATCGATTTGTCATTCATAAGTCGGCTGTGCCCGATATGAATGTTGGAACTACTATTGAGTCAAGGAATGCTATATTATTGGGTGATGATTCTATCCTCAGTACTGTTTCACTCAGTGGGAAATGATTCTATCTTCTATACTGAACCAAACTCAGTAGCCTATGTACTCTGAACTGTTGAGAAGATTTGAAGATCCCAAAACCCTATCTGATTTGGTGAACCATTCCGTTGTATTGTTGTTTGTCTCTGAGGTTTCAGACTTAGTAGACACTCTGCTCTGGTCAAGGCGCTCAGTAGCTTATTTGCCTCAGCACCAGTGTAGAAGACTCGGTGATACCTGGGACTCGGCAGAGCAAGATATCGAGAGAGTCGACGAACCGAACTCGCCAGAAGTAGTTCACTGGACTCGTAGCCGATCTTTAGTAGACTTATCTCACTGCCTATCTATTGAATACAAGGTCGGACTCAAGATCGGCGGATAGTCTTCGTGGCTGTCGAAATCTTTTGAAAGACAATCGGCATTGTCATATACGAGGATGAGAGAAGTCGGCTTCGGCTTGTCTCGAAGTCTCGTCTTTGTCTCAACCGCTCTATCCGCCTCGACAAATGACAAACATACACGTATCATCCTACCTACTAAAGCTGCAAGTCAACACTTTCCGAAAAAGGAGGAAAAGGCACTGTTACCTACGCCAAAAGAGCCGTTTGCTACCAAAAAGAGAGAGAAAGAAGAAGATCGTCTCCAACGGATCTTTCTCAATCTCTTCTCTATAAATTGAGGGATCATTCAAGATTTGAAGCACACAAAAAAAAAACCTAATGCGATAACAAGAAACGAACAGAGCATTCAAACGAGCGTATTCAAAAGCCTAAGTCTTCCGCAAGAATCGAAAGAGTTATCTCCGGCGAAAGACTACCTCTAAGCTCATAAGGGAACCAAGCTGAACCGACAATAAAGCATCTAGTATCCAAGCGACGTGACACGAACTTATAGCTAAACCTCAGCTGTTCGTCGCTCTAGAAGCTACATTCTTGTTCCCATCCCTCTAACCCTAAGCTCAACCGATATATCCATAGCTTAGACGAAGGAGTTCACTTTTGAACTCAATCCTTATTGTATAAGGACTCCTTCACTGTTGGAGAAGTTTGTCAAACACTTTAAGTTTGATAGAAGTGTAAACGGGACTTGCTCGAGTATAATCCCCAAGCCACGGCTTTGTCCCGTACACAAGCCGACCGAGACTAACTCGGTATAATAAATAGCCTCCTGATCTATTGGGACAGTGGACGTAGGATTGTTGATATCCGAACCACTTTAAAAATCTCTGTGTCGTTTACTTACGTTCTTTTACTGTTACATTGATTTTAATGTGCATACTGAACATCTTATTTAAAATCAATTAACCGTCTCGCATATCTGAACTTCTTATCTACTGAACTGAGACTTAAAACGTTTTCTCATAAAAACCGATTTGGGCCTACACTATTCCGCGCACCGAACTCTTGCCGATCGATACCGAATTCGACCTAGTCGGTTAGCGAGATCTCGGCCGAGTCGGACTTTTTAGCCTTTAACACGATTCGAACGGTTGTGCAGGGTCTGCTGAATCATTTCAGTACGACATCTTCCTGAATAGGACTGTTCGTGTTCGAAGTTGAGAAATTTGGATTCAGGTGTATTCACCTCCCCCCCCCCCTGCACCTGAACTCACTCTCGGGACCAACATATATTCTTTGAACATGTATATCCTTGTAAGAAGGATGATAAAATTGAGTCAAACTCTAGTGGTGAAGCAAGAGAAGTTGCTAGTAGTTCTAGAAATGTGGGGTAGAACCCGATACACGTAAAAGGCAAGCTGTCGATCTTGAAACTTTAGAACCAAGACGTAGCACTAGAGCAAGAGTTGCTAAGGACTTTGGTCCTGATTATGTTGTCTTTCTTTTGGATGAAGAGCCGCGGTCTATAAAAGAAGCTCTTTCTAGACCCGATGGCCCACTTTGGCAAGAAGCTGTCCAAAGTGAAATTGATTCCATTATGCAGAATCACACTTGGGTCTTAGCAGACTTACCCGGAGGTTGCAAGCCCTTAGGATGTAAATGGATCCTAAAAAGAAAGTATAAGGCAGATGGGTCAATTGATAAGTATAAAGCTCGTTTAGTGGTTAAAGGCTTTAAGCAAATTGAAGGATACGACTTCTTCGATACTTATTCGCCTGTAACGAGGATTACGTCTATCCGTGTGCTTCTCGCGATTCTTTGCTTTGCACAATCTTGAGATTCACCAAATGGACGTGAAAACAGCCTTTCTAAATGGAGATTTAGAAGAGGAAATTTATATGGAACAACGTGAAGGGTTCGTTGTACCTGGTCAAGAGCGAAAGGTATGTAAGTTGGTGAAATCCCTATATGGGTTGAAACAAGCACCATTACAATGGCACTTGAAATTCGACGAGGCTATGTTGTCGAATGGCTTTAAGATTAATGAATGTGACAAGTGTGTTTACATAAAGAATACAAAGAATGGCTTTGTAATTGTTTGTCTTTATGTAGGCGACATGTTAATTATCGGACAAAACCTTCAAGTCATAAATGACACCAAGCGTATGCTTAAAAGAAATTTCGATATGAAAGATATGGGAGTTGCTGATGTTATTCTTGGAGTAAAGATACAAAGAACTCCTAAAGGGATTGTTTTGTCTCAATCTCATTATATTGAGAAAGTGCTTAAGAGGTTTAATGCCTTTGATAGTGTGCCGGCTAAGACTCCTTTAGAAGTTAATGTTCACTTGAGCAAGAATAGGGGTGATCCTGTTGCTCAAGAGGATTATGCTAGAGTCATTGGTTGTCTTATGTACATCACGAATTGTACTAGGCCCCGATCTAGCTTGTCCGGTGAACAAACTGAGTCGCTATACTAGTAATCCTAGTAGAGAGCATTGGAAATCTCTTGTAAGAGTTATGAGGTATTTGAAATACACTCTTAACTTTGGGCTGCACTACTCGAGACATCCCCCAGTACTTGAAGGGTACTGTGATGCAAATTGGATATCCGACACTAAAGACTCGTTGTCTACTAGTGGTTATGTGTTCACTATAGGGGGAGGAGCTGTGTTGTGGAGATCCACGAAACAGACGTGCATTGCCAGATCCACCATGGAATCTGAATTTATTGCTTTAGATAAAGCCGGTGAGGAGGCCGAATGGCTCCGTAATTTTCTTGAAGATATTCCATGTTGGACGAAACCCGTGCCACCTGTGATGATTCACTGTGATAGCCAAGCAACTATTGGTAGGGCCAAGAGTGGGTTGTATAATGGTAAGTCGAGACATATTCGTCGTCGACATAATACCGTAAGACATTTGATCACGAGTGGGGTTATCTCTGTAGACTATGTCAAGTCTATAGATAACCTAGCAGATCCGCTTACTAAAAGTTTGAATCGAGATCAAATGTATAAGCTCGTAGAGGGAATGGGAATTAAATCCACAAATTAAAGACGATTATAGTGGATACCCAACCTTGTAGATTGGAGATCCCATGAACTTGGTTCAATGGGAAAACTAAGCTATATGAGTTTGTTGATACCGCACTCAATTAGTCTATTCCCTAAAAGAGCTCGAGAGTGTTGGTGACCTGTCAAGTGGTGAGGTTAAGTCTTTGACTTTTAATGATTCTTGGATGCCTTGAGAAGGTGGAGTATGACAGGATACTCGAGTAAGAATCACCTATGTAAGTGAGAAGTGAGGGCCGCTCTATGTAACACTTATGAATCCAAAGAGGTTGTCCATGGCCAGTAAAGGACACAAACGTGAGAACGGACGAGGTTGAGACTTTATAGTATTAGTGTTATTGTCTCAGTATACACCATGGAGGAATAGTTCAAGACCACGTGTCCACTAATCCGCCAGTATGCTCGATAGCACTAACTAAGGAAGGTTCAAGGTCACAAGCCACCTACCCTGATGCTTTATTGTCTCTTGAGGACAGAGCTGTGTGTCTGCATGCATGCATTTGGCTATTTCCTCTCATGTGGGGTATTGTTGGAAAATCAAAGTTAAATATATATATATATTTATATTTATTTGGAAAGTTAATTAGCATTTAATGCTAATTTAACTTGGGCAAATTTCAGCCCGTTTGATTGCATTTTCGAGCCTCGATATTTATCCGATTAATGTTTTGAGATATATGACGTCGATCTACGTTTCGAGTAGATAATTATAGTGTGCTTAATTTCTCGATTTCGATTTTTGGTGAGTGAGAAATAGTGGCTCGAAGTTTGAGGGGACAAAACTAATATTTTACCTAAAGTGGAGAAACTTACCTTATTCGGGTTTTGGAGAGTTATTACATTAATCATGTCCCACATCGATTAATGAATAATGTTTTGTGTGGTATTTAAGTCTCTACAATATTGTAGGAGATAACTAAGTGACATGTGGTGGGCTTGGGCCACACATGCTCATGCGCGCGAGCCTTTTCGCCGACCGCCTCACACGCGGCGCGGCGCGACGCGCGCCGCACCGCGCCCGCGCCCGTGCCCGTGCCCGCCCCGGCTCCGGTCCGTGTCCGTGGACTTGGACTTGGACTTGGACTTGGACTTGGACTTGGACTTGGATCTTGGATCTTGGATCTTGGCAATTAGTCCTTTGGGTGGTCCGTCGGGTTATTCGCCGGCCTCGGGTGCCGGGTCGGGCGGTGCAGCCGACCGGCCGCACCTTTGGATTCCTCTCCGTGGTGCACTGCACCCGCCACACCCAAGTGTATCTTTTGGAAGGATCCGGAAGTGGCTTTTCGCCAGCCCAACCTTCCATCTCTCCACCACTCCACTTACCATCCACGACCCTCCAAAGATTGATGGCTCCAACACCTTTCACCCGGTGGAAGCCGCCTATAAATAGGGAGCTTCGGTTCATTCCAAAACACACCAACATCTCGCTCCGCATTCCATATTTAGCTCTTAGCTGCATTTCTTAGCTCATCTTAGCTCAAGTCCAGCAGCTTCTGTCCTCGCCGGAAAAGTCCAGTTCGTCGGAGCTCGACGATCTTGCGGTGCTGCAATCTTCGAGACGTTCGTCGTTTCATCTTTGGGGACGATACGCCTACAACCGAGAGCACTACCGGGGCGTATTTCGTCTTGCGGAGAGAGGACTCCTCGACTCGACGGTTCTTTTTGTTCGTTTTATTTTTCGCTTATAGTATTGTTTTGTAATAGCAGCTTTTGTAACCAACAGAAGAGTGGTGTGACAATGCAGTCCTTTTCTTGGAATGTTGGGTGTTGGGTTGGTGATCTTGAAGTGAATAACCGGATGTCAGTGGCGGTTCCTTGGATGGAACCATTGACTTACTAACTTGGGTGGCTTGCAGACGTGGGGATGTGAATGGGGCATAAGGGTGGGCAAACGAAACGGGTTCCCGTTCCCGTACCCGTCCCGTTCGGGTATTTCCCGTTCGGGTCGGGTAAAATGGGTACGGGTACCCGTTTTGCGGGTACAACGGGTACCCGCAAAAAATGGTGAGGGTCGGGTATGGGAACGAGTAGTTCCAACAATTACCCGTTCCCGAACGGATACCCGCTTATTTTTATTATTATTTAATTAATATATTACATATTTTATTAATTAATATTTATACATATAATAATATATTAATGTTGTAAGTTTAAAAGAAAAATAAAATAATTAAACAACATTGTTGTAGTCTCAGTAGAGAGTCAGAGACGGGACGGGAGTCGCTTGGAGTAGAGCTTAATTAGGACTTAGGGTTTTCTGTGCCGTTACTCGTCGTCCACCGTCAGCCGACTGTGCCTGCCGTCCGCCGATTATCCCTCGTCGTTCCGCCAATTGTCCGTTCGCCGTCCGTTCTTAAGGATTTGTGTTAATTTATATGATGTTTTGGATACAATCATACAATTACTTGGACTTAAATGTTGATTTGGATTCGATGATTTGAATTTGTTTGGTGTTTTTGTTTTGTTTGATATCTATTGATTTTTTTGCTAGTTTGTATTAATGAATTTAATTATAATGAAATAGGTGGTAAGGCGTGTGGGTATTCCCGTTCCAGTTCCGTTCCCGCGCGGGTACCCGTAGTCGGGTACCCGCACTATGCAGACGCGGGTATCCGCATTCGGGTACCCGTATCGCGGGTACCCGTCCCGCGCATATACTTCCGTTATTCTTCCATACGAAAGGAGTTTGATTTTTGTTACATATTCAATTTTAATGTAATTACTTTGATTTGTAGATTGCATGATAAATTGTGGTTTTGATTTCCAAAATTAAGGTTGTACATTGTTTATTTTTTCTATAATGATGGAATTTAATATTAAAATAAATTGATAAACATGTTTTAGAAAATAGTAATGTAATTCGTATAAAATAAAACTAATAGTTCGAGTTTTATTAGGAAATAAAACTAATAAAAGTGAGGAAATAAACTAACAAACTATTGAACTAAGTGAGTGTAGATTTCAAAACTCAATTAATGGTAAATCGTGTGCTAATCTATAGACTGAAGATAATGAACGATTGATATTAGATAGCAAACCCAATATTTTATTGAGGTGTTAGGTAGGTTTCAGCCTTGGTTCAATTTTTTTTTAACATCATTTCTAGATTTTACTGCACTGGCAATTGTTGTACCATGTGTCATTCTTTATTTTTATTATTTTTTAAATTTTAATAGTATGTAATTCTATAAATTATTGACTTTGTTGGGGATTCATATGTAATCAAGATTTTATAATTTTTTTTTATTCGAGGTTGTGAAAATAAGAAACCTTCATTTGTTGTTGTACAAATAAATGATTTTTTAATATTGATTATGTAATAGAGTTTGAGTTAGATAAATCAGAGAATAATTTGAAAGGGTGGATGGAGATTATTCGTATTAGCGAAACTAATAAGATGAATTAAGGGAGTTCTCCACCATTACAACTTAGCCGAGCAACGCGCGCTTATTACGTTTGTTTTGCTATTGTCTTCATAATCATACTAATAACTTACGACTTTTGTTGCACGAGTACTTTCTTAGTTGACACTTTATTTTCTTGAAAAATGCAAGAGATTAACGTATAAAACTAAAGTCATTAAAAAATTTAATTCTCATCTAAGTTGGTGCCCCATCAAATCAAGTCCATTTTCTCCAATACAATGCAAGTTGGCTTCCCAATTAAATTAACCAAATTAACCCTCACAAGAAATGGCATTCTCGTGAAGTTTATCATGCTAAAAGACGGCCCATTTCGTCATTAGTAACCCCACTTTATATGTGAAACACCCAACGTAAGCATATGAAGCCCAATCTCGACATAACTTTGGACTAAAAACAATTGAAATTTGTAATATGAATATTGAAATCTTGATAATTTTATTTAAGAATTCTTAAAACTTTAAACTACTATTGGCCTATGGGGATCTAGGTGTCAAACCTTTCATATGAACTCTTAGGAAAGATCAGTTTGTTATTCTTTAAAGTTTGTTATTCTTAAATTCTTTTACTTTTATCTATTAAGCGAGTCCTTTCACTCGTACTTGGGTAAATATTGCACTCAAATCCCTTTTTCCCTTTTCGTTATGTCAAGTAAACTTTTGCACACCTTAGTTACCTTTTATGGTGATAAATTCAAATGTTATTATCTGTTCAAAATTTTGTATGATGTGAACATTCGTGTCCATCAATATATATAAATTGAACTCTATATCAATTTTTTTGTTTTTTTTTCTTTTTTTTTCCGACAAATTGGCAAATTTAGTCCTCAATTTACGCGATTTTGTGACATTTGTCCTCAAACTACATTTTTTGTTTCTTTCCCCGAAACTACTAGTTTTTTCCGATTTTGATCCTACTGTTAATATTTTTGTCAATTCGAACGTTAATTTTATTTTAATTAAAAATAAATAAAAATAGAAAGGGTAAAATTGAGATTTTGAAATGGCAAATTGACAAATCTCGTCCTCAAACTTTCCAATTTTATGTAATTAGTCCTCAAATCTTTTTATTTTTATTTTTTGTACCCAAACTATTTTTTCCCACTTTTGTCCCGCCATTAAATTTTTCTATGAAATTGAGCATTATTCAAACTTTTATTAAATAAAAAATAAAAACATAAAATTGGGATATTAATCAAACTTACATCTTCTCGGCAGTTGTTTTTCACTATTTCCTCTGGTGTCGCCACAACACAGAACCATACCGCTTATTTCAACAACTCTGCACATAAATTTTAACCAGATTGATATCATGCAGAATTGAGTGGGCAAACCGTTATTTCCGCGCTAGCATATTGTACTTCCGCATTGATGACAATAATTTTTGGGGGACCTATTTTCCAAAATGAGGGGCACCGTACTGTTCGTCATTAATGATAATGATCTTTTCAAAATTCATCATCGTCGCCATACTAATCCTCGTAGCACTATTTTCTCGCGGTCGACGGCATCCGAAACACAATATTTCACCCCGCCGCATGATCTCATCCAGGTTGGGATGTTTTCGTGCAGAGTTATTCAAATTTGCGGTTGGTTATGTATTGGGATCGCGGAGGAAGAGATAGAGAAACACAATCACCGAGAAAATTGAAGTTTGATTAATATCCCAATTTGATTTTTATTTTTTATTTAATAAAAACTTGATTAACGCTTTATTTCATGGAAAATTTAACGGCGGAACAAAAATAAAAAAAAAGTTTGGGGACAAAAAAAGAAAAAAAAGAGATTTTGGACTAATTACACAAAATCGAAAAGTTTGAGGACGAGATTTTCCAATTTGCTATTTCAAAAATCCAATTTTATCCTTTCTATTTTTCATTTTTTTAATTAAAATTTAAATGACGGTCGAATTGACGGAAATATTAATGGTGGGACCAAAATCGCAAAAAAATAGTTTGGGGGCAAAAAAAAATCGTTTGAGGAAAAATGTCGCAAAATCGCGAAGTTTGAGGACGATATTCGCCAATTTGCTTTTTTTTGTTTTAATAATATATTTCGCAGTTCTAGTTCTTTCCTTTTCTTTTTTAACTTCATAATATGGGATATGTGTTTTTCTAAAGAGAACTAATATATTAAATGCATTAATTTAGAAAATTAATGATTTGGAATACCAAAGTAAAAATAATTTAAAAATATTTCCACTATTCTTGTGGCCAGCTTGGCACTTTTCTTTAATTGATCTTTAAAGAGGTGTTTGGAACAATTTATACTAAGCAGCTTATTTTTTTGTGTTTGGAATTTCAGATTTCAACTAGAGCTTTTCTATTTCTTTTCATATTTTACAAAAGTTGCTTAAGCTGTCTCACCCCAGTTTACAACTTATAGCTTATAGTTTATGGAATTTATTGAACACATTAATCTTTAAAATTTTATTTTATTCCCAAAAACTTTCTCCATAAAATTTAATTAAAATTCCACAATTAAAGAAAAAGTATTATGTTTTAATATAAAATTAAATTACATAACAATCAAAAAAATTATTTAATATATAAATTAATTTTATATTTTTATAATATTGAGATGACAATTATACAGAAAAAAATATGCTTAAAATAGAAATAACTTATCAATTTTATTTATTTATTATAAATTATAATTATGTAATAATATTGGGGATAAAACTGTAAAAAGTGAAAAAAGCTATTATATGAGCAATATTTTAAAAAATCATGCAAATAAATAATATTTCAAATATAATAGTATTATATTTTTATGCTAATATAATATAATAGAAATTTATGTAATAAAAACTACTTTAATTTAATATTTTTTAATACTAAAATCAAAATTATAATCTAAAAGAATAACTTCTCAATTTAATTTATTTATTATAAATTATAATTATTTAATAATATTGGGGGTAAGACAAATATTTTATTTAAAAAATTAAAATAAGCTAAAGCTAACAACAGTAATTCCAAACACTATTTTCTCCATTTTCAACAATTTTCAACACTTTTTTTTCAAATACCTACAAATTCTCAAATCAACCGCTTTCAACACTTATCAATAAACTATCAAATGCTCCAAGCACCCGCCAAATACATTGCTGTGTTACAGTTGACTTATATACTTGACATTAATTGGACACCGCCACATTTTCAAAAAAAGGAACTAAATATTTAAGTAGTATTTATGTTTTTCTATATGCTATTACTTGTATAGGTAGTTAATGTTCGTGAACTTCAATAACCAACACCTCCCAACAGCTCCACCCATGTTTTCATAAATTAATAAATCTTCGAAATCACAAATATATATATATATAAAGAGAATTTAGTAAATATAGTTTTGTCCATTGTTAATACAACTTAAATTTAGTTGGGGCTTATTTCTAATTTTACTTATTTGAATCCAATAGTATATATGGACTATCTGGTTTTGTGTCCTTGAACCGTACCCAAAATTATGAAGAATTAATTCTAGATACAAAATAAAATCTTACTAAATTATTTACCTGCAAAAGACTAAATTTACATTTTGAGCGAATGATACTTAACCACGAGATAACCCACTATATAATATAACGTCATGCATACTTTATATGTGGTCAAGGGAAACACATTCGGCAATTGGCAACCAACCAAAATCCAACAACTAATTAACCATATATTTCTTCAAAGTTATAAAAAAATATAAGCAAGTATTGTTAAGCATTGCCCTCAAGCAACCATTAGTAGAAAACAGCAGAAACACTCGACATGCATCCTTTTACTACTCTCGTGACAATTCTTTCAAGTAAAACCTAACTTTTACCTTTTGATATATTTAAAGTAATTATTGTCATTGTAAGAGAGTATACCTGTGTTTTTGCTTAAATGTATAAATACATTCTAGATCTTTTTATAATCGGTAACGCCGACAACTCTACAAGTTAAAAAAAATGACCCGAGCATGATATGTATGAAAATTAGTATTAATTAAATTGATTGTCTAATGCTATAAAGGAAAACAAGGAATTATTAGGTGTCCTAATATCTTTGGTGGTAATTAGGACAACAAATTCTACTTATATGATCTCTCACATTCTTGAATAAACAAATACATCACATTCTAAAAATAAATTTACTATAATGTTTACAAATAGTGTTGGAAAATAAAATAAATGGAAAGTATCGATCGATATTATACAAGTTTAATTATCGACAATGCAATCCATCATATGTCCGAGACGTACACACGCAACTATTTATAACATCATATTGAATTAAAATCCGAAGCAATACACGTTGTGTGTATGGCCACAAAATAATGAATGGAGAAGTTATTGATAACCTACCCATCCATATGTGTGAAAACCTAACTCTTTGAGACAGTCAATCCAAAGCAAGCAAATGACCCACTCCTCCCTTCCTTTATATTTTTGGGTTGTTGGTGCAGTTGCTCATTACTCTCTTCTCCACACACACACACATACCACATCATTTTCTTACCAAAATTTATTACCAAACAGAAAAATAGGGTTTCTTGCCAGATTCAAGATTCTGTGCATGATCCAACATACACCACCATGATCACTGTCTGGAGGAGGAAGAAAATCGAGATGGATTGCGACGAGGATGAGAAGATGATTCTTCTGAGTGAAGTGAAAGATCCACACATGAAGAATAAGGAAAAGAAGAAGAAGAAGAAGAAGATTCATGAGAATGGGAAGAAATGCAGGCTTTTGTCATTCAACGAGCTGCCGGATTATATGAAGGATAACGAGTTTATATTGGATTATTATAGGGCTAATTGGCCAATCAAAGAAGCCCTCTTCAGCATGTTTAGGTGGCACAATGAAACGCTTAATGTTTGGACGTAAGTGCTATATATCAAATCTTGGAATTTCTTTTCCGAATTTTTTGTTTATGATTCAAAGATTTTTATTTGTTTTTGTGTCAGGCATTTATTGGGATTCTTGGTGTTTGTGGGATTGACTGTAGCTAATCTCATCCATGTGCCCCAAGTTGCAGATTTCATTGCCTTGATTTCTCAGTAAGCGAATAACTCTTTTTGATCTCATTTAATAATCCAATTCAAGAAATTCATTGTTTTACACTTGTATTGTTCTTGGCCTAATTAATGGAATCATCTTTTATGATCAAGTACTGGCCTGGTGTTATTGAAGACTCGATTTGTTGTCCCTCATTGATTTAGTATTGATCACGTTGTTGTCCAAGTGTACGTAAGGAGCGTGTTTAATTGGAAGTTTGCTGTGCAGACAATTCCCATCAATTGCAGAAGCCAATAGTGCCTCCAACAACTTGTCACTACCAACAACAGCACTGTTAGAATCAAGCCTAATGAAGATGAACACATCCACCCCACAAACAAGCTGGCCTTTCTACATCTTCCTCGCCGGCTCAATGCTCTGCCTCCTCTCCAGCAGCACCTGCCACCTCTTCTCCTGCCACTCCCACTCCCTAAACCTCCACCTCCTCCACCTCGACTACGTCGGCATCACCGTCATGATCATCACCTCCTTCTTCCCCCCAATCTACTACATCTTCCAATGCACCCCACACTGGCAGATCATCTACTTGACCGGAATCTCCCTCATGGGCCTCTGCACCATCATCACTCTTCTCTCCCCGGCCCTCACCGCTGGGAAGTACAGGGCGCTGCGCGCCCTGCTCTTCGTGTCGATGGGCCTATTCGGCCTAATCCCGGCCATCCACGGCCTCGTGGTCAACTGGCACGACCCCCACCGCGACGTGATCTTGGCGTACGAGTCGGGGATGGCGCTGTCGTATCTGGTGGGGACCGTGTTCTACGTCAGTCGGATTCCGGAGAGGTGGCGGCCGGGGCGGTTCGACCTGGCCGGGCACAGCCACCAGATCTTTCATGTGTTTGTGGTGATGGGGGCCTTGGCTCATTATGGCGCTGCGCAAGTTTTTTATAAGTACCGTAGTAGGATGGGATGTGGTGCTTTTACTTGATTTATGTGTGAGTGTATGTTTGTAGGCCATGTTTTTTTAGGCCTTTGTGTTGGGTAGATGGAAATAGAGGCATTCTTTATTTGTTTCATGTGTGTGAAAATGTAAAGTACGGGTTATTCTATTTACTAAATTAAATAGTGTGCACGATTTATGAATGATGAGAATATAGGTATTGCGATATGTTTGCGTTATATCAAATAGGTTCAATTAATTTGTCTAGAAATGTAACAGAAATTCTTGGATCCAACGGAAGTACTTCCCTTCAATTGAGAATTTAACACTTTTGGAAATCAAACTCAAGATATAATAAATTAAATTAAGTACTAAATAAGTCATTATACACAAAACTTTGAAATTACTAATAGTAGATTAAAATTCACCCCATTCAAGAGAATCATACCTATCACTCGGTTATCCGCAGGATGACCTTTCTGCTTATATTATGCCTAAAATTTACATATTCGAATCTCATCAACATCGATATGTGTAAATATATCATCTATAATTAGTTTATAATTCATCTAAAAAAAGTGTTTTATATGTTACTTTTGAATAGTTGTATTGAATTGGTTTAGTTTTATTTATTAATGTAAAACTTGATTTATGTTAAGATTAAGGGCCCGTTTGTTTTGAGGGTATATGGACCTACTATGGGTATGATCCATCTTTCATACCAAAATATGTTGTTTGGTATGTGGGTTTAGCCTATCTTCTAAGGATATCAAACCCATAGAATATGGGTTTTCTCATACCCAATGCTATACTAGGGTATGAAAGATCTCACAAATTGGGAATGAAAAAGAATGGCAAACCCTCTCACCCGCTCAATCTACCAGTCGCGCTAAAAAAATTATTGCTGAATCTTCATCGTTCTTTGCACGAAAAAAATTCTTGGTGAATCCTCATCGTTGTTTGTGGCTACCAGGTGAACTTTTTCTTTTGTGATTAACTAACTTGATCTGTCCTCTACTTAATTGTTGGATACATAAATCGACATCATATATCTCAATTCATAAATCGGATATGTATCGAAGCTCGAAAATGCGATCAAACGGGCTGAGCATACATATATAAATATATATACTATTATCGTTTTTTCCAAACCTATTGCCGGTTTTTCCAAACCTATTACATGTTTTTCCAAACCTATTACCGATGGCTCGAGAAGATGATTAAACAAACCTATTACCAATTTTCCAACACTTAAATTGCTTTCTTTAATCTCCACCTGTGATGACCCTCACGCAGTCGCGTCTGGGTCGTGTCCTGCTTTCTTTAATCTCCACTGTGATGACCCTCACGCAGTCGCATCTGGGTCGTCACAGCTTACAACTCCAACTTCTTTTGACTCGTTCTCACTCGTTTCAAATCCAAATCTCGAGCCGTCTCGTCCATTTACTCATATCGAGCTGCACTTTAACTCCATTATGTTCAAACACAATGATTTTTACCCATTTTTCATGGATCTATTTTGGTTGCTTCTATTTTTCAGTATGAATATTATTGATTAGTTCACTTCTTATATTATTAGTTAATTTCATGTTGTGAGATGATTGATTACTATTGGTTATCACAAATATAGAAATGAGATTAAAATAAATAAAAATTTATTTTCATTCCCATTGAGTTGTAAATACAACCAAACACCATATTTGGTTATCATACCCATTCACTAATAAATACCAAACATCTTTTACAAAATCATTCATACCCATACCCAATCACTATACTATCATATACATTACCATTGTCATTCCTAAATTCGTACCAAACGGGCCCTAATTATATTTTTCAAATCGCCGCTTGTGATTCGTAACAAAAATTAAATCCAAAATATAAATTTGAAAGTGCTGAATGCGGGCTAAATCCGGATCCGCCCAATCAATTGACCTACCGAACTCAGATTCCTCACTGCGCTTCACTCCGACTCGCAATAACCCTCTCTTTGTGTACGGAATACTGAAAGGGAGAAGTTCGATTATGGCTGAAGCCGAGGGAGGAGGAGACGCGCAAGTGCCGATAAGCTCTTCCATTCCTTCCGGCAGCGACACCGTTTGGTGTGATGTCTCGTCTCTCCTCCAGCGCGCCTGCCAAGGTCCATCTCTCTCTAAATTGCGATCATTTTTGTTCGTCTCTCGTTATGTTTACCTATGTTTTTCATTTATAAATGGACTGGGACGATCCTCAGCCTTACTGCGGGGAGTACTATTCGCTGTTCTATTAGTATATGCGGTTAATTTTGTTCAATTGATGTAGGTTCCTTGTTCAGGTGTCTTCTATATGTAAACAATGTTCAATTTGGTGTTTTGAGATGTAGGCATGTAGCGAAAATCAGTTGAGAGTTTCCATGTAACCAATGTTCGATTAGGTGTTTTGTGATGTAGGCTTGTAGCAAAAATCAGTTGACAGTTTCCATGTAAACAGGGAGGTGGTGCGATTTGAATTGAAAAGAAGTGTCTTGGAGCCATACTGCCATAGATATAGTTTATTTTATATAACTAGCTTTGTCGATTTTCTTCCGTCCGCAACTTTAGAGTTTAAGCATTTGTGATTGCTTTAATTTTCTCGTAATCTTATCTTGCTCCTAGCACACCTCTGCCGTCTGAAAATTAAAAAACAACAGCAGCATCTTATGATTTTTACTTTTCACTTGTCTACAGATCTTCGAAGTGATGAGCTCATTAGTGGGGACAATTTCAATCTGTTTGCGGCCATGTCTGCTTTAGAGGTAATGCTGTTTTTCTGCCATATAATGGTATCTTATAAGTATGATAAGGTAGAGCAGGAAAAAAATAGACAACAATAAATATCTTCATAGTGTAGAAACGAAAGATGAAAAATTGCATTAGTAGCTATCACAAATGACCATAGAATTGAGTATTGAGCCTTGAGAATACCTTCAACACTCTCCTATTAATTGATTAAGACTTGGTGTTATGGGTTCTCTTAACTGTATTCCGGACTATTTTGGCCTCTTTTAGATAATTTATGATCTAGGGAAGTTGTTCATGTGCTCTATTCTGAGATCAATGCTGACTAAAGATATATTGGCAATTTTAATCTAAATTAGCATTTACTACTTATGCTTTATGAAAAGATGTGTTTCTGAACTTTCACACCTCCCCCCCCTTTATGGTAATCCTTCATCTTATATGTGTATTGCCAAATTGTGTGTAGCAGTCCAAAGTGCAGCTATGCCACTACCTATTAAATCTGTTTGAGTAGGAAAAATTGAAAAATCCAGACTATTTTCATCTCCTTGTTTTCCTTAATTGCGTGCAATGGTTAGCGAATTGTGTCATAAGTTGAGGAATAAGTAAAGAAGTTTTCTAGTTTCTACTTGCTATTGCATTAACCATTAAGTCCTTTACATACATTAATATGTGGGAGATTTTTAAATAACCACTTCCGATAAGTTCACTTTCTTCTGAAAGTTCACTTTTTAGAAAGTTCACTTTTAGGCTTTTAGCCTTCTCCTGAAAGTTCACTTTTTAGCCAGACTTGCAAAACACCCCTTAAGAAAGAGCCCTTTCTTCACCTTAATGGTAGAAAGGCACATTTGCTACTAATTTTATTTGTTAATGGTAATATGGTAATTTTATTGTCCTGCTTCATCTAATTTTTCCCTTCCCAAATTTAAATTAGTCTAGATATGCTGGGTTCAAGGCCTCAGTAGCTTGTTATAGTAGCACTCCAGTTTGTTCTATTTTCTTTAATTTGTGGTTCCTCATACTGTTGTAATTTTATACTATTGACAAAGTTTTATAGTTTTCTATGGAAGAAAAAAAGAATTAGTGGCTTGTTAGCACATTTTTTTTGTCTTTGCCGTGCAGTATGTCTGTTCCTTAGATTTGTTAGGTCAACTTTTTTCTCCTCTTGTAAAATGGCAGGGCATGCATAATTAATCATCAGATTATAATGTTCTAATTAGATTGTTGTTTTGTGTTTGTATGTTCTATTGATAAATTATCTGTATTTTCCAGATAATGGACCCGAAAATGGACTCAGGTATTGTATCGACATATTATTCTGTTGATGAAGCCATTGAGAATGGTGCTGCTCCTATTCCGTTGTGCTTTGATAGAACAAGTGATATTCAACGTGTTATTGATATAATGGATCATTTCCTTTCTTGCGAGGTATCATCAGCACATCTTTATGTGAATCAGCAGGTGTTCTAGCTATCATTCTTTGAATGGTGACATTTAGTCTCTTCCAACTTGTTCATTTTTTCTAATGCAGGCAACATGGCATAAAGGAGGTTCATTAGCGCAAACAGTCTTTTCTTCCATTTACCTGTTGAGGCCTGAGAGAACGTCGTCCCACCCCCTGCTGCATTCTTTGTGCAGAGTTATACGTGCAACTTGCAGTGCTCTTGTTACAGCCGTTTCAGATGCACACACAAATGAAGTAACGTACTTACAACCAATCTTAGCTATGTTATTTGTTATTCGTTATTTGATCAATAATGTGTTATTTTGCAGAGATGCTTTGAGTGCTTCTAATAATTAGCTATTGTTTCATATATATCAAAAATAAATGTCAATGAAGTACTGGAAGTAATCATTAGCTCTTTTCCCCTCAAGGACTCATAAGTGATGTCGTGCCTGATTATAAAAAATGTGAAGTCTTGTGGGCGTCAGGTTTCAGACCTGTGCTGGTCTCTTTGGGTTGAAAGGATAATTGAGGCGACTAATCATAAATTATCACTAATACAAACATAGAAGAACAAAAGATAACAACTGAATAATCAGGAAAACCTTAGAAGAGTACTAAAGAATCTCTTGCCCAAGCCATATATGTTGAGAGACTACAGACCATGCTCCAAGCACACAACTGACTGAAAATGAAATCCTTATGCTTTGTTCCATGTGTCTACTTCTTCCTTTAAATACAAAATGAAGTAGACTCCATTCCAAAAATAAAACATCAGTGAACTAGGGGCCAGGAAACAAAATCACCCCTTTGTTTTAAGCCTCTATCATTGATGCCCTGCAGGGACCGATATATCTGAAACATGTTGTAATTATACGTGTGTTAAGAGTAAAAGAGATGAAAATACACAATCAAGGACCAAATTGATTATAAATATATAGTTACGGAATAAGCAATCCAAGATCAACAAGAGATAACCTTTCCCAAAGATTTACCAAGAGATATACTCTTGTCTAAGCGATAAACGCTGAATCTATCTAAGATTGAAAATCATTGACAAAGATTATTGAACATGAGTTCCTATACTTAATGACCTCCAAACCATATTTAGCAAAGCCCTAACATATGGGCTGAAAACTAGATTATAAACTACCAAATAATGTAAATAATACTGAAACTAATACAATAACAAAGACCCCATAAGCTAAGATTAAATAAGTACGTCCACGTGAGTCCACCAAGACCCACGCATGCAAGTATGATCATCTCCCTCTCGCGGCAACTTCCATTGCCTCCGCTCCTCCTAGGTCACCTACTATGTTCTTCCATTGTGTATAAACCACGTCCCTGATAGTGTGTCATAATTGAAAATATTAGGCTAGAGGAGGACTGTTAATAGTCACATACTTGTGCACTATAATTTGAAAAGATTTACTTTCTTCCTTGGGTCATTCCATCTTAAGTATTGTAGCTTTTATGCCTATATATTGTTGGTCCTGTCCAGTAATGAAGTATGGTTACACAGGAACAAGATCTTTTTACCATGGCCTACGGTCTACCATTAAAGGCCAATGAAGATGAAAAATGCTTATCGATGTTGCATGCGGTGGAGGAAACACTTTGTCGGCAATTGAAGGCTTGTAAAACACCATTGCCGAAAAGAACAGTTCTAGAAGGTACATACCTTGCATTTTCTTAGTGATATTTCAAGAATTATTTGGATGGAGAAGTACAGGACTTCCAGTATGGTTTCGTACTAGCTTTAGGTGGCTTGAAAATAATTGTGTGCATGTCTAATTGGAAGACTGAACTACTTTTAGCAATAAGAAACATACTCCCTCCGTCCCACAAATAATGTCCCTTATCTTTCCGGCACAGGATTTTAAGGAGAGTGGTAGGTTGTGAGTAAAGATGATGGGCCCTTAAAAAAGAGTGGTTGGTAGTGTAAAAAATTGCTTTTCTAGGAAAGGGGACATTATTTGTGGGACGTCCCGGAAAGGAAAGAGGGACATTATTTGCGGAGTATAATTTATGAAATGCATTTATTTTACGGCAGTACTCTAATTTTATTTCTGAAACTACTATATCCGAATATCAATGTTATTCTTGCTGCTTTTGTGCAGATATAGAGCCTTTGCAAACTAATCTTGATCTTGAAGAAGGGTTTTGCAAAGCTGTTTTGTGCCGCTTACGTTTTCGTAAGGTCTTATCTTTTATTATCTTTGAATTTGAACTACGTACTACTTTTTAAATAAATACATGAGATGCATTTATGAATTTAATGTACGAGAATGCTTCCTCAAGTGTTTTTTTTAGGCTCTGATGGATTTAAGTGCTAGCAATATCAGTTTGGTGTATGGCTCTTAGGGAAGAAGTGACTTCTACATGAAGGTTGTAAGCCTAATCATTGATTGAGATAGGCGTAGAACCTAACACCCTCTCCCCCATTACATAAAATATAACACGCTCATAAAATTATTAGTTGTGATACTATTTTTGGATTGAAAGGATGTATCCAATCTTGAAAACACTTAATTTATTGTTTCCTAGCATCAACCTCAACCAGGAAATTACCGATTATCATGATGTTGAACTTAAAAAAGGTACTTATATTTACTGGATCTGTTAAAACATTGCAAGAGGACTTTATAAATAGGCTATAAATTCTTCTTGACTTCTCTAGATCTTCTAGGATATTAAACAAACATTTAGGTCAAAATTACCCCTGAATAGCATTTTCCTATTATTAGATGGTCTTTTCGGATGATAGAAGAACCCAAAAGATGAAAATAACAATAAAGAAATCTAAAGTCACTAGGGTAGCATTTAATTAAAATTTGAAGTAATGTATTTATTCAAAATATTAGGCCCACGGAGATTCTTATAATTCATCACAATTCGACTATCATTCTTTTTTTAAATCAATTTGTTTGACTGAGATTCATTATGGAGCCATTCGAAAACTTCCTCCCAAATGCTTTTCTCTAGTTAACCCATTCCCATTATAATTTCACGGCTATATGAAATGCACGAGGACAAGAAAAAAGAATGAATATCCTGAATAAGTTATCACTTAAACGTTTCACCCTCTTTCTATATATGCCATGCCTTGAGATGATATATTTTCTAGCATTATGTTGTGGCATAGAAATTAAACTTGATGTGGTTATAGGTTCTTTTCTCCTACAAATGATGCTTTTAATGTCTCTCGATTGGGTTTGTGTAGTCCTTTTGTCTAATATGAAAAGTATTACTCTTTTCATTTCTAATGTAGACTTACTTTGCATGTGATTCCACGTTATTCCTCCATAACTTTAAGGGATTCTTCTGTGTGTTCAGCATTTTTACCATGTGTTAACGTGCTTGAGGAAACCTCAAGGAAAAGGCTTGGAGTTGGCAAAGAAACATATTACTTCCTGCTTACCTGAGCTAGATTCCATGCTTAAAACTGAAGAATTTCTGAGGCACAACTGTGCGTGTGGAACTTCCGAGAATGAAGAAGATTATACAACTGCCTCAGGTTGTCAACCAGTTGGTTTTGATTCTACATTAAACAGCAGGTCAGCAGCCCCAACTCCGCCCCGCGCAATTAAATTACTCAGCTGGAAAAAGGTTAGTTTTGGGTTATGGTTAATGGACTTTCTAATCACCCATTCAAGCCAGGAAGAAACTTCTGTATCTTCACTCTTCTGTTTGTGTCAGGCAGTTAGTTATTTCCAGAAGCTTCTTCATGATCTGTGTGTTGTATGTTCCTATTCTCTGGAACCTTTTCTGGAACGTGCCTTGCGGTTTGTGGTTGATGTTCAGAAGTTTCAACCAGATTTGGTTGCTAGAGCTCATATCCAGGTTCGACTCTGTTACTTCTCTTGTTTGAAATTATGTCCTACTCGTGAAAGATTGATTCTTCTACATATTACTCGGAAAGGATAAAAAAGAAATAATTAGTTAGGTTTATGTTTCTATTCTATGGTGCAGCTCCAGTGCCAATTAATCTAAGGACCTTAAGAAGCTGAGTGAGATCTGCCTCATTAATGGCATTTATAAATAAGCCTACTGATCACAAGTGAATTCTGGTGATCATGGATTCAGGATGACTTTATGGATGCACATACGTTAATCTATATTACGTGGAGAGGATTTTTACTTGAAATAATGTTTATTGTTTCCTATGATAAGTTACTCTTTATTAGGACATAGTCACATAGATAATATTCTTAGAGAAACCACAATTGACTGCTTACCTACCTATAATCGTATTAAGAAAGAAACTCTGATTAACTGCTTTACCTATCTTTGGTGGAAATTTTTACCATTTTCTGATATTTATTTTAATGATAGTGGTTTATGCCTCATGTTTCATTTTCTTATTGAGATCTCATTTTTTGAAAGTTTAAGTTTAATGAATTTCAGTACCCCTTTGTCCTTTGTCTTTGTGTAATATGTGGTTTTTCTTTAGTAAGATTTGCCTTTCTACTATTTTACTGATTATGCGGATAACTAATGAACAGCTTCTGCTGGTACAAGATGGGAAGCTTTATGGACGTGAACCTTTGTTTGCTATCATTTGCAAGGCTGCGCTACTACCTGAAGGAGCAAAGAGTCATGACATCCAGAAAAATGAGACCATGCAACAATTAGGGCAGGTGGTACCAAATGTCTTCTCAATTGAAAATGTTCCTGTTTATTTAATAATATTCCTACAATCTTAAGTTTAAAATTATCTCTTAGAAATCCTCTTTATTACATAATGGGCTTCTAAATAAGTTGTTGCTTTGCATACTGGCATAGCACATCTTTTATCCAAAAAATTCACGCATCAATGTTTAGCTACTGAAATCTAATGAAAGCATACCTTGTTAGTGCAGTTACTTATCACTTTGTTCCGAATCCTATGTGCTAACACTGCATGGCAAAGGCGTAAACTTGGAAAGATTTTACAGGATTGGCGAATAATATATGTACAGGTTTGTCAATGTTTTCTATCAAACTATGGATCATTATGTGCTGGTTTGTTATCATCTTGTTGATTTTGTCCTTGTAAATTTTTGCAGTCATTTCCATGGTTGAATCTCGACTTTGTCTAGTTTATAAATGTGTTGTGGTAGGCTACTGTAGTTTAAATCTAGAGCAGGTGGCTAAGTTTTGAACTTTTGATATTGCAAACATGAAGACATCTTTTGTGAAGTTTTGGTTTATTTGGGTTAAGTGGTCAAGTACCCAAAAGGGATAGAGACATTTGTTTCAAAAAATGGGTTAGTTGGAATAAGTGTATATGAACTGTAGAAGTGATTAGATGAAGTATGATAAATAGGTTGACGAAGATGCAGCTAAAAGACAATAGCATGCTGTCAAATTATATAATTTGGAGCATTCCTCTCCATACCTGAACAAAATAACGTTCTCTATAATCCAGATGTAAAACTAAATAAATAACATAAGTGAAAAAGGTTGGCTCCTGTTTAGATGTGGCTGTTCGGACTTGATAGCTTTTATTGATTGATTACCTGTAGTAGTGTCTGATTATTTTTGTGTTTTTATTATTCTCGAACAGCTTGAGTTGGCTTTTAGAAAGGAGTTTGGGGACGGTGCGAGCACTTCAGTCGAACAGGTAATGTCTGCTTGTTTCTGATCATCAAGTCACGTGCCATTTTGTGCACTAGTATCTGCCCATTCTTTTTCTCAAGTCTTAACTATACTAGTGTTTTTTTGTGTTTTTTTAGTCAACATGAACGTCCACCCTGAGTTTTCTGTTTCCTCTTATAGAATTTGCTGTTGAAGATCTGTAAACATGTCCTCATTTGGGTAGAAGAGCAAACATATTGGATAGCTTTGCGTTTCCTTATGCTTGGCTTTGAGTTAGAGCTGTATTCAACCAGTGAATATTGCATGGTATATTGGTACATATATGTTATCCTGATCAAGCTTGCTGAGAAAACTCATCTCAAAATGATGCTGAGCGATGATTCAAGTGAGACATTCACTTTCTCCTTTTCGTGTCAGCACTAAGAACTTTGTAGTGCCAAATAGTCATGTTGCTTATGAGATGTATTGATCCCTTTTGCTTCCTGAGCAGGTCGGAAGAAATCAAAAAAGAAGAAAGATTTTGCAAAAGATGTTGGCAAAGACTATCAAGTTCCACCTGTGGTCCTATTACTTCAGTGTTATATATACACTGCACAAGGTCTTATGATGGTAATTCTCCTCTTTGTAGTATGTAAGATCTTTTTTTTCTGAACCTGTTAAGTTAGATCATCTGTTTAGTATTAGAAGAGTAAGGATTTCAGTAATAGTGGTTAGCGACTTAGTGCAATCAGATGGCCTCTTAGATGCGACGCTCTTAATGCTATGTTTGTGAACAGGATAAAGACCCACACTAATTCTAAAATTGCTGGACTCACTGTTGTAATTCTTCAAATATTTCAGATGCTTGCTTCCTTACGGAATGAAAACAAGAGCTTTTTGTGTGTGGGTCCTTTCAACAGCGAACAGGAGGTATTTTTCTTCTACTTGTTCGTTTTACCCTTTAGTTATCTAATTGGGAACAGATGCTATGCCCATAAAACTTGTCCTTTCCAAAAGTCTTTTTTTTTTTTTTCTTTGCTTTTCCCAAATATATTATTTTCATTGAGTGTCGTGTCGCCAAAAAACTCATCTTTCCACTTCCAGAATTCCTCAGTTTTGAGACCATGCACAGGAGATCTTTATTAGCAGTATTTCACATTTTACTTATGTCATCATTCGTGTAATCACAACTTAAATGATGACATCCATGATCACAATTTCTCCAGAGATTTGTCCAGCACTTCGAGCTGTTGCAGAAGGCTTGCCTTCCTGATCACGCGTCTTACTTTTCCTTCAGTGAAACTGTAGCTAACGCCCGCTTTTCTGTAAGTACTTCTGATTTATATATACTAACTTAGATTATCTTTTTGCCCAGATCCTTGCTTATTTCTCCTTTGGCAGACTCTATCCATGCATAATTGCTTCAAGGATGCACAAAGGATTGCAAAAGATCTACGCTCTAGTTTTGCCAACGATCCAGACAGGCTGGCGGAGCTTCGCCAACTAGAGCAAGTGGCGGAACATAACCATGTTGCCCTAAACCTTCTCTGCCGGGTAGGAAGTCTTGAGCCCTCGCTTAAAATCTCCTTCC
Organism: Lavandula angustifolia; assembly: GCA_028984105.1. Classification (NCBI taxonomy): domain Eukaryota; kingdom Viridiplantae; phylum Streptophyta; class Magnoliopsida; order Lamiales; family Lamiaceae; genus Lavandula; species Lavandula angustifolia. The sequence continues at coordinate 24,509,568 of CM054815.1, read as the reverse complement.
AATTTATACACCATCCACATTTTGCCACTGCTTCTGTGAAGAGGTCTTGATGATCTAAAAAATTTTGTTATATTTTTTTCATTTAGCAATTCTACTTTGTTTCATTAGCATTAATTTTCGTATTTGAGGTTGATTTTTCCCCCAAAAAAATTAAAATAAAGTGTATTGTTGTGCAATTTGACTAGACAAAAGGATAGTTTGATGTACATTGTGGTATTCAACATAGTGTAGAAGCTTCTCTTGCGAGCAATTTTGTGACATTGAATTTCCGCAAATATTTGATTTTTCTTGTAGAAGTCATTCTAGAAATTTTTTACTTGTGATTTGCATTGTTAAGGATGATTACGTTAGGTTTGGAGTTTAAAATTGTTAGACGAATCTTCTTTAAAAACGAACCATTTGTATTAAGGCTAATGGAGATATAAGTTATTGTCATGTTTTTGTATTGGTACTAGATATGATATACTAAAAGATTCAAATATAGAAGTTGGATGAGGATTCCATGTCATCTGATAGGAGATGGTCTGTAATAGAGCATGATAGACTTGTACATTCAGTTGGTCAGTCTCATTTATGTTGTATGTGTAGGTGGTGGACAGATGTTGTACATTAGTCGCCACTAGGGATGTGGCTAATATGTGATACATTCTATGTACATCATGTACAATTTATTAGATACTTCCTTTTCAAGTGATCCACAAACAACAAGAAGAAAGCAAACTTCTCTTATCTACAAAAGTTTACACTTCCGTCTCACTTATCTTTACCATAATGGAATATCTTTGGAATATCTTGCTCTAACCTTCCAGTAAAATATAATCAAATACTCAGGCATCGTGAGTATGTCGTAGATATATTCATTTTCAAATCACTAATGGCTCAATTGAGTTTTAAATTTGAACGAGCTCAACCTGAAACCATCTAATTAAGTTTGGATCTAAGACTTTGAGGGGGGGTGTGAAATTACAGATTCAAAAGAGATGAGAGTGAAATGTAGAATTTCGGGTGCTAAAATAAAAATAAAAATAATTTAAATTACATATAAAATTAGAAGAGTCTCACTTGCGGTCCCCCTTGTATTCACCGCTGGTTGGATGAAACTGATAGTTCTCAAAAATTGGAAATTTGTATTCCAAACTATGCGCCTTATGTCGTAAACCTTAAATAATTTATACTAATTGTATGGTATTTGTAAAATTATTATAATTGTGATACCAATACTTAAAGACACAAAATGATAATATAAACTTTTCTTGTTTCAAAATAGTCTAGCTAGTAAGATTACATGAATCTTTGAGAAATATAATAATCTCGAATTGTATATAAATTAAATCGTATTTGTGAAATTGTTATGGTACGTATGAAACCATTATGATTGTGATACGGATAGTTAAAGATACATATTGTTAATATAAACTTTTTTGGTTCCAAAACAGTCTAGCAAGTAGATTGCATGAATCTTTGAGAAATATAATAATGTTGAGTTGTACATAAATGATGAAACTCAAGGTTTTCCTTCAAATATATTTTATACCATGGCTTATATGAGAGTAGTTGGCAAACATGCTATTTATGTAGAAGCTGTGCGAGTTTCTCCCAATCATTAAGAAACTAGATGTACATGTTTTGAATTGTGTATACATAATTATGAAAGCTTTTGCATTCAACAAAGTAGTAATGATGTTATCATGTTAGGTTATCGACATTTATCAAATTATATAAACAATACCCATCCTTAGGGAATTAAATGTGTGGAGCCTAATGGGTCTGGTAAGAGTTGCGTAATAATTAATTATATAAGATTAATTAATTCATTTAGTCAATTGCTTGAATTTGACCACCGGAAATTATAATGATCATCTCCATTACACATAAATCAATGTGTAACCATTATTTGTGGTTTTTAAATCATGCAAGAATTATTAATAAGAGTATATTTGAAGACAAATCTGAATACATAAGAAGCATTTTTAGTTGAGATGAATGTTGAAGTACAATTATTCCATCATTAATTAATTTTAATGTGATTTTTGTTGAATTTGTGATAGCCATTACCTGTCTACTTAATGCTACGAACATGGTTTAGAAGACCAACTTGAGCAACCTTCTGTTTTAATAGTCAACCAGGTTGGTAACCAATAATTTTATAACACACACACACAAAATTGGAGAATATAATTAATCAATTCTTCTAGATGATTTGGTTTATATTTTACCCTATATACTACTCCCTCCGTCCCATTATTAATGTCTCACCTGCCTTTTTTGGTTGTCCTATTATTTATGTTCCATATCAAATAAGAAAATAAATGAGTGGACCACAATCAATCTAAGCAGTGGACCCCACCCACCCCTTTATACTTTTACACCACAACTTTACCCCTTTACCTTCACTATCTTAATTACCGTGCCCAGTCCCAATGAAACATAAAAATGGGACGGAGGGAGTATGATTATAAAACGAATCCTTGCACAATATTGGAGTTTATATTAATATTTATTATTATGCTATTGCTATTTGAATATTAAATTTAATTTGTATTCGATTATATATTAGTATTTGAATTGTTGATGATTTTTTGAGATATTTTGTAAACAATCTTATTCGAATAGTATACATACATTCTACCTATATATACTAGAGGAGAAATTATACACATCTTATAGTAAAATTATATTTGTGAATATGAAATTAAATTTTATAATTTTATACTCCCTCCGTTACATTAATATCGTCCTATTTTTTTCGATACGAAAACTAAGAAATTTGATTTAGTTGTATATTTTAGGGTTAAATACATTAAACCCCTAGACTATTAATTTTTTACGCTTTGCCCCTAAACTATGAAACATACAATTTACCCCCCGAACTATTAGATTTGTGTATTTTGCCCCCTGAACTATGAAAATGTAGAATTTACCCCCCCGAACTATCTAATTTATTGCAGAAGAGTAAAATTTCGGCAAAGATATCCGATCATACGTGCAAATTTAAGGGAAATGACACAGTTCTTTAGTATTTTTGTGTTGTTTATCCCATGGATTATTAGTTTTGTGATAAATCCAATATTATATTACCACTAACTTTTGTTAGGAAATTTTTGCCGAAATTCTACTATTTCTAAAGCAAATTAGATAGTTAAGGGGGTAAATTGTATATTTTTATAATTTAGGGGGCAAAACACACAAAATCAAAGTCCGGGGGTAAAGTGCACATTTTCATAGTTTAGGGACAAACAGTCAAAAGCTAAGAGTTTAGGGGATTTAATATATTTAACCCTATATTTTATATGTTTTAATTTTATTAAGAAATTAACACATTTTTCGAGGAATGGTTGGTCGGAAAAATGAGAATTCATCCAAATTTTATTAAGTCATAATTGAGGCAATTGATTTTTTCCCCTTGATTTTTTTTTTCACGTTATAATTAAAGAAATAATCTAAAGTTCTCAAAAAATTAAAAATCATAATTTTCTAAGTTCGTAATGTAACGGAATCGTGTGAAAGAAACTTTTGAAGAGAGACAATATATAAGAATGTGGGTTGGTTAGTAAATAATGAGAGATCCACCTCTTTTTTGAATGAAAAGTGTTTTTTGTCATTAAAGGAAATAAAACAATACTATTGAAATGATCCGAAAATAAATACAAGATAATATTAATGGGATAGAGGGAGTATTTATATTTTAAATATTAATTGAACTTTTGTATTCAAATTTATATACAAATACGAATCGAACTAATAAAGTAATACTAATATTGGATTGGTTTACTATCCTAGTTCACGAGTAAAAAAACCTAGTTGCGTACATTTTTGTAAAATTTCGAATTACCAACTTTTAATTCTCATGTAATTTGAATATTATTTTTATTTCACTTTTTTCTGTATTAAATATTTTTTCTTAGTCGTCTGGTGGGTGGTCCGATACTACTTTGGCATCACACACCAATCAAAGACTGGGGCCGACACGTATTAGATTAGATCTACAGCCACCGTCAAATCTAACGGCTGCAATTCATTTCGCTTTTCTATGTACATTCCGTAGACCGTAGTCTGCCTTGTACGCGCGCCACCACTTTTCTGAAAAAAATTCAGAAATTTTCCTCAGTTTATGTGAAAAGTCCCAAATGCAGATCAAATACACAATTTTACTTTTAAATTGAGTCAGAAAACGATGGATTTAAAATAAAATTTAACTCGGAGTAAACCAAGAAAAGTACAGGTAATAAAGAAAATGGCGCTTGACAGTGCAAGACAGAGACAGAATATAGAAGCTGTACAAGCAGAATAGGTGTGATAATAAATATGAATATTTTAGTTTTTATGGAACTGTAGATAATTGGTGTTTGCAATAAAGAAAAGTAAAAGTAGTGATGCCGACGGCCAACCAGAACAGATTCATACTGGTCCAAATCTTCTGATTCATTTTCGGTGGATCACTTGGTGGCCCATTAATTATGCGGTGCCACGCGTGTATTGGTGGGCCCCTAAATCAATAAATTAATATTAGAGTGTAAAAAAGGTGGTCCACCAATGCACGCGTGGCGCCGCGTGATTGGTGGGCCACCAAATGGTCCATCAAATGTGGGATAGAAGATCCCTAGCGGATTCATACACTCTTTTTTGCTGGAAAAGATCTTCTAGCCCGCATTTGGTGGCCCACTTAGTGGCCCACCAATCACGCGGCGTCACGCGTGCATTGATGAATCACTTTTTTAATATTTAAATATTAATTTATTGATTTGGGGGCCATCAATACACACGTGGCGCCGCGTGATTCGTGGACCAACCAAGCGGTCCACAAAATGTGGGCTAGAAAATCCGCGTTGTTTTTTGCAGACTATTCTTTTGAAGACAATAAACGAATAAAATGACTCTCTCTCTCTTCTCATTTCTGAGCTGAAAGTAAGAACTTTTTTGGGTTCTTGATCTCTGTAATTGTATCTGTTGATTGAGGTGTTCCTTGCTTTTGCTTTCTTGCGTAGAGGGTGTGAAAGATTGAGCTGAAAAGGGTGAGTGATTGTGAAGAATCTGTTGTTGGTTTGGATCTTTCACTTTCTTTTTGTCTGATTCAGTGTTTGTTTCAGTTATGCTGATTTATTTGTAGATTTTAGTGTTCAATTTTTTGTGGGTTCTCTCTTATTTTATGGTAATATGTTTTTCTTGGAAATATTGATGAATGTTCTTATATTGTTTTAAAATTCTGCGGCTTTTGTGCGTGATTTTGCAATGATTCACGGCTTTTACGACTAATCTACGGTTGTGGGCTTGAAGTTTCTTAGACTCGATCAAAGTAAAGTCTGTTTATGCGCAAAGATCAACCCCCTCAGTATTTCATTCTATGCTAATTGGGATTTGATTTCTTGAGTTTGATTAGGGTTTATCTGTATGTTGATTAAATTAGGTTTAGCTGGATTTGTTAGTCTTTGTTTTGGTGCAGAAATGCAGAGAGAATAGAATTTATATTTTGCTGAATGGTGATTGGACATTCTTTCACTTGAATTTTTATTTTAATCTTCCCATTCTTGTTCGGATCTGTCAATATTTATTATATGTAATTCTTTACCATTTTGAATGTACATCATTGTGGATTCAGTTGAATGAGCTTTTCTCTTAGATTCATTTATGGTAGCTAATTGGAAATCGAGACATATTTAATGAAGTAAGCAACTAGATTTACTAATTCATTGTAGTCGTTTTTGTAGAATTTGGATCGAGAATGTCGTCGGGTGGTGGTCTAAGAAAAACTCTAGGTGCCCTGAAGGACACCACCACTGTGAGTTTGGCAAAGATAAACAGTGACTACAAGGAAGTGGACATTGCCATTGTTAAGGCAACAAACCATGTTGAACGCCCTGCAAAGGAGAGGCACATAAAAGGTTGTCAGTCATAGAAATGATTATGCTTGTGTTTGCTGTGTTCTGTTAATCTGATCTTGATTAGCCTATGAAAGGAGAGATTACTAACTATATTTTTTTTATTTAACTTTCAGCTGTCTTTGCTGCTGTATCGGCCACCAGACCTCGAGCTGATGTTGCCTACTGTATATATGGTCTTGCAAGAAGATTGGCAAAGACTCATAATTGGGCGGTATGTCCAAATAAATTTCCTTAATAGTCCTTTCCTGGGCCTTCAGTCTTACATCTTTTCCTTTTTGATAATTTCAGAATATTTCTATCACCATCTATTTTGTGCTTTAGCCATTTAATCGAAATTATGTCCGATGATAAGTAAATACTACATTGATTGGAAAGTTGTGTTTCTATGAATTAATACTTTACCTTATCTTCATGTATTTCTGTATCCATCTCCACCTTCTTCCTGATCTCCCTAACAGATTAATGTACACATATGCATTGTCATTCTTAATATAGATCATTTTCACTATTTACCTTTGTCAACAATCTGAATGGTGGATTTTCAGTTCTTTGATTCTCCTTCGGTCAAAGCTCACTTTTACATTTTCAGTATTTTCCATTTTCCCCTTCCTCTGAATGATCAGATATCCATTTAGTGATGGCAAAGTATTTTTAAATTGAGTCTTCCTCTACTGAGAGAGAACTGCTAACCCGCGCTTCCTTATTGCCCCATGAACTTGTTAAGTACGTATCTTAGAAATAGTGGTGCTGGTTAATCAAATGATGTTTGAGTAGGTGATGCTTGTCTTTGTTGTAAGAATTGCACTGCCTGTTATGATCCTTTGTATTTATTTTTCTTTCGATGTACAGGTTGCTTTGAAGACTTTGATTGTTATACACCGTGCAATAAGAGAGGTGGACCCAACATTCCAGGAAGAAATCATTAATTATGGTAGGAACAGAAATCATATGCTTAATTTAGCCCATTTCAAGGATGACTCCAGTCCTAATGGTATGTATTTATTTTCATTTTGCGGTCTAGCAGCAAAAGTTACAGATGAACTTATTAATATATTGCATTTTAATTTCTTGGGCAGCTTGGGATTATTCTGCTTGGGTGCGCTGTTATGCACTATATTTGGAGGAGAGGCTGGAATGTTTCCGAGTGTTAAAGTATGACATAGAAGCAGACCGTCCGGTGGGTTCTTGTTATAATTATAAATATTGATTTACATGCATTTGTGCTGTCTTGAAATTTAATTTTTGCTAATTCACAAACTAATAGACAATGTCAGAAACTCAAACCTCATCAATTTATTTGCCTTTTCTGACCCGTTCTTTTAGTGTCTAGTTCTAGAAATACAATGTGCAAATCTCTTTGGCAGCAATTAATTTCTGGGAAGCTTGATAATCATTTATTATGTTTTACGATACCAGTTCTTGACGGTTTCACTTGGAAAGTGCATCTAATCTATTTTTGATCCATCTCTTTTTTTATTATTGGCTTTCTGTCTCATTTGAGCCTCACTTGCATGTTGTATATGTATCAATTACTGTTGTTTTTGGCTGCATTTGCCCTCTTGGGATGACCTAGTTTGGCCAAGAGCCAAGTTTTAGGTTAAAGTTTAAATATTTTGAGTCATTCATTTGCTAGAGCCATAGTTCTCTCAAGCTCTGTAATGATGTACAATCAAGATTGCGACATTGAGGGTATTAGCCCAACTTCTGGGTTATCACCAGAATCAGCCTCTGGTACAGGCTCGTGATGTCCGGTCTTCAGGTTTTTGCTGTAATGTGGAGCTTGAAATATTTTTGACAATTTCAAAGATTTGAGTGGCATTGAAACTCTATATATAGAACACTCAGTCGTTATCATCAATTCATCATCATCGTTTTGAAAGAAGTTGAATGTCCTTAGCACTATTTTAGGCAAGTATCAGTTTGTATAATCGGCATAAGCTGAACTCTGTTATGTAGATATATTTGGCTGATATTCTATCCCTTTTCCCTTTCTGTATTCCATCTAATTGCAATTGCTTTTGCAGAGAACAAAAGATCTCGATACTCCAGACCTTCTTGAGCATTTGCCTGCACTACAACAACTGCTCCACCGTGTGATTGGCTGTCAGGTAGATCCATCTTTGATGAGTTCATTATGGTAGATCGCTTATCAAAATGTTTTTCAATCAACTATAACTCGGCACATTGGCCATTTTATATGTGGAGTAAAATTGTCATGCCGTTGTTTAGCTGTTCCCTTGCTTAAGAAGTTGAACTGTGCCATTTTCTCAATGCAGCCACAAGGAGCAGCAATTCATAATTTTATCATTCAATTGGCCCTTTCCATGGTGAGTCCAAGTCTTACTCACCGACAGTAAATCGGCTTATACATACTTAGCCTATAATCCTCTACCTTTTCTATCATAGGTTGCTTCAGAAAGCATTAAAATTTACAATGCGATAAGTGATGGTACGGTGAATTTGGTTGACAAGGTAACTACTTCTAATTGGTAAATACTCTTTCTTACTCTTGTGGCAGCGAACTTATGGCCTTCTTTTCTGACAGTTCTTTGAGATGCAAAGGCATGATGCTCTTAAAGCTTTGGATGTATACCGAAGAGCCGGACAGCAGGTCAACACACATACATTTCATTCAAGACTTTACAAAGAAAGATTTTCGCAAATCAACTGATTTTATTTAAATGAAATTTTTCTAGGCTGAGAGATTGTCAGAATTCTATGAAATATGTAAAAATCTTGATGTCGGGCGTGGAGAGCGTTTTATCAAGATCGAGCAGGTTTGATCTCTCGATATTTCTAGGCAAAATTGCTTCTATAGCTGTCTATATGTTTCTTATTTCCTTGTTATGGCAATGAATGGTAAAGCCACCGGCTTCATTTCTGCAAACTATGGAAGAGTATGTGCGAGATGCACCACGCGCTTCCACAGCCCGGAAAGATCTGGTACTTTCTTCACTACATACACTTGTCTTAGGAGGGTATGCCGAATATGTTCTGAACTAAATGCGATATATGTTGAAATGAAACAGAATGATGATAAGCCCAAGGCAGTGTTGGCAATTGAGTACAAAAAGAGTCCAGACGTAAGAGAGAAGAGTCCGGAGTCCCCGCCTCCACCCGAACCAGAACCTGTCAAAGTCGAAACTCCTGCTTCAGAACCACCACCACCTGATCTGCTGGTGATTACTCATACTAATCCCTTCATATTTTCCCTCTTAATATTTACAACACTCGTTTGAGTAACCATGTTATTGTGCCTTGTAGGGCCTGAATGAGCCTACTCCTGCTGCATCAGAGTTAGATGAGAAAAATGCTATGGCTTTGGCCATTGTCCCAGCTGGTAAGTTTCCTTCTTTTCAAGTCTAGTCACAGCCTCCCTCTAATTTTTAAAAACTCTAAATTTTACTTTTATGTTTTTTTTTTTTTTGATAAATTACTCCACCCCCTCCCTAAAATTGCATTTTTCCCACTTCAAAATTATAAATTATAGTCCACCCCTAAGTTTAGTGATGTTGAGCTTAGGCCTTTGCTGCAAATGATTATTGATGATGTGAAAGAATGCTTTCTGAAATGCTTCTGATTATGATGGTAGCAGAACAACAAGCTTCCACCGCACCAAACCTTGCGAACGGAGCTACAGGCTGGGAACTAGCCCTCGTTACAGCTCCAAGCTCCAACGAAACTGCTGCTGCCACTAGTAAATTGGTATATATTCCTCTCAATCTTGTTCTACTTTCATTTACACTCAAATCTGCTCTTCAGCTATTAATGACGTCACATCTTTGTTTACTTGGAAGGCTGGGGGGCTTGATCTACTGACCCTAGACAGTCTATACGACGATGCAATCAGACAAAAAAACCAGAACGTGAGCTACAATCCGTGGGAACAAGGCCCGATGGGCCCCCCGCAGATGGCGCACGATCCGTTCTATGCTTCCAACGTGGTGGCCCCACCGCCGTCCGTGCAGATGGCCAACCAGCAACAACACCCTTTCATGTTCCAGCCACAACAGCAGATGCAGATGATGGGCCAACAGCAAATGATGAACCCTTTTGGAAACCAGTACGGAATGGGCGTCCAGCCGCCCCATCCCTACGGTGCAGGTATGCCCGTTCAAGCCTACAATCCTTATTCGGGCCTCATTTGAGGAAACACGTTGGTGAAATTCTTGGAAATATATATACTGGATTACAGAGATGCTTAGGTCTGCTGTGGATTTATGTATTGGGGAGATAGATGATGTATGGTTGTATGATATGTTGTGAGAGTGAAGTAGATAGATGGAAATTCTTTGTTGAATAATGGAGTACATAATATTTTTTGGAGTTGCATAAAATTGTCGGGCAGAACTGTATTTGTTGGTGATGATGAAGTTTTGGACCATTTTTTCTCTTTCCCTTCGGTTCGATCTGTACTATGTAGCAACATTCCTTTTTGTTATAAGCATACACAAGTTCGATTAGATTCAGTTTGTTCCATATTTCTTGCAGCATCATTCTTTGAAAATGAGAAAAATGTGAAATCTTCATAAATTAATATCTGACCTTGAGAATGTATTACTACTCTCTTCGTCCCAATATTTGTGTTTACTTTCCTGAAATGATGTCCTAATATTTAGGACTCACTTATAAAAAAGGTAATGATTGTGTGGGTCAAAATTAATTATCAAAAAGTTAAACAATCTAACACGACTTCCTAAGTTTTCATGCTGAAATCAATTGAGTCACAAAAATTGGAACGGAGGGAGTGTTAGATAAACTACTTAGGCCCCGTTTGGTTGGAGTCGAGGAATGGAATCAGGAATGAAAGTAAAGGTATCATTCCATTCCACGTGTTTGGTTCGTAATAAACCGAAAAGGAATGAAACCCCATCCCCCTCTCCAACCCCCTCAATTGATATTTTCTCAAACCCTTAAAATTGGGGGGTTTGAGATTTGATTCCTCTCCTCTCTCTCTCGTTTTCTTCTCCCTCACTCTCTTTTTCTTCTCTCTCTTCTCTTCCAACTCTTCAACGCCGCCTCCACACTCCACACCACTGTCTTCTCGCTGCCTTCTCGCCGCCTACGACGCCGTCGCCGCCTTCTCGCCGCCTACGACGACGCCGCTTTCTCGCCGCCTTTTCGCCGAGTTCAATTGGTAAGATTTCTCTGTTTCTGGGTATATGGATGGGGGACGAATGCATTATTGGGAGTTGCTAATTATATGAAACATTATGTGACCTGGTTTCCAGTTTGAGGAAGGGGTTTCTTTCTGGGTATATGGATGGGGGACGGATGCTTCATTTTTTGTCTTTCTTGTGGGCTGGTTTCTTTCTTGTGAGCTGGTTTCCAATTTGAGCTAATTTCGCCTCTGTTGTAATGCTCTATTAACTGTCCATTAACTTGTGACTTGTGACTTGTGGGAGACAACTATTAACTGTCCATTAACTGTCCATAGACAAAAAGAATTACTGAATGATCTATTTCAGAAGACAACTATTAACTGTCCATTAACTTGTGACTTGTGGGAGAGGAAATTACTGAATGATCTATTCAAGTTTGAGCTAATTTCGCCTCTGTTGTAATGCTATTCTGTTTAGGATTTTTGAACTCACTTCCATTTTCATTATTTAGATGGATTCACAAAGTGGGAGAGGAAAAAACAAACGTTTTTGGAAAAAGGATGAGGAAGAAAATTTACTTAATTGTCTAATGGAACTAAAGTGTAGACCCATGTTGGAAGGGAGAAGGAGGTTTTAAGAATGGTTTCACAAAAAAGGTCGAACATATGATGAATGTGGTCCATCCTGGTTGTGGGTTGCTAGCAGACCCTCATATTGAATCTAAAGTGAAATGATTTAGAGAAAAGTATGTTGTAGTTAATGAGATGTTGAGCAAAACATTTGGTTTTCAATGGAATGATGAGAAAAAGATAGTGTAGTGAGAAAGACAGACATATGACGACTTCTGCAAGTTAATTCTTCCATTAATTATCATTTGTAACATTTTGCTTTAATTGCTTATATTAATTCTGATTTTGTAGACACACCCCAAAGCACGCGGATTGTGGAATGTGCCTTTTTCTTTTCTCGACAAGTTAGAGGTTATTTTTGGTGTTGATAGAGCTAATGGGAAGATGTGCGAGCTCCCAACCGATTCCGTGAATAATATGGAAAAAGAAAGCATCAACCTTGGTGAGGATGATGATGATGATGATGATGATGATGAATTTAGTGTTGACAGTGCTTCAATGAATAATGAAGTTGAACAAGATCGGCGTCCTAGCAAGAAACAAAAGACACAATTTAATTCAAGTGGGAAAGGGAAATCAAGGATAGGATCAAGCACACACTCGGAGGAGCTTGATCATCTTAACCGCATGACTTCTGATTTTACAGGTTTTATGAACCGCATTAGTGGTCATCTTGGAAGCATGGCAGCAACTATGAATAACAACTACGAACTTGAGCTTAAGGCAGCTGACGAAGTGCGAGCTTCTCGATGGGGTTTGGCGAAGGAGATGGATGCTATTTCCGGATTGACTAAAGCTCAAGGATTTAGAGCATCAAATTTGATCGGAGAAAGGCCAAGGATTTAGAGCAGCAAATTTTTTTATGTTTAAATTTTATTTTTTTTGTTTCAAAATGTTATAATATATAATAGAATATGATATTTTGTGTACAAATTTATTTAATATATTTATTAAGTTGATTCTATTCCTTCAGTCAAACCAAATAGGTTTTGGAATCAAGTTCATTCCTGCTGCAACCAAACAACTGTTTTCAGGAATCATTCCTTCATTCCATACCTCCAGAAATAATTTATTATTCTATTCTTTTCTGTTAACCAAATGGGCCTTATACTTGTAGTTTAAATGAGAATATCTAACTTCACTACTTCATGTTTTCTGTAAAAATTAAAAAAATAATATTAATAAAAAAAAGGTTTAATACGATTTCGGGTCCAACCTTTCACAAATAAATAGAAAACTCCTCTATCCCTATTCTCATTTTCTCTTTTGTAATTATCTTTGAACAAAATTACTTATTCCTCAATCAAGCAAACGAGACCAGCGCCTTCTTGATTTCCCCTCTAAATCCGAACTCCATTATTTCCCAGAACTTGAAAATCCCTCGAGCAATAATATGGCTGCCATCGACTTACTAGTTGTATTGAAGATAATAAAGAAAGTGTTTTAATTAGATTGGCGGTGTTATGCAATGGAACGCGGGAGTCGCGCTCAAACATGCTGCCCACCAATTGAAACGATGTTTGAATTCGAAGCAATTGGAGTCATGGTATGCTTTAATGATCAAAACCAACACCAACCAAGACTGCTTTTTGGTCAATCAGTTCATCACTGCTTGTTCCAATCATCGCAGCATAGATTTAGCCATTTTCGCCTTCTCCAAGATGGATAATCCCAACGTATTCGTTTACAATGCAGTAATCGCAGCCTATCTCAATTGCTTTCGCCCCGTGGAAGCCTTGCGCTATTATGTTGTGATGTTGAGGAACGCCGTCCGTCCTACCAGTTATACCTTCCCCCCTGTTGTTAAGAGTTGTAGGGTTTTATCCTTTGCCGGGTTCGGAAAATGTGTTCATGGGCAGGTTTTGAGACATGGGTTGGGCTTCCACCTTCATGTTCAGACTGCCATGGTTGATCTCTACTCCAGTTTGGAGATGGTTTTGGATGCCCGGAAAATGTTTGATGAAATGCCTGAAAGAGATGGTTTTGCTTGGTCCACGATGATATCTGCCCTTGCCCGTTGTGGGGATCTGGACTCTGCTAGGAGTGTGTTTGATGAGATGCCCGAAAAGAACAACGCGGCGTGGAACACCATGATTCACGGATATGCTGAAGCAGGGGACGTGAAGTCTGCTGAGGTGTTGTTTCGTAAAATGCTTGAAAGGGATGTGATTTCTTGGACAACCATGATTAACTGTTACTGTAAACAAGAGCTGTTTCAAGAAGCCTTGGAACTTTTCGAAGAAATGAAGAGTAGTGGAACTAAACCAGATGATATGACAATGGCGACTGCTATATCTGCGTGTGCACATCTTGGAGCTCTGGACAAAGGGAAGGAGATGCATTTGTATGTTCTGCAAACGAAGCCCAACATGGATGTTTATATAGGATCCGCATTGATTGATATGTATGCCAAGTGCGGGGTTGTCGAGAGAGCATTGGTGGTGTTCTTCAAGTTGCAGGAGAAGAACCTATTCTGCTGGAGTTGTGTGATTGATGGGCTTGCATATCATGGATATGCAAAAGAAGCATTAGCAATGTTTGACAGAATGGAGAAGGAGAATATGGAGCCGAACCGCGTTGTCTTTCTAAGTGTTCTTGCAGCTTGTGCTCATGCTGGACTGGTTGAAGAAGGCAAGCGTAGATTCTGTGAAATGAGTAGCAGATACTGTATCCGTCCTGAAATCGAACACTATGGCTGCATGGTCGACCTCTTCTCACGAGTGGGTTTGCTGGAAGAAGCATTAGTCTTGATAAAAGGCATGAAAATGCAGCCAAATAGTGTTATTTGGGGTGCTTTGTTAGGCGGTTGTAAGCTTCACAAGAACTTGGAGATTGCTCAAATTGCTGTGGATAGATTAATGATCTTGGAGCCAAATAATAGTGGGTATTACACCCTTTTGATTAATATGTATGGTGAAGCAAATAGATGGAGTGAGGTGGCGAGGATTAGGGGAATGATGAAGGAATGTGGAATGGAGAAAGTGTTGCCCGGGTGTAGTTGGATTGAAGTGAAAAAGAAGATGCATCAGTTTGCTGCGTGTGATCATCATCATCCATCCTTGAAACAGATTTGTGAAGCACTGGATGTGTTGGATTCCCAACTCAAGCTCTTTGACTACACACCTCACTTTGATCCCATAATATAAAAGATGCAATTTTCTCAAAACTTCCCATGATTGCAATGGATTGACAACAAGAAAAACTTGAGCTGTCATTCATTGTAACATAAGTGAAAAATGTTTGATGCATTTGTTCCAACAACCAAGGCTTAGACTGTTTGTTCACTCTAATTATAATGCACCACTCTTCTATCTGCAGTACATTATGAGTGAATTCATCAATGAATTTGCAGCCAGAAAATGACCGAATTGATCTGGGATGGATCTAGTTGACAATGTAAAGCTATTTCATATCATATATGTGCGTGCTTTCATAGGATTGTTGATTCAGTCATAACTGTGTTCAAGGTCGACTTCAATGTAAGAGGAAAACTTGCATAAATGTTTTAAAACACCTCATGACTAGCTTATAGTCTTCTGCTTATAGTAGTTTTTTAAAGCTAAAAAAAACATAAACATACATTACAAATACGAAAAAAGATTTTCCGTCAAAACAATCAAAAGCTGTTTAAAAAAGTTTTTACAAATACTACCTTAATACTTATACATATTTTTTGAAAATATAATCTTATTTCTTATTGCAATTATTGTTAAGTTTTTCAACTAGATCAAGTTGTTACCGGAAAAAGAAGTATTTTTTGATGGAACGTTAATTTATAAGAATTTGCTCTCTTGCAACATACAAACAACAAATGATGAGGTAATACAATTCACTCTTTTTTGGTAATAAAATTAACTTGAGCACTAGAAGAATAAAATGCAGAAGTTAGTTATTAGAGTACTGTTATAAATTGATAACTTAAAGTAGCTAATTATAATGTGATACTACTATTTAAAAAAAATCAACTTTAATGATAAAAAGGAGGAACATTTTATGTTATACTGTCAATAATTTAATTCTTTGATATAGTAATGTCTTTGGACCAAAGGGTGCACTTATGTGGCGTTAAACGGCAGTTTGCTGTGGGGGCTTCTCCAATCGTCACGGTAATTGACGGCTTCCAAGTATTCTGTCAATTCAACACGGTACTACTATCATGTTATTGTTACACGGTAGTAGTACCATTATATTTTTTTTTCTTTTTAATTAGTTAATATAGATTAGTGTTAGGGATGATTGTTATATTTAATTAATGATATATTTAATGAACTGTAATTTATATTTTTATTTATTTTAGGTTTATTAATTATTGTTATATTAAAATAAAAATATAATAATATAAAAATATAAAATTTAAAACAAGTTGTTATATTAATTAAATAATAATATTAAAATTACACTAACTTAAAAATATGATAACACTAAATTAAGGAGACAAAGTAATCTAGTAAGCTCCAAAACCGTTATCCGAGCCTCCAAAGTCGCTTCCGGATCTCCGAAGTCACTTCCAGATCCTTCAAAATCTGAAAAATCACCTCCAAGGCTTGACTGTACTTGTCTTTTGATAATTATTTTTTCTTGTTCATTCTTGAAGTAATTTCGCCCAATAGGATCATAAATATTGTCGGTGTTTATCATTAAAATCTTATTATCTGATTCTCACCTTTGAAAAGCAAGAGATCTATTCTTTGCATCAGTAGCTTTGTTCTTTGTTTCAATCTTCTGCATTTGTAATAGCAAAAAATTATCTCTTCTTGTGGATGAGTTCTCCATTAATTCTCTTATTTCCTTGTTCGATTGCTTTCAAAACACCTGACATATCTTCATGATTTTTCCTTTTATTTTTTGTTTTTTTAACACCATATGGACGTTGTGATGGTCCAGAACCACTGCCACTACCATCACTTAAATTGATATTAAAGGAGGAAGACAACCCATCACGTGAGACAGGAGATTGTAGAGTGTCTGATCGGAAGGAAGACCTTTGTTTTCGAGAGCTTTGTGGATTGCAATCACACTTTGAAAAATCTTTTATAATAGGCCACATATGCTCGAACTTAAATCCTTTTGAAAATTTATCATCGTCTGCCATCATTTGTTTTGCACGAGTAAGCTGCATAATTAATAAAACATGTTATGCTTAGTAAAAGAAATAAAAAATCAAACCAAATAAATGACTCGTCCTTACAATATCATGTTCAGAAGCTCCACTAATAGAACTCGTAATCGATTGCATGCGAGTTTCAAGTGATCTGGAGCTTCGGTCAACCATATTTGAAGAAGGTTTTTCGGAGTTATGAAGCTCCGTAATACGAATCCACAATCGAGTTGATTTTTGGTATATTCCTACTGGATCTTGGAATATTTTCAAGTAAGAATGACAAAGATGTTTATCTTCATCAGTTGTGTAATTGAGATTTCGAGACGAAGCCATATGTTTTTACAAAGAAGAATTCAGATGGAAAAGAGTGTTGTGTGTGTTAAAATGTGTTGGAAATATCTCATATATATATAGAGGGAAATATTATCCGGATAGGATGTGGGTTGGATGGTGCAGATTTGAAGGAAATCTGAATGGATGATGATAATTTGTTGGCCCGATTTTGAAGTTGAAAGACGGTGGATAGGTGTCTGTAAAGTGGCTCCATTAATTTGATTGTGGATAGATGTCTACAAAAAGTTGATGGATGATAGGTCTCTGCAAAGCTTATACAAAGATTGTACAAAAATATGGGGGTTATGTTTCAGATTCCAAGACGAATTGCAGGATGGGGACAATTGAATTGCAAGATGGGGACAATTGAATTGCAGGATGGAGACAATTAATGTGAGTATGGGGCTGGAAGCGAGTTGTAGGGAAGGGGGCAATTGAATTGTAGGATTGTGAAACTTAATGTGGGTATGGGGGTGGGGCACGTTGTAGGGATGAGGGCAATTGAATTGTAGGATGATGACACTTAATGTAGGTATGGGGGTGGAAGCACGTTGTAGGGGTGGGGGCAATTAATGTGGTTATGGGGGGGTGGGATCAAGTTGTAGCGATGACAACACAATTGCCAACTCTATTTAAGATGTTGCATTCTTCATATCCAAAACATTCATCTCTTCAGCCCACTTACTAACATGACTACATTTTCTTCTTCTAGCTCGAGTTCTTCTGATGAACTTGAACAGTTCATCACTGAATGCGATGATGAACATCAAATCATGGGTCAACATATTTTGAATAATAATCTTATCGTAACAAATATTATCGGATCTCAAGCTGCAAGACGCCACGGAGGCTCAGTTCCTAGTCATAGGGTGATCCACCGTGATCGAGGAGCAGCTCATCGTCTATTCAATGACTATTTTTCTAAAAATTCAACAATCAATGAAGGGATGTTTCGTAGACGTTTTCGAATGTCTCGGAGTTTATTCCTTCGAATTGTTGATGATGTCAAGAATCATAATAGTTGGTTCAAGCAACGCCGAGATTGCACTAGAAGATGGGAATTGTCCACGCTGCAAAAAATAACTGCTGCCTTTCAGATATTGGCGTACATGATCCCTACAGATGCTATTGATGAGTACATCAATATCAGTGAGTCCACTGCAATTAAATGTGTCAAGGAATTTTGTCGTTCCATTATATTTAGATAAGTATCTTAGATCTCCTACTGCTAGTGATGTTGCTAGGCTACTTTATATTGGTCAACAACGTGACTTTCTAGGAATGTTAGGTAGTCTAGATTGTATGCATTGGAAGTGAAAAAATTACCCTACTGGTTGGGCAGGCTCTTACGCAGGTCGTAGTGGATCTCCATCAATAATTCTTGAAGTCGTCGTTGATTACGACCTTTGGATATGTCATGCATTTTTTGGTATGCCAGGATCCAATAATGATATTATCGTGTTGGAAAAATCTTCTCTTTTCAGGACTTGGCTAGAGATATTACTCCACCCGCACATTATATTATACAAGGCAAATAATATAATGTGGGGTATTATTTAGCTGATGGAATATATCCAAAGTGGTCCACACTTGTGCAAACTCTTCAAGAACTGCGTACTGCAAAAAAGAAGCATTTTGCAAGGCAACAAGAATCGTGTATGAAAGACGTGAAACGAGCATTTGGAGTTCTTCAAAGCCGATTTGCAATTATTGCAAATCCGGTCCGTTTGAAAGACGAAACATTTGGATCATATAATGAAAGCATGCATTATAATGCACAATATGATTATTGAGAATGAACGAGATTTGTCTGCATCATTTGAAGATGCAAGAGAAGTGTCAACTCCGAATATTGAAATGATATCAACTGAAACATGTCGTTATCAATCTTATTTTGCACGTTATAAGAAAATGAAAGACAAAACGACACATCTTGCTTTTCGTAATGCATTGATTGATCATATGTGGGAGGAGTATTCAAATTCAGAAAATTATGATATGCAATTATAGTTTTTCTATTATATCATGTAATTTTTTGATTTGTGCTTTTAAAAGTGTTGTGTATTCTTAGTTTTATTATTATGGAAATAAATTAATGGTTTTGCAATTATTTAAATCTATTTTTAATAATTTAATTTTTATTTAAAAATATATTTTTAGTGAAATGAAGTACCCAAATAAATATATTTATATATATATATATAATATTAAATAATTAATAAAATATATTAATTTATAACAAAAAATATCAAAATAGAATATTCAATTATAGAATTAAATGTAGAATTGAGAGTTGAAGATGAATTTGAAAAAAACCCTACATTCAACTCTATAAATATTGTGGAGGAAATCTACAATAGAGCTAGAATTCTTATGGAAATGCTCTTAATGCTGACCCGCCAAGAAACGAACCACCAAATCAACGTCAGCGCAGCGTCACCGAACCATCGGCGTGTCAGCTACATATTGGTGCCTTCACATTGTATATCACAGCCTTGTCAATGTATCACCGTCCCTGTCAGCCCGAAAGCATAAAGATAAGGTTCCATCACCAAAATTGGGAAAGAAAGCAAAATAACACTTGTTTATTGGTGCCAAATCTGACTCTTTATTCAATTACTGCGTTACGAAACAATAAATTCCGAATTTGCGGTAGACGAACGTTTTTATGCATATTTTGTCTAAAGATATACTCCATGTTTCTGTAATTTCATAGCTATATTCGTTAATTTATCATAAATACAGAGAGAGAGAGAGAGGTTGAGAGAGAGATCGAAAAACTCGCCGTTGAAACTGTTCTGGGTATGGTCTTCGCGAGAGGGTTTTGGAATCAGATCGTTTCAATTGAATTGATTTGATTCTTTATCTGAAGATCATCTTTTTGGCTGTGTAGAGATAAATAGGCTGATTCTGCATGAGAAAAGTGGTGGTAGAGGGATTGGAGAGAGTGTAGAGAGAGAATTTTTCTTTGTGGTAGCGAAACATGTCTGCCGTAGTGTGCGGAAAGAGATCGAACATTTTTGAGGAATCGCCATCGTCGCCGCCCGTCTCTAAAAGGATCCGCTGTTCTTCCTCGTCGTCCCCCGGCCGTACTTTCTCTCCGCCGAGGGTTGCACCCCAATCCAATTACAATTCCTTCGCTTCTGCGATCGATCATCTCGTCGCCCTCTTTCCTGATATGGACAGAAAGGTTTGTGTTCCCCATTTTCCTTTTATTTTGATCTCACGTACTTGCATTTGACTGTATAGGGGATTGTGTTTTGGATTATATTATTTTGGATCTTCTGGTCACTATTGTATTTGTAGGATTATTGCATTTATAGAGCGGTCTTATTCCTAGAGTTCTTGTAAAAATTAATTGGTATTAGGTTGCTAGGTTGTCTGATTGCTTGGCGCTGTAGTAGTCATTTCTCTTATCGCGGTCAGGTTGTGATTGTCAAGAGTTCTTACTGCCAAATGAGTCCGAGGAAATACTTCCTGTCACACTTCTTGCCTCAGGAATGTTAAGCCTGTGGATAAATTATCTACATCACAATGCTATGTATACATACTATTCTGAAACTATTGAAGTATCTAGCATAAAAAGATCAAATCATTGCTGCTAAGTGCTAACTAGAGACTTGTTTTACTAGTCACGTGACTCGCACCAGCCAAGTTCGATTTAGAAGTCTCTAAAATTTGGGTTTCTTCTTTCGCAAAAGAACAGGTTCAGTATTTCAATTGAACCGAAGCTTCCTTGAGCTGTACTTTCACAACATGAGATTTCTTCTTCTGTACCTCCATCTAAATAAGAAAAACATCAATTGAATCTAAGCTTTGTGTATATCCAGATTACCTTGCGTTGCTATATCTTAGGACAAGAAAAAATATATTTAGCAAAATGTATGACTTAGCTGTATCGCTATGGATCTTTTTGAGTTTTTACCGTGAAGTAGCCTATTTTAAGGCCTATGCAATTTGTATATGTTCAAAAGTTATCATAATAATAGATTTACCAGATGTTTAGCTTTCATTAAGTTCATCCTGTTTGTGGGTACTGGGTAATTTATTTGATAGTCTTACTTCTACATCTCGTAGGTGTTGTCATAGACTCAGTGAAACCTAGTGCCATGAATATGATAAAGTTAGTGCACATGTTTTATTCGTGTCCATGAGTTGGTGGCTACTTGAGAGATCTTGTTGCTCAAGTGAAACAGAATCTCGTATAATAATCTTCATATGCCAGTTAGTTGTTACAATGAAAATCTGGTTCCACTATTTGGCACATGATGAATGCACATACTTCTGTACATCTTGTAATGTTATTTTACCTGCCTTATATTTTTCTTATTCTAAAATGGACTAAACATATGTGTATCTATATTATAATGACGATCCTTCTCGGGAGCTTTTTGTGGTATTAATAAGATTTTGTTATCTGCTGCTGGATTTTGAGAATTCTCCTGGGGAGGTCAGAGTACTTTCCTTCTATAATCCAGTGGACATCGTCGTTTCTTCGGCTAACGACATTTTCCCCAATACATGCACTTTCTCATTTTTGTATGTCTGATTGCGTCCTCGTTTGTTCGTATGCCTGATTTCTTTGCACAACATCTATTAAATGTTTGGTTAATCTATCTATGTAACAAGTAACAAGTGACACATATCAAAGTATGGTATGAGTTTTGCGCTCTTTTCTTTATTTGTTAAATGATCAGATTAGGTTTCTGATTTACTCAGTAACTAGAACTCTAGAAGTTCTATTTTGCGATGATCTGAGTATTTAAATTATTCTTACTTCTTCTACTTGAATGATTACTAAGTGGTTGTGGATGGTTTTGTCTTCTAGTTTCTGGAAAATGCTTTCGAACAGTGTGGTGATGATTTGGATTCAGCTATCAAAAGATTAAATGATCTCCAGTTGAGTGTTGCCAGAAGTTCATCAGATCCTGTCCATGGTATTGGCGACCAGCTTTTGGTTAAAGGTATTTGTCTCCTTGGTTTTGTCCTATGGAAACTTTGGTGGTTTGTTTGGTTTGGTCACCTATGCTTCATGTGTTTTCTGAAATAACATTTCACTGATACTCCGAAATCAGTTATATAAAAAGGTAATAAATATTACATTTGATATGCTTTGTATGTTTCCATGTGTTTTCTCTTTGGCTGTCCTTTGGAAATTAAATTTTAGTGCTTTGTTTGGTTACTTAGTGCTTCATATGTTTCCATGATTCAATGTGTTTACTGAAGTAACATTTCCTTGATACTCCTAAGTCATTGCTAGGATAACAAGTAATAGATGTTGAAACTCCTGAAGACTTTTAAAATAAAGTCTATTATGTTTAGTGGTAATTGCACATTTGCACTTGTATTAGGCTATGGTTCTCTACATACCCATTAAATTCTGCTGCTATTTCTGAACCGCTGAACGACATGGTGGCATCCATAATCTTGGAACTGGCTGCTTCGTTTTAATTCATTCCGGTTCGGGTGTATTTCCTTATTGTGTTATATATCTGACTCCTGAAGCCTAGATCTATCCTGGTGCCCTGTCCTTAGGGAACGGAATACTGGACTTGCATAACCTGTGTTTACCCTTGACCAGATCTTTTTGGGCCACTCAGTGATATTTCACACCGCTCATTTAGATATTTTGTGATATTTAATGTGTGTTTGTATATATTGGTTATTTCATGATGTTATTTCAGGGTTCTACGTGCCATGAATATCAGTAAAATGCTGGTGCCTTCGTTTAATATCATACAAAGAGCATATTCGATTTTCTCATCCTTCATATCAAACAACACCTTATTCCCTTTCTAACTTGTAACCTTACTTATATCCATTTATGTTGCATTCTTTTTTCCGGTCCAATAAGTGTGTCTTTCTCAGGTCTTATCATAAATGGGGCTCCTCTCAACCTTTTGTTAAAAATATTTAAAGTGGATGTTTTAGTTAGCCAACCTCATAGATTATAAAATTGTTTAACGAATCGCATGAAAGTATTCTTGCCCAACCTGTTGTGGGCTTCATTGCAACCTTTTACTGTGTCATGCAAGCTAATCTACTGTAGAGTCAATCACTTTGCATCCCTTGGCCTATTTCATATATTTTGTTGAGGGGTACGCGAAGGGAGAGAAATAGAGCTCAAATTACTTTTTGTATGCCCCTTATTTGGTCCCAGAAATGGAGAGGGTGCGTAAATTTTTAATTTATATTATCGACTACTAGCAGTTGCTTATTTTAAATATATCTTATGAATGTTGGTTGGTATCTATTCTTCCCAAATGTTAGATTATCGGCGCCAGCTTAACTAAATTTCATAAGGAAGTATGGCCTTTTAAACTTAACTCAAGCTAGCTAATCGCCATGCATTCTAGTAGGAAAAATATTTGGAATCTTCTAAAAAGAACTGGAAGTTGATGCGAGTTGTTTCAAATATTTGTCGATGCACTTAACAGCTCCAAATTCTTATCCCTTGATGACCTTTGCGGGATACTGAATAGAAGGTATCTACCTTTCACAATAAGGTAGCGCAATAGCAGTACATGGATCATCATAAATGGATAATCTCGTGGCAAAATTCAATCTTACTATTGCTTGAATTATAAAGCTATAAGGAATATTTCACTCCAAATTCGTAATGCATAGGAAATTGGCACCACATTCAGACATACAATTTTCATCTTTAATAATACTGTTGGACCAGTTATTGGTAAAGTGTTCCTGGTTCTTCAGCTATCAGCTTTTTGGATTATATAATGCTAGAAGCGTACATGAAATAATAATAGTTGACTAATCAGGGATTTTAAGTAGAGCCTTTGACTACTCATGGATTTTTGAGCTGCAAGGTGCTGTTTTATTTTGATATTTTGCATGTGGTTGGTTTTAAAAGTTCAGTTGTTCTATAGAGCTTGTCATCGCTACTGACTTGATAGTGCTATATCTTTCTGAAAAGTTGTTTTGCTCCTAGTTAAATCTATTATAGCATGAATTTACCTTATTTCATTATGAATGTACAGTGGCAGATGTTGGGGAAGCTGCTTCAGGAGAGGAAGCACCAGCTGGAAGCAATCTTCCTGTCGACGGAGCTGAGTGGGTGGAGCTTTTGGTTAGAGAAGTCTTGACGGCGGCCAATATAGAGGATGCTAAGGCACGTTTGTCCCGAGCACTTGAGGCATTAGAGAAGTCCATCTGTGCGAATGCAACTGCAGAGGCTGCGAAAAGCTTCCAGAAGGTGTGGCTATTGTTTTTTATTTTATTTTTTATGTCGTTTTCTACTTGCTTTTATTATATATGAAATCCTTACTTGATATAAAGGCTGTGATATTATTATGGATTAACGAGTTAGTTTTCACTCAAATACAATATTTTTGTTCGAAAGGAGGATGACTTATTGTTGAATGACACAATGTTTTAAAAACCTAATTTGGGAAACCATAAGTTATTCTGTGGTATCGCAGACGGAAGTACCAATAAGGATCGATACATAAGTATCAATTAGCCACTAGCCAAGCCAAAAAAAATAGGAATTTTAATTCGACACACTATAACACCCACCTACTTCCTTGAAAAATACTGAAGTAACATCTATTAAAGTTTTATGAACTAACCACTACACCAACTTCCTTATACAACGTAGTCAATCGCAAAAAAGGCGATGACAGGCAAAAAGTTATACCAAATTCATATAATATATGATGTTTATGAGAGATATATACATAAATTCCAGTATTAATTGATAAAGATTTGGAAGATTATGTTGATTTTTTAAAACATGGAAAAAAAAAGAACAGTTTCCTCCCTAGAACGGGATTCGAATTGCAAGCATTTAAGTTGAGAATCTTTGACCGATGCATAAGAATCAGTGGCCAAGATCGATTCGTAGCTTTTGAATATTTTTTCTAGGGAATGGATCAGAAACGGGAATATTCATTGGAATCAATGATAATTTTAAACCTTGGAATGACCACATCATTTAAAATAGATAACTTAGATTCATTTAGCATGTATTTCTTGAATACTGCCCGTCACATATAGGTGTTTTATTTAACGTGAAAGCACATTAAAACCTTAAGTTAGTTGAAATGATAATCAATCATCAATTATGATATCAAAGCTAGTTATAGGTTTGGTAATTCTCTTGTTGAATTGACATTTTTGTAATGCTGTTTAGGAGAACATAGTGCTGAAGCTGCAACTAGAAGCACTCCTACAGGAAAATACTATTTTGAAGCGAGCAGTTTCTATACAACATGAACGACAAAAGGAATTCGAGGAAACAGGCCAGGAGTTGCATCAGCTGAAGCAGTTAGTATCTGAATACGAGGATCAAGTACGGACTCTCGAGGTCAGTTTTACAGGCAAAAACCTTCATAAGCATGTCCGCATTTTGGTTGATTTGAGTGAAATTTTATTATGCTCATCCTTGCTATAAGCAGCCTGCAAACTAATGAAGAAACTATTTTTCACATCCAGCCTTCCTAAGATTGGTGGTGCCAATTTGGTTGATATTAGTCAAATGAAGGTGGCTGACCAATTTGAATGTGTTCAGCCCAAAATTCATGCATTGCTTGGTTATGAAATCAGTTTTCGATTGGAATCGTAATTCAGTTCTGACACCCATGTCTTGCATTTGCATTCTCAGTTCCGACCATCCATTAACAAGAAAATTTAGCAAAATAACCGCCGTAGAGGAAATAAGGTAGTGTGCCCTTGGCTAACAGCCCATTCCTAGTAGTCGGCCCTTTCAGAAAAGTTGCCATTTGAGCAACTGAATTATTATTCTGATTTGCCCTTGTAGTGGGCCTCTCCTCACAGATTTACTAATATTTTTAGAGATACTCCTTGCAGAGAAGCTAAGTAAACCTAGTAATTTAAACTTGAAAGATCGACCTTGTATTCTCTTCTCTATTTGTGCTATAAGTTATGCTTAAGCTTCAATGCTTTGGGTAGAAAAGTGGAATTCAAGGTCATTATTTTAAACAACAGGAAATTGTTCCACATAACATCCGCCATTTTAAGAACTTGCATGAGAGGGTGCAGGATGAAGCCTCGAGAGTGTCTATTTATGTGCCTATGAGTAATGAACATTTTATTTCCAGTTAGTGACAGAGTATGCTAACTGCACCAAGAATCACTTGGTTTTGATCAAGGTTTTTAAAAACCCAACTGAGGCCCGCCTCGAGGCGCGCCTCGAATCAAAAAGGCGAAAAAACGCCTTGAGGCGTACGCCTTAGTCCATGCGCTTCTTCTGAGCGCTCCGAAAAGACATTTTGGCCACCAATTCCCATGTATTTCACTAAAAAGTTAAAATCCTAGTTGTGGAGAATATTGAATCCCATGTATTTTGAATTTGAGAGTATTTTGGACTTATGTATTATTATATATTTATTAGGGGGGAAAATTAAATTTACGCCTCAATTTTACGCCTCGTTCCGTTTCGAGGCTTACGCCTCGTGAAACCATGGAAAAACGCCTCGAAACCCGTTTACGCTTTTTAATACCTTGGTTTTGATAAGAGTTGAGGTTACCATGATTCATCCTGAAAAATTAGTGGTGGTAGAGTCTGATACAAGTGCAAAGAAAAGATAATCCTCATTGCTCTGGCAGAATTTTTTTTGTTTTAAGTTACTAAGAGGCCTTATAAAGGATTATATGAAAGTACATAAGATATCCTTATGGTGTGGTCATAAAATGCTAAGGTGCTCACACAAATCATGCAAACTTTGGAACCACAGATACAGTTAATCTCGGCAGTTTTTAATGGACTTTGTTGAGGAATAAGTTCCACAATATTGGAATAATGCACATGAAGAATGGATGGTTTCTACTTCTTTGTTATGTTGCATTTATTTGAATGAAAAGACTTTCTACCTCAATATCAAAAGTTGAAGTGAAAATTGCTTCTCATGAGCAGACCAAAATGATGCTGATCAAAGAATCTAACATCCTGAGTTTTTCCTGCAAAAAATCAAGTTCCATCACAGTTCCTACTGCACTACCGGCACATGCACACCTCTTTGCTTAATTCTTAAGCTCAGCTTCCGAATTTGCAATATCCGTTATCATCTTAATCATCTTGATTTGTGGACATGCTTTATCACATCTCATATACATCATTTATCTCCTTCTTAGCATATGTTAGAAACACTGTAAGTTATCATGCTTCCATTATTATTTGTGGACGTACAAAATGGGGATTAACGTGAAATTTTGGAAATGAAACACTAGTTATTTTGTTTTAGTTCTGCTTGTTTATTTAGATTGTGTAATAGGCTTATATGGGGACTCTGAATTATGTACCATGATCCAGCCACCTAAATCTTCAGAAGGCCATTGAATCATGCTATCTGAAAATTATTTCTTATTGCAACTATACAGTGTAAAATCTATTAATATTTTCTCCAGGTTAACAATTATGCCCTTGCGATGCATCTCAAGCAGGCTCAACAGAGTGGTTCGCTCCCTGGACGTTTCCACCCTGATGTGTTTTAGGTAATAGCCCCAGTGTGTATTACTTGCTTCTGGAGTGAAGCAAGTATTATAGGAGAAGTAATAATGCAGGATCTAGCCTAGATTCCCAGCAATAGTTGGTATTTATAGTTTGTGTGAGACCACATTGTCATACGTTTGGCTTGTTTGTGATGCTATTCTCCGCTAACATCTTAAGAGCTGATATCGTACTTTATAAAGTAAATTATACTAAGTTTGGCCTACTTCCTTCCCCTCCCCTCCTCCGTTGATATGTTATTCTCTGCAGTACCTTTACCATTATAATGACATACATTGAATATTATTCTTATGATTGATGTTTGCATCATCTCTTGTCGATTCGCATCCATTTTGGTTGTGCGTCTCTCTTTTCTTTGGAGAATTTATCTTTGTGTAACAAAGTGATAGGGGTAAGGATGCTTTTGTAACACGTTATTTGCTGTGAGAATTGTATTCGCAGCTGCAGCTTTTCCTTCTTTTACTCGAAACAGCTTATATTCCTACTGCTTTTGTCTCCTCTATACTTGGGCCATGTTTTCTTTTCGTGATTGTCTAAAGGATACCACCCACTTCATAGATTTTTTTTTAATCATTAAATTCGTTTTTACCTAATTAGGGATTTTTATAAATACAGTCCCATGTAAAGAAATAAGTTAGCTTTTCTTGAGGAAGAAACGACTTGAGACAATTCCTAGCAGATATTTCTATCAACTTTGGTTCTTTTTTTTTTTTTGGTTAATTGGTCATTAATCGTGGTTTTCTTATTTTTAAGATTTTTTTCTGACAAAGAAAAATGGCCGTCAATAACTCTTGTAAGTTTTGCTTTTGTACTGGAAAAAAACAAAAAAAAATCGTTTTAGGAGTTTGAGTTTTTAGCAATTATATCGTTTTGTATTACAATTTGTTAACATGTTTTTAGATATATTTTGTTCTGTTTGCAAATCACCCAAAACGAAAAAGTAAATACCACTAAATTATCTATAGATGACAAACTTTGCAGCATCGATACCCGATATTTATAATGAATTCAAGATGGTTTAAAACATGTCATCTTTTGATAATTAATAATTCATTGTAGTGTTGTACCACTTTAACTCATTTCCGAGTAGGGGTAGTTCAGTACAGTATGAACATATATCAATTTTTGAGTATATTTATTCCCGAAGGAACCCATAGAGTAAGCCTTAACTTAATATATAAAAGTAGTAACTTTTGGATAAGTATGTTTTTTATACTTTTAAAAAATATAAATTTTTTAGAGATATCTGTCACAAAGCCTAATTAAGTTTAATGGTGTATTGTGTAGATACATGTTTAATAACAACTATAAAACTCAATAGTGAGGCTAATTTTGCTAGTGTTAGTATACTGCGTTTTGGGTGCTGACATGATTCATTCAAAGATTGAATACGAGGAGCCATCACCTTGGTAATCGCAATTCATTAATTATATCACAATTCACACCAACCCATCTAATTTCATGTTAAAAATTCACAACTAAACACCTTCAATTATATCCCTCTTACAATAAGCAGACAGTACTGCTGTTCTGATTGCACGCACTACACCTACTCCCCCGCTAACTACTAATTTAACATTAAAACAACTGCAGATCTAAGACAACGCAGACGATCTGTCTCATCCACGTGTCTAATCATCACTACATCTAATTATATATTGATTGATTCTTGATTAGTGCCAAAAACTCCAACTAAGGATTCCAACACACTAATCAAGAATCAAGATTCAACACTAACTAATTCCTAAAACAAGCCAACGCAAACAAGATGATGATCAAGAGTTAGATGAGTAAGATTGAAAATGAACAAGTTTTGTGTACCAAAAAAACGAACTTCAAGAAACTGCAATCAGCCTCCCAAGCCCATCTCTCATCATCTTCTTGAACTCATCAAAGTTGACCATCCCATCACCATCAATGTCAACTTGCCTGATCATCTCCTGGCAATCTTCAATCTTTTTCCCCTCAACGAATCCCAGAGAAGAAAGCACCAATCCCAGCTCCTCAACCGTGATCAACCCATCTTTGTTCCCATCAAACACATCAAAAGCTTCCCTCAAATTCCCATCTCCCTCCTGCCTCTCCGCCTCTCCGCCACCGCCCTCCATCGACTCGTAAAGCTTGCAGAACTCATCGAAATCTATCAACCCATCTCCGTTGAAATCCACCTTCTCAACCATATCGTCAACGTCTCTCTCTCCTGCACGAATACCCATCTTCTCCAGCGATTCTCTGAGCT
Organism: Lavandula angustifolia; assembly: GCA_028984105.1. Taxonomy (NCBI): domain Eukaryota; kingdom Viridiplantae; phylum Streptophyta; class Magnoliopsida; order Lamiales; family Lamiaceae; genus Lavandula; species Lavandula angustifolia. The sequence continues at coordinate 24,479,796 of CM054815.1, read as the reverse complement.
CAATCTTCGTTATGAACCCGTCGTTGTTCTTGTCGAAAGTCGCAAATACGCCTCTCAGTCTCGGCCCGTCTACGCAGCTTCCGGTGGTCTCCACCGGCGCCGTGGATCTGGGCTTGATCGGATCTTGGTGCGGAGGATGGCGGAAGGATTGAAACCATAGGGCGAGGAATTTCTTGGTTGGCGGGATGGTGGAGATGAGGGCGAAGATGAAGAGGAGAGAGTAGAGGAGGAGTGCGATCATTTTGGGTTTGTTGAAAAGACTTGCAACAACAAACACAAATTCTGGGGAAGAAATGGAGTGCTGAATAAATATGTTAAACGCGTTTGCTGATCCCACAAACCGCGTTAAACTGTCGTAACTGCAAAATACTATGAATTAGTAGTATTTTGTTTTAGTGGAAATTTAAATATATTTGCTATTTTCGCTTTCACTATTTCTTTTCTTTTCGTTTCCCCCTATGTTTCTTTCCTTCTATTTTTTTCATTTTATATATTACGGCCAGAATATTCGAGACCGTATCAAAATTTAAGAAATGATATTAATTTAAGGCTTTTGACAATTTAATTTTGTTTTATTTCTTCATATTATAAATTATAATGTATTTTTTTTTATTATGATAGCATTAAAATAGAAAGATACAAAAGAAACATTACTAATTAAGATTGTGTACAAATTTAATTAAAGTAAAAAGTTCATATACAAAATCAGATTGTTTACAATGTTTGTGATTTACAAGCTACTCAAACTTTATAATTTCGTCATGTACGCTCCCACGTGTGGCTTGGGTCGCCACATCAGCTTTAATTTCATTGAATTATTCGTCGGTGTATAAATTAATAAATATTAAAAATTCATATATTTAGAAAAACATTTTAAAGTTCATGTGCGAAATCAGAATATCTGAAAAGTTCGTGTATTTTGGGCTAATAACCTTTTTAATTTGCAGTTTGAGTGGTTTTTTTTTTCAATTGTTGAAACCCAAAGTTTAACAACAAATATTTTTTTTTAACTCGAATAACTATGTAAGTTAACTATTGGTCAGGGCAGTGGAAAATTCATTGCCCATTGAAATACACGCTTACCATGTTACTTTAATGATTGTGTGAAGCATGACTCAAGATTCTATTCCAAGGAACCCTTTAATTATGGACGATACCAATTTTGTCCCCCGAGGGGCAACTTGGTCTTTTCCAAGCTCATCCATAGGACTACTACATACTCTTACAAATATTTTATTCAAGAATAATATATTAGTTCTAAATTTCATTAATTTTAAAAAGTCAGCTCCCTCAAAGAAAAAACAAAACACTCTAGATGGTTTGACTTCCCTCTTCATTGATTCCAAATATGACTTCCTACTTACTTTTCTATTCCATCCGTTTCAAAAATTTTGTTCACTTTATTTTTTACATGATTTTTAAAGAGAGTTGTTGATTGTGTATAGAATGAAGTAAAGTTGTGGGTCTATAAAAAAAAAATGTGTGTAATAATTTATTAAAAAAAGAAAGTTGATAAATTTTTTGGGACAATCCAAAATGGAATATTGAATAAGAATTTTGGGACGGAATGAATACTATTAAGCATAACTCCAATTCAAATCCTCTATGGACAAAAATATCAAACACCACTTCTCTATTTGAATTGACATTGACTTGGAATGATACTTTTTGAATGTTTCCGAGATGATTTTAGATTAAAGTTGAAGATATTTGTCTCTCTTAAGTCTCAATGGTGGAAAAAATCTAATTTGAAATCCAAAAACAAATTGCTAATTTTTTTGGCATCATAGAAGTTGAAGATTATAAGATTGGGTGAATAAATTATTAAAAATGATTTGCATCCCACATATTATCATGTTCCACATTAGATTTTGGAAAAATGGTATGTTGGGGTCGACTCCATGTAATGTCGGATCAACTTTGAATCTAAATTTATAAAATATACTCACATCTTCTTTCATAGATTTGGATCCACAATTTACCTAGGATATCCCAAGATCCATATCCTTCTCCTTTCTCTTCATCCCTTTCATCTCTCATTTCATATCTTCCACTCTTCTGCTACCACCACCACTCTATCATCGCAGTCCAAATCCAATGGGGTTTGGAAAATGCTAGCCGGAGGAATACTAGCGTTTTTCAAAGCTTACAACATGCGAGTGTTTCAAATGAATGCGATCATTTTTAAATTGGAACAAATTGTATGGTTTAGGTATAGTATAAGTTGATTTCAAAATTATGTATGATTTGGATTGAAAGACCTCATATGGGGTCATCCTCAAAGAGACTTAGTTTTAGCAAAGGCCTATCACTGAATCGGTGGGGCTCTCACCCAAAATAGTTAGATTTACTCCATATTTTTTCAAAAATTGTTATAGTAAACCTCCATACAGTAATATCATCGGGAATGGAGAAAAATATTACTATAGGAAGATTATTAATAAATAGAGGTTTACATATAAAAAAATATAATGTGTTAAAAATAACTAATATACATTATGTAGCACTTGAAAAGGTTTATTCATGTTTTAATGCGCTATTTTGAAAAATATATAAATACATTAATATAGAAGAATAAATGTATGTACGTCATTCATGAGCATACATTGTGTATGTATTAAATTATAAGATCAATTCAATATGTACATAAGTAATGTAGAAAATCTATATGTACATTGTAACGCCCCGACCCCCACGAAGGATCACAGAGGTCGAGTCGCTACGGAAGAACAATTTAAAATACATTTTCATACATTTAATCGAAATTCTGGAAAGTCCTTCATCTTAAAAGCAACTTGTTATAATTTACTCGCAGAAGATCGGTTTGGTTTTGAAGCATTTAACATAAATACGGAAGCGTACTGAGTCTTAAGTAAAACTAAAGCATAAATATCTTTTAACAGTATTTCAAAAGTTTCAAAAGGATAGTTTCGAGCGTGACAAAAGCATGATTAACCATTTTCCGAAATTACAAAAGATCCAGTCATCAACCCCCTCCTCAGCCCGTCCCCGTCGCCCTTGCCGCTCAACTCGAAAACATTTTAAAAACGATTTGGGGCCGAGTACTAATGTACCCAGTGGGTAAAGCGGTTTGAAACACGTTTAAAAACAGGTTTATCCATGCATGAGGTATGACTTGGAGGGTTTTAAAAAGGAAACTGCTCCAAGCATACAAAACATATTAGGTGCACACATCTGTATCACATTTCCTGTTACTTCTACCATATCATTCATAAATTGGGCCTTGGCCCTCGAGTCGAAACTCGAGGGGTCCCTCATAAATTGGGCCTTGCCCCCCGAGTCGAGACTCGAGGGGTCCCTCATAACATGTTAGCATCCGGTACACAAGGGGATCGGTCGTTGTGCTACTAACATCATACATGTACGTACTTTCTTGATAACCCTCATCTAGCGTGTTAGGCCAGATGAGAGCCTCGATCGATCTATCACGTAGAAGCATTAAACAGGTAAATGCACAAAAACTTTCATGGATAAACATAGTTCATAGAGCTTAATAACTCAAGATAGATTTTTAAGAAAATATTACCCACCTCGAAAATCACCGATTTGAGTTATTCGAAATCCCGACACTTGGGGCTATAGCTCTTCCACAAAGGTTCCTACAATCATATTCTAAGTATTAACGTCCGGAACTAACAGAAAATGTACAACTCGTGATCTATAGGCGACACCTAGTCGGCATTTGGTTAGACTAGGTCATGGTTCTACTCCGTCAAATTTGGTGCAAAAAGGTCCTATTTGCATGAATTATAAAAATCATGTTATCGCACCATAATTTCCAATACTTTACATGAATCTTCCTTCATGAGTTTAGTTTATTTAGAAATTGGTTTCACGACAAAATAACAAGCCGTTTAGGAGTTATTATCTAAACATCGTTCGCTGTCCAAATTGGGGCAGATTCTGCCTCGCTATAGTCTAGCCGACGAATGAGGGGTCAAACATGCTCCAAAAATTATGAAACTTCACGAAAGTTAAGGGGACATGCATGCCGATATCATATTAAAATTTCAATCAAGGTTGATGAGCGATGAATCCAAAGAAGACAGAGTACTGAACGCGAAATTTCCTAATACCGAAACATGATTTCGATCGACAACCGAAAGTTCACAATAAATTGATCTTGCATGCGCCGTTCTAAAATATGAAAGAAAATATGTTCGCATGGATCTACGAGTATAGAACATTTAGAAAAAGGAATCAAGTCAAAATTGAAATCGTGGAGCGAGATATAATTATTTTACCGAGCTCTATCACAAAAGCATGCATCCTAGACAGTTTAAAAGTAAAAATCCGTTAAAAATATAAATACTCAACCACAAATTACCAAATTTTACCAATCGTTACAGAACATCCTAAAACTAACATTTATGATTTTTATGGGATTTTCGGAATACTACAAAGTCATATTTTAGAGGGAGAAACTCACGATCCGTAGAGAAAAATCTCAGGATAGATTCTGCCTATTTCCCATATATCCAAATCGAGCTTGTTGAATTATTTTATCATTATAATAGAATCCAACTAGATCTAATGCCGAATGTATAGATTTATCACAGTGGGAAGTCCTTTGTATGCACCAAGGAACCACACACACTAGGCGAGAGGAAACATGCAAATGACCGGGAGAAGGTAAAATGATCCGAATACTCCCTGACCAAAAGTACGCACATGCAACTACTCCTTATAAATTTTCACTCTTAAGTCTGAAACCTAGACTATGAAATTATAGATTTTGAATATTTACAGCCTCAGACAAAAGATCGAGAGTTAGTAGGGATGATTTCTTACTTGCAGATCTATTCATGCACTACCCATTTCTTCCCATCTCTTCTAATCCTTTACTAACACGAATATACCTTCTTAACACCTATCGATCTAAATATGCAACTCATTGTCGAGCTACCCACTCATACAAGGCCGTGCTGTTACCAAAAGAAATCATGCAAACAACTTCGCCGATACATGCAGGACGAAAATCCAAGAGAAAAGTTGCATTCAAAACTGTATTGCTATAAAGGAGAGGAGAGCTTCATGAGTCTAGGATTCTTACCCACTCCGAATCCAAGATCCAGAGAAGCAGTTTGAAATCTATACCCATATTTTAACCGCAGTCATCGTGACTTTCCACGACAGCGAGCGAGCGGACGGCACTGGAATAGCTTGAATGTTTAGAGAAGTTGAGATTTGGAACACCGTTTCAGAGAGCGAACGAGGGGATTTTCTTGTGGTGATATGAACAAGGTAGTGGGCTCAAATGGTTGATTAAAATGAGATGGTTTGTTTGGTTGTTGGCTCCGCGTGGAAACACTCAGCTGCCGCGTGTAGAAATGCTGCTTCCAAGTGGAGAAATGGTTCTCTTAATAATTCCTTGCATTGATTTTTACTAGAAGAATGAGCCCGGTTGTTTGCCACAAAAGAGTCACAAGTCTTTACCTTATTACCGATTTCGAAAGGTTAAAGTCGAAAGATTAAAGTTTAATTCTAGAAGTTAATTAATTAATAATCGGCCCTCTCAAGAGATATGGAAGGAAATTCTCAAGGTGATATAGTATCATACTTAATATCTCGATTCTATGGTGGCGAAATATGAGAGGTTAGTACTTCGTAAGAACTCCATATGTTGTTATTGACTAAGTACTCACTATAATAATAATATTAATAGTAATAATTATTCTGATGATACTATTCAATCATCCTAAGATAGAGATACAAAAATACGGGTTATTACATACATTCATATGTACCCCTTCATATTCCAAAAAAATATGAATTAAACTAAGGTAATTGTGCTAAATAGTTACTACGAGCACAAAATAAGTAACCCAAATCACTAAATTAAAGTTAAAAAGTTAAAAGATGCAATATTAAAACAAAAAAAAAATCAAGTTAATTTTACAAATAATTTATGTAAGTAATTTATGTCATCTTGAGTTTATGATAAATAGTTAAATAAATCTCAACATTTTATGAATATGTTTATAATTTAATGTATTTTATTACTATATGGAGGTTAATTTGTTAAGGATGTACCTAAAAAAACATTTAATATTACAATATAGAGTTTATTATTATTTATAACTGGTTCCGAGTTGGGACCATGATTATTTATTACTATAAGAAAGCTATTACTATACCGAGTATTACTATATGGAGATTTTACTGTATTTTCTGTATCCGTTATCTTGATTAAGTTCAATTTTAAGCTATTAAACTATGAAATAATTCACTTTTAGTAGTTTATAAAAGGGTCATTTGTCTCAAAATACACGAACTTTTGTCAAATTCCCGTTTTGCACACGAATTTTAAAATTTGCATGCACAAAAATACATGAACTTTCGATTTATTTGAAATTACACATGAGTAAAAAATCACGCGAAATCAAAGCTGACATGACATTTTCCGATATGAAGTGTTTGTACATGTGGCAGTCCAGTTAACATCGAACCAAAAGTCTGAAATCTATTATTCTTGAAAATACATAAATTTTGTAATAATTCCCATTTTGCACGTGATCTTTTAATTTCATTTAAATTTTTACATAAACTTAGAATTTTATTTCAATTTGTAAATAGAGTTTGAATTTCATTTAAATTTTGTTATAGAAATAAATGTACTATTTATATGGAGCGTGTCGATTCAAAGAAATTCGTAAACTAATAGATATAGTTATCGAGTCCAATATTTTTTTTAATGTGGGGTATGTTGAGATTGAATTTTTATGGAATACCCCACATTAAAATTTCTTGGACTCGACAATTATATTCGTTAGTTCTACAAATGTCTTGGAGTCGACACACCCCATATAAAATGCACCATTGTTTCCATAACAAAATTTAAATGAAATTCAAATTTTAATTACAAATTTAAATGAAATTCAAAATTTTTGTCCAAAACGGGATTTATTTCAAAGTTTGTGTATTTAAAAGATTAAAAAATTTCACACTCTAAATTGAACATGTAAGTCATATGATTTTATACAAGCACAAAGATTTGTGTATTAAATTAAATATTTGATTTATTTTATATATAAATTAACATAATTCTATGTGTGGGACCTCGAACACTTATTTTTCTTAGGAAATAATTAATTTGAGATATTTTAATTTTGATCATTTTATTGTCATGAATTATTAAAAATATATATTTTTGCAAGAATAATATATTAACTACTAATCAATGACTTTTTTTTTGAAATTAACAATTAAGTATCTTCTATACTGAATTAAATTATTTTTAACGAGAAATAAAATTTGCAAAAGCTATTTCACCAAGTTTTAAATGAATTGTGAATAATGATATGAAAATAAATTTTTTAACCTAAAATAATATTACTATCTAGGGCTGTCAAAACCAAATCTGAATTTGGTTAATACGGAATTCCTAAAAATCGATATTGGAATACCCGAACTATCGACCTTAGTAAACAGTATGTAGCTTAATCGAAACCGCTACCGTATTAACTAAGGGAGCGTTTGGTAAGAGGGTTCGGAAGAATCGGTATGAAGCCTAAAAATGCTGTTTGAATAAAGACTATTAGAATCAAAAGTTTGGAATGATATCCAAAATTTTATGAATCCTTATTTCCTGATTCTCTACCATTTTCAAAAATTTCATTTTTTATTTTTTCATTATTCATTTTGCATTGTTTTTCGGTTTATCTTTTTTTTTTTCCTACTTTCATTTTTTTCTTTTTTTTTATTCTTTCATCTTTTCTTTATTTCTTTATTTTATTTTTCAATTGTATTTTTTAATTTTTCTTTATTCATTATCCATTTTCTATATTCTTATTTTTTTATTCTTTTTTTTTATTTATACTCCTCTTACAAATTAATGATAAAATTAAAAATTTCTATAAAAATAAATGTATACTGATGTTCATGAATTTGAAAAATTAAACCCAACATATATTATATTGGAATAATTCACTTCGTTCCAAAACTGGAGGGAATTATTTTGAACTTATTCCAAACTACGAACTAACGTCCCTAAAATTATCAAATTTAATTTAGGGCACATATTCCTTCCCGATTCGCAGGACAGTAAGTCACCAGACTCACCGCAACTCGCAAGTCACAACCGCCCGCAGCCGCCCCTTCCCGCTTTCCGTCTTCAGCCCAGCAATCCCGAACCGCCGCCACCCTCCCCGCGTACGGCGGCACGCCTGCACCGCCTGTTAGCCACCCTCCCCTGACCCCTCCGCCACGCCGTAAGCACTAAGTCGCACGCAGCCCCTCGGCCCTCCCCCTCTGCGGCAAGTTTAAGTCCGAAATACTCAAATTAGAATAGGTCGCCGACTACATCATCATCTTCTGCCCCCTTGCTGCCGTACACAAGGTGGGTTTTCTTTCTGTATAACCCCAATTTTTGTTTCTTAATTTATTGTGGCAAATTGTCAATTTATATGATTCTATCAATTTTAAAGTTTGTTACTGTATATGAGTATATATAATAGGAAATTGAAGGAATAGGGAGAACCGGAGGAATCATGTGAATTAGGTCAAGATATTTTTGTAAAATTGCTAAAAAAGAAAACACTTTTGGGATATTTGTTTAGGATTAATGTTGGAAGTATGCATAAAAGAATCAAGATTTATCATTGATGAATGTAATTCGTGATTGGAATGGATGTTAATCAGCTCAATGAAGCCTTAGAATTAGTCTGATCACATTCAGAGACACATTTTTTTTCTGTTTTTGTGGTATAACCGAATACCGATTTCAGTTAACCGAGGCTTTGGGATGCATTTTCTGACTTTTTCGGGATCGGTTAACCGATAACCGTATCGATTACACTGATCCTGAACCGACCGACAGCCCTAAATTATTACTATCTAAAAAAATAAAAATAGTGGCCCCCAATATTTTGGGGCCCGGCCCGATCGATCATGCTCGCCCGCCTGCCCTTAGGGCCGGGCCTGGGTCCGGGTATGGTTAATTCCCAAAATATTGGTTGCTTAAAGTTGCAGCTAGAACCTTAACTTCACATTCTAAAAATTTCAGGTATTTCAACAGAGTGAAAGATGTCAGTCATGCTGGTAACGAGTTTGGGAGACATGGTGGTGGATTTGTTCACTGACCGTTGCCCCCTGACCTGCAAGAATTTTCTCAAACTGTGCAAGTAAATCATTTATTTTTAGTTTACTTCCTGGTTCATACATATGCAAAAGATTTTGTAGTTTGTATTTTCATCTGGCATGTAAAATTTTTATATCTCATATCATTGAACTCTAAATCAACCACTCACGCAGGAGTGAGAAATACCAACTAGAATATCATGATTGGGCTTAAATTGATTCAGTTTCTATTATTTTAAATCCTTGCATCTACACGGAGTTGTTCAATGTGCCTTCAAATAGCTGATGGAATTGCACACATGAAACTGATGTTCTTGAATACCCTTTGTTTTCGATCAATTGCTCGAGTGAAGCACATCTAGATCAGACTTTCTCAGATGCATTCTTGGTCTTGTAGCATGTAGGGTTCAGTTTTTCCATTTCCTGTATGCTTCACCCAATCTATTGTTTGAGCTACCTTTCACTGCCGAACATTATAGTTTTACATTTCAAATCTGTAAAAAATGAATTTAGTCTTCATTATCATCCTTTACGAATTAAATCCTTCATCCTTCCCTGGATTTACTGGTATAAACCCTTTTTATGGAGAATATATTCAATAACTTTTTAGCTTAACTTGATTTTCCAATTGCAGAATCAAGTACTACAATGGATGCCTCTTTCACACAGTACAGAAAGATTTTACTGCACAGACTGGTGATCCTTCTGGTACGGGATCTGGTGGTGATTCTTTGTACAAGTAAGAAATTTTGTAGGATGACAATATGGTCTTTCAGCTTATATTTATATATGTGCTCCTCGAATTATAATGTGCTTTTTTTTTTCTCGTGCATGAACTCTCATAACCTATAATTTCAGATTCTTATACGGTGACCAGGCTCGTTTTTTTGGCGATGAAATACATTTGGATGTGAAGCATTCAAAGATCGGGACTGTAGCCATGGCTAGTGCTGGGGAAAATCTGAATGCTTCTCAGGTGCAATTTCTTCATATATTATTGTTTGTAAGAAATTATTTCTTTCAGACTACATGATGATCCCCTTTCCATGAATGCTTTTTCTCTAATGTGTCTGCATCATTCTTTTTCCTGTCAGTTCTATATCACATTACGTGAAGATCTTGATTACCTGGATGGCAAACACACCGTGAGGCCTCTGATCTATAGCCCCTTCCACATCATTCCGTTTATATACATTTTCTACATCCTGTATTACCTATTTATTATAATATAGATAGATGTGGCCTTTTCTCTCTTGATTTAAGGTGGAAGAATAAAATAGAAGGTGACGACAAGGATTCGTTTGCTATATGTTTTTGTACATTTGCAGTGCTCTTCTTTTGTAGTTCTTTTGGTATAAAAAGTTTCCAGATATTCTGCTTTTTGTTAACAAGTTTATCTGGAAAAACTGTGCTATGTTTCCAAAGCTAGAATCCAATAGAAACATTAATAAAAATGTTAATAAGATGACAGAAAGGTGTTATGTACAATTTTATAAGCTATAATCTATCTCCCTTTAGACTTCTCCATGAGTTCAACCTTGAGCACTAGATAACTGGTGGTTCACAATTGTTATATAAGGCTTATATGCCACAACATTTTTTATTGGATGCTTTAAATAATAGAGATGTTTAAATTCTTGAAAAGGGACTCCTTTTCATCATATAAAACACACAACATCAATTAAGAAGCTCTGTCTATTTGTGTTGTTATTACTATTGTAATTGTGATTGGAAGGTGTTCGGAGAGATTGCTGAAGGTCTGGAAACGCTTACTAGAATAAATGAAGCCTATGTGGATGATAAGAACAAACCCTATAAAAACATCAGGTCAGATTTATGTTACTGCTTGAAATTTCAACTGTTTCAACTATTTGAGTAATTCTTTTATCTTCATCCTCTTCTTTAACCATTTCAACTGAGCAGGATCAAACACACTTATGTACTAGACGATCCTTTTGATGATCCTCCCCAGCTAGTTGAGTTAATTCCGGATGCTTCACCCGAAGGAAAACCAAAAGATGAAGTAATGAATTATTTTACATTTTTTCTTCCATTGCAACCTTTAGCTCACTATGAATGTTTCTAGAGATGGTTTATAATGAAAAGTCTATTAAATTTCTAGAGGTCATGTAGATTTGAAACTTTTAATTAAGTATTTGAAGGGTGACCATTCTTTTGAATCATTCTTCAACTTAGGAACTTAACTCACTTACATTTATCCCAATCTTATAAGCCTGAAAAAAGAGAATATAGATGCATGTTACGATGTAGCCTTTATCTGGTTAGTTTTGGTCCTTGTGCTGACTAGGGTGATTTAAAGAAAGATCCATGTTTTATTTCCCAAGCTAAAAACTTTGGTAGATCTCATACTCTCTTTTATCTGATCTTTCATCATCTCTTCTATTGTTCTAATTTATTAAACTCTACTTTACTAAAAAACTATACTGTGCAGTCACTTCGATTATTATTGTAACTTTACTCGTGATTTCTATCTTTTTACTGTATTCTATGACTTATATATGCAAAAAAATAAATAAATGTAGGAATTACGTACAGTTGGTTTGCTTGACGGCTTTGTGATTGGTAATATGTTTAGGTTGATGATGATGTGAGACTGGAAGATGATTGGATCCCTATGGATGAACAACTTGATCCGCAAGAGCTTGAGGAGGTGCTGCGTGAAAAGGATGCTCTTTCTCGTGCAGTAGTACTAGAGACCGTATGGATTCTTCTCTCTGATCAGCATTTACTATTTCACTGAGAACTGCAACATAGTTATAGATACTGGCAGGCCTTTCTAGTGTAGCATGCTAATTTATGTCACAGATAGGGGACATTCCTGAAGCTGAGATAAAGCCTCCTGATAATGTGCTGTTTGTTTGCAAATTGAATCCAGTAACTGAGGTAAAAGACAATGCAGAGCCAAATGCTTTAATTTATGCAGGAAATTCTCTTAAGATTGACCTCAATTGAAGTTGTCTGATATTGTACTTTCTTCTATATGTAGGATGAGGACTTGCATACGATCTTTTCTCGCTTTGGAGTTGTAACATCGTGAGTTTTTTAGCGCTGGAGTTATTTTATCATCTTGTTGTTACAGTTTATTGATTTACTCCCTTTGTTTCTTATCACTTAAATCGGCATTCACAGTGCTGAAGTTATTCGAGATCACAAAACTGGGGACAGTTTGTGCTATGCTTTTATAGGTGAGCTTGCTCTTCCAATGGATATAATTTTATGATCTTTATATTTTTATCAGGGTAAACAAATACTTTGCCCTTATGGTTTTTATTCCTAAGTTACTTTTTACTGCACCTTGTTTATATGGTTCTTATTCCTCAATCATTTTTCTGTGGATTAATTTTTGTATAGTTTTAGTATAGTTTGTTTTAAAAAAATGTGTGGTTTTGTATTGTCGTTGCTGCTATTGATCGATCTTCTCTGCTTGCAGAATTTGAGGACAAAGATGCCTGTGAACAAGCATATTTTAAGGTATATTTAGTAACTTTCAGAACCTGATATTGGGATTTAGGCAAGAAGATCCACTAATTTTAATCTGATTTGTGTCTCTTTTCATTATATATCAGTTGGTTCTTAGTAGTCTGCTTTTAGTAGTCAATTGTTATTCTCCAGAGTAGTTTCATCATATTTTCTATTGCGATATATGATTAGGTGATATTCTAGTGTCGCATGTTATGTCATGGTCTTCATTTTGTCCTTGCATGTTTCTTGCACCGTACGTCTCAATTACCATCTTATACATATCTTATGCTTAAGTGGCCCTATTCTGCAAGCCATGAAGCTTACCCAATTGAACAAAAGCCTACTTTCTTTTGATCTTGCGGACAAATTTATTACATTATATTTTTTACACTATCCTCCATTTCATCGAACTTTTTAAAATACTTTGTGGACTCATCTTCTCCTGAATGGCCCCAATCGTTTCACCTTCCTATGAAATTTGATTATGTTTCTATGTTTGTGCATGTTCATATGTAAATATCACTGTAGTTACTTCAGATTAAAGTGTTGAGTTTGCTGCTGATGTGTATAATTCTTGCAAATGGTAAATGGATGTAAGTCTCACGTACTAGGTAAAATCAAGAGGGTTCACATTTAAAGTAAAGTTTTATTCTCGTAAAACTGCTCTGTGATTGCTTGCCTCATCTGGTCTGTTGTTTAGAGCCAAATGTTGCTGTATTTGCAGTTATTATCTTTACTATTTGCTTAAAACATCAGATTACTACCTTTGGTACTTCATTTTGCAATATTGACTAGTCCTAACTCAGATGGACAATGCTCTTATCGATGACCGGAGGATACATGTTGACTTCAGTCAAAGTGTTGCAAAGCTATGGTCCCAATATAAAGGCAAAGGTCGAATGGGAGGAGGTAATGGTTTGTTTAGTCCCTTCTATTTCTGCTGTGGGCTGTGTGGGTTTTTCATAAACATGACTTTCTGTTTCTCTGATTAGTGCAGTTGAGTTCAACAAAAAGCTTGATTGAAAAATGGCTTGTAGTCTCCATTTGATTTTTCTCGTTTGCTAATTCATATTGCAGGAGCTGGGTGCTTCAAATGCGGTTCTCTTGATCACATTGCTAAGGACTGCACTGGGGATCCCACTACCAGACAAATGCATTCTAAATACATGCTGAAAGATGACAATACTCAACGTGGTGGAGATGGAAGCACAAGGTAGTCTTGTGAAATGCAACTGGGACTTTTCTGTAAATAAACGCTCCGAAATCTCACTTTTTCATATGTTTTAGGTATGAAATGGTTTTTGATGAAGATGAGGATGAAGGACCAAGACATAGTAAGAGAAAAAGAGATCATAAAGATGAACAGCATGATGAAAAGCGGCCTAATAAACAGCATGAATATAAACCTAAATATGAGGATGAAAGGAGAGGGTACATACATAATGGGCAGAGACGACATGGAAGAAGTAATGACAGGGAAATGAACAGGGGAGGAGCAAAAGAAAGAAGTAATGGCAGGGAAATGAACAGGAGAGGAGCGAAAGACTACGTGGATAGAATATATTCGAGTGATGAAAGAAGAAAGGATGCAACTTCGCAGAATAGCCGAGATGAGAGAGAGCATAGAAGTAGGCACTGTAGTGGAGATGATCGTCGAGATAGGAGGGACCTCAAGGAGCATGAAAGGAACCATGGAGATGATGCTGGCTATGGATACAAGAGGGATGGAAGTAAGTATGAAAAGAAGCTTGTCGATGATGCTGGTGAGATTAAGAGAAGTGACAATGGGAATAACAGGGACAGAGATCGTGTTCGTGATGATGATTACGGTCATAAACGCAGAGGTGAAGAGAGACACTCTGATAGAAGAAGGTCTAGAGGTGATGATAAAAGAAGCTCTAAACGTGACGATTATTGAGATCGTGGTACAAGGGAGGCACTGAGTTGAGAAAGATCTCCACCCCATTTTTTGTGTGGGTTAACTGGTTTGCTTCTCATTGTAGACTATGTTATGAAAATCAAAACACTGCAGTTGCTGCAGAATGCAAAATCACAAAATACAGCTTGAAAATTGGAGCATCACTATTATTTGATGAATTTAAGTGATAATGTCAAGGCAGCTAAACAAAGGCAAAAATAGCTGTGTTTGCTTACAAGTTGAGGTGCTACTTAGACAGTGGTTTCCTTTTATTGTGCAACAAAACCCTTGTCCCATGTGAATTTATGGAGTCTATAAATAGATAATCTTAAGCTAATTGGATCAATTGCTAAATATAATTATAATTAAATGTCGAAAGATAAATTTTATTTATTTTTGATCAATTTAAGTTTTAATTATTTTAAATGCAATGAACATACTTTTTATTTTTTATTATCAATTTTAAGTTTTACTTGTTTTAAATGCAATGAATATACTTTTTATTTTATTTTTATCAATTTTAAGTTTTTGTTATAAACTATATGAAATGAGAGAATAATAGAGAAAACGGAAAATAGATATGTCTTATTATGAGGGTGGAGACCTCTATTTATAGAGTACAAGATGAGCTTTTGGGCAAACACAAGATGGGTTAATGAGCTGCTAGGGTTTATATATGGTCAATCTATATACGGTAAATATTATTTACAACACTCCCCATTAATTGACCATCCTTAAATAGAAATTGCTGCTTCGTTAAAACCTTACCAGAAAAACAATTGGATAAAAACTTGTCTAATGAAAAAGAGTACAACTCCTCCCCCTCAAAATAATCATTGTAAATCCTTGAATCGGCGCATGTCGATCTTGTGTACCAACTTCTTGAATGTTGACGTCGGTAGTGCCTTTGTGAATAAGTCTGCTAGATTATCACTCGAATGTATCTGTTGGACGTCGATATCGCCATTCTTTTGAAGTTCATGTGTGAAGAAAAACTTGGGAGAAATATGCTTTGTCCGATCGCCTTTGATGTAACATCTCTTCAATTGCGTGATACAAGCGGCATTATCTTCATATAACGTCGTTAGATTGTCCTTTGAAGAAGCCAATCCGCACGACTCTTGGATATGACTTGTCATATTCCGTAACCACACGCATTCTCGACTTGCTTCATGGATTGCAATTATTTCAGAATGATTTGAGGATGTTGCAGTCAAGGTTTGCTTAAAGGACTTCCAGGATATATCAGTTCCTCCACGTGTAAAAACATAGCCAGTTTGTGACTTGACTTTATGTGGATCGGATAAATAACCACCATCTGCATACCCTACTAGAGAATAATCAGAACCTTTTGAGTAATATAATCCAAGGTCAATGGTACCCTTTAGATAATGTAGAAAGTGTTTAACACCATTCCAATGTCTTAAAGTGAGTGCAGATCTATATCTTGCGAGAAGATTTACAGAAAAAGATATATCAGGTCTTGTGTAATTAGCTAAATAAGTCAATGCTCCGATTGCACTAAGATATGGTACTTCAGGACCAAGTATCATTTCACCGTTTTCAATAGGTCGAAATGGATCTTTATGCATATCAAGTGTTCTAACGACCATTGGTGATGATAATGGATGTGCTTTATCCATATAAAACCGCTTTAAGACTTTTCCTGTATATGAGGATTGATGAACAAATAGTCCTTAAGAGACATGTTCAATTTGCAAACAAAGACAAAATTTTGTCTTTCCTAAATCCTTCATCTCAAATTCATTTTTCAAGTATTCAGTAGTTTTATTGAGCTCTTCAAGAGTCCCAATTAAATTCAAATCATCTACATAAACTGCTATCATTGCAAATCCATTGTTTGTTTTCTTAATGAAAACACAAAGGCAAACATCATCATTTTCGTACCCTTCTTTCAAGAGATACTCGCCGAGTCTATTATACCACATACGACCAGACTACTTCAACCCATACAACGACTAGGACTGTGCAACGGCCGGTTCGGTCGAAAAACCGGGCCGAAATTTTGGTTAACCGATAATTCGGTTTCTCCGATTGTCTGACCGAAAACCGGACCGAAATTGATCGGTTCGGTCCGGTTTGTTGACCGAAAATTTCGGCCGGTTTCCCGGTTCGGCCGAATTGACCATTTTTTTTTTTTTTTTTTTTTTCGCACATGATACATTGATACTATCTTGTTAGTTTTTTAAATAATTTAAACAATTACAGCTAAGTTTGTAAAGAGAAATCATCCTCTGTTTCATCATCCAAAATTGTTGAAACAATAAACGGACATGATGACAAACATGCATCTAATTCCATTTTGTTCATAACCTATAATATAGTCTAAGGAGTCCAGTAATCATGTAGAACAAATGAAACAGACATAATGCACGCTTTGCGCAGACAAATGAAGAAGACATATGATATGAAGCAGACATAATGAAGCCGACATCTATACAGACTACAATGTTTTAAAAACCTGGAGGGAGGAGAGAGTCGAGACTCGAGAGGCGGCTGGGGAGACGAAGACGGCGGCTGGAGCTGGAGGCAACACTGCTTTGCGCAGCAGGGGAGACGTAGACGGCGCTGCTTTGCGCGCGCGAGGAGGCTGGAGGCGCGCTGCGCAGCAGGGGAGAAGATACCGCCGGCCGCCGAGGTCAGAAGAGACGATAGCAGCAGCCAGCAGTGCCGCTGCCGCAGTGGAGACGAAGACGAATGGAATGGGAGGGGAGAGTATGGAACGGGTCGTGGCTTATGCTTGCAGTGAGGTGAGAGATCAGAAGGGTTTTTCCTTTTTGAGTTTTGATTGATTAATGTATTATGTATTTTTTTTTAAAAAAAAAAATACTCCCTCCGTCCCGCTATTTGTGGCTCACTTTCCCAAAAGGGGTGTCCCGTTATTTGTGGCCACTTTCCTAATTTGGTAAAAAAATATTATCATATCTTCTACTCTATCATATTCTCTCCTACTTTATTACATTTTCTCTCTTACTTTATCATCATCTCTCTCATACTTTCTCATTATCTTACACATCTTCTCTCTCATACTTTATCATCTACTCTCTCTCTCATACTTTATCATCTACTCTCTTAATTCCCGTGCCGAAACCAATTGAGCCAGAAATAACGGGACGGAGGGAGTAATAAATTCGGTTTTCGGTTCGGTTCGGTATTTTCGGCCGAAAAAACTGAATCAACCGAAAACCGAAAACATTCTACCAATTCGACCGATAACCGGACCGAAAAATTTCAATTCGGTTCGGGTTCGACCGAATTAATTCGGTTCGGCCAGTTTTGGCCGGTTCGACCGAACAGTGTACAACCCTAACAACGACTTTTGTAGTTTAATTGAAAACATGCTTTTGGGTTTTGACTTATATACTTCAGGTAATTTAAATCCTTCTGGGATTTTCATGTATATGTCACTATCTAGTGAACCATATAGATATGCAGTTACTACATCCATTAGGCGCATATCAAGTCTTTCTAACACAACTAGACTCATCAAAAATCTAAATGTAATCGCGTCAATTACTAGAGAGTATGTTTTTTCATTATCAATTCCCGATCTTTGAGATAAACATTGTGCTACGAGTCTTGCTTTGTATCTCGTAATTTCATGGTTTTCATTTCTCTTTCGAACAAAGACCCATTTGTATCCTACATGGATAACATTTTCCGGAGTTTGAACTACATGTCCAAATGTTTTCCGGCTTTCAAGGGAATTTAGTTCACCTTGTATGGCTTCTTTCCACTTTGGCCAATCATATCTAGTTTGACAGTCTTTAACAGACCGCGGTTCATGATCCTCATTTAGAACTTCAAGAGCCATATTAAAGGCGAATTTATCGTCTACGACAAGTTGAGCCAGTCTGAACCCAGAATGTGGAAAAAGAAGAAAAAAATTTATGCCACGGGAAAAAATACATATGAAATATTCAGAAAAAAAATGTGGCAGAGAAAAAAAAAAGAAAAAAATGGTGTATAGAATAATTGTAGCATTTGTGCGAAATTGTTAAGTGGTAGGATGTTTTGAACTTTTGTATTAATTGCACAAGTAAGTGAGTTTGACATGCATAATATTGAATTGTAATTTTGATGGAGCTTAGTACCCCTAGGACCCTTACCAACATCAATTTGTCTAAGTCCTAAGCCCCATTACAACCTAATGAGAAAGACCTCCTTGATATTGCTATTGTGACGATCTCTTATCGTGATTGCGTGGATTTATTTTCTTGAGTGGCTTGAACCGGACCTAGATTAGTTGAGTGATGAGCGAACCTTGAGGAGATCCACATTGTTTAGATTTTGTCCAAGTTGATATATGTGTGCCTAGTTTCGAAATTTGCAGTCCACTTGTTTGATGAGAGCATATTTGCATGATTTGATTTGTTTGGCTAGTTAATTGGTGTTGAGAATTTTGGATTGATTGGTGCTGCTTCATGTCGTCGTTTTTCATGTTTTTGTTTTGAGTCCGTGTGTTTATTTCGTGTCTTAGTTTTGTCCGTGTCATTGTGTCCTTGTTATGTAGTGTCTTTGTTTTCCTTGAGTCTTTTATTTGTGTTATGAGTCTTGGGGATTGACCGAAATAACTAAGTACTTATCTTTTGTCTCTCCTTATACTCGAGGGCGAGTATAAATTAAGTGTAATGATATTTGATGAGTCGTTTTCGTACTTAGTAATTTCTGGCCGAAAAGTGCGTTAATTGGCCAACCGGTGCACTCGCAGTGGTGAAAAATGCAGGTTTTAGGTGCTGACGTGGCATGATGACGAGGATAATATTGGGCGATTTTTGATGATGAAAAGGCACGGAATTGATGACGTGGGCGCGGATTTGTTGAGAAGGAAAGAATCTTGAAGATATTTTGTGGTTGATAAGGAAAGATATTATTTCCTTATCTATCCAAATCTCTTTCCTTATCAAAGAAGATTTGACCTAGCTTGGAGAGGAATAAAAGGAGGAGTATATAAAGAGTTGAAGGAGGACGAAAATGATACAACCTCGAAGCCTTGAACACGCCTTCAACCCGATCACACATTCTTGCCGTTGCTCCCTTCCGACCGAGAAAACCGTCGCCGCCGCCAAAGATCATTTCCGCCGTAGCCAACCGCCGTCGAAGACCACCGAACCAAATCCGACTTCCGTAGTTCATAGTTGAAGAAGAAACATCCTTTAATTTCCGTCGTTTGATGCTTTTAAATTTCGTAGTTGAATTCTAGTTTTAATTTCCATTCGTAGTTAATCGTTTTCGTATGAACATAATATTTACGTTTGAACATTCATTGCTATTTTAATTCAAGTTTTAATTTCATTTCGTAGGTTTAAATATTCTGTTATTTCGTGCCTTAGTTATTTTAATTTTCGTTCATGCTAGATCTAGGGTTATTCATGTCTAAGTTTCTATTCTGTAAACTGTCCCAATTGCCCAACCGAAGCGTCTGCATGAGTAGCTAAACTTTTTAGGGTCCAACAGAATGTAAATGCACACGTGAACAGTACATGAGGCTTAGGTTTGAATAATTAATCAAGAGAGTTTCAGGTTAATTCTAAATTAATTAATCTGGCTAGTAATTTAGGCTTGATCACCCTAGGTTGCGCAGTCTGTAGCTAACTTAGTACTTCCATCGTTTCTCGTGGAAAAAGGTTAGGTAAATAGCAAAATTATTCATTAGGATAATTGGATTAAACCGATAGGAGACTATTAGATACCCAACATACGAGTAGGCTCCTATACTAGGCTCCCTTAGTTCGATAAAGTTGTCTAGCTATTAAATCTATTGATTGCCCAACAACGTAGGTTGTAGCTAAGTTAGGAAAGTAGCCGTTTCGATGCCCAACATGACAGTTACTGACTAAGTAAGTGGGAGTGAGGGTTGTGTCAGTTTAATTACGGCAATCTATAACTAGTAGATTCTTGAGATTAATTCATATTAAGTGCCTAGGATTGGAATTACGTGTATGTGAATATTCTGTTGGACCTGTCTTTCAATTGCCCAGTTCATACAGTTTATTTTCAGTTTTCAGTTTTTATAATTTCTTTCAGTTTTACAATTTCTTAGCTTAGATTAAAAACCCAAAATTTACGTGGTTGCTAACCAAAACCATAGATAAGTAGAAAATAAAGTGTCTAGTCATCCGTTCCCTGTGTTCGATACCCTGTGAACTATAATGATATAATTCTCAAATTTTGCAGGATTATTTGGTGCAATACAGTGATCACCAACTGTTTTTCTGTCATTTTTGACACGTGGCTAGGTCCCCTCCAACGGATCTTTTCATGAGTTAATACTATAAATAGAGATCGATCTTCAAACGTTGAAGACAGTGGGAACAAAAAGCATTCAAGCTCTAGCAATCTCAAAGCAAACCCATCGAAGAACTCTCTGCATAGATAGATATCCTAAACAGTTCTTCACTCTAGAGTATTCTAGTTCTCATTCTCTATTATGTAAGCAATCAATGTTAGATCATAAGCTTAGATATCGAAGGAGTTCATATCTTGAACTCTTCTTGTTATAATAACTCCTTCTCAGTTGGAGAATCTCAAACCTTGTGTTTGAACCAATTGTCAAGTCGTTAGGAGTATAACTAGTGAACTAGTGATCTATCCAGTGCACGGATCGACTGAGACTTGCTCAGTATAATTAATTCAAGACCTCCTGGTAATTCAGGATAGTGGACGTAGGATCTTGCGTATCCGAACCACTTTAAAATCTGCTTGTCTTATTTATAGTTTTATTGGTTACTGTTCATCCTGCATACATCTGATTTTCAAAATTCATAAGTCTGGATTCTCAGTAAAACCCTAATACACGCACAATCATAACTAAAACAATTTTCTAGTAAAAACATTTTTCAAAAGAGACAAATAAAATCGACCTACACTTTCCACACAACTTCTTGTACTGAGTTTACTATGGACTGACTAAAGTTAGTAAACAGTGTTAAGTATCTTGAACCACTCTCTCCACACGATCAGAAAACTTACTTGGCGAACTGAGTAAGCAAATTCAGTAAAAGACTGACTTTCGCGTTTGAGTTTGAACTTGGACTCAGAGGTGTATTCACTCCCTCCTCTACATCTGAAGACTTATCTCTAGACCAACATCAGACAAGGGCCATCAAGTAACATATCATCACATAAATGAGCAAGAAGACAAGAACCTAAGAGGTTTCTTTAAAATAAACATAGTTATCAAAAGAGTTTCTTTTAGAATTCAAAGATTTCATACATTGATCAAACCTAATGTTTTACTATCTAGGAGATTGTTTCAGATCATACAAAGACTTTCTAAGTAGACACACATGATTGGGTTTAGCAGAGTCACCAAAGTCCTCATGCTGTCTCACGTAAATCACCATGCAGAAAAGCAGTAGTAAAATCCATCTTCTTTAATTCCTAATTAAACCGAGCAACTAAAGCTAACATTATGCGCACAATGGTAAATTCACAATAGGAGCAAATGTTTCATTGTAATCTACCCCCTCCTTTTGAGTAAATCCCTTAGCCACTAGTTTGGCTTTAAACCTAACTTACTTAACCTCATTTTTTTAAAACCTTAAATAACCACTGTGGGTCCCGAGTCAAACGTTCAGGTGTAGACGCGGGGGGGGGTAAATACTCCTGAAAAACTTTTTTCTCAAACTCAAAAAACGATCAGTTCGTTTCACGGAAGATGTCTACTGAATAGATTCAACATACCAAGCAAGCTGATCTTGATCGCGCGAGAGTGAGTGACGCATGCGAGGTGCGCTAACCGGCCGATGTCGAATTCCGAACCGTTCAGCAGAGGTTCAGTAGCGTGCGAAAATGTGTAGGCCCGATTTAGTTTGTTTCGAAAACGTTTGTTTACTAAAGCTGTTCAGTAGATTAGTGCGATATTTTAGCTTTGATACTGAAAGAGCAGTTGTATGATTTTGTAAAGATATTTTGCAATATGAACAGTTATATCATTCAACTAATAAACAACACAACAATTTTTAAAGTGGTTCGGATACGCAAGATCCTACGTCCACTCGTCCCGAACAAAATAGGACACTACTTGTTGGTCCGGAGACGAGTGTCAGGTGTAGAGGGGGGGGGGTGAATGCACCTGAGTACAAGTTCTTTTTCTCAAACGCGAAGGACAGCTGAGCTGTAGGTTGCAACTGATGAACAATGCCATATAGTAACCTTTTGATCGCGGGTCAGAGTAGGTAGAGCTTAGACTGCTTCCCATTGGTCGAGGTTTGTGGTAGGTGAGACTTGTCAGACATCGGTCTTCATCGGAGTTGACTCTCACTTATTCTCGTATGATCTTCTACTAACTTTCGAATAAAGTTAGACTGGGTCGTTTCCTGTCGGATACAGTAGACCTGATAAGATCTCTGTCTTCTTCGTCTGAGTCTGCTGTTAACAAAACTTCTACTGAGCGGGATCAGCTGATGACTCTGAAGGTACTGAGCTTGAATACCGTGTTCTTCTGCTGATGTAGGTCAGCTGATGAGATGTCTTCTACTGAGCGAAGGCAGCTGATGACTTGTGAACACAAGCTCTTACAATGATGACGTGGGGTTTTGGAAAGTAACTTCCTACTGAAGATCAATCCAACATTTACCCCGTACATGACTTAGACAAAAACGATAATGAAAAATATAATCCGTCTAGCCTATTACATCATCTAGTTCTATCGACACTACACAAAGGATATAAGACGGTTTTGGGATCTTCAATTCCATAGTAATGAAACACTATGATTTCCCCCATTACCGATAAACAGATAGGTCCTATTACAAGAACTACTGATACAAAAACTAAGTATCCTCTAAGTGGTTGTTAAGACAAACCACTGACTCATAACACAACAATTTCCCCCTAATTGATGATGCCAAAACCACTATAGATTCTAAGACTTAAGTCCCAAACTACTGACCAAAAAGACTTCAGTAAAACTGAGCAAATAACGCGAGGCAGTCAGCAGCTAGGGGTGTAAGTGGTTCCGCTCCGAACCGCGAAACCGATCAAACGGAACCGAACCAAACCGAAAATTATGGTTCGGTTCGGCTTCGCGGTTTGGTTCGGTTTATTTTTTTAGGAACCGTTTACATTTGGTTCGGTTCGCGGTTTCAAGAATTTTTGAACGGTTCGAACCGAACCGAACCGAACCAATATCGTATTTTTTAATTTTTTAATTTAATATTTGTCATTCTTATATGAGAATATTATTGGATTTAGATATTAGATTTAAGTTAAGATCAATTATAATCTATACAAAGGAAGAGAAAGGAGTAACAACTTTATACTTATGAATTCAGAACGAGTGACATCCTATAAACTATTATTCTTGCATTATTTAGGATTTAAAAAATAAATAAATACATAAAAAGGTGAACCGGTGAACCGAACCGAACCAAACCATTTATAAGCGGTTCGGTTCGATTTGGTTCTGATATTTAAAAACACATCGAACCGAACCGAACCATTTCTATGTGTTTGGTTCGGTTCCTAAAATACATAAAAAACCGAACCAAACCAAACCGTTACACCCCTATCAGCAGCTGAAAGATAGGCATATCAGAGAAAGGCGGTTATGTGTGTGTCAGATCACTTTAGTGATCAGTCGTGATAAAGTAAAATAAACAAAGCCGTAAGACAATGAGTAGTTGTCTGGCCAGAAGAAAGCAACTGATATATATAAGAAATGATTACAATCAGTCCTATCTTCTATACAGAGAGAGAGAACTACTGCTATCGCCTGTACTTCTTAATCTTGCTCTTGAAATCAACAGACTTGGCAGCAGGAAGATCCAAACCATAAGATCTGTAGATTCTGGCACGGAGGGTCTGGATATCCCCGAGATCGCTCGGCTGCAAAGGATCAAGATCATGGTGGCGTGCAGCAGCGTCGACCTCATCTTCAATTTCTTTCGTATATAAGACTCCTCGAGAGGTCATGGGCGGAGTCAGCTGTCTGTAGGCAGGGGCAACGAGTGGTAGCTTCTCCTTAAATAAAATCAGCTGAATCTGTGCTCTGAGGTTGGCTTCGTACTGATTGATGAAATCATCGAAGAGTTCAGCAGCCGGTACCTTAGCAGGATAGCATTGCCATACGTAGTATGCCTTTATGAACTCTATCTTCAGCTCCTCCCATTCCTGATTCAGGTTCTAGGGGATCCACTTGTCTACATGGCGGTGTGGAGTCTTCTTCAGATAAGCAGCTCTTGGTGCACCTCGCTTGAAGAACTTTGAACTCCTGGGCACCTGTTTCTTCCAGTCGAGGATTGGTCCTTGGCAATTTTGTCAGTAAGCTCTATAATCTTTGCCAAGTCTTCCAACCTCTTCTTCTCCTTATGGGCCGCAGCTCTAGTATCTCCTCTTCGGAGATTCAGCCTGCGTAGCCTCCCAGGTTGCTCTATCCTCTGCCTCCTGCTCAGGAGTAAGTGTTGGAAGTTTCTTCGTCCTTTGAGCGAGGGGCAGATTGTCAGTATCAGAGCCAGCCTGCTCATCCTGAGCTTTCTTTTTCTTCTGCTCTTCCAAGAGCTTCTTAGCTTGGCTCTTGGCCATCTTGGCCACTGGCTTTCTCTTCTTCTTGGACTTTTGTACCTCTTCCTCCAACTGTCTTTCATAATCCAACTCGTCTTGGAGCTTCTGAGCAACCATTTTATCAAATTCCTCCTGCTCTGCTCGGGTTTTGAACTTAGGCGTCGGGGAAGGCGGTGGAGTAGATTCAGTCGCTTTCTCCTTCTCGGGCCTTTGAGGTAGCAGGGGCTCGTCCTCCTGGTCCACAAATTGTGCGACCTCTTCAATGTGCTGAGCCGAGGATCCTTCGCCTGATCCACCGGCTGGCTCATGCACCTGAGTTGTTTGGACAATTGGGATTGTATGGACTATGGGAGGGGGTACTGAACTGGTTCCAGCTTGAGCAGCTGAACCTTCCCCCTTGGTGATTTCCCTGGCTTCAAACTCACCAACCACCTGAGCTGCCTTAGCCCTTTCTTCCCCCTTTTTGGCATCATCAGTAGCCGGGGTCAGAAGGATACGGAGGGCTGCGACTTCCTTCTGAAGGTTGAAGATAGTGTCTTTGATGGAAGTGGTGGTGGTGTTGAAGTCGCCGACTGCATCACAGTAGTGCTCCCAGTCATCCTCTTGATCCTTGCGGATCTATCGAATCTGGGCTGCTGTTTCTTGCCTCTGCTTTAGGAGCGATGCGTCGAGGGAGGCAGTCATCTCTGCCTGGATGAGCTTAAGGGCCGCCACCTGATTTTCTAAGGCTTTCTGCACGCTGGAGGTGGCCATCTTGTTCCGCTCATCCATTGTCTGTTGGACATTGGCTAAGCTCTTAGTCAGCTGCTCAGAAATGGATTTCTGCTGAGCTTCAAGCATTGCTGACTTTGAGCAGCCAGGTCCGCCTTCTGAGCGGCGAGCGCGGTCTGGACAATCTCCTGAATGTTTGGAGTTGGAGTTTCCGAGACCTTTTTGATATCGCTGGCCAGTCTGTCAACTGTCTCTGTCTGAGACTTTATGTATTGCGCCCACTTCAGGTGGACGTCCTTAGCTAGGAGATAATTTTTATCTCCTTGCTTCCTTATTGCTCGGTTGACAGGCTTTGAGGACATGGAACCTATAGGTTTAATCTGATATGACGAGGTTCCGAGCCTCTGCATAGAGGCTGCGAGTTGTTACTCTCGGCTGGGCTTCGAGGCAACAGGGGTGTCACCTGATGTAGGAGGTGGAGGTGGTGACTTGCCCTTCTCGCTGGGAGTTTTACCCTCAGCAGATTCTCCCTGGTCTGCGTCCTTGGGTGGTGCCTGATCCTCATCATTATTGTCATCATCATCATTGTCATCATGATGGGAAGGCTGCAAAGGGCTGCTGGCTGTCTGCTGGGAGGACCTCAGATCCAATAGATACGGCATGGCTGATCTTAGGTCCTCGAATGATGCTAAGTCAGCGGGTTCCCCAAACCCAATGGCTGACTGCAGACGTTGTTCTTCTGCCAGTAAGGACAATGCAGAATGCTGCTTAATCAGCTCTTCGAGGATGTCCCAATTTAGGAATCTCAGCAGCATCTGAGTCCTTGCCCTGATCGCGATGTCGACCAGATCCTGATGAGCTGATATTTTAGGGATCTGTGCAGCGACTTCTCCTGTGGCTCGAAGACGAGTCTTCTGCATCATCGACCACTTGGTGGAGACTTCACCAGCCGGTTCCTCAACCTCCTCCGGCTGAGTCTCCTCCGAACTGATCCGTTGTACCTTATCCTTGAGGGTCGCACCCTTGATCCCGATATCAGCGTCTATAATATCTTCCTCCTGAGGAGGTGGGGGAGAAGCAGGCTTTGTAGGAACCTCAGAAGTTTCATCCTTTGTGAGCATCTTTCACTTCGGTGGGTCGGCCCGTGGAGGAAGATCAGTAGAAGGCCTCTTGAGCTTAGCGGCTCTACGTTCGACTGACTTCTCAGCCGCTGCTTTGGTTTTGAACTTAATGAGCTTACGGTCGAAGTATTTCGAATCAGCAAAGGATGCATGATTCGATACTGAGTCCTCTATCAGTATGGACACCTTGGTCCCATACAGCAGTTTGCCTACACTAATTAGTCTCCTCTCTCCTGACTGTGTGGTGACAAACTTTTGTGCCTGAGCCTTCAGCTCAGTCACAAAGAACTCCGTCCAGTTCACTTGGACTCCATCAACTATGGCCATCATCAGATGGAGTCTAGGTTTGGACAGCTGATTAAACGAACCAGCGACGCTCGTCAGGATATGGATGACGATGTATGCGAGGCCACGGTACTCCGGCAGGAGTTGGTTCTTCGGTAATGCGGACTTGAAGGAGTGTCGTCCTTTCCACAGAAACGGTGGACATATGCATTAAGCGCCTTCTCCTTGTAGCCCACTGGAGAGATCCCGTAAGCAGGAAGGTCGAAAGATGACTTTAGCGCTGCCCTGATGTTGATATCGGCATGACTGGATTCCCACTTCAGAGGGGCCACTTCCCTCATGTAGGCGATCTCCGATACCTCTCCATCGGTATCCTCCGCGGAATGCCAGTTAAAATATAGCTCTGCCACCTGGCAGGGAAGATACGAGCGGGGATGCTTCGTCACAAGAAGCGCTAGGCCAGACTCCTCAAGAGCTGAGAATACGGGCTCTAGATACGGAAGGTCTTGATGATCTCCTCAATGTGGGGTGGGGTCTGAACAATCGCCTTAGATATCTGCAAGAAACTCATTAGCACTTGAAAATAGAGTAAGTTAGATTCGAGTTCAGCAGAAGTTTAAGAAAATTACCGCAGTCAAAGAGCTAAAGTGAAAAACAGAGATAGTTTTTGAAGGGAGACGAAAACTGAATGCTTGAAGATTGCTCTAAGTGCGATAATGGCAAAAAATAGATAGGATTAGAGGAAAAAGAGAGATTTTATACGATAAGAAGATCAACCGGTTTTAATCGCACGGTTGGGATAAAAACTCGCTTTTTAATGACGGCTGTGATCTGATGTTATAAACGGAATGATTATATTAGCCGCCTCTAACCTAGACCCACGTAAGATATGCGCAGATAAAGTAAGGTGATAAGACATGCATTAAATGCGTTGCAGACAACATTAAAGGCTAAGCTTTTTAAATGAAAACGATTTCTACTGACTTAAACTTTAAAAACTTAATGGCGGGAAATAAATGCTCATTAAACTACTGAGTGCAAACGACTGATATAATAAATGCGAGCATGCTTCTGAGACTATTAAGTATTTTAACTACGCAAACCTCTTCAGCTGAGCTTTTACGATCAGCTGGTTACCGTAATGACTCAGGAGGATCTTTGTAGTGCTGATGACCACGTTCCCCCTTACTGTGTACTGTATGATTCACCCGACTGAATCAAAGTACTGAGTCTTCTGACCTGTTGTACTGACTCCTCCTACTGACATGAGTCAGTGGGATCCAGTAGACCTAGCTCAACTGATAATTCTCTGAATCTGTTCTCAGCTAGTGGTTTGGTCAGTATGTCTGCCCTTTGTTTGTCAGTATGGATCTTTTCCATCCTGATATCGTTCTTCTCGATATGGACTCTGATGAAGTGGTGTCGAATATCCACGTGCTTGCATCTCGTATGAACAACTGGGTTCTGAGTTATAGCAATTGCACTGGTGGAGTCGCAGTAGATGGGTACTTCATCTTGAGTAATTCCATAGTCTCGCAGTTGTTGTCGAAGCCAAAGGATCTGGGCACAGCAACTTCCAGCAACCATATACTCAGCTTTAGTAGTGGACGTCGCCACTGAATGCTGTTTCTTTGAAAACCATAATATCAGCTTGTTGCCTAGGAACTGACATGTTCCAGAAGTTAACTTTCGATCTATCCTGCATCCTGCATAACCAGCATCAGAATAACCTGTTAGTAGAAGGTTATCATCAACAGGATACCATAACCCTGCATCAGGTGTCCCCTTCAGATATCGCAGAATCTTCTTTGCTGAGTCCAGATGACTTCGCTTGGGATTCGCCTGAAATCTTGCACATATACCTACAACATAAGTTATGTCAGGTCTGCTAGCTATTAAATATAATAAAGAACCAATAATAGCTCTATAATCAGTAGAGTTAACAAAAGCTCCCTCTTTGTCTAGATCGATTTTAAAATTTGTGTTCATGGGGATCTTGACTGGCTTGCTTGAGTCGCAACCGAATCTTTTTAGGAGATCTCGAGTGTATTTAGCCTGGTTGATGAATATTCCTTCAGTTGATTGCTTCACTTGGAATCCAAGGAAATAGTTCATCTCCCCCATCATGGACATCTCGAACTTCTCCTTCATCATTTTCTTGAATTGTTGACATATAGTCACGTTTCTGCAACCGAAAGTGATGTCGTCCACGTAGATTTGCACCAGTAGGATGTTATCTCCTGACTTGATGTTGAACAGGGTGCGATCTACTGCCCCCTTCTGAAAACCTTTCTGAAGCAGAAAGTCTGATAGGGTATCGTACCAAGCCCTGGGTGCTTGTTTTAACCCATACAGAGCTTTCCGAAGTCTGTACACCTGATGTCCCTGCTGAAAGCCGGGTGGTTGTTCCACATAGACTTCTTCCTTTAGTACACCGTTCAGAAACGCTGACTTTACACCCATTTGATAAACTTTAAATCTTTGATGCGTTGCATAGGCTAGGAACAGACGAATAGCTTCCAATCTGGCGACTGGGGCGAATGTTTCATCAAAGTCTATTCCTTCTGCTTGACAGTATCCCTTAGCAACAAGTCGAGCCTTATTTCTGACAATGACGTTGTTTTCATCTCACTTGTTTTTGAAGACCCACTTAGTGCCGATCACGTGCTGATGTCCAGGTCTGTCAACAAGCTCCCAAACTTCATTTCGAATGAACTGGTTTAGCTCTTCTTGCATAGTAATGATCCAGTCAGCATCGTTAAGAGCATTCTCTATTGTCTGAGGTTCTTCACTAGACAAGAAGCAGGAGTAGAGAGAACTTTCTCCTTGGCTTAATCTGGATCTTGTCCTTATTGCTGCTGATGGATCTCCTATGATAAGATCAGAAGAGTGAGCGTAAAACCATGAACGTCTGAGTTTGGCTTCTTCTTCTGAGATTACTTCTGTACAGTTAACAGGAGTTTTAGGCATTTCAGTAGTGCTATTCTGTGACTGAAGCAATTCAGTAAGAAGGTTAGGATCTACTGAGTTTCCAGGTTCAGGGGCATTTAGCTCAGGAACATTTGTCGTTCCCCCTGAGTTTATATTCTCAATAGAGGTCTCAGTTACCACTGGGGCTTCCTCATCGACCATTGTTACCTGATGTTGATTCTGTTCAGTAGAATCAACCAGGTCAGCTACAGTGCCTGTGGGATGGGTTTGGATTTCCTCATCGTCTGACTCATCATCCCAACAATGCTGGATCTTTTCGGCTTTATCGTTCTGTGCGAGATCCTGTAGCTTGCTGCTGACATCTTCAGTATTTGTCTTCTTCGATTTCCTGTCCTCAGTAACAAACTCATCAAAGACAACATGAGGGCTTTCTTCCACGCAAAGAGTCCGATAGTTAAAGACTATGAATGCTTTACTGACTCGAGAGTATCCTAAGAATACTCCTTGATTAGATTTGCTATCAAAGACCTTCAACTGATCTTTCCCATTATTGTGAATAAAGCAAGGACAACCAAAAATATGGAAATGAGAAATAGAAGGAATTCTCCCTTTCCACAGTTTTAAGGTGTCTTCATGTGTTGCTGTGTAAGTAGTGAGTGATTCTGAGTGTAATAGGCGGTGTCAGTAGCATCAGCCCAGAACTTTGAGGGTAGTCCAGAGTTTGCTAGGAGCGTTCTTGCTGCTTCTTTGAGTGTTCTGTTCTTTCGTTCAGCAAGTCCGTTCTGCTGAGGGGTGCGAGCTGCTGATGTCTCGTACTTGATTCCCTCTTTATCGCAGTACTCTTTTACTACTGAGTTGAGAAATTCTATTCCTCGATCTGAGCGAATTCTTTGTATCTTGATGTCTTTTTCCACACTGAGTTTCTTCAGCAGATTGGGTAACTCAGTCTTCACATCAGATTCGTTGGCTATAATTCCCTCTTTATCGCAGTACTCTTTTACTACTGAGTTGAGAAATTCTGTTCCTCGGTCTGAGCGAATTCTTTGTATCTTGATGTCTTTCTCCACACTGAGTTTCTTCAGCAGATTGGGTAACTCAGTCTTCACATCAGATTCGTTGGCTATGAAGATGACCCACATATATCTTGAGTAGTCGTTAATAACGATAAGGGCATACTTCTTGCCTCTTATAGTCACTGGAGAAACTGGCCCAAACAGGTCCATGTGTAGCAGTTGAAGGATTCCATCAGTGGAAGGTGACGAAATTGGTGGATTGCTTTTCTTTGTCTGCTTTCCGTTCAAGCACGCTTCACAATTTCTGTCTTTGATAAATGCTTCATTGGGTAGTCCTATGACTTTAGAGTCCTTGGCTAGCTTGTTCATAGTCTTGAAATTCAGGTGACTGGGTCTCTTGTGCCACAACCATCCTGTTTTATCACTGGATTTCGTCTGAGCAAGTAAGCAAGCCTCAGGTTCTGCGGTTTTCCAATTTGCAACGTAGATATTCTTCTTCCGCGAACCTGATAACACTGTTTTCCCTGTAGATTTGTCAACAACATCACAGAAACCAGCGTCAAAGATAATTCAATTCAGATTATCACAGAATTGACTGACAGAAAGGAGATTATGTTGAAGTCCTTCAACATATGTTACTTTTGGAACTGAAGCAGTCCCAATGTTCAGTGTTCCATATCCCCTTGTATAGCCTTTAGAGTTGTCACCAAACTCAATTCTGGGACCATCTTCTTGTACGTAATTGGTCAGTAGACTCTTTTGATATGTCATATGTCTCGAGCAGCCGCTGTCCACAATCCAAGGTATGCACCTACAAAATAGAAACATTTTTAGGTACCCTTTGGTTTAGTTTGGGTCCTTAAGCGTTAGTTGGTGATTTCGCGACCCAGATCTGTCTCGGGACCTTAGGAGTCTGAGACTTCTTCTTCTGAACCTTGTCAGTCTTTTTCTCCACGGGACTTGGAGATACTGAATTCCTGGTAGTTTTGGGTTCAGGAGCTTTCTTCTTCTGAGGTTTTGTGCTCCTCCTGACCCTGGGCTCATAGAAGTACGAACCATACTGTGCTGGATGCTCATACAGTGGTTCGCTGTACTGTTCTGCCTACCTGACCTTCTTGGTTCCCCCTGAATTTGATCGTGGTGTCCTGGGGCTAGAACCTTTGGTCATTTGATTCTTGTTGCTCGGCTGAGGTGCAATCATCTTCTGTTTGTTTTTCTCCTGAGTTGTTGGTTCAACAACTTGAACTTTCCCTCTGATGAACCTATCAGCTAGCATTTCTGAGCTTTTAGATGTTGAAGTGGAAGCTTCATGAGTGTAGCCAAGTCCTTCTTTCATGGCTAGTGGCCTCTGAGCTCTGAGCATGCTTTCCAACTTCTCTTTAGCTCCTAGGTACTGTTCAATCATCAGTCCTCGCCAGACCTCATCACTTTTCCGAAGTGATTCATAATCCTTTTCAACTTCTGCGAGTTTCGATCGAGTCGGGCTATCTCGGATCTTTCTCAGAATTGTCCTTGGTCAGAACTGATAACTGAGTTTCTTGAAGCTGAGACTTAGTCATAAGAGATTCAATCTCTTCCTTGAGTCTCGTGACCAGATTCACTGAATCAGTAGAGACCTGACAATCAGAAGAAAGTCTCTGATTCTCAGCCTTTACTTGTTCCAATTCTTGAATAGTTCTGCTGAACTCTCTGCTCAGTTGAATCTGCTCCTCTAGTAGATCATCATATGCTTGTACCACGTCTCGAGGTTCATCTGTGACCGAGCATGTGTTGTGTGTGCTATGTTAAGAGGAGGTTATATTAAGTTTCAAGTTTACCCCAGCCTCTTCTCCGGCCATTAGGCAATATTCAGTTGTTGATTCAGGATCTGTTTCTCCGATCTCAACAGCGACAAATGCAGCTTCATCTTCAGAAGAATACATAAATGTATCTTTCTCGATTGAGTTATCGGATGTCTCTCTGGCGATATAGGCCTGCCTTCTTTGGGCAAATTTCTCGCGTCTGGCCTGCCGTTTTGCTCGTTGAGCAGCTGAGAGTTCGGGACAGTCGTACTGATAATGTCCCTCCTTCTTGCAGTTGTAGCATACATAAGTTCTGCCGCCTTTTCCAGCTGAGTCGTTGGATGGACTAGCAGCAAGTTCTGCGTTCCTGCAATCAGTAGGTGGTTTAGATTCTTCCCTTTTTCGATAATCCTTTTTACCTGGGGCAGAATCTCTATGGTATTTCTTCAGCTTCCTGACTCTTTCCTTTTCTCTTTGATATTTGAGAGCCATGAGCGCAAGCTGATCAGTAGCAGGAGTCTCGGAAGACTTAGCATCTGACGTAGCTACTGTCTTGTCTGGAAGAAATGGGGTTGACTCCAGTTTTGCTGACTGTTGCTTTGTATGCATGATCTATCTGTATGTCAGCTGGAGCACTGGAACATCGTTGGGGTAGGCTGTGCTCGAATTCCTCCGTCTTTAATTCTGAAAATATAACATCAGGAGTTAGAGCATTTAGATCTAAGCGACGTAGATAAGTAGCAAAAGGAAGCCACTTCAGTCGAGGTAACGCTCTCAAGATCTTCGTGTTCATCTCTTTGTTGGTGAACGTCCTCCCCAGCCCGTTGATCACATTGATCTGATTTGTAAATTTGACGCTAAGCTCGTCAATGGTCTCGTTGGGCTCCATGGCAAAAGTGTCGAACTTTTGTAGCTCTAGCTCGAGCCTATTTTCTTTGATCTACGGGGTTCCTTAGCTCAGTACGGCCAGGGCATCCCAAATTTCCTTTGCCGTTTTGCAGTCTTGCACCCTCCCAAGGTGTGAATCGCTGAGCGTAGTCAGGATTGCATTCCGCGCAACTCGATCGAGGTTGTGCAGCTTTTTCTCTTCAGGCGTGAAGGCTGATTTGTCTTTGGCAACTTTAGCGCCAGTCTGTGCTCCTACACCTCCCACAGTGGCAAATTGAACACTGTCGATCATGGGAATGATAGGTCCTGTCTCTAGGACATCAGTCATGCTGTCGTGCAGCGATGTAAGGTGCGCCTCCATTCTTACGCGCCATACCGTGTAGTTCTCCATAGAGAACATCGGTACCATCCGAATACCTGACATATCAGACATTATGGGTGAGAGTATAAGGATGTATGAAGAGATGCTTGTGCAGTGAAAAACATTTTCAGGATCTGTACGAGTAGACCAGAGTTTCAGAACCGATGATCAGAAGAACACCGAAGCTCTGATACCAATTGTTGGTCCGGAGACGAGTGTCAGGTGTAGAGGGGGGGGGTGAATACACCTGAGTACAAGTTCTTTTTCTCAAACGCGAAGGACAGCTGAGCTGTAGGTTGCAACTGATGAACAATGCCAGATAGTAACCTTCTGATCGTGGGTCAGAGTAGGTAGAGCTTGGACTACTTCCCATTGGTCGAGGTTTGTGGTAGGTGAGACTTGTCAGACATCGATCTTCATCGGAGTTGACTCTCACTTATCCTCGTATGATCTTCTGCTGACTTTCGAATGAAGTTAGACTGGGTCGTTTCCTGTCGGATACAGTAGACCTGATAAGATCTCTGTCTTCTTCGTCTGAGTCTGCTGTTAACAAAACTTCTACTGAGCAGGATCAGCTGATGACTCTGAAGGTACTGAGCTTGAATACCGTGTTCTTCTGCTGATGTAGGTCAGCTGATGAGATGTCTTCTACTGAGCGAAGTCAGCTGATGACTTGTGAACACAAGCTCTTACAATGATGACGTGGGGTTCTGGAAAGTAACTTCCTCCTAAAGATCAATCCAACATTTACCCCGTACATGACTTAGACAAAAACGATAATGAAAAATATAATTTGTTAGTTTGTCTCATAACCCAACACTACTGAGTTAGTCTTAGTTAGTTTGTACGCAGGACAAACTTTTACTTGTGATTATACTGAGCAAGTCTCAGTTTATAGGGTCAAACATAATTGTTTGAATGTATCTCCAACGATGAAGGAGTTCTTAACACTAAGAACAGTTCAATAAATGAACTCGTTCGGTTTAAGCGCTAGATATTACAATGAGCTTAATGTTAGAGAGTGTGAATGAGAGAGGCTTCTAGAGTGAAGAACAAAGAGGAATAATCAACTCTGGGTTCGTGTTCTTCAGCTGAGTAATCGCTAATTTTTCTAGAGATTTGAATCTTTGAATGCTTGAGTTCCCGTATGGTCGCTTGTATGATCATGTAGTGCGACTTGAAAGATCACGATCTTCCCTCTATTTATAGTAGTGATCATGGATAGATCCGCTGGAGACGAAACAGTCCACATGTCATTCTATATTGGTAGCGAACAACTCCTTCCTTTGAATTTTGTAGAGTCCGCTTCTTTGCAGAAAGTGGTTAACTTGCAGCTTTTGTCGGATACTTTGCCAGCTGGCTACTTGTTATTGGTCGAGATATAGAAAAGTGGTTGAGAAATTCAAAGTTCAAGGTTGATACTGAAACTGACTTTTCTCAGATGTACGACCTCAGACAACTCTACTGATTCTAACTTTGAAGTCCACTGTTAGTTA
Source organism: Lavandula angustifolia (assembly GCA_028984105.1). Taxonomy (NCBI): domain Eukaryota; kingdom Viridiplantae; phylum Streptophyta; class Magnoliopsida; order Lamiales; family Lamiaceae; genus Lavandula; species Lavandula angustifolia. The sequence goes on along the minus strand of CM054815.1, from coordinate 24,444,182 downwards.
AACAACTGACAGACCGTTGCTGAGTCTGACCCATAGGTTCAGTAGTATACTCCTGTTGAGTTCAACTCTACTGAAGGTCGACTCTGAGTTCAGTAAACTACTTCTACTGAGTCCAGTTCTACTGACTCCTGAACACCTTTTAGTATGCTGCTCCTGCTGAGTCCAGCCATACTGAATCTTCACTCCATGGCAGTACGACTGATAGTCTATTGAAGAACAGGAGATGGAACTACTGAGCTGGACCATGCTGAAGGCGAGTTTACTGAGTCATGAAAATCTCAAAGACAAAGGTGTTAACTTTTACATAGGAATGGTTCACCAATCAACATAGGGTTTTGGGATCAGCCAAATCTTCTACTCACTAAACAACAGTTGAATCATCTCCTAACAACTACTTAAGTAAAAAACATAACAACTTTCAAGTTTATGAACAAGGATCCAAGTCTTATTAGCATGAAGGGAATTCATCTCAGATTCCATAGAAGCTAACCATTTATTAGAATTAACTGAATTCATAGCCTCAGAATAAGAAGCAGGTTCATTATCCAGAGAATCATAAACACGGGATGTATACACAAACATCACAAAGTCATCAAATCTAGATGGTGGTCTAATGTCTCTCCTAGGCCTATCCCTAGCAAGTTCATAGTCATGCAAGGAAGGATCAATGTCAGTCACCTTATCACCATTCAAAACATTAGCATGCATATCGGGTTCAGGTTCATATTCATGTTCACATTCATTTTTCGATTCAGACTCATGCACATCTTCAAATTTAGAAACAGACTCATTATCAAATGCAGTGTCACCAATTTCAGAATCATGCACTTTTTTAGTGTTTGCTCCACCTTAGACTGAAAATCAGTGTCAGAATCATTCACAGAAGAAGATAAGGTGGCAGTCAGACAAGAAGAAATAGATTCATTGAATACCACATCACGATTGACAATGACTATAAAACCAGGTTGAGTCTTATATATCCCACAACATGTACCCTTTAACCCCCTCAGGATAACCTAAGAACACACATTTCTTACCCCTAGGATAAAGTTTATCCCCTTTTTGATGCACAAAAGTAGCACAACCAAACACACGCAGATTGGAAAGATCAAGGGGTTTTCCAGTAAAAATAGACTTAGGATAGTTACCCTTCAGGTGAGTGGAGGGAGACCTATTGATCAGGTAAGGAGCCAGTAAGAGCAGTGACCCCCCCCCGGGCCCCAAAGTTTATGTCTCTTGATCCCAGACTTTGAACAAAGATTATCTAGCTAAGCATTACAGAACTCTATACCAATATCAGTTCTAAGTTCTAAGAGTTTTAATTTTCTTTCTAGTTTGATTCTCAATTTGGATTTTCTAAGCAATAGACATTTCAAATACCTCAGATTTGGCCTTTAGAAGAAACATCCAAGTTTTTATGAAGAAATCATCAATTAAGGAAAGGTAATACCTACATCCACTATGAGTAGGAGTACAAGAAGGACCCCACACATCAACATGCACATACTCAAGGATATCACTTGTAACAATATTAGCAGGAGAATCAGAAGCTGGGAAAAAAAACTTTATGTTGTTTACCTAACACACAAGAATCACAGAATGACATACATGACAGTTTATCTTTTCCAAAAACACCAGATTTATGAAAGAGTTCAAGATTCTTTGAGCTAATGTGACCTAATATGTTATGCCACACAATAGTTTTATCGTCAAAAGTAGCATTCACATTGCTCTTATCACACAAAGGAACAACACTGAAAATATACATGTTATTAGTTCTCTTAGACTTAAAGACTACCATGGAACCTTTCATAACTTTCATCTACCCATGCCCCCAGTTTCCCCCAAAACCATCATTATCAAGAGCAGTAAAGGATAACAAGTTACATGCCATATCAGAAACATATCTATCTTTGATAGTGTAAACAAACCTTGATTTGAATTTCAGACATTTATCACCCATGCATAAAATAACACATTTGTGCCTATTGGCAACAATCACATATCCAAAATCACCACTCTGAAACTTTGATAAATAGTTTTTAAAAGGAGAAACATGATAAGCACTTCTAGAATCCATAATTCACTAATTAATGATATCAGAATTCACAATATTCACATAAGACATACCATTTGGCTCAGAAACCATGAAGTATTTCTCAAGAATATTAGGATTAGTGTCATCACCTAAAACATCATTAGAGACACTCTTCTGATCATTTCCATGTTTACCCTTCTTAGGTGTAGGCAATCTTTTTGAAAATGACCATATTCACCACAATAGCATTTTCTACATTTAAGCCTAGACTTAAACCTACCTTTCTTCTTATCCCCTTTCTCAAAATTTCTTTGATGAATAGATGTATCTGAAGTTCTACCTCTAACATGAAAGGTTGTACCCTGATCAGAGTTTCTACCCCCTCCATTAAACCTTAAGTCCATTTTCTTACTTTTTAGAGCAGAAACCACAATGTCAAGATCAATCTTGTCCGTTCCATACTTAATAGCAGACTGTACATCATCATAGAAATCATGAATGATATTCAAGAAAGCAATAAAGGCATAATTGTCTATGCTATTATCTCCGGTTTGTTTAATGAGTTAGTAACAACTTATTAAACTCACCTAGGTTCTCATCAATATCTTTTGACATATCCAATTTAAACCTAAAGAATCTCTGTAATAGGTACATTCTAGAGGGTAAAGAAGTTTCTACATGTTACTCAGTCAATTTGTCCATGTTTCTTTAAAAGAAGTAAGATGTTCAACTTTTCTAAGCACACAGTCAGAAAAGTTCAGAGTAATAGCAGATAAAGCAAGGTCATTAATTTCACTTTTCTTCTTTTCAGTTTCATTTGCCACATAAAAATGATTAATAGCACAAGAAACACGTTTTTCAACCAAAATGACTTTCATTCTCTTTTTCCAGAGATTGAAGTCAGACTTACTATTGAAAGGGGCTGCCACTTGCATGATGAGGCCTTAGCTGCGCACAGTGCTGAATTACTAACTAGAAAATAATAGTTCTAGTTGAGGACAAAGAGTTACCCAGTTCACAATTGTAGAATTAAATTCTGGGCGCAGGGTTTACCACAGTCAATGGATAGAATGCAATACCAACCGTTTAAAAAAAAAGGTTCAGCAATGATCACAAGCGATCAAGGAAAAATAGATAGGAGAGAGAAGATGCACAACATCATCAAGAAGTAACAAAGTGACAAGCGAAAGAAGAGAAAATAAAAAATCTAAATAAAGCCAATGTATAATACAAAAACTGAGTAAGCACAAAAACCCTAAAACTATCAGCAAAAAAGTCCTAATCTTAGAACTGCGCCAGTTGGCAATTGTTCTAAGAATCGAAAAGCAAAAAAGGTTTCACCGAATTTACCCTAGCGGGGTTCAGAGATTTGAACCTTATTCTTACCTGTTCTAGAACTAGATCGGAGGAAGAGTGAAAGTGACGACGACGAAGATACAACGTGGCTCTAATACCACTGTTGGGTATCACTCCATCTCCGATGAGTTTTCCATCATGCTCAGATAAGCTCCTATCACACTAGAGAGGCACAAAGACAGTTGCGAGCCAAGGAATCCGGTGGCACCACTACTTCAAGGCTTCAGATTTGTTATCCTCATTCCCATGTCCCAACCCTGTCTCGAGCCTAAAACGCCACCATTTCTCTGTTTTTTTTTAGATTTATTTTTCCCTTATCTCACTTTTGCAACTGCGACTCGGCTCGGGAATGAATACTGAAAGCAGGGATTCTCATTCAAAAGTATATCTCCTTGCCAACCTCTCTCTCCTTCTCAAACTTCTCCAATCCTCAACCCAATTTTTCAATTTGTAGGGGTTCTAAGTTAGGGTTCTTAGAGAAGATTGGCTGCGCTCACCACCGGCTTCTTCCTTGATTGTTGATTGAGAATCCCATGCACTCACCACTGGAATGAATTAGGAATGTCAAATCCATCATTTTCTGAACACGAAGATCTATAATGACTTCCCCTAGCCCTAATAAGCATCTTGTTGATTTGAATGTGAGATTTGATTTCAGTGATGAGTTGTGTAGATTTAGCAGAATAATGTGTCAACTTTTGTTGTAGGTTTATGTCAACCATACATTTATTCATTGGTGTTGTCTACTATTCAGTGAGCTGGTATGTTGTCCTCCCTAAACGTGGCGTAAGTTGCTAATCTTAGCCCCAAATTATCCATGCTAATCTAGCTTTTATTAGTTTTTATACATATTACATATGATAAGTGATAGTATTGTTTCTATTTGTACTAATTCCTTGCAACACATTTTTTTTTAATGTGCACTATACCAAATCTTTGGTTGGATTTTGATGATGAGAACACACACGATCACCATAAACTTGAGGGTAGTACTTTGAATCTTGATGAGGATGGTGGCAATTGCGTGGATGACCTTCAATTTATCCCAAATGAAATACCGAGTATCTGTAGGGATATGAGTCAGTGGACGGGGAAAATTGTCGGGAGATGATTCAATACCTCTGATACTGAGTAATTGTTGTATATATGTTTTAACTAGGAATTGAAGATCCCAAAATCCCTGTGTATGTAATGAACCAACATGATGTAATAGGCTAGACCTGTCTTGATCTTTCTAGATTAGTTTGTCTAAGTCCCGTAAGAGGTAAATTATTGGACTGAACTTCAGTAGAGAAGTTAAGGTTCCAGAACCCCATGTCTGTTATTGGTTCAGTAGAGCTCTGTCTGTATACGAGCTCAGTAATTTATCTTCAAGTCAGTAGCTGGAAGCACTAAGTAGAAGATCACTCTTTAGCCGACTCAGAAAGAAGACTCAGAATGATCATCCTTTATCTACTGGATGAGCTGCAACTCAGTTGCAGACCGTATAAGGGAAATCGACAACTTGACTTTATCAGTCAAATGTCAGCAGAGGAACACTTAGTGTCCGAGGTTCAGAGGAAGTCAACTCAACTAGAAGACTGATGTCTGACAAGTCTCACCTACAACCATACCTCGACCAATGAGAAGCAAGTAAAGCTTACCTGCTCTGACATAAAAGCCGCTCTCATGCACAGAAAGCCAACCACCCTCTACAACGACATTAAAATTAAATGATCGTTTTCCTTGGAGTCTCGTGAATGGTCCCCTCAAACGAATTTATGCATGGGTCACAACTACACAAAGAAATCATCTTCAAGAATTGAAGAGAACAACACTAACGGGAATAGAAAGAAATTCAAGAACACATACTCAAGCACTCTAGCAAGCTTACTACTACATCCAACGAAGAACTAGAAATCTTAGAGATATCCTAGTAGTTCTTCACTCTAGAGTTGTTCCCGATCTCTTTTCTAAGCTAACCTTGTTAGATCTTAAGCTTAGACACCAGAAGGAGTTCACTCTTAGTGATACGTTCTTATTGTAAGAACTCCTTCCTTGTTGGAGATAAAACCCTTCAAACTTCGGTTTGATCTTGTAAAGTCACTAAGGACTATAACTTAGAAGGTTCTGTCCAGCGTACAGAAACTTGCTGAGGCTTGCTCAGATCCGTATCCGAACCACATTAAAAATTGCTCGTATCATTTACTATTTTATTGCATATGTTTGTCAATTGTTTGTAAAATCATATTCTCAGTAAAACAGATTTAAAACTGTACTAGCCAACGGATTTGGTTTGCATAAAAATGTTTTTCAAAGAGACGAACTTAAACCAGGCCTACACAATTCTACACTTATTCATCTACTGAATTACTCAGTACTGACATCAGTTAGTAGAAAGGATTCAGTCATTGAATCACTATGCCCCACGATTAGAAGGTTTAACTGGCATCTGAACTCGTTCTGTAGCATACTCAGTAAAATACTGACCTTCGCGTTTGAGCAAAACTTGAACTCAGGTGTATTCACCCCCCCTCTACACCTGATATTCATCTCTGGACCAACAATTGGTATCAGAGCAGTGTTCTTTTGATCATTGTTTTGAAAACTTACTAGTCTACTCGAACAAGATCCTGAAAAACATTTTCACTGCACGAGCATCTCTTCATTCATCATTATACTATATGCTTCAACATCTCTGATATATCAGGTATTCGAATGGTACCGATGTTCTCAGTAGAGAACTACATAGTATGGCACGTCAGAATGGAGGCACATCTTACATCGCTGCATGACAGCATGACTGAAGTCCTCGAGACTGGACCAATCGTTCCCATGATCGACAGCGCCGAATTTACTGCTGTGGGAGGTGTAGGAGCACAAATTGGAGCAAAGATTGCCAAAGATAAAGATAAAGCCACCTTCACGCCAGAAGAGAAGAAACTGCACAATCTGGACTGAGTAGCGCGTAACGCAATCCTGACAATGCTTAGTGATTCACACCTCGACAGAGTGCATGATTGCAAAACGGCGAAAGAACTTTGGGATGCCCTTGTTGTACTGAGCTAAGGAACCCAACAAATCAAAGATAACAAGCTCGAGTTGGAGCTTTAAAAGTTCGAGACATTCGCCATGCAACCTAATGAATCCATTGATAAGCTTAGCGTCAGATTCACAAATTAGATATGATCAACGAGCTGGGAAAGACGTTCACCAACAAGGAGATGAACACCAAGATCCTAAGAACGCTGCCCCGACTGAAGTGGCTCCCATTTGCTACTTATTTACGTCGCTCTGATCTAAATGCTTTAACTCCTGATGTTATCTTTTAGAACTAAAGGCATAAGAGTTCGAGCACAGTCTACCCCAATGAAGCGTAAGCACTCCAGCTGACACCTCAATCGACCATGCTTTTAAAGTAACGGTTAGCACGTCTGGAGCAAGCCCCAGTTCAGCAAGCAAGTCAGTCACAACCACAACACCAAAATTCCACTACCGAGGATCTTGTTGAATGATACACGCTTCTTGCTCTGAAGTACCAAAGGGAGAAGGATAGAGTCAGAAAGCTGAAGAAATATGCCAAAGATTCTTCTTATGGTAAGAAAGAATATCATAAAAAGAAAGAAGAATCTAAACCTTCTCCTGAATGTAGGGACACAGAGACTATTGCAAGTCCATCTAACGACACATCTGCAAAGGGTGGCAGGACTTATGTGTGCTACAACTGCAAAAAGAACGGACATTATCAGTACGACTGTCCGTATCTCTCAGCTGCACAAAGCGCTGAACGGCAGGCCAGAAGAGATAAATTTGCCCAGAAGAGGAAGGCCTATATTGCTGGAGAGCTATCTGACTGCTCAATTGAGGAAGATAAATTCATGTACTTCTCTGAAGATGAAGCCACATTCGTGGCTGTTGAGGTCGGAGAATCAAATCCTGAAACGTCAACTGAACACTGCCTAATGGCTGGAGAAGAGGCTAAGGTAAACTCTAAACTGAATCTAACCTCCTCTTCACTAAGCACACACGACAGTTTCTCAGCTGTAGGAGAACCTCTAGATGTGGTTCAAGCATATGAAGATTTGCTAAAGGAGCAAATTCAGATGAGCAGGGAGTTCAGTAGAACCGTTCAGGAGTTGGAACAGGTAAAAGCTGAGAATCGGAGAGTTTCTTCTGATTGTTAGGTCCTTACTAATTTAGAAGTTCTTGTGGTGAGACAAAAGGAAGATATTGAATCTCTCATGACTAAGTCTCGGCATCAAGAAACTCAGATATCAGTCTTGACTAAGGACAATTCTGAGAAAGATACTGAAATAGCTAGGCTCAGTCAGAAACTCGCAGAGGTTCAGAAGGTCTATGAGTCACTCAAGAGGAGTGATGAAATATGGTGAGAACTGATGACAGAGCAGTACCTGGGAGCCATAGAGAAGCTAGAGGGATTGTTGAGGGCTCATATGCCAGCCTCCGTCAGGGAAGGACTTGGCTACACAAAAGAAGCATCTACCTCAACTTCAAAAGGCTCAGAAGGTCAGGTAGGCAGAGCAGTATGGTGAACCAGAATGGGTGCATCCTGCACAATATGGTTCTTACTATTATAAGTCCCGGGTTTGGAGGAGCACGAAGACTTAGAAAAAGAAAGCTCCTGAACCCAAGGCTGCTAAAAAGTCAGTACCTCCAAGTTCAGTGGACAAAAGTACTGATAACAAGAATAAGAAGAAAGAGTCTGAGACCTCCATGGTCGTCAGACAGATCTGGGTCGTGAAACCAAAACTGACTAACACATAAGGACCCAGATTGAACCAAAAGGGTACCTAAATCTGTTTTTGTTTTGCAGGTGCATAAGGACCCTTGGATCATGAACAACGGCTGCTCAAGACATATGACTTATCAGAAGAGCCTGCTGACCAACTATGTACAAGAGGAAGGAGACCCAGAATTGAGTTCGGTGACAACTCAAAAGGCCACACAAGGGGATATGGAACGCTGAACATTGGGACTGCTTGAGTTCCAAGAGTAACTTATGTTGAAGAACTTCAACGTAATCTCCTTTCTGTTAGTCAATTCTATGATAACCTTAACAAAGTTACCTTTGATGCTGGTTCCTGTGATTTTCTTGATAAATCTACAAGGAAAATAGTGTTATCAGGTTCACGGAGGAAGAATATCCATGTTGCAAACTGGAACACCGTCGAAGTTGAAGCCTGCTTGCTTGCCCAGACGAACTCAAGTGACAAGACATGATGGTTGTGGCATAAGAGGCTCAATCATCTAAATTTCAAGGTAATTAACAAGCTGGCAAGGGACTCAAAAGTCAGAGGACTGCCTAACGAAGTATTCAATCGAGAGAGAAATTATGAGGCATGCATGAAGGGAAAGCAGTCAAAGTCAAGCAATCTACCTATTCCGTTACCTTCCACTGATGGAATCCTTCAGCTACTACACATGGACTTATTTGGGCCAGTCACTCCAGTGACTATAAGAGGCAAGAAGTATGCCCTCGTCGTTATTCAGAATTATTCAAGATATACGTGGGTCATCTTTATAGCCAACAAATCTGATGTCAAGATTGAGTTTCTCAACTCAATTATCAAGGAGTATTGCGCTACAGAGGGGATTCAACACGAGACTTCAACAGCTCGTACACCTCAGCAGAATGGTCTTGCTGAATGGAAGAACAGAAAATTAAAAGAAGAAGCAAGAACGCTCCTAGCAGACTCTGGATTACCCGCGAAGTTCTGGGCCGATGCTACTGACACCGCCTGTTACACTCAGAATTGCTCACTACTAACAAAGCATCACATGAAGACATCATATGAACTATGGAAAGGGAGAAATCCTTCTATTTCTCATTTCCATATCTTTGGTTGTCCTTGCTTTATCCATAATAATGGAAATGACCAGTTAAAGGTCTTTGATAGCAAGTCTGATCAAGGACTGTTCTTAGGATACTCTAGGGTCAGTAAAGCCTTCAGGGTCTTTAACTACCGGACCTTTTGTGTGGAGGAAAACCCTCATGTTGTATTTAACGAGTTTGTTGCTGAGGACAGGAAATCGAGTAAAGAGTCAAATATTAAAGATGTCAGCATCAAGTTACAAGATCTCAAGCTGAATGATGAAACTGAAAGGATCCAACATTGTTGCGATGATGAGTCAGATGAAGAAGAAACTCAGACCCATTCCACAGGCAATGTAGCTGACCTGATTAATTCTACTGAACAGAATCAACCTCAGGTAACCCTAGTCGATGAGGAATCCCAGTGGTAACAGAGACATCTACTGAGAATAACAATTCAGGGGGAATGAATGATGTTCCTAAGCGAAATGCCCCTGAACTTGGGAACTCAGTAGATTCTAACCTTCTTACTGAATTACTTCAGTTGTAGAACGGTACTACTAAAATGCTAACACTCCTACTGACTGTACAAAAGTAATTTCAGAAGAAGAGACCATTCGAAGATGATCATGGCTGGATGCTCACTCTTTTGATCTCATCATTGGAGATCCTTCAGCAAGTCTAAAGACAATATCCAGATTCTGTCAAGGAGAAAGCGCTTTATACTCATGTTTCTTGTCTACTGAAGAACCTCAGTCGATAGAGGATGCACTGAATGATGCTGACTGGATCATTGCAATGCAAGAGGATCTGAACCAGTTCATTAGAAATTAGGTCTAGGAGCATGTTGATAGACCAAGATATCAGCACCTCACATGCACAAAATGGGTCTTCAAGAACAAGTGCGATGAAAACAACGTCATAGTCAGAAATAAAGCTCGACTAGTATCAAGAAAAAGGAATAGACTTTGATGAAACGTTCGCTCCAGTCGCAAGATTGGAAGTCATTCGTCTATTCCTAGCCTAGGCAACGCATAAAGTATTTAAAGTATATCAGATGGATGTAAATTCAACTTTTCTAAACGGCGTACTAAAGGAAGAATCTACATGGAACAAGTGCCCGGCTTTCAGCAGGGACATCAGGTTTACAGACTCAGGAAAACTCTGTGCAGGTTAAAACAAGCACCCAGGGTTTGGTACAATACCCTATAAGACTTTCTACTTTAGAAAGGTTTTCAGAAGGGGACAGTAGATCGCACTCTATTCAGCATCAAGTCAGCAGATGACATCCTACTGGTGCAGATCTACATGGACGACATCATCTTCAGTTCCAGAAACGTGACCATGTGTCAACAATTCGAGAAGATGACGAAGGAGAAGTTCAAGATGTCAATGATGGGGGAGATGAACTATTTCCTTGGTTTTCAAGTAAAGCAATCTGAGAAGGGAACGTTCATCAACCAAGCCAAATACACTCGAGACCTCCTGAAAATATTTGACTGTGAATCGAGCAAGCCAATCAAGATCCCCATTAACACAAATTTCAAAATTGATCTGGGCAAAGAGGGAGCTTCTGTTAACTCAACTGATTATAGAATTATTATTGGTTCCTTACTATATTTAACAGCTAGCAGACCTGACATAACTTATGTTGTAGGTGTATGTGCGAGATTTCAGGCGAATCCCAAGCGGAGTCATCTAGACTCAGCGAAAAAGATTCTGTGATACCTAAAGGAAACACCTGACGCAGGTTATGGTATCTTGCAGATGATAATCTTGTTTTAACTGGATATTCTGACGCTTATTATGCATGATGCATGATAGATCCAAAGTCATTTTCTGGAACTTGTTAGTTCCTAGGCAGTAAGCTCATATCATGGTTCTCTAAGAAACAACATTCAGTAGCAACGTCTAGTACTGAAGTTGAGTTTATGGCTGCCGGAGGTTGTTGTGCCCAGATCCTTTGACTTCGACAACAACTATGTGATTATGGTATCTCTTAAGATGAAGTGCCCTATTATGACTCCACCAGTGCGATTGCAAACACTCAAAATCCAATTCTTCACACGAGATGCAAGCACGTGCACATCCGACACCACTTCACCCGAGACCATGTCAAGAAAAAGGATATAAAGATGGAGAAAATCATACTGATAAGCAAAGGGCAGATATAGTAACCAAGCTACTAGCTGAGAACAGATTCAAAGAACTCTCAGTTGAGCTGGGTCTGCTGGATCCTACTGACCCGAGTCAGTAAAAGGATCAGTACGACAAGTTAGTTAGTCAGACTCAGTACTATGGTTCAGTAGGGTGAACCATACGGTACTCAGTAAGGGGGAACGTGAGATACATACTGAACCTTCACTATCACTAATAATTGGCATCAACAATTGGTATCACCGACATGTGGTATCAGCTGACTACTATGTTCAGCTGACAGGTTTGAGTGTTACATTCAGTATTTACATTCAGTGGCATGCTTTGTATTTACATTTAAATTCAGCTGACAGTAAAACCGTTTTCATTAAAAGCGCGACATCCTAAGAACTGACTGTAGCGCATTAAATGCATGTCATCTCACCTTACTCCAATTTGTAAATCTTACACATGTCGAGATTATAGGCGGCTAAGTAATCATTCCGTGTATAACATTAAATCCTAACCGTCTATAATAAAGCGAGATTAACTCATAACCGTCAGATCTGAAAACTGCTTAGTATTCAAATCATACTTAATCTTCTCGCTTATTCTTCTCACCTATTTCCGCCATTTCTGAATTTTAAGAGCTCTGCATAACTGCATCTAAGACTTTGAAAAACTTCTACTACCTCTTAAGCTATTAATCTACGGTAAATTTCTCATATCTTTTCTGCAATTCTAACTTACTCTATTTTCAAGTCCTAACATTTTTTTCAGATTCTAGATCAAATGGTGTCACAATCAAACATAGTTCAAACTCCTCCTAATATGGACGAGATCATCCGGGGAAGAATTTGTTTTGAGCCAACGATGGTGTTTCACAAATCGAAACTCCCTTATATTTACACCACTCTTCAGACATCTGGCCTGAAGATGCTCCTAACGAAGCAACCAAAAGTTTGTCTTCCTCAACAAGTGGTTGAATTCTACTTCAACCTACGTCATGTTGAGGATACCGACGCAGAGGTCAGTAGTGAAATACTTGAAGGAAACTTCTCTACAGAAGTGGGAAGAGAATGTCGCCCACATTAATATTCTTGAAGCGCTGACAAGAGTTTTCAGCTTTCCTGACTCAGGCGTTTCTCCTATCGGATACAAAGAAGCCGAGATCAACAATTATATTAGGCATTTCTGGATGACATATCCTTCAAAGCTGCTTTCCCCAAAAGTTAGCTCCTGCCAGAATACAGAGGCTTTGCTTACATTATCATCCACATCCTCACCAGCGCAGCTGGATCATTCGATCAACTGTCCAAGCCTCGACTCCAGATTATGATGGCTATAGTGGATGGAGTCTAAGTCAATTAGGCTCAGTTCTTGCTTACAAATCTGATAGCTCAGCCGTAGAAATTTATCTATGGCGATGACGATGAGAGAAGACTATCGTTGATAGGCAAACTACTGTATGGGACAAAAGTTTCAGCACTGATCGAAGCTTGAGTGCCCTCAAACACATCGTTCAAAGATATGAAGTACTTCGACAAGAAGCAAGTAAAATTCAACGAGGACTATTGCTGAAAAGTCCATTGACCGTGAAACTGTACTGAAAAGGTCATCTACTGACTTACCTCCATGAGCCGAAGAGCCTAAGCGAAAGAAACTGTCGAAGAAGGAAGTTTCTACGGCTTATTCTCTTCCCCCTCCATAGGTGGAGACAATACTGGACTCGGACACTCATGAAAGGTGCCACGATAAAAGATAAAGTTCAGAGAGTCAGTACTGAAGAGACTTAGTTGGAGCATGATGCTAATCCAACTACTGAAGTTTCTTCAGAGCTACCAACCACCGTTCGGCTGACTAAGCTTAGAGCTAAATCTGAAGTCACTGAACAAATTCCTGAGATAGCCAACTATCAGGATTTGGTGGATGTAGCAGTCAGGGCAAGGACTGAGGTGCTGCTGAGGTTCCTTAACTGGGTCATTCTGGAAGAGACAATCCAGCAGTACTCAGTGCCTACTCTATTGGCAGAGGAGCAATAATTGCAGTCTGAGATAGGGTTTGGGGAGCCCTCAGACATTGCTTCATTCGAGGATCTAAAGGCAGTCATGTTATATATGCTTGAGCAGAAGAATACCTCCTCGCCTGCCAAGAACACTTCGCCCAATGACGACCCAACTGACGATGACTCAGCACCCAAGGATGTAGAGCGGGGAGACTTTGCTGAGGGCAAAACTCCCAGCGAGAAGGGCGACTCACCACCTCCACCTCCTGAATTTGGTGCTGCCCAACAACAACTCGCAGCATCTGAGCAAAGGATCAGTAGCTCATCTTATCAGATAAAACCTATAACTGTTGTATCCAAGAGGAGCATCAATAGATCAATTTAGAAGCAAGGAGACAAAAGATCGTCCCCTGGCTAAGGATGTGCACCTAAAATGGGCACAATACACTAAGGTTTAGACATAGCGAATTGATGCCCTTGCTGGAGAAGTCAAGAAGGTCTCTGAAACTTCAATGCCAAACATTCAGGAGATCGCCGAGACAACTCTAGCTACTCAGAAGACGGACTTAGCCACTCAGTGCCAGCAGCTGCTTGAAACTCAAGCCAAACAATTCTCTGAGTAGTCGGTTGCAGTAATGGCTGATGTCCAGAAGACGATGGATGAGAGAAACAGAGTTGTATCATCTAGTGTGGCTCAAGCTCTTACTCAACAAGCCACAATTGTCGACCTCATCCAATCAGATACTGTGAGGTTACTAGACGCATCTCTCTTTGCAAGACAAAGCCCATACTGATACCCTAATCAAGGAGATCCGCCTTGATAACGAAAGGGATTGGGACAAATATTGTGATGCCGTCGAGGACCTCAACTCCTCCTTCACCCAAATCAAAAACTCTCTCTACAGCCTACGAGATGATGTAGTCGTTGTCAATACCCTATTGACCCCGGCTGATGATACCAAAAAGGGGGAAGTAAAGGGAGATGGGGAAGTAAAGGGGGATGGGGAAGAGAAAAAGGGGGAAGAGACGGAAGAGATTGAAGAGATCAGGAGAGAGCACATTACATCCAAAACAAATCTCCCTCTCCCCAAAGGAAAGGAGAAGGAAAAGTCTACTGAAGGCCAGGCAGAGCCTTAGGAGCAAATTATGCAGTTGACAGTACAAGCTGGAGGATCTTGTGAAGGATCCTCAGCTCAGACACACATTGATGAAATAGCCAAATTCATCGAGGGAACGAAGCCAATTATGCCGAAGAGGCATGGAAAAGAGATAGCTACTGAGAGCTCTCCCCCTCCATCGCCTAAGTTCAAGAATAAGGAAGAACAACAGGCTTATGATGAATTGATGGCTCAGCAGCTACAAGCTCAGCTGGATGACGAAGTGAGAAAAGAAGAAGAGGCCAAGTTGAAGGGGAAGCCAAAAGTCCCTGTGGCAAGGCAGTCAAGGACTCAGGCTCAGTTGAAGAAAGTTCAGCAGAAGCAGACCACTCCGAAAAGGACTCAGCAGAAGCCAACTGAAAAATATGCTTCTGAGTCTACTGAAGAGTCTGATATTGACAAGATGCCACTATCTGAAAGGTTAAAGAAGAAAGCTCCTAAGCTTACAGTTGAACATATTGCTGAAGAGACGCAGTTGAAATAGGCCTCGACTTCACAGCCAGGGAAAGGCTCACAGCTGAAGCTAGAGATCGACTGAGAAAGGTTAAACTAGCAAAGCAAATTGCCAGAACTGAAAAAGCAGCCGGGGAAGCCGTTCCAGGTAAGAGCAGAGAGATCCCAACTACATCTAAATTCTACAGATGCGGTGGACTGAAACATATCTCAGGAAACCTCTATTCCGCCGCACTGACAAGTGGATCATATGGAACCTGAATCAGCAGTGGGAGAGTCTAAAGGAAGATTTCATAAAAAGCTACTATGTATTAAATGCTATCCAGGCAACATTCCAGTGGACAAAATGTTCGATCAGTCCTTGTATCAGTATGATCCCAACTTCCGTGCTCAGATTATCATGATTCTTCATAAGGAAAGAATGTCACTGAAAGCGCCTACATTTAGACGTATGACTCCCTCCGTGACTCTTGAAGGTAACATTTGCACGAAAGAGATACATAAAGAGGTGAAGATAGCCATGGATCGCAACGAGCTGTCCTCCCAGCTTCCACAGATCAAACGTCTCAGGGCAGCCATCTACAAATCCTACGGGCCAGAATTTCCAGAGGCCAAGTCTGTTGACTTCAAATCGAGGATTCAGAAGTTCAGACTGCAATAGCAGCAGACTCAACCGACTTTTAGTCTTTGCTTTTCTCTTTTCTTCTTTTGGTAGTGTGGTATTGATGTATATGTAACCATTTCTCTATCAATGAAATCAGTACTTCACTTGGACAAACAACCACTCATTGTCTTATGGCTATGTCGTTCATTATCATGACTGATCACTAAAGTGATCAACACACACTCACTGTACTTAATTTCTTCTGATTTGCCCTTGTGTAACTGTTAATCTGTGTTGTAATTCTTTCAGTTGTTAGTGGTTAATGGTTTTGGCATCATCAATTAGGGGGAAATTGTAGGGATATGAGTCAGTGGATGGGGGAAATTGTTGGGAGATGATTCAGTACCTCTGATACTGAGTAATTGTTGTATAAATGTTTTAAGGAGGAATTGAAGATCTCAAAACCCCTGAGTGTGTGATGAACCGACATGATGTAATAGGCTAGACATGTTTTGATCTTTCTAGATTAGTTTGTCTAAGTCCTGTAAGAGGTAAATTGTTGGACTGAACTTCAATAGAGAAGTTAAGGTTCCAGAACCCCATGTCTGTTATCGGTTCAGTAGGGCTCTTTCTGTATAAGAGCTCAGTAGTTTGTCTTCAAGTCAGTAGCTGGAAGCACTCAGTAGAAGATCACTCTTCAGCCGACTCAGAAAGAAGACTCAGTATGATCATCCTCGATCTACTAAATGAGCTCCAATTCAGTTGCAGACCGTACAAGGGAAATCGACAGCCTGACTTTATCAGTCGGATGTCAGCAGAGAAACACTTAGTGTTCGAGGTCGAGAGGAAGTCAACTCGCCTAGAAGACTGATGTCTGACAAGTCTCACCTACCGCCATACCTCGACCAATGAAAAGCAAGCAAATCTTAACTGCTCTGACACAAAAGCTGCTCTCATGCACAGAAAGTCAACCACCCTCTGCAGTGACATTCAAATTAAATGGCCGTTTTCCTTGGAGTCTTGTGACACGTGGCATGGTCCCTTCCAACGAATCTATGCATGGGTCACTGGTGATCGTTGTATTGCACCAAATAATCCTGCAAAACTTGAGAATTATATCAGTATAGTTCACAGGGTATCGAACACAGGGAACGGAGGACTAGACATATTATTTTCCTACTTATCTTGGGTTTGGTTAGCAACCACGCAAGTTTTGGGTTTTTATCTAAACTAAGAACTTATAAAAACTGAAAAAAATGTAAAAACTGGAAACTGAATTTAAACTGTTTTAACTAGACAGGTAAGAGATGGGTCCATCAGAATATTCACACAAATGTAATTCCAATCATCGGCACATAAAATGAATTAATCTTAAGAATCAACTAGTTATAGATTACCGTAACTTAAACTGCGTAATCCTCACTCCCACTTACTTAGTCGGTAACCGCCATGTTGGGCATCGAAACGGCTACTTCCCTAATTTAGCTACAACCTACGTTGTTGGGCAATCAATAGATTTAACAGCTAAACAGCTTTATCGAACTAAGGGAGCCTAGTATAGGAGCCTACTCGTATGTTGGGCATCTAATAGTCTCCTACCGGTTTAATCCAATTATTCTAATGAATAACTTTGCTACTTACCTAGCCTTGTTCCATGAGAAACGATGGAAGTACTAAGTTAGCTACAAACTAAGCAACTTAGGGTGGCCAATCCTAAATTACTAGTCAGATTAAATAAACCAGAATTAACCCGAAACCCTTCAATTAATTATTAGAACCTAAGTCTCATGTACTGTTCACGTGTGCGTTTTACATCCTGCCGGACCACTAAAAATTTAGCTACTCATGAAACTGTCCTGACTGCACAGGTAAGACACTTTGCAAAACAGAACATACATCATTCGTAACCCTAACCCTAGCATGCACGAAAACTGAAAATAAAATAAAGATACGAACTAAAAAAGAGAACTAAACACGTACTGAACTGAAACTAAACATAAACTGAATTAAAACAAGAATTGAAATAGGATCAAGAGTACCGATAGTCTTCGATCTCTCAAAACGAACGAAAATTGAAGCAACGATCTAAACTAAAATTTGAACATTAAAATCTGAAATACGAAAGTGTTTGTTTCATCTATTCGAACTAAAAGGCTGCATGAAGTAAATGGAAAGGTAGTTGGTGTTCTTCTCCTCGGTGGTGGTGGAAATCGGCGATGGCGATGGTGCAGCTTCGGTCGGCGGCGGCTTCGGGAATGGATGGATTGGAAAAAGATTGTGGTATCGTGGTTATGAGGAGGTTGAGAGCTCAAGAAGGAGTTTGTAAAGGTTCTGAATTTCGTGCCTCCCTCATCCTTTTATAGTGCTCCTAGGAATTAGATCACAACTAGGGTTCCTTTGTGGATAAGGAAAGGATCTATGAGATATGGTAATATCTCATCCTTCCTTATTTATCTCCTTTGCTTCCTTATCTTCTTTCCTTTCTTTTCTTCTTCTTTCCTTCTTTCTTTTTCTTGGCCAAATCCGCTCAAAATCTCGCCATTACAGCTGGAAACTCGTTGCCACATCATTTCCACGTGTCGTGCCAAATCAACCTATTTTCCTGCATTACTGCCAACAAAAGTGTCTCGCCTGCACAGTTAAGAGACTTTTCAGACAGAAATAATTAGGTACAAAATCGACTCATCAAATCTCCTTACACTTGAACTATACTCGCCCTCGAGTATAAGAAGAACAAAAGATAAGTACCTAATTATTTTTGGTCTTCCCCAAGACCTTAGACATAAAATAAAAGACTCAAGACTCGAACAAGAACAAAAACAAGACTCGACACGAACGGAAGAAAGAAAATAACAACGGACTCACAAAACGAACACAAGAAGCCATACCAATCAATTCGAAATTCTCCACACCAATTAACTAGCCAAGCAATGTCGAATCATGCAATCATGATCTCATCCAACAAGTAGACAATGCAAATTTTGAAACTAAGCACATATATATCAACTTGGTCAAAATCTAAACAATGTGGATCTCCTCAAGTTTTACTCAACACTCAACTAATCTAGGTCCGGTTCAAGCCACTTAAAGGAAAACAATCCACGCAATCATGATAAGAGATCATCACAATAGCAATATCAAAGAGGTCTTTCTCATTCGGTTGTAATGGGGCTTAGGACTTAGACAAATTGATGTTGGTAAGGGTCCTAGGGGTACTAAGCTCCATTAAAATTCAGAATCAATGTTATGCATGTAAAACTCTCTCACCTGTGCAGTCAAGACAGTCAAATTCCCACGACTTAAGAAAATTCACTTCAATGCTACAATATCAATACTATGCACCCATACTCTTCCTTTTCTGCCACGTTTCATATTCAGATTTTTTTTCTTTTCCCTTTTTTTTTTTTCGTGACATAGACTTTTTTTTTATTTTGCAAACTAGGCACAAACTGTCTCAACTGTACAGACAGAACACTTTGAATTCGGCTTATATAGAGCAGTTTTTACACTTAGACTTTTTTATCCAATCTGTTCTCTGCAGCATGTCTAGACTGGGTAGGTAGGAGACATATGTAAAACTTCGGATTTTAACTTTCATGCACAAAAGAGTTCGTAAAACATGTAATAACATGGGTCAAGAGAAAGTTTAAAAAGGCCTTGGCTTAAATTTTACTAACTCAAATCAAAGAAACGGTCAAGGCTCAAATTGGTTCACTAAGGGATAATGTAGGGTCGGAAATATTTTGTCGCGGCCGTGTGGCTAAAAATCCCTAGTGCCTCCTATCATTTATCACAAGTGACTCAAACATATTGCGATTTTGCGGATAAGCACTCTCAAAAGAATAGTAGGAAGTGTCCTACTTTAAGGCTCAAATCTAATTTAAGTGAGTGGTTATAAAATTTTGATCCAACAAAGTTTATTTTTCGTCATCCCAAATTACATGCATATACGTGCCTAGATCTACTTTTCACAAAGTCCACAAGCAAGCATATTGAAAATAAAAGCACAAATAAGAGAAGCTTGATCATAGAAAACGGCACTTCAAAAATGAAATTTTTTGGCATGCTTCGACTCAAAATACCCCCCTCCTTACACTTAAACCTTGCTCCCCCTCGAGCAAGAGAGAAATGACAAAACAAAGAGAGAAGGCATGAAAAAATAGACACAAAAACACCCTCCTTACACTTGGTCCCTACCAAGTGTGAGAACAAACTAAAACTAAAGACAAAAGACAAAAATAAAAAGAAACACCCCCCTCCTTACACTTGATCCCTATCAAGTGTAAGAACAAGAAAAACACACAAGAACAGACTCAAACATAAAACAAAAACGAAAAATAAAATTGGGGAAGAAAAGTCACCGGTCGCCTCGCCTGGACAGGCGAGGCAGTCTGCTCATAACTGTGCGGCGGAGGCGATCTACTTTGCGGCCAAGGGAATCCAGATCAGTCCTTAGAGTCTGCATCGTATCCTGATCTACAGAAGGAAAGACACTCGAGACACGAGGTCCCGGTGGATAAAACTGGATCTCCCGATTAGGTAGTTGGTACAGTAGGTAAAAATCTCAATTCCATACTTAGCCAAAATCTGAAAAAGAAAAGAAACAACACCAAGCATAAAATCAAACTAAAATATGAAATCAAAGAAAAACGAAAAAAATACGGGTTGCCTCCCGGAAGCGCCTCTCTTTAGAGTCTTCGGCTAGACCTCCTCTTCAAAAGTCAATGGGGTGACGACATGAACAGTGGAGTCTCATCCACTGCCTTGATCACCCGCTTCAATCTCTTCCCACGGTCTTTATACCACTTGAAATCTTCATAGGCCTTCTTCCAAAAATTTTCCTCACATTTGATTGATGGCGTATCCCCTTGGAAGACGATGGTAGTCTGCTCCCTTGCTGCCCTTGTCTTGTCTCTTTCAGGTTGGGGCTTTACTTCCACGGTTTTCAGCCATTCCGGTATAGAATCGTCCTCACTGGGCAGCCTAGACGCACTGCTGACAGTCGCCAATTTTGGATTTGTGTGTAAAGCCAAGATGCTTTCTCTGATCTCCTCGTCCCTCATATTATCGAGATTAGATTCGGTCAGCCCTTGATTCAAGGTGACCTCTATCTTATCCTGCATCACATACGTCTCAAGATATTCTTGGACAAAGCTTTCAATGGAGTCAGTAGATAAAGCATTTTCATTTTCATGATCAAAGGGCCTCTTAAGTGCTTCAGCAATGTGATAATCATACATTTCATTATGGTATGCAACACTTATAGATCCCTCATCTACATTGATTATGGCCTTCACAGTTTTTAAGAACGGTCTACCCAATAAAACACCCGCAGTACCCTCAACTTGCCTATCATTAGTATCTATAACATAGAAATCTGCCGGATAGACAAAATTGTTAATTCTGACCAAAATGTTTTCGAGTAAACCTATAGGGGCAATTCATGACCTATCCGCTAATTGAATTATCAGCTTAGTGGGCACTAATTCAGCTCCAGTTAATTGATTATAGACGGACAATGGCATAACATTAATGGACGCTCTTAAATCGCACATAGCTTGCTCAATCATAACACTACCCATCAGACAAGGTAGTGTAAACATACCTGGGTCAGCACACTTAGCGGGTAGCATCCTTTGAATAATTGCTGATATGGAGTGGTCCATCACGACTTTCCCGGACCTCGGGACTTTTCTAGTGATAACGTCCTTTACTAACTTTCTGAACTTAGGAATTTTCACGGCCTCAAGGAAAGGAATATTAATCTCCAATTTCTCAAACAGCTTAAGGTAGTCCATGAACTCCTTGTTCGACATCTTTTTCCTTTTCAAAGCTTCGGGAAATGGTGGAGGAATCAGATTTTCAGGCTCTGACTGGCCAGTTAGGACGTCCTCTTCGTCACGTTTTTGTTCTGGATCATCATCATACTGCTTCTTTAAGCTTTTTGGTGGTATGGAATGATCTCCAGCCTTCCTCGTCTCTGCTGACTTCTCTGGATGTCTTACATGTACAATTGGGCCAGGTAATTCTTTTCCTCCACGCAGTATAATTTGGTTGCAGTTTTGGGCATTTGGATTGGGCTGTGTTTGAGCTTGTGAAGGTAGACGCCCTTGACCTCCCTTCAGATCTTGGAGTGAACTGGCCAGTTTGGACACTTGTTCGGACAGATTGTCCAAAGTAATTTGTTGATTCATCCTCAATTGTTGCATCTCTTCCTTCATGGCTTGGATCTCATTTTGATTTGAAATCATCTCCTTCTCCATCTGCCTCTGATATGTAATTGATTCCTTTTGAGAAGCAATCATTTCATGCATTAATTCTTCAAACGAAGAAGATCCTTGGTCTGCCTGGCCTGGTGATGGACCTTGCTGCTGATATATTCGATGGTGCGGAGGCTTGTATGTTTGAGATAGTTGTTTAGCACAGTTTGTACCATTAGTATGTGTTTGGTACAAATTATCATAGCGGTGGATGAGTTGTTGTACTTGACTTTCTGGAAGTTCCACTCGCTTGTGCAGTCGGGCATCCTTCTCTCCATCAATTTCCTTATTACCACACATACTTATCTGACTTACATTAGCCATTGCATCCGGATTAGGCTGAGTCTGAGCTGGAAGTTGTCCTTGGGAAGTTGTTATTTCCTGAATGGTAGAATTTAGTTTATTCATCTGCTTAGCCAAATTCTCCATTGTAGCTTGCTGATCCTTCTTTGTCTGGTTGATCTCCCATTGCATTTGTTGTTGAAATGCAGTGGTATCCTTCTGTGAAGAAACCATTTCGGCCAAAAGCTTTTCTAAAGGGCTCTGTTGCTCCGACTGGCCAGGCTGGACATTCTGTTGCTGAAACTGCCTTTGATGCGGGGGTCTATACGTCTGCTGATAGTTGTTCTGATTAGGAGGTTGGTATGGTTGCTGATAGCCATATTGCTGCTATGGTTGCTGAAATTGGGTTTGAGGCGGATTCCTCGGCCGAAAATGCTCCTCCGGTTGCTTCCAACGGAGGTTCGGATGAACCCCTTGTTGCCCGCTCCAATTTCCAGCGGCATTTACATCTTCTCCCAGACATTGCAACGACGTATGCCCTTTCTCTCCGCATGCTCCACATGCATGATTGATATTCGATCGGCTCGAAGCAGGAGCGTTCTGTTTGAGTATCAAGTCGAGCTTGTCTTGCAATAAGCTGAACTTTGCCTCCACTTTATTATCGATCTCATCCATGTAGTCGAAATGAGACCAATTTACAGCTCTCCTTGTTGGTCTCGGCCCTTTATAATGCGAGGTAGACTCCGCAAGCCCTTCGATTATATTTCTTGCATCTTCGTAGAGGCTTGTATGGAAATTCCCTCTTAGACCGATATCCACCATGGCTTTTGCTTCGTCTGTCATCCCTTGATAGAAAATCTGTAGGAGCTCTACATCCGAGTAGCCATGGTTCGGACAACTATCCACAAGTCGTCCAAATCTCTCCCAGTATGCGCCGAAGGTCTCGTCGATTTCTTGAGCGATCCCAGAAATCTGCTTCTTTAATGCATTTATCTTCGACTGCGGGAAGTATTTCTTCAAGAAAACCGTACGCATTTGGGCCCACGTCGTGATCGTGTTTGGCTTTAGACTTGAGAACCACGCTTGTGCTCCATCTTGCAGTGTGAATGGAAACGCCTTGAGCTTGAATGCATCCAGATTGCCTTGCCTGTGCAGATTGCAGACTTGGTTGAACGAGGCCAAAAAGGAATTTGGGTTCTCGTTCGTCCTCCCATAGAACTTTGGCATGGCAGCGACCATGTTCAGCTTGACATCAGTTTGTTTGGTAGTTGTGATTTGGATTGGACCGGGTAAGTCCGCTCCCATGTCAAGCGATCCGGCATTCATGCGCAAAGGTGGATCGACTCCGTTTTCCATCTCTCCCTCTGATTCTGAACTTTCTAATGGAGTATTCTACCTTGTTTTGTCGAACACGATAGTCTCTATTTCTGACACGCTGTTCTGATCAACGGCGTCTGTTCTGTCTCTTGACTGGGCAGTTAAGACGGTTCCTGCCTCGGACAGAATCTGTTGCTTTTGCAGCTTTGTCCTCTTCCTATTCCTCTTTGCTGTTTTCTCGACCTCTGGATCAAATATGAGGTTAGGGTTGGAAGACCTGCTCATGCAACACTTATAAGAACAAAAAGATTAGTAGAAAATAATAAAACTAGATAACACCGTTCCCCGGCAACGGCGCCGATTTGGTGATCGTTGTATTGCACCAAATAATCCTGCAAAACTTAAGAATTATATCAGTATAGTTCACAGGGTATCGAACACAGGGAACGAAGGACTAGACATATTATTTTCCTACTTATCTTGGGTTTGGTTAGCAACCACGCAAGTTTTGGGTTTTTATCTAAACTAAGAACTTATAAAAACTGAAAAAAATGTAAAAATTGGAAACTGAATTTAAACTGTTTTAACTAGACAGGTAAGAGATGGGTCCATCAGAATATTCACACAAACATAATTCCAATCATCAGCACATAAAATGAATTAATCTTAAGAATCAACTAGTTATAGATTACCGTAACTTAAACTGCGTAATCCTCACTCCCACTTACTTAGTCGGTAACCGCCATGTTGGGCATCGAAACGGCTACTTCCCTAATTTAGCTACAACCTACGTTGTTGGGCAATCAATAGATTTAATAGCTAAACAACTTTATCGAACTAAGGGAGCCTAGTATAAGAGCCTACTCGTATGTTGGGCATCTAATAGTCTCCTACCGGTTTAATCCAATTATTCTAATGAATAACTTTGCTACTTACCTAGCCTTGTTCCACGAGAAATGATGGAAGTACTAAGTTAGCTACAAACTACGCAACTTAGGGTGGCCAATCCTAAATTACTAGTCAGATTAAATAAACTAGAATTAACCCGAAACCCTTCAATTAATTAATAGAACCTAAGCCTCATGTACTATTCACGTGTGCATTTTACATCCTGCCGGACCACTAAAAATTTAGCTACTCATGAAACTGTCCTGGCTGCACAGGTAAGACACTTTGCAAAACAGAACATACATCATTCGTAACCCTAACCCTAGCATGCACGAAAACTGAAAATAAAATAAAGATACGAACTAAAACAGAGAACTAAACACGTACTGAACTGAAACTAAACATAAACTGAATTAAAACAAGAATTGAAATAGGATCAAGAGTACCGATAGTTTTCGATCTCTCAAAACGAACGGAAATTGAAGCAACGATCTAAACTAAAATTCGAACATTAAAATCTGAAATACGAAAGTGTTTGTTTCATCTATTCGAACTAAAAGGCTGCATGAAGTAAATGGAAAGGTAGTTGGTGTTCTTCTCCTCGGCGGTGGTGGAAATCGGCGATGGCGATGGTGCGGCTTCGGTCGGCGGCGGCTTCGGGAATGGATGGATTGGAAAAGGATTGTGGTATCGTGGTTATGAGGAGGTTGAGAGCTCGAGAAGGTGTTTGTAAAGGTTCTGAATTTTGTGCCTCCCTCATCCTTTTATAGTGCTCCTAGGAATTAGATCACAACTAGGGTTCCTTTGTGGATAAGGAAAGGATCTATGAGATATGGTAATATCTCATCCTTCCTTATTTATCTCCTTTGCTCCCTTATCTTCTTTCCTTCCTTTTCTTCTTCTTTCCTTCTTTCTTTTTCTTGGCCAAATCCGCTCAAAATCTCGCCATTACAGCTGGAAACTCGTTGCCACATCATTTCCACGTGTCGTGCCAAATCAGCCTATTTTCCTGCATAACTGCCAACAAAAGTGTCTCGCCTGCACAGTTAAGAGACTTTTCGGACAGAAATAATTAGGTACGAAATCGACTCATCAGTCACAACTATAGAAAGATATCATCTTCAAGAATTGAAGAGAACAACAACGGGAACAAAGATGCAAGAAATTCAAGAACACATACTTAAGCACTCTAGCAAGCTTACTGTTACATCCAGCAAAGAACTAGAAATATTAGAGATATCCTAGTAGTTCTTCACTCTAGAGTTGTTCCCGATCTCTTTTCTAAGTTAACCTTGTTAGATCATAAACTTAGACACTTAAAGGAGTTCACTTTTAGTGATACGTTCTTATTGTAAGAACTCCTCCTTGTTGGAGATAAAACCCTTCAAACTTCGATTTGATCTTGTAAAGTCACTAAGGACTATAACTTAGAATGTTCTGTCCAACGTATAGAAACATGCTGAGGCTTGCTCAGATTAATCAACAAGAACTCCTCTTCGGCAGGACTGTGGATGTAGGATCTTGAGTATCCGAACCACGTTAAAAATTGCTCGTGTCATTTACTGTTTTATTGCATCTGTTTGTCAACTATTTGCAAAATCATATTTTCAGTAAAAACATATTTAAAATTGCACTAGTCAACTGATTTGGTTTGCATAAAAACGTTTTTCAAAGAGACGAACTTAAACTGGGCCTACACAATTCCACACTTATTCATCTACTAAATTACTCAGTATTGATATCAGTCAATTGAAAGGATTCAGTCGTTGAATCACTCTGCCCCGCGATCAGAAGACTTAACTGGCCACTGAACTCGTTCAAGAGCATACTCAGTAAAATACTGACCTTCGCGTTTGAGCAAAACTTGGACTCAGGTGTATTCACTCCCCTCCCCCCCCCACCTGATACTCGTGTCTGGACCAACAATATTGATATGGAGTTTGAAACAGAGGAACACGCTTAACATTATTATTTAGCATATGCCAAAAGAGTGAGATTTAAAGTAAGAAAGAGCTAGAATCATAATGATAAATATGGTAATATGTACAATAGAAGTTTTGTTTGCTATGCTGAGGCTAAAAGAGAGGAAGACGGGAGAAGACTATATATGAAAACACCTCGAGCAGAGGAAGGATGTGGTTGTTTGACAAAAATGAAAGTTAATAACAAAATATCTGGGAAGTTCCGAGCGATACAATTTGTTGAAGATCATAATCACTATATTGCAAGTCCTAGTAAAACACATTTCTTTAGAGGTTATAGAAAAGTTTCTCCGATTCTTTTGCAATGCAAATTGAAATGACTAATTATGTTAGAATTCCACCAAAAGCATCCCATGACCTTATGGTGAGACAAGCCGGAGGAATAAACAATTTTAGTTTCATTCCTAATGACTACAAGAATTATTCAAGGACCAAGAGAACAAGAGAAATGAAAAAGGGAGACATATGGAGAGTTTTAGAATATTTGCACAAGATGCAAATTGATGATCCAAATTGATAACCAACATATTTTGGTCGGATGCAAAGATGAGAAATGATTATTGAGATTTTGGTGATGTTAGTTTTGATGCTACTTACAAGAAAAAATATTGAAGGTCGACCACTTGCATTCCACAAGCAAATTGTGGTGTTTGGTGTTGCATTGTTGTATGACGAGACAACATGTTTAATCACTTACAAATTGTGGTGAATGGGTATTTGATACATTTGCAATAGCCATGTTTGAAAAGAAGCCTATAACAATTCTCACTGATCAGGACTATGCCATGAGAAAAGTATTAAAGTCTAAGTGGTCTGAAACTCATCATCGACTTTGTATAAGGCATATTTATGAAAGTGCAGCCATCCATTTGAGTGGTATATTCACGAAGTTTAAAGGCTTTGCTTGTGATTTCAGTTTATGCATATATGACTTTGAAGAAGAAGAAGATTTTTTTGAATGCTTGGAATGGTATGCTATAGAAATATGGACTTGAAGATAATAATTGGTTGAAGCATATATTTGCTATTAGGGAGCAATGAGCATTAATTTATGGGCGCCAGATGTTTTGTGTCGATATGACAACTACACAAAGAAGTGAGAGCATGAACAATTTTGTAAAGAGGCATGTGAGCTACAAGTACAACTTCTTACAGTTCTTTAATCACTTCCAAAGGATTATTGACAATGGTCGATACAGAGAGCTAAGAGCTGATTTTGTAGCCAACACTAGCACTCCAGCACTAGTATCGCCTGCTGAAATTTTGAAGCTTGCATCAAATATCTATACGCCTAAAGTGTTTATAATGTTTTCACGATCTCATGATTGTAGCTTTCAAGTTTGTGAAGAAAAGGGTACAATTACAAAGCACGAGATTACTCATATTGGCAAACGCTACTCTGATATTGTCACACAAGATTCATCGAATAACGAGTTCAAGTGCAGTTGTAGCAAGTATGAATTCGCTGGCATCTTGTGCGCACATGTCTTGAAGGTTTTTACCTTCAAAACTTTTTTCAAAAAACCAAGACAATATATTTTGAAGCGGTGGACACGAAAAGCAAAAACACGGTATCTTGAGAATAAAAGCTTCGTTGATAATGAGATGGATGAGAATGAAGCATCATCAGGAATGTGGTACAGGGACTTGAGTGCATTGACTCTTCGATTAGCCACTAGAGTAGCCGAAAGGAAAGACACTAGTAAGGTTGTGAAAGAACATCTTCTCGACTTGTTGGAGAAGATTGATGAAATGTTTCAAGGTAAAGAGGTGGTGCAATGTGCTGAAACAAATATCTTGCAAAAGAATGCACTTGAACTTGATACAAATGATAATATTAAAGGTGTTAAGTTGAGGACAAAACCTACATCAAGTAAGAGGCTCAAAGGTGGCTTAGAGAGAATTTCAAAGAAAAGAACTTATACTAAGAAAAATAAGAATGTTGCAACTACACCGGGATCACAATCCATGGCTGTTTCAAATACATAGGTTTTTTAATTGTAGGTGTTTGATTTCTTAGATTTTTTTTTTGTCATGCTTCTAAACACTTTTGTAGGAACTAGAAGGATATTCTCAAAGCCATGTCGTACCATATTCTCAAATGCAGCCACTAAGTATTCCCATCAATCCTACGGTACCACGTATACAAAGCTTTGTTGCCAATACACATCCTTCAATGAGCATGATAGATTTGCTTATGGTGCATTTCCTATAATTCTTTATATCTTAATTTCGATTATTAAGTTGTGATTCACTTAACTTGTGGTTATTATATTCAATTGCTAGGCACAACAATCTTCTGATTTTGCCTATTCTGGAGTTTGTAATTGTGATGCGAAGTGCGGTTGCCAATTCCCGTGACTTGGAGGAGTTTTTTGTTCTTGTAGAAGACTATACTTTTCGTGATCCATGATCCGTGATTTAGAGGGTTTTGTTTTGATAATAGAGCATTTATATATGTATTTTCTGATATCATTTTGGTAGGATGCCTGGTACTGTTATTGTTATACATATGGGCTTATGTTTCTTTCCAATATGCAATTTATACTTCAGAATTTATGCTCAATTCCTAATTGCTCATATTTTATATGCATGTGGTAAGAGCTAGATGCTTCTTCATTTTCTTGTAGTGTTTCTCGTTTACTCTGTAAGTGAAGTTCAGAATATAACCAAGTCTTGGTTGGTGCAGCTGAATGTGAAGGCTATTCTTTGTATGTAATGTTCAAAAGCTTAGAGAAACAAGTCTTCTGCTCTAGTAGTAATTGTAGTTTATGGGGCGTGGATCCAAGAGTAGTAGTTTAGTCATGGCTTGTTGTTAGAAGTATGGATTCATATGTGATCTAGTTAACAGCAACATAAATGTACATATATATCAATTTTAATGAGATTGGAAGAAATTAAAAATAAAATGTCATATGATGTTCTATCGTTTCAAACTTTGGACCATTTCCAGTTGCAGCAACAAAATGAGGTTATAGGTACAAAGATCCAAAACATTGTTTTATTCATCAATACACACTTCATGACTAGATATTTATGTTTTAACTCAATTTTCTGATAGTTGACTTCACAAATGATGTTTCGTTTCCACACTAACCAAAACTGGTTTCTTCTTTTCATCAAAAGAAAATGTCAAGGAATTAGCCATATTCTTCAAACACTAAATAACAAAAGAGTGAACTAGATATATTTACAGGAGAAATACAACAATGATATAAGAAAAAAATTAGAAACTTATGAAAAGTACGAGGGAAGAGAACAGACAACACACTGTAAATTAGTGAATTAAGGAGCTCTCTGAAGCATACCAACTGCATCGTCAAAATACTTGTCTGAAAATCTAGTTTTGGATTTGAAATCATCATATTATGCTTCTAGAATTTGGCTTAGTAAAAGCTTCAACGAGAATGGTTGGTGGTGAAGAAGATGAAGATGAAGAAGCCGATGGTGAGTGAAGAAGATGAAGATGAAGAAGCCGATGGTGAGTGTAGGGGATTTCTCTAAGAACCTAGCGAGATTGATTGGTGTACCACATGAACGAACAATGATTATGTATTTGTGTTTTGAGTATTTATTCACACGAGAAAGATTAAATATAAAATTGAAAATACTGTTACCATGAATTATTTGTTTACATTTTGTCCCTTTAATAAATACATTTATAACCCCGTCCCGACCAAGTACGTTTATATAGTTAAAATAATCAGTAGAGGTAGATGGAATTTCTCAATCAAACTCTAGATATATAAATAAATTCAACGGCTGCTATCAGCTATGTGCGACTCCAGACACTACATATTATTCTAATCTTATTTACGTCATAACTAACCTATTGTAGTTTTTTATTTAAACAAGAGAATTATTTACTCAACTCGTACCTGGCGGGTTTTCGAATCAATTAGAGCAAAAAAAAAAAAAAAAGGGAGTGATAGGAAGGTATAGAGGAAGCCCAATAAGTGAAATAATTAAAGGCCCAGCGCATTTCCAGAATTTCATCCATTCATTTTCAAGATTAACATCCTTCTAATGGTCTTCCTCTCATTCATGTAGCCCTACCCCTGCGTCTCTCATTCTGTTTGTTTATTTATATATTTAAGCTCCATTTCGAAGAGATTTTCAATAGCTTATTTCAGCTAATTCTAAAAAATAAGCGTTTATACACACGTTTGAGAGAGTTTATGAAAATAATTTATTCTAAAAAATAAACTGTTTTTAGCTTATATTAATAGGCTGATAGGAATAATTTATAAAAATAAACTGAAAACAGCTTATGAAAAATAGATTCTCATATCAAATCCCTTTGACAATAATTTTAAAACTATATTTTATTTTATTTTTCTAATTAAGTGCGCATTATAAGTGTATCCAAATGCAACAGCTTGTTCAGTTTAAATGTTTGTAACATAAGCACTTTTACCATAAGTATTTATTTAAGTTGTTTTTCCAAACGGGGCCTTAACTTAAATAAATGGGAGTCGATTTAGACTCTCTACTAAAACCAATCATTTACTGTGTTTTTTTTATTGAGCTAATTCTGTTTTTCTTCCTATATATCTTTGTATTGCAAAGTCCTGCTGAAGGAGTTAAGCGAGAAGACTATAATTTCCTTCTTTTTACCATTATTTTTTTGTTACTTGTCACGCTGGACTTGCATCTCTTATTCCATTATGCTGAATATTATTCCATACAGGATACATCATAATAATAATCATGATAAATAGGAGCGACATAGAATTGAATTAAACTTGTATGATTGGTTGCAGAAAGAAACAATATTAAATTTTAAAGTAGTAGGAGGGATTTCGCTTTCAACAGGTTGTTGCATTGTTGACAAAGGATTAAAATGGTCAGCTTTTAGCATATCACTTTTTAGTACTGATGTTGCCAACTCTAATTAACCTCCTAAGAGAGAGAGAGAGGGATAAACACGCTAATACACATCTACGAGTACCGATTACTTCGATGCTAAAATGATGATTACGGTAGTAAGAATCGATAATATACGAAAATTTATTTTTAATACTACTCGATCTTCTCCATTTATTATTTTCACTGGGTATCTAATTATGGTTTTTTTAATACAAAAATTATAGAAGTGCCTTAAAATATTTAAAAATTAAAAAGAAAGTGGGTGTGTGGACGAGATCTTGATTTGGGCAGACATCTTGATTTGGGATCAAGAAAGATAAGCAGCTAAACAACAAACGAAACGTTTGTATTTCTCCAAGCATTATAATGTGTAGTACTTTTATGAACTTATCAGATCTTCTTTTTTTGCTTTTCTCTTTTATAATATATTATTATTATTATTATTGTTTTGTTCTTTCCTGAGGTCCATTTCATCATTAACGTGGCCTACCAAAATTATGGAGATTCCACTACGGAGTTGAATCATTATGATATGAAGGAATTAAATAAACAGTAGCATCCCCTGATATATTTGTTGTATTTCGATTTTTTATTGGATAATTAAGAATATAAAGTTAAAACAAGAATATAGATTTGGAAA
Source organism: Lavandula angustifolia (assembly GCA_028984105.1). Classification (NCBI taxonomy): domain Eukaryota; kingdom Viridiplantae; phylum Streptophyta; class Magnoliopsida; order Lamiales; family Lamiaceae; genus Lavandula; species Lavandula angustifolia. The sequence goes on along the minus strand of CM054815.1, from coordinate 24,412,383 downwards.
TACAAATCCATATTGGACTATTGGAGGAAACATAGCTGTTATTTTTATATAAATGAATATTATTGATATCTTTGTTATTGTTTTTATAATTCTATTTCTTTACATGATTAAATGTATATAGAAAGATCATTTGTAAATTTTTCCAAGTGATTAAACTAGGAAATGGCTCGATCACTGAATAGGGGCACATGTCACACGTGGATGACTTTAGATTAAGAGATTAAGAGAGGTGGTGACAATTGTGTAAATATTAAATATTTTTAAAAGGCATTAGTGTGAAACATAATATAGAAAATATCACTCATACAAGCTAAGTGGTACTATGTGTTTGTAGTAATTTTGAATAACAAAAATATAAATATAGTCAATCTTATACAAATAGTTGTTATATAGTGTAAAATTTGGGTGAAATAACAAAAACACGAATATAATAAGTTTTGTACAATTATTTACAATTATTTGCTATTGATATCAATTTTTCTCGAGTGATTGGTTAATCAAACAGACGATTAAGACTTTGTGATCGAGACTTTTGACATATGATTGTATGTATGTGATTATGATTTTTCATAAATAACTATTTTTTGGACATGCAAAGAGTTAAGAAAAGAATAAAATGAGGGTATTTTAGTCTTGCCATGTAGTGAATATTACTATGAAAGTTTGTTATTTTTGTATTTTTTATTTATTATCTAGTGTGGTTATTTAAGAAAAATATATGAAAATAAAAAAAGAATAATGATGTCCGTATGCGTGTGAGAGGGAGAGAGAGAAGGCAGTGAAAGTGCGCCGGCGGGAGGTAGTTAATGTACAGCACACGTGAATCGCGGCCGCTAAATCCCCAAATTGTCCTCCTCTTACCAAAACCGACCCTATCAGACCCGTGACGTCACGTGATCTACTTATTGCAGTTTGTAATTTTTTTTTGTTTTTTCCTTTATTTATTTATTTTAATTTTGTGGATCTTATAATGTCCACACATAAAGGCAAACTATTATCATCATTTCATTATTACATTTAAAAACGGGTTATTCATGAATTCTTGAATTAAATATCTCTAGGTTATTCTTCCCTCCAAATACACGTGGGTAGATATTTTTTCAAATAATTCATAAAGATGTCTACATATTCTAGAAAGCTAGAGAAATTAGCAAAATATAAATATATTAGTGTGCATAATGCAGAAAAAAAACACATATTGGGTGTCCATAAATTCCCCCATACCTTATGAACCAAATTAAATTGGTGTGAAGGCCACATGCAGGCATGTGATGGGGGGATGGGATGGTTTTATCATTTTGCCCTTTCTATTATGCCATTACACCTAATTTTAATTATATTCTCACAACATTAAATATTGAGCACAACATGTGATATGTGGATGGATGCATGCTTCCCATTGCAGCTATTCTTATCCTAATTACAACGCCAATTACCATTTCAATTCTCTCAATAATTTAATTGGTCCCCACTTTAATGCTCACTCTCAACCCAGCCCCACCCGAACTGAATGTGATCGATCAATTAATAATCATCTCTCTTTGTCAATAATGGTGAGCAAATAACACCTAATAATTTTTGTGTAAATGAGAAATTGATTTATTTTTGAAATGGAGGTAATTAAGTAGGTTTGATAATGTTGATCTATTTATGTACCCCACAAAACACTTAAAATTAAAGCAGGTTACATGTGGGCAAGATTGGGGTTGTTTGCAAGTGAACCCTACTTTGTTTCCTCTCCTTCATCTATAAAGCTGCTCTCCACACACATATATGTGCTATGGTGGTCCTTCTCTTTGTATGGGTATGCAAGATTCAATTTCTTCCCGCTCCTCTTCTTTTTCTCATTCTCTCTCTCTCTCTCTCTCTCTCTCTCTCTCTCTCTCTCTCTCTCTCTCTCTCTCTCTCACTCTCTCTCTCTCTTTCTCATGAATCAACTCTCCATTTCTGTGAGCAACTTTTCAAGAAACCAAAAGTCCATGTCATGCTTTTCCACAGCTTTCTTGAACTACTAATGCATCACTTCTTGATGCAGCTTTTCTTCTCAAGAATTGGGGTTTTAAGTTCAAGAAAGCTGTGGGAAAACATGGTAATTCTGGACTCGGACAGGATGAATTCTATGCAGTTGAGGTCAGTTTTATTCATTCATTCATTCAAGCTCTTGAATTTCCCAATTGCAGACTTCAATTTTCATAATTCACTGCATAGTTTGATACAATATAACATGTAGAAGCTTATTCTTCTAGTTACTATAACAATTGTATAATTTATCCCTAGCCAGTTAATTTTGGGTATGTGTAATTATTTATTACTGATGAGTACGTAGTACTATATATTTTGAAGTGAGAGCAAGCGGTAAAAACTGAGGTTTGTTGCAGCGTTGCAGAGAAGATTCCCTGCAGCTCTTGTTTCCTCTTTGTCATCAATAATTGAAATATACTTCATCTTGTTTGCCCTTTTTGTTTCCACCCCCCCCACAACCCCTCTCCATCTCTGATCTCATACATTTCTGTGAAAGAAAGAGCTTAGATTTTGTCACCTTCTGCAAAAATTAAGTTATCTTCACGTACCACACACAGTAAAAAAAGAAACAAATTTATAAAGTGCGTAAATACTCACCTACATTTTGCATCAAGAATCAACGGAGAAAAATGAATTCTGCAACAAAATTGGTGAAAAAAGATGTTAAACTTTCAGCTCAATTAGGGAATGCCTAATTAGTAGTAACATTCTTCATTAAGACAAGGTGGTACGTACGAGTGTAGATTTTCATGCAAATGAGACAGTTGTTTAGTTGGAGATGAAGGAATTAGCTGAGAAGATCAGAAAAAGCGGTATGGTTTAGATTTCAGAAAAGAGATTGTATTGGGATTTATTGGACCACTTTAGGCTTAACACTCCAGTTCTTATGCTTCTTGTTTTCTAGGGATTTATTACCATTTTTCTCGGCTGCTTCTTCTTCTTCTTGGCTCTTCATATTATACGTGTTCGTGTGCAAAAGCAAAATCATTTCTATATTTACAAAGCCAACTAGTTAATCTTGCCTGTGACAAGAATCACAACATAGCTACTTAAACTTTTCGAAAGCTTAAAGTAAGATTTTAAAATATGATATAATTACAAAGATAATAGTATAACAAATGGTGGTCTAGTGGAAAAACACTTCTGGTTTTTATTGAATCAGCTATTAGTATTATTTTTGCTAGCTATGTAATTGTGGAATAAGTTTGGGGGTTTTATAGTGGAACGAGAAAACTAAGTAAAAAATGATGATAGTAGGATTCAGTAGAGGTTGCTGATAGAAGTGAGTGCTACTATCGCTAGACCATGTCTATTATACTTCTCATTTCGGAAAATACAAATGTATAACATTTGAGGGCCTTCGCACTAAAGACCGTTCCACCATTGAAACCGACGGAGCTTAAAACGGTAGCTTCATCTACTATCCATTAGACTTCTCTTTATGAAACTGACAGAAAAAGCAAGTCATAGGCTAATTGGCTCGACAATAAGGTCAACTGCATTAACTGTCCAATAGAAATGATTGACTCTGTTTAAATGCTTCATGTTTCAATAACTGCAAAAATCACAAATTTTGCTCTAATTTTCTTTCTAATCTGATATAATAACAATAAATAATATCTATATCAGACGGTAATTTAAATTTATTAAAGTCAAATAGTGGAGGTAATCCTGCTATGCAGATTATCATAATCACATTTAATTTGCATTCTGCTAATCAATATATATAATCAATTTTATAAGATCCACTTGTAAAACTAAAACTTGTTCTTCTAATTGATCATTTTCAAAGGTTTCTTTCACAATCATACAGTTAGGTTGCACAAATACAATATTTTCTAAAATTAAGTATAACATATACTAAAATGTATTGGACATAGCAATAAAAGTATCGTGTCACTCCGACACGATATATTGAGATTTTCAAAGTGTTCATATTTTCTAGTCATCCACGCACTGAGGCAAAAAATGAGTTTGTTGCATGTGATCGATCGAGGAGCAAAAGGAGTTCCTCCAAAAAATTAAGAAGGAATGCAAAATTATACATAACGGGGTAAAAAGGCTTAACAGCATCCATGAGAAAATGCCAAGGGAGAGGCAATAATTCCGTCCCAATGTGTTTGGAACGTTACAATACAATCGTTGTCACATCCCGTTGGCATCTACTCACATAATTAATCCTCACAAAAATCTCATCAACCACAAATTTATTACACACACGATTTGACATGATTTTGGTGGACCATTGGTGAACTATGTAGGACATGTAGCTTTCGAAAGCTAGCATTCAAATATGTCTTTTTTATGATAAAAATATAAAGGGAGTTTAATTGATGGTCACAAGGTAGAGATTGCACAAAAAATATGCTAACAATCAAAACTAATAAATAGGAAAAATATATTTAAAAAGAAAAAATTACTTATAAACATGGGGTTTTGACATAATCGATCAAGTTAAAAGACAGGCATCAATCAATCAAGACTCCTTCAACATGCTGTTGTCTCTTATTTATACCTTTTCCAATGGTTGTTTTTTACCACCATAAATAGACTGATAGCTAAATAGATGAGCTTTTTGAACCATATACTCATATAATAAAGACAATAATTTGCAGCTAGCAATGATAATTACAAAATATTAATCCACACATCTACGGCTAGTTTCCTTATAAGGGATTGATTCTCCATTAAATAACACAATAATGCCGTGAAATAATTGATGTAATAATCAAGATTTGCATTAATAGAAATCAAGAATTTGTCAAATAATATAAACATATTCCAGAGTAGCTTCAACACGCGAGCCGTTCAACTTGTGCATTATTTACATACCAAAAAAAATTAACATTAAGATCAGATCGATTGGCACGACAGCACAAAACATTATTGTTGAAGGATTCTTTCTTCGGAAAGGAAACCTTGAAAAAACCCTAGTTTTCCAAGGGAAATTAGATTTGAGAGGAAAAAGAGACCAGGGTTTTTGTGCATCCACTTTTATTTTATTTTGAGGGTGGTTGAACAAAAAGGCAATGCAAATTGTGTGGTCCAAGAAACAATATGTAAATATTGGATAAAAGTATTATTGACAAATTTATGGGGTGTTATTGCACTTCAATTCATAGTTCTTGGTGAAAATACAGCCTGTGAAAAAAATTGATTTTTTAATCTTATTTGAAAAGGATTTTATCTGTTCTCTATTAATGATAAAAATATTAGTTACAGCAGCAGAAAAGCAAAAAAGAACATGAATTAACATGCATTTACCATACGAATTCAAGATCTGAATTGACACTATTTTACCTAATTATAAACCACTATTGAGGAAATAACATTTAATATCACAAATCAACTGGAAAGAATGATACGGGTTTGGTATAAAATCAGGATTGAGAAAGGAAGAAACAACAAAATATTTTCAAGAAATTACATATAAACCAAAAAAACCCACACACTAAAATTAGAAATAAATAAATCGAGGAGGGTCTTACCAGATCTGACCTGCTAACAAAGAAATCACGCGTTTATTCTGTTCAACCACGCTGAAGGGCTCTGAGAGAGAGAGAGAGAGAGAGAGAGAGAGAGAGAGAGAGATATGTATACCATGTATGCAGTAAAACCCATAAAATTGAGATTGAATTCTCCTTAATTCTGACCCTCCTCATATCTTCCCACAGCTTTATTGAACTACTGGTTCATCTCCTGCAGTAGCAAGAATACAATGATCTGCAGTTCAAGAAAGCTGTGGAAGAATAACAGAAGGGCCATTTCTGTAAAGGTCTCCCACAAATCATCTGCTGCAACCCTAATATACACAAATATACATGTGTGTGAATTTATAGGGAAGGAGAGAGAGAGAGAAGGGGAGAGTTGTAGGTTTAAGGGAGGGGAGAGAGCAGTATTTATAGGTGAAGTGGAAGTCTTTTCCACCAATCCCGAGAAGAATATTGGCCTATTCAAAAGCTGACTACTTGATCCATTATCACATGTATATTATTTTTAAATATATATCTTTATTATTTATTTTGTGTTTCCGTTACAAAAATACTTGATAAAGTATTGATTTGTGGGGGTTGTTTAGTATTTTTCTCAAAAAATAAGGATTATAATAATATATTAAATACTTTAGAAAATGAAATTAAAAAGTTAACCGTAAAACAAGGAATAGCAAATTCTAGTAACAAATACTACTACAAATTTGATCTTAACTACGTGTTACTGGTAAGCAAGCTACCGGATCCAACGGTTGCCATTGCCCTACTGCGTGGGTACATACAAAAAGGTCCCTACCTAGATCTGTCCTTGGGCGAGACTGTGTATATATTAATGTAAGTATTCATACACATAATTTCGGAGCAATCCCTCTTCCAAAGTCTTATAATCTTATGTTGTCCGGAATAAAATTATCTTAACGAAACGGTTGTTCAATATAATTTCTGATTTTATAGTTACGGGACAATATTTGAATAGACATTTTTGGGCAGAGGATCGGTCCTACATGATTTATTGGAAGAAAGATTTATACATTATTATTTATATTTTTAAAATATTTTAAATTTGAGCCACATCATATTCTCTACATCTAAATTTAAGCACTCATGAATTATTGATTCTTGATTGTTTTAATTAGAGACTTGATAATTTTTAATGCAAGGAATTGAATGAAATTTATTTTAAATAACTAAATTATTAGCACCAAAATTTTTTGGATTGAAGACAAGTTAAGTTAGACGACTCAAAAATGAAATAGAGACAAATTAAATGGAAGGGAGGGAGTATTAGTTATGAAAGTTTTTTTAAGAAATATTTTAAATTGACATAAAAAACTTTTTGCTTATTCTATTGGATTTCTTTTCTGCTAGGTTCTGCATTTCCTAATATGTGGTGAAGTTTTTTCTCTTCATTTTTGTTGTTAAGCCCTACATTTCTGTCTTTCGATGATGTGATGATTTGTGATTTGTGATTTGTGTTCTAGTTTGTGGTTTCTGCTGATGGTCTGAAACTAATATGTAGGTGTTCTCTTAATATGAACAAAAGTATCAATTGTAAATAAAATAGGCAAATTAAATTTTTTAGTCCCCAAACTATGAGGTTTTGGACAATTTATTCCCTTATTTATTTATTTATTTATTTTTAGTTAAATGATCCCTAAACTATAGATTTTTTAATGAAATGACCCTTTTGTTAAATTTTTGGTTAGTCAACTGTTAGTCAACATTTTTAAAGGGCATTTTTGGTATAATTTTATTGAGTAATAAAATATCAAAATACTGAAAGATTGATGACCAATTTGACAATTTGTTTTTACTTAAAAAAAAATAATTTGCAAAAAATCAAGAATATTTTAGTTATTTTGATTTTTTAAAGGATCAAATACGTCAATTTTAAATAGGTTAAGAACTAATCTCACCAATTATAATATATTTGGGGGATCATAGTCCTTAAATTTTATAGCTCCATGAGAAATTTTTTCAAACATATTACCATGAAAACGAGGGTTAAAACGTATAATATTTGAAAATTAAGAATGAAACCCTATTTAAAAGAAAACATGTTTGGAATGAAAATCTAGTATGATTTTGTTCCTTAATTTTCAGATATTCTACGTTTCAATTCCTTATTTTCATTATAATATTTTTGAAAAATCTGGTCGTGGAGCTACAAAATTTGGCGATTATGATCCCCAAATATAATATAATTGGCGAGATTGGTCCTCAACCTATTTAAATTGGCGTATTTAGTCCGTAAAAAAATCAAAATAACTAAAATATTTTTGGATTTATTTCAAATTAAAAATTTTGAGGTAAAAAAGAAATGGCTAAATTGATCCTCAATCTTTCAATATTTGGTTATTTTGGTTCTCAACAAAATCATACCGAAAATGTCCTTAAAAAACGTTGACTAACAGTTGATTAATCAAAAACTTAACAGAATGATCAACTCATCCAAAATTCTATAATTTAGGGACTAATTAACTAAAAAAATAAATAAAGACTTGACCAAGATCTCATAGTTTGGGGATTAAAAACTCCAATTTGCCATAAAAATATTATTTGTTGGAACAAAAAATATTAATTATTCTTGATAAAAATATTACCTGGTAAGTATCAGTTGTTATAAATAAAAGTATCACATTTTTTGAGTAATTGTATTACTTGTTTTTAATTAAAGTATCACTTGACATGAAAAATATCAACTATTCTGAATGTATCACTTGTTGTAAATAAAAATTTTACTTGTTATTAACATATGTATCATTTGTTCTTCATAAAAGTATAAGTAAGTATCAATTTTTCATGGATCATTGGGTCAACATCCAAGATTCGATAAACATATCCGATCAAGCCTAACCCATCCCCACCTGGGGTCAGTTGCACGCAAGACCACCTCTAAGAAAAATACTATATTCATCCCATTATTAGTGGATCAAAACTTTTCACAACGAGAACATGTTAGTATATTTTATGTGTGAAATAGTATAAAAGTATTCGACCCACTTAATTATACTTTAAAATAGTACTTAAAGTATGAATTAAGCACTTTAAATTGGGACGAATGAACCACTCACTTATAAGGAGATGGATTTATGGAAAAAGTATTTAAGATGTATTTTCTAGGAAGATATACTAACCGCTAAGTTTTAATTAAGAAAGAATGCATGCCGTATCGTCATATCGTATGGTCCCTTTCTGATCTCTCCGGTCTAATTTTCTTTTGTTTAATTTATATATTTTATATACTTGGGTCCGGTCTCCAATTTTACAAATTGCTGCATCCAAATGTTGTTCTTCAATTGCTCTTAACTTGCAAATTTGGCCTTTCCGGAGTTCTTGTTTTATTTTATGATTAAAAGATTATAAGCTTGAGTCTTGTCAGTGAATCTTAAATAGATTCAGAATTATCGGTTCTGCATGATTATAAAAAAAATCATAAAAATATATATCCATTTATCATTGTAATTGATAAATATTGTATGATCTCAAATGAATAATTTTATGGAGGGCATAAGTAATGATTAATGGTGAATAATGATGTTTTGAAATAATTATGATATTAAAAAAAAATGAAAAGATGGGGAAGTCCACATGGTCGCATGTGAGGGTGACCCACGGGGTGGAAGATGACACGCACTCCGTTATTTCCGGATTATGTCCGTATTATTGTTTACACATGCAATACAATTATACAACCCAACACACACACTCACAAATACATACAATAATATTCTAATTAATCCATCTCCCTACTCACTAATAAATTGATATTGTATAGAGAGGGGAATGAGAGTGGAAAGCATTTTGTTTGTAGACTATTACATAAGATCGGAAGTTATAAATGCGAATGTGGAATAGTTGCTATAATTTTTTCTAATCACGTGAAAGAAAAAGTTTGTGGGAGTTGTGTTGTGATGTTAGTATTGGTTTATTAGTTTAGCTGGCAAACACTAATTGTTGTTTTAGGTGGTGGATTTGAATGATGATCTCTCACTACATACACTATTAAGGTTATTATTAAATGTCTGTCATTTGATTGATTATATGTCACAACTCACAACTAATGTCTTACACCTCACAACAAATAATCGAACTTATTTATTTTCTTTTTATCCATAAATAGTAGACTTATTGACCTGTAATTACAGCTTGCTGATTAAAGTTAGTTTCGTGGGGAACTAATACACATGGATGGTCCTAAAAGTGAAAAAGTGTTTAGTGAACTTTGAGTTGATTATTGTAAGTATGTTATTCAAACTTTTCAAAAGTTGATTAATTGAACCATGATAAAAATTAAATATGAGAAATAATAGATGATTTTATCAATGATAACTAATGAAAATTTAATTCATCAAAGTTTCTATTATTGTTTAAGGAAGGTTTAAGGACGAAGTCTTCATGATTGAGATATATAGTTTGCTTGATTTGAATATATTCTGTTGTTTCTCTTATTTGTTTTGAAATTTTATTTTGGTGGTTGTGAAGGATTGCGAGAGATAAGAGATGACGTAAAAGATGGATACCAAAACGTTTGTCTATCATTATTATATGAGTCTTATTTTTATATTCGCACAGGGCACCAAAAATCTCAGGACCGGCCCTGCATACAATTATACATGTAGCTTGTATTCTTAAAAAAAGAAAGCTTGTAGTACAACTTAAAAATAACTGTTAACCCATATCCACCATTAAATTCTAGATTGGCCACTACATACAGGTGTAATAGAAAAACAAAAAAATAATTTTGACCTCAACTTTACACGAATAAAGTGCATCGAAACATAAAATAAGAAAGTGGTGCATGAATCATTGTGAAAAATTGACGCTAAACATAATATACATGTTTTAATATTTTTTCTCTCTGTTTCACTGGACCGGACAAAGTTTGCAATCTGTTTAGGTGGCTAGTGTTAGTGTTAGGGCACCAAAACTATAAAATTGATATGTACATATACACAACACATGCCTCTAGGGTGGATGAGTTGGTGGGAGGACAATTTCGACATTTCCTGACTAAAACTTATAGATTCGATCTTCTTTCTTATGTTTTGTTCATGGTCTAAATGATTTATTAGGTTGGGAATTAGTCTTATGGACTACGAAATAATTGAATTAGGCAACCACACCTAGGCGACGGACCGATTCTTTGATATATTTCCCAAGTATGACATAAATATTTGTCCGAGACTTCGAAAACTTCCCCTTCTTTAGCTTCAACGTCCAAACAAACATATAACGAATTCGGGGATGTATGTAGGATTTTAATTAAAGGGAAAAATTATAAAATAAAATATCAATATATATAATATTTAATAAATATTGAAACTGTAGTCGAACTATAATGTTTTATTTTTCTAGAATTCGAAGGAAATTACTAATTCGAAATACCATGATTATTCTTTATGTTTATAGAAATTACTAGCGAAGAATTTTGCATAATGAAGTTATATCTACACGAATTTGGGAGCTTCTAACATGAATCTTTGTGAAACTCGAGTATAATTTCCCGACTTTTTCATCATTATTTACTGCAAAATATTATTAAAAATGTTATAATAAACATATATAAGGGTGCTACAGTATTTTCATATAAAGACAAAGGTCAGACACTTGCCACCCCATGCCCCGACATCCCTAGTCCTTGAATGGATCCACAAATTGTAGTCGTTCAAGGTCCAATTGTTTTTTATGTAGCTCAACCTAGGGCTGTTAAAATGAATTGAATTGAAAATATGGTTATCTATTTTGTAAAATCAAGTACCAAACCTGTATTTTGGTTAGGTTTAGTTCGATTTTAACTAAAAATCCCATGAGCAAAAGAAGAAGAAATTTGAGATAAGAGAAAATACATTATACTATTGTAAGTATGGAGCGGATTTAGTAAGAATGTCCCATCTTGTAAGAATTACAAACAAATAGTAGTCATTGGATCAAGTCCATATAAGACTGTGATTGCATCTTAGACTAGAAAATCTCGTTGCACTATGTGTTAAATTACTTACTACACAAAGGGTAATCTAGTCATTTTGCGAATTTGATAGATTAGGGCGGTTTTTTTTTTTTTTTATTTCGCTAGAATTCAAAATCAATTCAAACACCCCCCTTCCCCCTTCCGTGATTCGCGTTTCCAACTCCAAATCCACCCTTTTGCCATTTTTAATATGCAAATCCAGTCTCGCTGTTCTAGATTCGTAATCAAAATAGTCCATTACATGCAAAAATCATGTTCAGTGGAAAATAAGGGCATCGTGCGCGACTTGAAATTTAGGGCATCAGAAATAAAATCAGTTGAATCTATTTGATGGAGAGGACTCGCGAAGATGATGAGATGGAAAGGACGGCATTGGCTGCACATAGGAAAGCGGTGCAGAAAGCCCAGTTGCCGACGACGATGAAATGTAGACCGAAGAAGACGGTAAATAGATATTTTCCCCTTGTTTTATGTTGTATCAATTTTTTGAAGTAATTCGAATGTGAAGCTTATTTTTGTGAATGAATTATGGCTTGGAATAATTATGCATCCTTAATAATGTGAATTAAATTGAACTAGATTGACTTGTACTTCAATTGTTGTTGGTTGTGAATTTTGTGAACTAGTATTACTTTTGGTTTTCGGTCCATGGAAGTGCATTTACAATTCGATTCATGTTTCTTTAAATACAATTTTGAATCAGCGTGGTTGATATAGGAAAAATAAGTGCAAAAACAAATTGCAATAATTAATTGCACATTGCAGAAAATATTGTTCCAACCCATCTGTTGATGTGTATCTGTAATTTAAATGCACTTTCTTTGCTAATTGAGTTTACATTTCTTATTAAGAATATATTCGAATAACTGCATAAATAGATTGATTCTTCAATTCGAATAACTGTTTAAGACAACATTACAATCATATTTTTATTTCTATTGATTCTTCAATTCAAATGTTCTTTAGAAAGACATGTTTTAAATGTTCATGAGGACTAACGATATGGAAAACCAGATTGGATCTTTCAGAAAAGGACATTGCAATATCTTGATTTTGAAATGGGGTGATCGATCAAATATCAATGACAACAAAATATTCATGATGCGTAATATGGAGACGTATTAAGCAACTGGAAAACGGGGCTTAAGAAGAGTAAAAAACAACAGCTTGCCCTGCTAAGGATGAAGTACTGCCATCGGCTAATCACTCGTGAAGGAAATGAAATAAAGGACGAAGTAATGAAGAAAGTCGTTGCATATTACGAGATGGTATGCAATGAAAAGAAGATTGATGTCGATAAATTTGTCCTCCATTAGATTATTTTGCATGTTGTTGATTTGTGTGAATTGATGAATTATGAAACTATGGTAGAGTGAATGTATTTTGAACTTAGTTATGTATTTTGGTATTATACGTGTAGGTAATAGTAACTAGTATTATCTGTATTTGGATTTTTCACTTTTTTTTATAAAACAACTGCATTTTTTAGGTAAAACGGTTGGCACTTTTAATGTTACAGAAATGCACTTTTCATTATTCACACAACATAAACATGCAAAAAACTTACTTATAATGTATCTTAATTGCACTTTTTATGGATAATAGTTGTACAATCTCTAACAGTAAATGAAATATGCAGGACATTCGCATTTCTAAAAGGACCACAACATCTATTTCAAAAACCAATAGAAAACTACAAAACAACACAAATTAAACACATTGAATCAACACTCCATTTTCACTTGTTTGGTCGCAATTCCATACATCATAATTTGTCATTCTCTTGTATTTGTTGCACCTTCTTTTCGGTTTGTTTGCATCCTTTTTTGCCTTCTCCAATTTAGACTGAATACGACTGCATTTAGTTTTAACTAGATTATTAGACAAAATAAAAACTGATTCGGGAATCTCCGCTGTATAAATCTTCAAAAATCTTTTGCTTACCCTTGGTAGCGGAGTCCTTGGAGCATAAATTAGAATTTTTTTGAGATAAAATCTTGAAATCCACCAACATAGGGGATATTAACTTTATGTTACTATCAAAATTACCGATACAACAATACATCTCAGAGTGCAACTGACTACTTAATTAAGTAGTATCAGATTCATTTGTGACCCCAACACTGCCATTATCAAGCTCAAAATCCAAATATGCCTCTTTGGTCCAACGGTGCAAAATATATCTTTATGGAATTAGATCAATCCTCAAATTCTTAAACACAAAAATATGTGCTCACAGAACATCCCCATCTCATGATAAATTGTACCAACGGTTAATAGTTGTATATGTCTTGTTAAACACAATAGAAAACTTACAATCCATTGTATCATCAACCTCACAATAATTCGAATCAGCGGCAATGCTCATTCTCACCATGCAACAATTATTTAGGGCATCACTAATTTCCTTTTGACCTTGTTCGATAATAGAGGTCGGGTATACTTTTGCAACATGAAGCTCTAATAGGAGTTTTATGGCCAAAATTGGGAAGCTAGAATCATTGATGCTCGACAAATGATTGTGGGTGTGTCTTTGAACATCTGTTGGTCCGGAGACGATAGTCAGGTGTAGAGGGGGGGGGGGGGCAGTGAATACACCTGATCACAGTTTCTTCTTCTCAAACTGAAGGACAACTGAGTTGTTTAGTGCAACTGATGAACAGTGCCAAATAGTAACCTTCGATCACAGGGTCAGAGTGGGTCAACTACTGAGCTCTCCTACTGACTTTTGTCAGTCGTTCGAAACTCAGTCGGAGACGTTGTGCGGATAAGTGTGGGGCCCGGAGATTCGTCTCAGTTTTGAAAAACGCTTTTCACAAATCAAGTTCTTTTGGCTGTGCGCTTTAGAAACACGTTTTATGCAAACATATGATTTTGAATAGTTATGATATGCAATAAAACAGTAAAGAACACAAGCGATTTAACGTGGTTTGGATACGCAAGATCCTACGTCCACGGTCCTGACAATGGCAGGATAACTTGTTGATTAAACTGAGCAAGCCTCAGCAGGTATCTGTGCACTGGACAGATCCTTCTAAGTTATATTCCTTAGCGACTTTACAATTCAAACCGAAGTTCGAAAGGGATGGAATAATCTCCAACTAAGGAGGAGTTCTTACAATAAGAACAATTCACTAAAAATGAACTCCTTCGAAATCTAAGCTATAAATCTGGCAATGAGCTTAGTCTAGAGAAGAAAGGGATCTAAATACTCTAGAGAGAAGAACTACAAATATTCTATGAACGCAAGTTCTTCGCTGTATAATCTGTTGAGTTAGCTAGAGTGTTCTTGAGCTTGATATTTTTCCCTTTTTAATCCCGTGCGTGTAGCTTCGAATTTCTTCTCTATTTATAGTTGTGAGCGGGCATATATCCGTTGGAGAAGACGATGCCACGTGTCACAAGCTTCCAAAGAAAACGGCCATAATTTCGAATTTGTTGCAGCAGGGCAGTTAATTACTGTACATGAGAGCAGCTTTACTGTATAGAGCAGATATGGTGATGTCGGCTTCTCATTGGTCGAGGTTTGTGGTTGGTGAGAATGTGTCAGAGTCAAAGTTGACTATTCAAACAACCTCGCAAGATCTTCTGCTGAACTTCGAAAAGACTTGTGCGACTGGGTCGTTTTCTGTCGGACACAGTAGACTAGATAAGTCTCTGTCTTCTTCGACTGAGTCGGCTGACAAGGAATACATCTACTGAGTAGGTCAGCTGGCGACTGCGAAGGTACTGAGCTTTGCATATGTTCTTGTTGGGTGATGATTCTATCCTCAGCACAGTCATACTTAGTGGGAAATGATTCTATCTTCTGTAACTGACCAAAGCTCAGTAGCCTCGTGCTCTGAATTTGTTTGAAGATTTGAAGATCCCAAAACCCTATCTGATTGGTGAACCATTCCGTTGCAATTGTTTTTTGTCTACCGAGGGTTCGGACTCGAAGACACTCTCTGCTCTGGTTTAGGCGTTCAGTAGATTATCAGCCTCAGCACCAAATGTAGAAGACTCAGTAGATACTGGACTCAGCAGGAGTAGTTCACTGAACTAAGAGCTGACCTTCAGTAGAGTAAATTCAGTACTCTCTACAGGATCAGACTCATTAACGGCAGACAGTCTTCTGAACTGTCAGATCTTTTGAACGACAATCAGCATAGTCAAATACGAGGTAGAGAGAAGTCAACTTCATTATGCCTCGAAGTCTGTTCTATCTCAACTACTCTGCAAAACCTCGACGATTGACAAGCAGACACGTGCCTTTTTACCTACTAAAGCTGCAAGTCAACATATTTCCAGAAAAGGAGGGAAAGGACACTGTCACCTTTTTCGAAAGAGCCGTTAGCTACCAAAAGAGTGAGAAAGGGATCATCGTCTCCAACGGATCTTTCCCAATCTCTTCTCTATAAATAGAGGGATGATTCAAGTTTTTGAAAGCACTACTATGACTGCTGCTTCACGAGCAAACAAGGAAAGAGAACTAAAACAAGAAGAGAGCAGTCAAACGAGCAATCCGAAAAGCTTAAGTCTTCCGCAAGAACTCGAAGATCTATCTCCGGCGAAAGACTACATCCTAGCTCATAAGGGAACCAAGCTGAACCTATATACAAGCCTCTAGTATCCAAACGACGCAACATGAACCCATAGCTATAACTCAGCTGTTCCTCGTTCTAGAAGCTACATTCTCATTCCCTATCCCTCTAACCCTAAGCTCAACCGATCATATCCATAGCTTAGACGAAGGAGTTCATATTTGAACCTAATCCTTATTGTAAAATGACTCCTTCACTGTTGGAGAGTTTGTCAAACACTTTAGTTTGATAACCGTTGTAAACTGAGACTTGCTCAGTATAAATTCCAAGACGCGGCTTTGTCCTGTGTACAAGCTGACTGAGACTAACTCAGTATAATAAATAGCCTCCTGACCTTTCGGGACAGTGGACGTAGGATCGCTTGATATCCGAACCACTTTAAAAATCTGTGTCTCTTACCTGTTCTCTTATTTACTGTTGCATTGATTTTAACATTTCATACTAAAAATTATCCTTTAAAATCATACAACTAAGTCTCAGCATACTGAACTGTTTTTTTGCTGAATTGAGACTGTCTTGATAAAACGTTTTCCACTCAACTGATTTGGGCCTACACATTTCCGCACCATCGAACTCTATCTCGTCGATACCGAATTCGACTCGATCAACTAGCGGATCTCGGTAGAGTCGACTCTTTGCCAAACACGATTCGAATAGCTATTTGGTCTCGTGCAATTCTTTCAAGATCGGCACTTTCCCCGAACAGGACTGTTCGTGTTCAAAGTTGAGAAAATCAGATTCAGGTGTATTCACCCCCCCTCTACACCTGAACGTGCTCTCGGGACCAACAGTTCTTCTGCTGATGGCTTATCAGCTGATGGGCTGTCTCCTACTGAGGTGAAGATCAGCTGCTGGCTGAAGAATGCAAGCTCTTACAAAGATGACGTGGGGTTCTGGAAAGTAACTTCGTCAGAAGACCAGTCCAACATTACCCCGTACATGACTTAGACAAAAGATAATCAAAATAAACAAGTCTAACCTATATATCATCTAATCCTATAGACACACAGCACGACTGATATCAGCTGGGTTTTGGGATCTTCAATTCCATAGTACTACTATGATTTCCCCTAATATTCTTTTAACCACTAGACAACTGAGTACCATCTACTTACTCATAACCCAACAACATCTGAAGCACTCCAAAAGTGCATACGACAAGCTCAACTCTTTGCTAAGAAACTTGCCAAATGTAGTGCTCTTAGACCTGAAAATTGACGTAGTATGGAATCGTCCAGCCAAAGGAATATCCATTAAAAAGCAAGAATCTAAAGCTCCCGAAGAGCAAACATTCTTGTGAACCATTTGTGACTATACAAACTAAACTCATCCATCATTGCTTGCCACCTTTCATCAAATTCATGAGGATCTACAAATTTCGACTACGCAAGATCATTGAATTTCTTCATGAAACATGCATCACCTCTCAAATTTGGGCTAATCTTATTTGCAACCTTCGACGTAACCTATCACATGCAATATCAATGTCGTGTCAAATGTGGAGGCAATACCTTTTCTACAACTTGAACTAGGACTGAATCTTGATCTGTAATGAATAATTTATGCCTCTGATTGCCCATACACTTCCAGAATTTATCCAACAACCAAGCATATAAGAATGTATCCAACAACCAAGTAGATATATGATGGAACTCCCTCATTGCATATTAATTCGGCACTAAAGGTTCCATACTTCCCATGGCTGTTATTTCCAGTTAAAGGAGCAAAAAGTTATTTTATACCTATCAAATACTCCGTCCTTCCCGCTATTACTGTCCCCCTTGTTTCTGACACGGTGTTGGGTGATGATTGAGTATAAGATTTGAAGATTCCAAAACCCCTAGCCTAGTGATGAACCAATATAATATAATAGCTTAGTTGAGCTCAGTTTTTTAGGAGCTTAGTAGGTTATATAAAGTTCAGTAGCTAATAGACTCAGTAGTTCATTATTCTCAGTTGTTGGATGGACTCAGTGTTTTGAAGACTCACTAGGATTTCTCAGAATCTACTGAACGTGTGTTGAGTATCAGTACAGAAGGATCAACCTACAAACTGAATCTCTTAGAAGAATGTTAGTAGAGGACAACTCAGTTAAAGTGTCTGAGGTATCAGAGGAAGTCAACTCAGCATCAGTCTTGGAATGTGAACAAGCCTCACTACTAATCAATATCGACCAATGGGGAACTGTCAATACTTTCTTTGCACTGACATAAAGCTGCCATCAAGACTGAAAATGAGAGTATCTCTACAGTGATGTTCAAATTGAGATGATCATTTTTTCTGTCGTCTTTGACACGTGGCTTGGTCCTCTCCAACAGATCTTTTCATGAGTCAAGATTATAAATAGAGATCGATCTTCAAGCGTTGAAGATTCTGGGAACACAAAGCATTCAAGCATTCAAAGCTCTAGCAATCTCAAAGCTCACCTAGCGAAGAACTCTCTTAAGCGTTAGAATCTATTTAGTTCTTCACTCTAGAGTACCATCGTTCCTATTCTATATTCTCTAAGCAAACCGTGTTAGATCATAAGCTTAAACATCGAATGAGTTCATAATCAAACTTTTCTTATTGTAAGAAACTGCTTCTCAGTTTGAGAATCTCAAACCTTGTGTTTGAACACACTGTAAAGTCATTAGGACTATAACAGTGAACGTAGGATCATGCTTGAGACTTGCTCAGTATAATTAATCAAGATAATTAATCAAGACCTCCTGGTAATTTAGCACAGTGAACGTAGGATCATGCTTAGCCGAACCACTTTAAAAACAGCTTGTCTTATTTATTGTTTTATCGGTTTTTGGCCTCTTTCAGCGTCCGATTTTTCCTTTCAGCTAGACCATTTTGTTGAGGAGTCCTTCCTGTTGAGGTCTCGTGAAAGATGCCTTTTGTTTTACAATAAGTCGTCATGAAGGAGTTTATGAATTCAATTCTTTTGTTAGATATGATCCTTGCTACTTTACTGTTTTTCTCTACGCTGATTTGAGTCAGGAGTTCTGACAGGTTCTCAATTACTTCCTTCTTTCTATGTATGAATAGGACCCTAGTGTATTGAGAGTAATCATCGATGACCACTAGTTTGTATTTCTTTCTATTGATGGAAGAAGGATTCATTGGACCAAATAAGTCCATATGAAGGGGTTGTAGGACTCTATCAATGGAGAGAGTAGGTTTGCCTTTGGGTGTGATAATTGTTTGCTTTCTAGCTTGATAGGCTTTGCATATTCCATCTTTAAGATAGACTTCATTTGGAATCCCTCTTGCTAAAGATCCCCTAGCAAGTCTGTTGATGGATTTGAAATTAAGATGATTGAGCCGTCTATGCCATAACCAGCTTGTGTCATTGCTAATTCTTGCTACAAGATAGTTTTTAGGTTCGCAAGAGTTCCAGTTAGCCATATAGATATTCTTGGTCTGAGTTCCTGATAGGACTGCCTTTCCTGTAGGCTTATCCACTATATCACAAAAGTCTGCATAAAAAACTACATGTTCGTATTTTCACAGAATTGATTGACCGACAAGAAATTATGCTTAATACCCTCAACATAAGATATATTTGGAACATGTACCGATCCAAATGATAATGTACCATAGCCTTTTATCCTTTGGTGTTGTCACCAAAGGAGATAAGAGGTCCTTGCATCTTTTTATAGTCCATTAGTAGACTTCTTTGATAGGTCATGTGTCTTGAGCATCCGCTATCCATCACCCATGAGTCTTCAGTTCCTACCAGTGTTGCCTTTAAACCTTCTCCATGTACCCGCGAGAGAAAAGTGTTTAGGTACCCTTTTATTGTTTGGGGTCCTGACATGCTACTGGTATTTTTCTAAATCCACACTTGCTTGATCCTAATGGTCTGTGAGTTTCCAATTAGGCTTCCATTTGCGTCAGTATAGTAGACTATCTTCCTTCCTGATCCTTGTGGAACCCTTTGGTTAGTAATTGCTTGATCTCTGTGTAGCTGAGCACACTGATTTCTACGTCGGTTAGGGTTCTGTGTGTTCTTGTGTCTTGGAGGTAGATACTGATATTGATCCTGATTCGTGTACCGTTGCTACTGATTTTGTGGATAATATCTATACTAAGATTGATCAGGATATCTGTAGTAGTCACCGCCTTTCCTTTGTTGTGTTGAATAGGCTCCTCGATGTTTTCTTGAACAGTTTTTTTGACGAACATCTCCTTCAAATTATTCCTTGTCTGATTAGAACTAGGCGCTTGTTGATCATAGCCTATGCCACCTCTGTGGTTTGACAGGTATTGTTGCTCTAACATTCCTTCAAACATTTTGTCTAACTTTAGGAAGTTTTCAGTAATGCTGAATGTCTTCTCTGACTTCCTCAGTCTTTTGTGTTCCTGATAGAGTTCCCTGGAATTTGATTGTAACTGACGATGTTCATCCTCCTTGTCAGTTTGCTCCTTCGTCACTAGAGTTACATCCTAAGAGATTTTCTTAAGAATATATCTTTCTTCACTTAATCTCAAGATACATTCCTGTGCATCAGTGAGGTCCTTTAATGTCTCCTCAGATTCTGTTGGTCCACAGACAAGCCTTCAAGTTTGTGGGTGGGGTGGGGGTGGGGGGGTTGAATACACCTTAGTGCAGATTTTAACTCAAACACAAAAGTCAGTATACTGCTGAAGTGTGCTACTGAACAAGTCAGTTGACCAAATTAGCTTTCTAGATCACGTGGGCAGAGTATCTGTCTACTAAGTCCTATCTACTGATTTCAGTCAGTGAACAGTAGTTTAGTATAAGATATGGTGCGAAAGTGAGGCCTAAAAAGATTTTTGTCTCGTTTTGAAAACACGTTTTATGCTGAGTGATTTAAAGTTCAGTTTTATACAGTATGAACAGTTAATCAATGAAACAGTAAATCAACACAAGCAGTTTTTAAAGTAGTTCGGATACGCTAGATCCTGTGTCCATTGTCCTGAACAATGCAGGAGTTCTTGATTACTTATAATGAGCAAGTCTCATCGATCTGTACACTGGACATATACTCTAGTTATAGTCGTAGTGACTTTACAACTTTCAAACATGGGGTTTGATATTCTCCAACTAAGAAGGAGTTCTTACAATAAGAACAATCCAGAAAGCTAAACTCCTTCGAGTTTTCTAAGCTTATGATAATACAATAAGTTGTTTAGAATAGAGAACAAATGAATCTCTAGTGTGAAGAACTAAGATGATCTCTCGGTGAACGAGTTCTTAGATGTGATATACTTTAAGTTCGCTAGAGTGTTTGTGCGCTTGAATGCTTGGTTCCCGATTGTCCTCTCTGCATGAAAACTCTTCTCTATTTATAATCTCGACTCATGAATAGATCCAGTAGAAGAAGGTCTAGACACGTGTCGAAAACGACAAGAAAAATGACCATCTTTATTTTGAATGTCATTGTAGGGATTTCCTCTTTTTCAGTCTAGGAAGTATGTTGGGTTATGAGTCAGTAGATGGTATTCAGCTGTTAGTGGATAATATTGGGGGAAATCATAGTAGTACTATGGAATTGAAGATCCCAGAACCCACTGATATCAGTAGTGTAGTGTCTTGATAGGACTAAATGATGTATAGGCTAGACTATTTTTATAATCTATCTTTTTGTCTAAGTCCTGTACGGAGTAAATTGTTGGATTGATCTTCTGACGAAGTTACTTTCTAGAACCCCACGTCATCAGTGTAATTGCTTGCGTTCTTAAGTCATCAGCTGATCTTTGCCTCAGTAGAAGACATCTCATCAGCTGACAGACATCAGCAGAAGAACTCTATGCAAGCTCAGTACCTTCGCAGTCATCAGCTGACCTTACTCTGGAGATATATCCTTGTCAGCCAACTCAAACGAAGAAGATAGAGACTACTTAGAGCCTAGTGTATCCGACAGAAAATGACTCAGCTTCTAAAGTCATTTCGAAAGTCAGCATAAGACGTACGAGGATTAGAATAGTCAACTCTGACGGCTGACACATTCTCACCTACCACAAACCTCGACCAATGAAAAGCCGACAACGCTTTATCTGCTCTGACCAACTAAAGCTGCTCTCATGTACAGTGTCCAACAACTCTGCTGCAACAATTCGAAAATATGTCCGTTTTCTTTGGAAGCTTGTGACACGTGGCATCGTCTTCTCCAACGGACATATGCCTGCTCACAACTATAAATAGAGAAGAAAACCGAGCTTCACGCACGGGATTCACAAGGGAAAAAGATCAAGCTTACGAACAACTCTAGCAAACTTAAAGATTATTCCAGCGAAGAACTTGCTTACATAGAATATCATTAGTTCTTCTCTCTAGAGTTCTTTAGATCCCTCTTCTCTAGCTAAGCTCATTGCCAAATTTATAGCTTAGAAACTCGAAGGAGTTCACTTTCTGTGAATTGTTCTTATTGTAAGAATTCCTTCCTAGTTGGAGATTATCCCCTCCCTTTCAAACTTTGGTTTGAATTGTAAAGTCGCTAAGGACTATAACTTAGAAGGGTCTGTCCAGTGCACAGATTCCTTACTGAGACTTGCTCAGATAAATCAACAAGAACTCCTATTCGGCAGGACCGTGGACGTAGGATCTTGCGTATCCGAACCACGTTAAAAATTGCTTGTGTTATTTACTGTTTTATTGCATTGCATACAAACTGATTAAAAATCATATCTTTGCATAAAACGTATTTTCAAAGCGCACTAGCCAAAAGAATTTAACTTGCGAAAACACGTTTTCAAACTGAGACGAATCTCCGGGCCCTACACACTTATCCGCACAACGTCTCCGACTGAGTTTCAAGTACTGACAAAAGTCAGTAGGAGAGCTCAGTAGTTGGCACACTTCTGACCCGTGATCGAAGGTTACTATCTGACACTGTTCATCAGGTGCAACCTACAGCTCAGCTGTCCTTCACGTTCTGAGAAAAAGAAACTGTGATCAGGTGTATTCACCCCCCCTCCCTCTACACCTAACTATCGTCTTCGGACCAACAAAGTAGCTTTATGGTAGAGCAGGTACAATGCTGACAGCTCCTCATTGGTCGAGGTTAGAGTGTAGGTGAGACTTGTTCAAACTCCAAGAGAACACTGAGTTGACTTCCTCTGTTTCCTCAGATCTTTTACTGAATTGTCTTCTACTGACATTCTTTTGAGATATTCAGTACTTGGCTCGATTTTTTTTTGCAGATTTAGTGGGTTCTGAAATACCCAATTGAGTTCCATAGCACTGAGTTGTTCCGGCTGACAACAAGTGTTCTACTGAACCTATTAGCTACTGAACTCTAGCTAGCCTACTGAGTTCCTAACATGCTGAACTCAACTAAGCTATTACATTAAAAAAGGCTCATCATTCAACTAGGGTTTTGAGATCTTCAAATCTTATCATACTGAATCTCATACCCAACAATTTCTCCCTATTTGATGATGTCAATACCTTTACATCCCAAACAAAAACTTTACTACACAATTTCCCTCTAAGACTCAAAATATAGATCAGAGATATATCAACTACTACTACAAATTTGGCCTACGACAACACTTGAAAGACAACGTTTTTCGTGTAAAACCATTATCGTAGCTCAAAAAACCGTTGTCGTAGCTAAAACCGTTGTCATTTATAGCAAAAGTGCGTTCATAGACAACGATTTTTACTACCGTTGTCATTGACCCGTTGTCGTATGTCAAAAAAGGCGCTTATAGACAACGGTAGTGTCTACCGTTGTCATTTAAGCATTGTCGTAGTATATGGATGCGCTCATTGACAACGGTTTTTAACAACCGTTGTCGTTGGCCCGTTGTCGTATGCGTAAATAAGCGCTCATAGACAACGGTTCTAATAACCGTTGTCGTTTATATGTTGTCGTATGCACGATAGACAATGATGTTCATAACCGTTGTTGTTTATACGTTGTCTTTTACCTAAATATTTATATATACTAATTAATTATAAATTTCTATATTTTAAACAATCATAATAAAAATTAAATAAAATTCTTTTTTATAAAAATCTATAAATACACATTTTTACATATAATTTAAAAATACTTTATAATATAAAAATTAAAATACTATACTTATATATTTTTTAGTAACACAACACTTATGTATATATATTTATATAATACTTTATATTTATATTTATATAAAATATAATAATATTGTATATATATAATATATAAAAAATAATATAATTTAAAAGAATACCATACTAAAAAAAGAAGACAAGTCGACGCCCAATTTCAATTACCTTCTTCGTCCCCCTCCGTCAGCGAAGAAGCCCTGCCGCCACCGAACCGCCGCTGCCAGACCGATGTTCGGCAAACACCAGGTTTCTCTCTCTCTATATCTATTCTTACTCGCTTTCTTCCCCAACTTCAAACCTTCACCCGTCCGGCAACGAGAAGCACCGCTTCTTCCTCCGTAAAGATTATTTTTTACATATTCTTTTTTGGGTTTGATTTTTTTGGTTTGAGGTTGAATTAAAAAGGCTAGCATTAAGGTTTCTTTTTCCTCACCTCTTTATACGATAGGAGATTTGTTTTTGTTGTCAAGCGGCGATTGTTGTTGATTTCTCCATCTGGGTTTCAGTAGTTGCTCAATATCTTCATCTGGGTCTGTGAGTTTTCTTGATGTATCTTTTGCGTGATTTTTGTTGTTGCTTGTGTTTTCTCTCAGTTCTGATTGTTGTTTTATGATTCTGTTGATTTTGGGTTGTAATGTTCAGTTAATTTTCTGCAGATCAAGCCGAGATTTTTTCTCATTATTTTTGGGAAACAAGTTATGAATTGGGTGACATATTTGAAGTGAAATTTGTCATGTGATTTTGAAGTTTGAGAAGTGGATTTTTCAAGAAATCTTCTCATTGCAAGCTTGCTTAACTCTGGGAGTAGACACAGTAATTTGCTCAATTTCTTCATCTGGGTCAGTGAGTTTTCTTGATGTATCTTCTGTATGATTTTTGTTGTTGCTTGTGTTTTCTCTTAGTTCTGATTGTTATTTTATGATTCTATTGATTTTGGGTTGTATACTCGTGGATGTGTGAGGTTCGAAAATTTTCAGTGAATTCTGAATCAGGGGCACTAGCTCATATGGTGGTGTGGTCACTGCCCCTTCCCACCCACCAAATTTTTACCTCCAATTCTAAGTATCCATTTTGGCTGTCTTGCTCTAAGTTGATGCAGGGTACTTCAGGAGAACTGTGCCCTTCCTCTCTGTTGGGAGATGATTCAGTCTTCTCACAATCAGTGGAGACATAACTCTGTAGCCCTGTGCTCTGAACATTTGCTGAAGATTTGAAGATCCCAAAACCCTATCTTGACTGATGAACCATTCAGTTGTAATATGTTCTGTTTTTGTCTCTGAGGTTTCAGACTCAGTAGACACTTTTCATCTAGTTCAGGCTCTAAGTAGATTACCTGCCTTAGTGGCAGAAGTACAAGACTTGGTAATACTGCAATCAGCAGGAGCAGTATGCTGAAAGGAGTCACTGGAACTGAACTCAGCAGGAGTAGTTCACTGAACTCAGAGCTGATCTTCAGTAGAGCCGACTCACCAGGAGCATGCTACTGAATAGAGATCAGACTCAGCAACGGCTGGACAGTCTTCTGACTGTCAGGATCCTCTAAGTCTAAATCAGCAGAGTCAATACGAGGAAGAGAGAAGTCAGCTTCAGATCTCCTTGTAGTCTGTTTTGTCTCACCTACTTTCCTGAACCTCGACCAATGACAAGCAGCCAGCTATCCATATTCTGATTAAAGCTGCAAGTCAACAACTTTTCAGAAATGGAGGGAAAGGACACTGCAACCATACTTTGAAAGAGCCGTTAGCTACCCAAAAGAGAGAGACACAAGAATCGTCGTCTCCAACGGATCTATCCTTATCTCTACTCTATAAATAGAGGGATACAATTCAAATTGAAGCTCACGACAATAACGAACAACACAGAAAATAATATACGAGCATTCACGAGCAACAAAAACGTCCTAAGTCTTCCGCAAGAAGTTCGAAGAAACAATCTCCTGCGAAAGACGACAGACCTGCTCATAGGGAACCAAGCTAAACCAGAATTGTATAGCCTCTAGTATCCAAGCGACTGAACACGAACCCAAGTTTATACTTAACCATTCGTCACTCTAGAAGTCATTTTCTCGTTCCCTATCCCTCTAACCTAAGCTCAGCTGATCATATCTATCGCTTAGACGAAGGAGTTCATATCTGAACTGATCCTTATTGTAAAGGACTCCTTCATAGTTGGAGAGTTTTTCAAACACTTAGTTTGATACCTTGTAAACCGAGACTTGCTTAGTATAAATCTCAAGACCAGTGTTTGTCCAGCGTACAAACCAACTGAGACTATCTCAGTATAATACATAGCTTCCTGATCATTCGGGACAGTGGACGTAGGATTGTTGGATCCGAACCACTTTAAAAATTGCCTATGTTCTATATTCGTTTTTCTATTTTAACTGTTGCATTGATTACTGTGCATACTGAAAATATCTTTAAAATCATTCAACTGAGTTTCAGCAAGCTTAATCGACTGCACTAACATACTGAAACTGTTTTGTTAAAAACATTTTCTAAACTCAACTGAATTTAGGCCTACACATTTCCGCACTACTGAAATTTATATGAACGGTACTGAATTCTGACTCTAGTTAGCAAGAAGACCTCAGTAAAGTCAGTCACTCTGCCACGCGATTCAGAACAACTTATTTGGTCTACTGAACTTGTTCAGTATGATACTCTCCTGAAAAGGACTGTTCGCGTTTAAAGTTAAGAAATAAGTTTTCAGGTGTATTCACCCCCCTCTACACCTGAACGTTTATTCTCGGGACCAACAATTGGTATCAGAGCAGGAGTTCTATAAGACTCTTGTTATTCTGAAACTGGTCTACTTGAACGGATCCAGAAAATGTTTTCACTGCATATCACTCTTCATTCATATCATTATTCACTATGTCTGATATGTCAGGAATCAGGATGGTACCCATGTTCTCAATAGAGAACTGTGGGGTATGGCGGGTCAGAATGGAGGCACATCTGACCTCCCTCCACGACAGCATGACAGAGGTTCTAGAGGACGGACATATCGTTCCAATGGTTGATAGCGTTGTAGCTCAGGACCCATCACAAGGAGGAGGAATGGTGACCGAGAAGAAGATCCCTAAAGACAGAAGTCTCTTCACCCCTGAGGAGAAGAAGCTTCACAACTTAGACCGAGTCGCCAGAAATGCCATACTGACCACTCTGAGCGATTCCTATCTCGGGAGAGTTCAGGACTGCAAGTCTGCGAAGGAACTCTGGGATGCTCTAGCACTACTGAGTCGGGGGACTCAGAAGATCAAAGCAAACAAACTTGCGCTAGAACTTCAAAAGCTGGAGAGACTATCTCTCATGCTTCGTGACTCTATTGAAGATCTCAACGTCAGATTCACGGATCTGATGAACTCTATCAACGGGTTGGGAAAGATATTCTCCAACCGAGAGATGAATCTTAAAATTTTGAGGGCACTGCCAGACGGTCACTGGACTCCCTTTGCTACTTTATTGCGACATTATGATTTAGATATTGTTACTCATGACCATATCTTTTCAGAACTTAAAGCTGAGGAGTTCGAGTTTGGTCTACCTCAAAGAAAGCAGCGAGCTGAAGCTGACACCCAAATCGACCATGCTTTTAAAGCATCAGTTAGCACAGCAGCTCCGGCATCTAGCAAGGCTGAACCTTCACTTAGTGATCTACAAGAAGGAAACCTGGCTAAGAAGTACGCTCTGCTTGCCGTAAAGTATCAGAAAGAGAAGGAGAGGCGCAGAAAGCTCTCAAGAGTCGTCAGAGACTCCAAAGGTAAGACTGAATATACACCTAAGCGCACTCCTGACTCACATACTTCTGAATGCAGGAAACAGGAGGACTCAGCTCAGTCGAAAGAGCGGAAGCAAAGAAGAGAGAGTCACTACCTGCTATAACTGCAAGAAGCCAGGACACTATCAATATGATTGTCCTGAGCTCAGTACTGCTGAAAGAGCAGCACGCAAAGCTCGAAGGGAGAAGTTCATTAAGAAACGACAAGTATATATTGTTGGTGAACTCTCAGACGACTCAGATGAAGTCGACTCCTTCATGGATTCATCAGATGATGAAGCGGCATTCATGCCCGTAGAGCTTGAAAAAGGCGCTGAAAAGTGTCTCATGGCAGGAGAAGAGGATGAGGTAAACTCTCACGCTCCATTTAACTTCTCTTCACACTGCACACACGACATTGTTTCAGGTGCAAATGAGAATCTGGACGTCGCGATCGCATACGAAGAACTACTCGATGAGCAGATTCAGATAAGTCTGCAACTCAGTAAGACTCTTCAGGAGTTGGATAACCTGAAAGTGGAGAATCATAGACTTTCTCAGGAGAGTCAGGTTGCTACTGAGTCAGAAGGACTTGTGTTGAGACTCAGGGAGGAGATAAACTCTCTGATGGTCAAGTCTCAGCATCAAGAAGATCAGATCTCAGTCCTGACCAATGACTTGACTCAGAAAGATACTGAACTGAGTCTACTGAAGCAAGAGTTGTCAGAACTTCAGACCGAGCATGAACTGCTGAAGAAGAGCGATGATGTTTGGAGGAACCTGATGACAGAGCGATACATGGGCGCTGAAAAGAAGCTTGAGGCGATGCTAGCAAGCAACAAGCCTAAGCACTGCAAGGAGGGACTTGGATTCAGCCATGGAGCCTCCTCATCTTCCCCCATACGTCCAGAAAATCGGCTAGCTGATAGGTTTGTTCAAGGGGAGACCATCAACGCAGAGATTCTGAACCCCATAGCCAAGAACAACACTCTTACAAGAAGATCAGCACCTCATCCCAGCTATCAGCACTCTGACAAGAAGATCAGCACCACAC
The DNA here is from genome assembly GCA_028984105.1 of Lavandula angustifolia. Taxonomy (NCBI): domain Eukaryota; kingdom Viridiplantae; phylum Streptophyta; class Magnoliopsida; order Lamiales; family Lamiaceae; genus Lavandula; species Lavandula angustifolia. The sequence continues at coordinate 24,383,447 of CM054815.1, read as the reverse complement.
CCCAGTTCAGTCAAGGGGGAACAAGCAAAGCAAAGTGGGCTGATCAGTATGGACCTCCTCAGCTGACACATCCAGCTCAGTATGGGTCATAGTACTATGATCCTATAGTCAGAAGAGGACCTAAGAGTCAGAAGAAGAAAAAGAAAGCCGTACAGAAGGCAAAGGTCAGCAGTCCACCTACTTAGAAGATCAGGACTCCTGAACCTGTAAAGCATCAGAAGTCAGCATCAACCAGTCCAGTAGTCAAATATGTTGATCAAAATGCGAAGAAATTGTATGTGACCACCGGGGTCGTAAGACAGATCTGGGTTTCCAAAACTAACATCTAAGGACCCAAAATAAAAAATAAAGGGTACCTAAATATAATTTTGTTTTGCAGGTGCACAAGGACCCTTGGTATGTGGACAACGGATGCTCAAGACATATGACATACCAAAAGGACCTACTGAAGAATTATACTACTAAAGAAGGACCCCAAATCGAGTTTGGAGGCAACGCAAAAGGTTATACCAGAGGCTATGGAACACTCAGCATTGGAACAACAATAGTTCCAAGAGTGTCATATGTTGAAGGACTTCAACATAATCTTCTCTATGTTAGTCAATTCTGTGATAACTCGAATATAGTGATTTTTTACGCTGGTTTCTGTGATGTCATTGATAAATCTACAGGGAAAACAGTGTTGTCAGGTTCACGCAAAAACAATATCTGTGTTGGTGACTGGAACTCAGCTGAACCTGAAGCGTGTTTGTTGGCAAAGAACGACAACAGATGGGGGTGGCTCTGGCACAGAAGACTCAGCCATCTCACTTTCAAGACACTAAACAAGCTAGCTAGAAATACTCTAGCAAGAGGACTGCCGAATGAAGTATTCAGCAAAGACACTCTGTGTGAAGCATGTCTGAAGGGAAGCAAACAAGGAATCAAAATCCTCCTGTTCTATCTCCTTCCACTGATGAAATCCTTCAGCTGCTACATATGGATTTGTTTGGTCCAGTCTCTCCGGTGACGATCAGAGGTAAGAAGTATGCTTTAGTGGTCATTGATGACTACTCGCGCTACACATGGGTCATATTTATTGCCAACAAGTCTGACGTCAAAACAGAGTTACCAACGCTTCTGAAAAGGCTCAGTGTCGAGAAGAACACCAAGATCATCAAGATACATTCAGACAGAGGAATTGAGTTCCTGAATTCCATGGTGGAGGAGTTCTGCAAAGCAGAAGGGATAGAGCATGAGGCGTCTGCTGCGCGCACGCCTCAACAAAATGGGGTTGCTGAAAGGAAGATTAGAACACTCAAAGAAGCAGCAAGGACCCTGCTCGCAGACTCAGGACTCCCAACCAAATTCTGGGCAGAAGCTACTGACACTGCATGTTATACTTAGAATAGATCTCTACTGACAAAGCAGCATAAGAAGACATCATATGAATTATGGAACGGCAGGAATCCTTCTTTATCTTATTTCCATATTTTTGGGTGTTCGTGCTTTATCCACAATAATGGAAAGGATCAGCTAAGGACTTTTGATAGCAAGTCAGACAAGGGAGTCTTCTTAGGATACTCCCGGGTCAGCAAAGCCTTCAGAGTCTTTAACTATCGGACCCTTTGCGTGGAAGAAAGCCCTCATGTTGTTTTTAATGAGTTTGCTACTGAAGACAGGAGCAGGAACTCTAAACATGAATCTGAGGACATCAGTAAGAAGCTACAGGATCTGAGCTTGAAAGATAAAGATGAAAAGATCCAGCTATGTTGGGATGATGATCCAGATCAAGAAACTGAAGATAAGTCCACTGAATCTCAGCCAGCAGCAGAAGTAGCTGAACAGATTGACTCTACTGAAAAGAGTCAATCCCAGGTAACTCAGGTCGATGAAGAAACCCAAGTGGTAACTATGACCTCTACTGGGGATAATAATTCAGGGGGAACAAATGAAGTTCCTGAGCTAAATGCCCCTGAACCTGGTGACTCAGTAGTTCCTAGTCTTGTAACTGAATTGCTTCAATCTCATAATAGTACGATTGAAATGCCTAACTTACCTACTATCTGTGTTGAACAAATTTCAGATGAAGAGTTGAAACATCGTAGATCGTGGCTGGACGCTCACACCTCTGATTTAATTATTGGAGATCCTTCAGCAAGATCCAGATTCTGTCAGGGAGAAAGCGCTTTATATTCTTGCTTCTTGTCTACTGAAGAACCTCAGTCAGTTGAGGATGCACTTAAGGACGCTGATTGGATCATAGCCATGCAGGAGGAGCTGAATTAGTTCACGAGAAACGAAGTATGGGAGCTTGTTGACAGACCCCGGCATCAAAATGTGATTGGAACTAAATGGGTCTTCAAGAACAAGCGAGATGAAAACAACGTTATAGTAAGGAACAAGGCAAGACTCATGGCAAAACGCTACTGTCAAGCTGAAGGGATAGATTTCGATGAAACTTTCACTCCAGTCACAAGGTTGGAGGCAATCAGACTATTCCTAGCCTACGCAACATATCAGAGATTCAGAGTTTATCAAATGGATGTGAAGTCTGCGTTCCTGAACGGAAAGAAGAAGTCTACGTAGAACAGCCTTCTGGCTTTCAGCAGGGACATCAGGACTCAGAAAGGTTCTGTATAGGTTAAAACAAGTACCCAGGGCTTGGTACGATACCCTGTCTGAGTTTCTTCTTCAGAAAGGTTTTCAGAAAGGCACAGTAGACCGCACATTATTCAGCATTCGACTGGAAGACGACATTTTACTTGTGCAGATCTACCTAGATGACATAATCTTCGGATCAAAGAACGTCATCATGTGTCAGCAGTTTGAGAAAATGATGAAGGACAAGTTTGAGATGTCAATGATGGGAGAGATGAACTATTTCCTCGGCTTTCAACTCAAACAATCTGAGAAGGGAATGTTCATCAATCAAAGTAAATACACTCGAGACCTCATCGAGAAGTTCGGTTGCACATCCGGCAAACCAATCAAGATCCCGATGAACACGAACATAAAAATCAATCTTGATAAAGAGGGAGTATCAGTAGACCATACTGAATTTCGTGCTATTATTGGTTCTTTATTATACTTAACAGCTACTCGACCTGACATAACTTATGTTGTAGGTGTCTGCGCTCGATTTCAGGCGAATCCTAAGCAGAGTCACATGGACACAGCAAAGAAGATTCTCCGATATCTCAGAGGAACACCTGACATGGGTTTATGGTATCCAGCTGATGATAATATTGAACTAACCGGTTACTCTGATGCTGACTATGCAGGATGTAGAATTGACTGAAAGTCAACTTCAGGAACGTGTCAGTTCCTTGGCAGTAAGCTGATTTCATGGTTTTCAAAGAAACAACATTCAGTAGCAACGTCAACTACTGAAGCTGAATATATGGTTGTCGGAAGTTACTGCGCCCAAATCCTTTGGCTGAGACAGTAGCTACGCGACTATGATGTTATTCAGAATGAAGTGCCGATCTTCTGCGACAGCACCAGTGCAATTGCAATCGCTTAGAATCCAGTACTTCATACAAGATGCAAGCACGTGGACATTAGACACAACTTCATTCCTGATCATGTCGAAAAGAAGGATATCAGGATGGAAAAGATCCATACTGACCACCAAAGGTCAGATATACTGACCAAGCCTCTAGCTGAAGCCAGATTTAGAGAACTTTTAGTAGAGCTAGGTCTGTTGGGCCCTACTAACTCCAGTCAGTAAGTGGATTCAGGAGAGGAGCATTCAGCAAGGGGGAATGTTCACTCTCAGTACTGAGTAAATTCAGTATGTAGAAATTCAACAACTATCTACACGAGGTATCAACTGACTACGATGTTCAGCTGACAGGTTTGCGTATCTCGACTCAGTAGCCAATGAAATATTATGTGCATTTATGACTCAGATTCAACTTCGTATTCAATGCCTCATGAAATGTCATTTAATATAACGATTTACATTAAATACATGACATTCTATGTAAAGTATGCTGAACTCTGCGGTGCATTTAATGCATGTCGTATCAAGTTACTTCTTTGGCTATTTACAACTGTATTTTGACTTAGGCAGCTAAAATGATCATTACCTATTTTATAACATTGAATCCTAGCCGTCCATCTCAAAAAGCTATTTCAAACTGAACCGTGGATTATTAACTGTTCATCTTCTTTAAGATATATAAACACGTTCAAAGTTTAGAAACCGCCATTTTACTCTGCACATTTTCGAACCCTAGTGTTTTATGAGAAAAGCCTTGCCTCCTTGCAAAACTCATTTTCAAAATTCTCAGAAAATCGTTGGTAAACTTTTCATGGTCATTCAGTATCGTATATGTTAATTTCAATATTTTTAATTCGATATTGATTTCTTGTTCTTGCAGATTACTGAATATGGCAGGCAGATAAGCTATCGTTCTAAAGGATATGCAAGAAATCCTTGAGAAGGACCGCGTCAAGGCCGAAGATTCAGTTGATGATGGCCATTGACCGAATTCTTCCTGAAAGAATTCATGACACAGTCCGCAAAATTTGACAAGACAAATTTTCGCCTTGCTGTGAAGGGAAAATTATTATATGGACTGAAGCTATCAGTAATGATAGAGGACTTCTGCGGAGCGGACAATATCACATATGCTGACAAGCAGTACTTTAATCTGAAGAAGGTCCGCTTCTAGAGCAGGGCAGCAGCCCTTCAGCAGATAGGATCAGGGTCTGCTGATCCCAAGACAGGAGCTCAGAAGACCTCCACTCCCACAAAGAAGAGGTCTCCTCCTATGTCTACTCCAAAGACTCCGACCAAGAGGCTGAAGAAAGTCAGTGAGGTCGTACCGGAGGTAGTGCCAGAGGTAGTGGTTGCTGAACCACCTCTGTAGCTGAGGGACGAGTCAGAGTCCTCAGAAAAGACTCCGTCAGTGGAGAAGATTGTCTCCACTGAACGAGGCGAGACAGTGGACCAAGGGGTCCAAGCTGAACCGATTCCAACCTCTCAGAGCCCCTTGGACGTTCCACCACTGAACAGCATTCCTTCTGTTGAGAAGCAACTGTCTCCCATAGAAGTTGAAGATTCGGAGACCGCTTCTGAGTCAGAATCGATCGGGATAGAGGCTTCAGCTCTGCAATCAAGAGCCTCCCGAGAGATAGCTGAACGAATCTCGGAGATAGCCAGCCACACTGACCTCATCTTACTGGCAAGGCAGGCTAAGCTCCACATGCTGATCAGATTCCAGGAGTGGTCTACTCTGAACCGTTTAATCAAACACCACTCCTGCGTACAACTCCATGAGGAGGAGCTGATGATAAGGAACAAGATTGGCTACTCCGAGCCATCTGATGTTTGTTCCTTAGAAGATTTGAGGGCTGCCATGCTAGCCATGCTGAACGACCGCTAACCTATTTCAGCATCGGCACCCTCAGACCGGTCTGACCCCGATGGTCAGGACCCACCTCGTGATTCAGGCCCTGAGAAACCTGATGAGGGAACTCAACTAGACAAGGATGCTCCCACTTCTACCGCTGAACCACCTCTTAGCATTTTTGGACCAGGTCAGTCGGCGGTTGGTACCTCGAAATTAGTAGAACCCTCTCAGCTTCTACTTGAATCTGCTTTCGAGGTAGCGCCCAACCCGAGAAGCCGATGATCGAAGTTAGTGGCCAGGGCCCTGAGGAGTCAAGGGACTCAGAACCGACTCCTTGCCCGCGCCGTCCACAAGACGTGGAGGCAGACCACTCAGGCTCAGAGTGCGGAGATCAAGGGGCTCAGAATGACCAGTCAGAACTCGCCTGCCCCTGATTTCTCCAGTATACTGACTGACGCACTCGCCACCCAACGAGCCGACTTCGAAGAGCAACTGAAACTGATTCAGGCTGGCCAGGCTAAGCTTCTAGCAGATTATAAGGCCGCCCAGACAACTCATACTGAATCAGTCTCTTCCATCTCTCAGGCCTCTGACCTCAGACTCTAATCTATTCAGAAGGCAATGGAAGAGAGAGTTGATAAAAAGTTGCAAGATATCCAGACAGCAGCAGACGCCTCTCACAAGAAATACAGCGAACAACTGACTGAGGAGAGCAACGAGCTGCATGAAAGACTCACAAAGCTGCAGTATGCCTTGGATGATTTATCAGCTGCGTACAAGAGTCTGGACAAGAAGGTATTTGTTCCCACCCCTGGCGCATTTGTTGATGCCAAAAATGGGGAAGGAAAACTGAAGATACAAGAAGGGAAGGTACTGAAAGTACCAAGAGGAGTGAGGACAGTGGTAGGAGCAACTCGAGTCAGCAAACTGCTCCCACTGGTCCCTCTACTCAGTCTGGCGAGGCCCAGGGTGTCTCAGCAGCAGGCGATGTAGTGTCTGTTGAGACTGGCCCAAGTGGCTCAGGACCCAAGGACTCTGCTACTCAAGCGACCCAAACACCATCTGACCTAATCAAAGAAATCGCTGAGTACGCAGAAGAGGAGTCAGAAGAGGAAGAGGTTCCTCTGCCTCCTCCAGTTGCCGGAAAAGGTAAGAAGATTCTGAAGCTTCCAACCCCTCCTTCTAAAAAGAGAGGACCTAAACGGTATATTACTCCGGAAGAAGAAGCTCAGATAGCTGCTGATGAGAAATTATCAAGAGAAATTGCCGAGGCTGAGGCTGCAAACAAGCCAAAGAAGAAGCCAGCCAAAGGCAAAACTAAGGCTCCAGCAGGTGGTAGAAAGATTGGACCTAGACTGCCTCCAAGGACTCTCAAGCTGAGTGATGAGGCAGACAAGGAGAAAGAAAGGGAGAAAGAACAGCAGCAGACAACTGGTCAGCAGGGCACCTCAAAAGAAAAATCAACAACTCTTGCTAATTCAGAAGAAGAACCTCATGTACCCTCCTATGTCCCCTCGAAGCAACAAGATCTAGAAATACAAGAACCTACTGGCCTAAAAAGCACAAATCTGTCGCATTTGCTGAATAGCTTCTTAGGACCGACCCAGAGATCTTTGCCACAGTGCAGAAAGTCATAACAGACAAGATCGATGTCAGAGTCCCAGCTCCAAGAATCATGCCTCCCCCACTGAAATTAGATGGCTCTGTTCACTATGGAGTGATTGAGAAAGAGATCAAAGATGCTGCTGAAGCCAAATGCTTAGAAGAAGATGATCCTGCTGATATCCCGGAGATACTGAAGCTGAGGAAGACTACTTACACAATGTATGGACTGCCTCTTCCTGAATCAAAATCAATGGACTTCAAAGACATGATTAAGCAGTTCAGATGATAGTTAGCTTATGTATTTCTTGTATGTTCTGTTTCTTTCCTTAGAATAGCAGTTGATGTACCTGCACTGAATCTCTTCATATATATATATAAAACATCACTGTTGTTTGGCCCTGACAATTCCTTATTTTCTATATGGCCTTATTTGTTTTTATGCTTAACACACAGAATCACTCAAGTGATTACTGACTCACACACTCACTGAGTACATATTTATTCTGTCAGTTTTTACTCAGTTAGATTCTGATATGTTAGATTGCTTAGATAGGGGATAATGTTGTTAGATAGGGAGAAGTTGTTGTTTAGTCTTTTGTATAAGTTCTGATATCTCTTCCCTGGTTCCCTCAGTAGTCTAGAACTTGAAGAACAACTCCACTGATTCTACTTGTAATACTTGTAAGGAGCTCTGTTTCTGATATGTCATAGTGTTAGGTTTTGGCAACATCAAATAGGGCGAAAATGTTGGGAGATGATGCAGTCTTCTCATAATAAGTTGAGACATAACTCAGTAGCCATGTGCTCTGAACATTTGCTGAAGATTTGAAGATCCCAAAACCCTATCTTGACTGATGAACCATTCAGTTGTAATATGTTCTGTTTTTGTCTCTGAGGTTTCAGACTCAGTAGACACTCTTCATCTGGTTCAGGCTCTAAGTAGATTACCTGCCTTAGTGCCAGAAGTACAAGACTCGATATCTTGGACTCGAGCGGAGCAAGCGTATCTTTGAAAGGAGTCGAGAGAACTGAACTCAGCAGGAGTAGTTTAGTGAACTCAAAGCTGATCTTTAGTAGAGCCGACTCAGCAGGAGCATGCTACTGAATAGAAATCAGACTCAGCAACGACTGAACAGTCTTCTGATTGTCAGGATCCTCTAAGTCTAAATCAGCAGAGTCAATACGAGGAAGAGAGAAGTCAGCTTCAGATCTCCTTGAAGTCTGTTCTGTCTCACCTACTTTCCTGAACCTCGACCAATGACAAGCAGCCAGCTGTCCATATTCTGATTAAAGCTGCAAGTCAACAACTTTCCAGAAATGGAGGGAAAGGACACTGCAACCATACTTTGAAAGAGCCGTTAGCTACCCAAAAGAGAGAGACACAAGGATCATCGTCTCCAATGGATCTATCCTTATCTCTACTCTATAAATGGAGGGATACAATTCAAATTGAAGCTCACGACAATAACGAACAACACAGAAAAGAATATACGAGCATTCACGAGCAACAAAAATGTTCTAAGTCTTCCGCAAGAGGTTCGAAGAAACAATCTCCGGCGAAAGACGACATACCTGCTCATAGGGAACCAAGCTGAACCAGAATTATATAGCCTCTAGTATCCAAGCGACTGAACACAAACCCAAGTCTATACTTAACCGTTCGTCGCTCTAGAAGCCATTTTCTCGTTCCCTATCCCTCTAACCTAAGCTCAACTGATCATATCTACAGCTTAGACGAAGGAGTTCATATCTGAACTGATCCTTATGTAAAGGACTCCTTCATAGTTGGAGAGTTTTTCAAACACTTAGTTTGATACCATGTCAACCGAGACTTGCTCAGTATAAATCTCAAGACCAGTGTTTGTCCAGCGTACTAACCAACTGAGACTATCTCAGTATAATACATAGCTTCCTGATCATTCGGGACAGTGGACGTAAGATCATTGGATCCGAACCACTTTAAAAATTGCATGTGTTCTGTATTCGTTTTTCTATTTTAATTATTGCATTGATTACTGTGCATACTGAAAATATCTTTAAAATTATTCAACTAAGTTTCAGCAAGCTTAATCGACTGCACTAACATACTGAAACTGTTTTGTTAAAAAAGTTTTCTAAACTCAACTGAATTTGGGCCTACACATTTTCGCACTACTGAACTTTATATGAACGGTACTGAATTCTGACTCTAGTCAGCTAGCAGGCCTCAGTAAAGTCAGTCACTCTGCAACTCAATTCAGAACAGCTTATTTGGTCTACTGAACTTATTCAGTATGACACTCTCCTGAAAAGGACTGTTCGCGTTTAAAGTTGAGAAATCGGTTTTTAGGTGTATTCACCCCCCCCCCCCCTCTACACCTGAACGTTTATTCTCGGGACCAACACTCTCAACCAGTTTAGCCCCTCTGTTGGTCTCGAGATTAAACGTTCAGGTGTAGAGGGGGGGTGAATACACCTAAAAATAATTTCTCAACTTAAAACGCGAACAGTCCTTTTCAGGAGGATGTCGTACTGAACAGGTTCAGTAGACCAAATAAGTTGTTCTGAATCGCGTGGCAGAGTGACTGACTTCACTGTGGCCTGCTAGCTGACTTAAGTCAAAATTCACTGTCGTTTAGCTAAAGTTCAGTATGGTGCGGAAATGTGTAGGCCCAAATTCAGTTGAGTTAGAAAACGTTTATAAGAAAACTGTTTCAGTATATTAGTGCAGTCTGTTAAGCTTTGCTGAAACTCTGTTGAATGATTTTGAAACATATTTTCGGAATGAACAGTAATCAGTGCAACAATAAAAACACAGAACACAAGCGATTTTAAAGTGGTTCGGATCCAACAATCATACGTCCACTATAAGGATCCAACAATCATAAAGTCCTTTACAATAAGGATCACTTCAAAGATGAACTCCTTTGTTCTAAGCTATAGATATAGTCTGCTGAGCTTAGGTTAGAGGGAAGGGAACGAGAGAGTGGCTTCTAGAGCGACGAACAATTAAGTATGGACTTTGGGTTCGTATTCAGTCACTTGGATACTAGAGGCTTTATGATCTGATTCAACTTGGTTCCCTATGAGTAAGTATGTCGCCTTTCGCTGGAGATTACTCTATGAAGTTCTTGCGGAAAGCTTAAGTCGATTCTGAGTTGCTCGTGAATGCTTGTGTGTTCTTGTCTATGTCGTTCGGTGAGCTTCAATTTGAAATCTTCCCTCTATTTATAGAGCAAAGACATGGATAGATCCGTTGGAGACGACGATCCATGTGTCTCTCTCTTTTGGGTAGCTAACGACTCTTTCAAAGTATGGTGGCAGAGTCCTTTCCTTCCATTTCTGGAAAGTTGTTGACTTGCAGCTTTAATCAGAAAGTAGACAGCTGGCCGCTCGTCATTGGTCGAGGCTTAAGAAAGTAGGTGCGACAAACAGACTTCAAGGTGGATTAGAAGCTGACTTCTCTATACCTCGTATGACTCTGCTAATTCGACTTATGAGATATCTTGACAGTCAGAGGACTGTTTAGCCGTTGCTGAGTCTGATCTATGTTCAGTAGCATACTCCTGCTGAGTTCAGCTCTACTGAAGATCAACTGTGAGTTTAGTAAACTACTCCTGCTGAGTTCAGTTCCACTGACTCCTTTCAGTAAACTGCTCTGCTGAGTCCAGTACTGCTGAGTCTTCTTCTTCTGGTACTGAGGCTGATAGTCTGTTGAAGAACCAGCGGACAGAACTGAGCGCCTGAACCATATAGAAGAGTGTCTGCTGAGTATGAAACTCTCAGAGACAAAACAACACAATTACAACAGAATGGTTCATCAGTCAAAGTAGGGTTTTGAGATCTTCAAATCTACTAAGCACTCGGCTACTGAGTCATACTGAATCATCTCCCAACAATTTCCCCCTATATGATGATGCCAAAACCTAACACTACAAACTGTCAGAAACAAACTCCTTACAAATATTACAAGTAGAATTAGTGGAGTTGTTCTTCAAGTTCTAGACTACTGAGGGAGTTCAAGGAAGAAATATCAGAACTTATACAGAAAACTAACAGCAATTTCCCCCAAATACATCTATCAAACCATAATCTAGCAAGCTAAGCAAAAACTGACAGATATAAATATAAGTATTTAGTGAGTGTGTGAGTCAGTAATCACTTGGGTGATTCTGAGTGTTAAGCATAAAAGAACAAGGCCATGTAGACAACAAGGAATTCTCAGGGCCGAACAGCAATGATGTTTATATATATAGAAAGATCAGTACAATACATCATCTTGTTATTCTAAGGAAAAGAAAGACAAAGATACAGAAGCTATCATCTATCTCCTGAACTACTGAATCCGGTCTTTAAAGTCTTTAGATTTCTCCTCAGGAAGCGGCAGTCCATACATCCTGTATGTATTTCTCCTCAGCTTCAGAATCTGTGCCATATCAGCAGGATCAGTCTCATCGAGATCAGTGGCTTGAGCAGCACTCTTAATTTCTCCTTCAATGACCCCAGTATGTAGAGAACCATCAAGCTTCAGTGGGGGAGGCATAGGTCTTGGAGCTGGGACCCTGACATCAACCTTCTCAGCTAGGGCCTTCTGAACTCTTGCATAAATCTCTGGATCATTCTTCAGAAGCCACTCAGCAAAGGCAATTGACTTGTGCATGTCAGGCCGATACCTCCAAAAATAGAACCTCTTAATGAAGTCAACTTTCTGCCTCTCCCACCTCTGAGTCCGTTCCCATGGCATCCAAGTATCAACCCTGGACCATTTGTGGATTTTGAGGTCTGTGGGCTTCGAGAACCTTCTGTACTTATATGGAATTTCAGCCTTCTCAGGAACCCTCTGACTTGCTTCTTTCTCAACCTTGATCCTAAGGGCCTCTAGATCAGCGAGTTTGAGCCTTTCCCTTGCTTCACTAATCTGCCTGGCTTCAGCTCCTCTGTCTAAGTACCTCTCCATCTGATCCCAGATCTCTTGCATTTCTTGCTCTTGAGCCTTAGAAGGGACATAGGATAGAACGTGCTATTGATCTTCTTCTGAATCAGCAGGTGTTGAAGATTTTGATTTAGAAGTACCCTGCTGACCAGTTTGTTGCTGCTGCTGCTGTTCTCTTTCCTTCTCCTTGTCAGCTTCATCGCTGAGCTTCAGATTCCTAGGGGGTAGCCTTTTCCCAGGCTTCCTTCCCCTCTGAACTTTGGTTCTGCCTTTGGCAGGCTGTTTCTTTGGCTTATTGGCAGCCTCTGCCTCGGCTATTTCCCTTGACAGCTTCTCATCAGCTGCAATCTGAGCCTCTTCCTGAGGAGATATGAACCTCTTAGTTCCTTTGTTTTTGGGTGGAGTGGGGAGCTTCAGTATCTTCTTCCCTTTCCCCGGACTGGAGGAGGTAGAGGGACTTCTTCCTCTTCAGAGTCCTCCTCTGCATACTCAGGAACCTCCTTAATAATATCACTAGGAGTTTGAGTTGCTGACTCTTTGGGTCCTGAGCCACTTGGGCCGGTCTCAGCAGGCACTACAGCCCCTGCTGCTGAGACACCCTGGGCCTCACCCTGATCTTGCTGAGCAGTGGGAGCTGATTGCTGAGACTGAGTTGCTCCTGCCACTGTCCTGACTCCCCTTGGTGCTCTAGGTACCTTTTCTTTACTTCCCCCCTTTTTGGTATCAACAAATAGTCCAAGGGTAGATGTCTGTACCTTCTTATCCAGACTAGTATAGGCAGAGGCAAGCTTATCTAAGGCATCCTGCAGTTTGACAAGCCTCTCGTGGAGTACATTCCTCTCATCTGTGAGTTCTTCACTGTATTTCTTATGAGAGGTCTCCACCACAGTCTGAATAGAGTTCAACTTCTGATCCATTTTATCTTCCAGGGCCTTCTGAATGGTCTGGAGTCTGAGCTCTGAGGCCTGAGTCAGAGAAGATATGGATGCAGTGTGAGATGACTGGGCTGCCTTGTATTCTTCAAGAAGTTTGGCCTGGGCAGCCTGTTGCTCTTCGAATTTGGCTCTCTGAGTGGCTAGTGCATCAGTCAATATAGTAGAGAAGTCAGGGGCAGGTGTATTCTGAATGGTCGTTCGGAGCCCCTTAATCTCTGCACTCTGAGCCTGAGTGGACTGCCCCCACGTCTTGTGGACGGCGCGGGCAAGGAGTCGGTTCTGAGCACCTTGACTCCTCAGTGCCCTTGCTACTGTCTTCGATCGTCGGCTCTTCGAGCTTGGCACTACCTCAAATGCAGACCCCAGCAACAGCCGTACTGGGTCCGCGGACTTAGTGGTACCAGCCGCCGACTGTCCTGGAGGGTGGATGCTGAGAGGTGGTTCAGCAGTTGTAGTAGGAGCATCCTCCTCCAGTTGAGTTCCCTCATCAGGCTTCTCAGGGCCTGACTCACGGGGCGGCTCTTGATCTTCAGGATCAGACCTATCTGAGGGAGCGACCGCTGAAGTGGGTAGACGGTCGTTCAGCAGAGCGAGCATGGCCGCCCTCAGATCCTCCAGGAAGCAGATGTCAGCAGGCTCGGAGTAGCCTATCTTCTCCCGGATTATTAACTCCTCCTCATGGAGTTGTTCGCAGGAGTGGTGCTGGATCAACTTATTCAGTGTTGACCACGCCTGGAACCGAATCAGAGTATGGAACCTAGCCTGCCTTGCCAATATAATCAAGTCTGAATGGCTGGCTATCTCGGGGATTGCTTCTGAAACTTCCCGGGAGGCTCTAGATTGTAGAGCTGAAGCCTCCATCCCGATTGACTCTGACTCTGACGCAGTCTCCGAATCCTCAACTTCTATCGGAGACGGTTGCTTTTCAGTAGATGGGATGCTGCTGAGTGGTGGGATATCCAAGGTGATCTGAGTAGGAGAGATCGGATCAGCTTCTACCCCTTGGTCCACTGCTTCACCTTGTTCAGTGGAGACGGCTTTCTCCACTGATACTGTCTTTTCAGAGGACTCAGCCTCATCTCTAAGTTGCAGGGGAGGTGCTGCCACAGCTTCACTAACCTTCTTCAGTTTCTTGGTTGGTGTTTTCTGAGCTGCCTTGGGAGGTGATCTCTTCTTTAATGGAGTTGAGGTCTTCTGAGGGCTTGGCTTGGGCTCAGCAGGCCCTGAGCTAATATGCTGAAGGGCCGCTGCCCTGCTCTGGAACCTCACCTTCTTTGGATTGAAATACATTTTGTCAGCGTAGACTACGTGGTCAGCTCCACATAGGTCTTCTATCATCACGGAGAGCTTCAGTCCGTAGAGCGGTTTTCCCTTCACGGCTAGGCAGTTTGTGGATCGATCAAATTTGGCTACCTGAGTCATGAACTCCTTTACGAAGAACTCTGTCCAATTAATCTTTGTTTGATCGTAGATGGCCATCATCATCTGAATCTTTGGCCTCGATACTTGGTCAAATGACCCAGCCTGACTCGTCAGTATCTGAGTGACGATATAGGCTAAGGCTCTGAACTTCAGAAGCATAGCATTCTTTGGGAAGACGGCTCTGAAGGTGGTAGGCTTCCCACAGAATACTTCCAAGTATTCATCCATAATGTCATCTTTGTAGCCCACTGTACTAAATCCCTCGCTCGGAAGCTGAAAGCTTCGCTGAAGAGCTTCCTTGACTGACATCAGCTTGATCTCTGGCACAACACCGGCAGGGTCACCAATCTGATGAGTGAAAAAACGACATCTGTTATCTCCTTCAACTGTTTCTGAGTTCAGATACAACTCAGCGATCTGACGCGGAAGGAAGTAAGATGGCTTCCTAGAAAGAAAGGCCTCCAACCCTGACGCCCTCAGTACGTCGAATATCTCCTCCATGAAGTCTAGATCGCACGCGTCAAACTCCATCATCGGCTCACACTATACCCGATCCTTCTCGAGGATCTCCTTCATATCAAGCGGAGCGCTAACGTCCCTTCCTGCCATGGTTTATAATCTGCAAAGAAAAGATATCAGTATTGAGAGAAAAATATTATCAAGAATATATACGATGATGAATAATCATTAAGATTTACCAAAGATGTTTATGAGAGATTGGAATAGAAGTTTGCAAGTAAACGAATGCTTTCTTAGAAATTCTAGGGTTGGTAGATTTTGCAGAGTAAAATGGCGGTTTCTAAACTTTGAACGTGTTTTTATTTGATAAAGAAGATGAACAGTTATTAATCCACGGTTCAATTTAAATCTACTTTATGAGATGGACGGCTAGGATTTAAAGTTATAAAATAGGCAATGATCAATTTAGCCGCCAAAGTCAAATTACAGTTGTATATAGCCAAAGAAGTAACTTGATTAGAAATGCATTTAATGCGCTGCAGAGTTCAGCATGCTTTACATAGAATGTTGTGTATTAAATGTAAACCGTTATATTAAATGACATTTTCTAAGGCATTGAATACGAAGCTGAATCTGAATCATTAATGTACAGAATATTTCATTGGCTACTGAGTAGAGATACGCAAACCTGTCAACTGAACATCGTAGTCTGCTGATACCTCGTGCAGATGGTTGCTGAGTCTCTACGTACTGAATTAGTTCAGTAGTACTGAGAGTGAACATTCCCCCTTGCTGAATGCTCCTCTCCTGAATCCACTTATTGACTGGAGTCAGTAGGGTCCAGCCGACCTAGCTCTACTGAAAGTTCTCTGAATCTGGCTTCAGCTAGAGGATTGGTTAGAATATCAGCCCTTTGATGGTCAGTATGGATCTTCTCCATCCTGATATCCTTCTTTTCGACATGATCACGAATGAAGTGGTGTCTGATGTCCACGTGCTTGCATCTAGTATGAAGTACAGGGTTCTGAGTGATTACAATCGCACTGGAGCTGTCGCAGAAGATCGACACTTCATTCTGAATGACATCATAGTCGCGTAGCTGCTGTCTCAGCCAAAGGATTTGGGCGCAGCAACTTCTGGCAGCCATATATTCAGCTTCAGTAGTTGACGTTGCTACTGAATGTTATTTCTTTGAAAACCACAAAATCAGCTTACTGCCAAGGAACTAACAAGTTCCAGAAGTTGACTTTCGGTCAATTCTACATCCTGCAAAGTCAGCATCAGAATAATCAGTTAGTTCAATATTATCATCTGTTGGATACCATAAACCCATGTCAGGTGTTCCTCTGAGATAGCGAAGAATCTTCTTTGCTGAGTCCACGTGACTCTTCTTGGGATTCGCCTGAAATCGAGTGCAGACACCTACAGTAGAAGTTATGTCAGGTCGGGTAGCAGTTAGATATAACAATGAACCAATAATAGCACGAAATTTAGTGTGGTCTACTGATACTCCCTCTTTGTCAAGATCAATTTTCATATTCGTGTTCATCGGGATCTTGATTGGTTTGCCGGATGTGCAACCGAACTTCTTGATGAGGTCTCGAGTGTATTTGCCTTGATTGATGAACATTCCCTTCTCAGATTATTTGTCTTGAAAGCCGAGGAAATAGTTCATCTCTCCCATCATGAACATCTCGAACTTGTCCTTCATCCTTTTCTCAAATTGTTGACACATGATGACGTTCTTCGATCCAAAAATTATGTCATCTACGTAGATCTGCACAAGTAAAATATCATCTTCCAGTTGAATGCTGAATAATGTGCGGTCAACTGTGCCCTTCTGAAAACCTTTCTGAAGAAGAAACTCAGACAGGGTATCGTACCAAGCCCTGGGTGCTTGTTTTAACCCGTATAGAGCCTTTCTGAGTCTGTAGACCTGATGTCCCTACTGAAAGCCGGGAGGCTGTTCTACATAGACTTCTTCTTTCGGCACGCCGGTCAGGAACGCAGACTTCACATCCATTTGATAAACTCTGAAACGCTGATGTGTTGCGTAGGCTGAGAATAGTCTGATTGCCTCCAATCTTGCAACTGGAGCGAAAGTTTCATCGAAATCTATCCCTTCGGCTTGACAGTAGCCTTTTGATACCGGGGTCTGTCGACAAGCTCCCATACTTCGTTTCTCATGTACTGGTTCAGCTCCTCCTGCATAGCTATGATCCAATCAGTATCCTTGAGTGCGTCCTCAACTGACTGAGGTTCTTCAGTAGACAAGAAGCAGGAATATAATGCGCTTTCTCCCTGACAAAATCTGGATCTTGTCTTTACGCTTGCTTAAGGATCTCCAATAATCAAGTCAGAAGTGTGAGCGTCCAGCCACGATCGACGATATTTCAACTCTTCATCTGAAATCTGTTCAACACAGATAGTAGGTGAGTTAGGCATTTTAGTTGTACTATTTTGAGATTGAAGTAATTCAGTTACAAGAGTTGGGTCTACTGAGTCACTAGGTTCAGGGGCATTTAGCTTAGGAACTTCATTCGTTCCCCCTGAATTATTATCCTCAGTAGAGGTCTCAATTACCACTAGGGTTTCTTCATCGACCTGAGTTACTAGGGATTGACTCGTTCGGAGAGTCAACTGCTCAGCCTACTTCTTTCCGGTCCGAGATTCGATTATCTTATCTTCATTTTCCCCTTCTGAATCATCATCCCAACATAGCTGGATCTTTTCAACTTTATATTTTAGGCTCAGATCCTGTAGCTGCTTACTGATGTCCTCAGACCCTGATTTAGAGTTCCTACTCATGTCTTCAGTAGCAAACTCATTAAAAATAACATGAGGGCTTTCCTCCACGCAAAGGGTCCGGTAGTTAAAAACTCTGAAAGCTTTGCTGACCCGGGAGTATCCTAAGAAGACTCCCTGGTCTGACTTGCAATCAAAAGTCTTTAACTGGTCCTTCCCATTATTGTGGATAAAGCAAGAGCACCCAAAAATTTGGAAATAAGATATGAAAGGTTTCCTTCCGTTCCATAGTTCATATGGTGTCTTCTTATGTTGCTTAGTCAGTAGAGATTTGTTCTGAGTGTAACATGCAGCGTCAGTTGCTTCTGCCCAGAATTTGGTTGGGAGTCCTGAGTCTCGCGAGCGGGGGTTCTTCTTTGCTTCTTTGAGTGTTCTATTCTTCCTTTCAGCAACCCCGTTTTGTTGAGGCGTGCGCGCGGCAGAGGTCTCATGCTCTATGCCTTCAGCTTTACAGAACTCCTCCACCTTCGAATTCAGGAACTCAGTTCCTCTGTCTGAACGTATCTTTATAATCTTGGTGTTCTTCTCGATACTGAGCTTTTTTAGAAGCGTAGGTAACTCTGTTTTGACGTCAGACTTGTTGGCAATAGATATGACCCATGTGTAGCGCGAGTAGTATTCAATGACCACTAAAGCATACTTTTTGCCTCTGATCGTCACTGGAGAGATTGGACCGAATAAATCCATATATAGCAGCTGAAGGATTCCATCAATGGAAGGTGATGGAACAGGTGGTTTTTGTTTCTTTGTTTGCTTTCCCCTCAGACATGCTTCACACTGAGTGTCTTTGCTGAATACTTCATTCGGCAGTCATCTTGCTAGAGCATTTCTGGATAGCTTGTTGAGCGTCTTGAAGTTGAAATGGCTGAGTCTTTTGTGCCAGAGCCACCCCGTTCTGTTGTCGTTCTTCGCCAACAAACAAGCTTCAGGTTCAGCTGAGTTCCAATCAGCTACGTAGATATTCTTTTTGCGCGAACCTGATAACACTATTTTCCCTGTAGATTTATCAATGACATCACAAAAACCAGCGTAAAAAATCACTCTATTCGAGTTATCACAAAATTCACTAACAGAGAGAAGATTATGCTGAAGTCCTTCAACATATGATACTCTTGGAACTGTGGCGGTTCCAATGCTGAGTGTTCCATAGCCTCTGGTATAGCCTTTTGCATTATCTTCAAACTCGATTCTGGGTCCTTCTTCAATAGTATAATTCTTCAGTAGATCCTTCTAGTATGTCATGTGTCTTGAGCATCCGCTGTCCACATACCAAGGGCCCTTGTGCACCTGCAAAATAGAATTATACTCAGGAACCCTTTATTTTTTATTTTGGGTCCTTAGATGTTAGTTTTGGAAACCCAGATCTATCTCACAACCCTGGTGGTCTCAGACAGTTTCTTTCCACTTTGATCAACATACTTGACCACTGGACAGGTCGATGCTGACTTCTGAGGCTTCACGGGTTCAGGAGTCCTGATCTTCTGAATTGGTGGACTGCTGACCTTTGCCTTCTGAATGACTTTCTTCTTCTTCTTCTGACTTTTAGGTCCTCTCCTGACTATAGGATCATAATAATATAACCCATACTGAGCTGGATGTGTCAGCTGTGGAGGTCCATACTGATCAGCCCATTTAACTCTAATGGTTCCCCTTGACTGAACTGGGGTGATTTTGATCTAATCTTCTTGTCAGAATGCTGATAATTGGGATGAGGTGCCTCCTCATCGTGAGAGTTTACCTGTTGGTCCCGAGATTACGTTCAGGTGTAGAGGGGGGGGGGTTGAATACACCTGAAAACCGATTTCTCAACTTAAACATGAACAGTCCTTTTCAGGATAGTATTGTACTGAACAAGTTCAGCAAACCAGATAAGCTGTTCTGAATCGTGTGGCAGAGTGACTGACTCTACTGAGACCTGCTAGCTGACTTAGAGTCAGAATTCAGTATCTTCCAGATAGAGTTTAGTAGTGCGGAATATTGTAGTCCCAAATTCAATTGAGTTAGGAAAACATTTTTATCAAAATAGTTTCAGTTGATTAGTGCTGTCTATTAAGTTTGCTGAAACTCAGTTGAATGATTTAAAGAATGTTTTCAGTATGAACAGTAAATCAATGCAACAGTTAAAAACAGAACACAAGACACAGAGATTTTTAAAGTGGTTCGGACACAAAAATCCTACGTCCATTGTCCCGAAAGATCAGGAAGCTATTTATTATACTGAGATAGTCTCAGTCGATTTGTACGCTGGACAAACACTGGTCTTCAGATTTATACTGAGCAAGTCTCAGTTTACACGGTTATCAAATTAAGTGTTTGAAAAACTCTTCAAAAGTGAAGGAGTCCTTTACAATAAGGATTGGTTCAGAAGTGAACTCATTCGTCTAAGCTATGGATATATTCTATTGAGCTTAGGTTAGAGGGATAGGGAACAAGGATGTGGCTTCTAGAACGACGAACAACTGAGTGTAAGCTTTGGGTTCGTGTATCGTCGTTTGGATACTAGAGGCTGTATTAAGCGATTTAGCTTGGTTCCCTAAGAGCAGTAATGTAGTCTTTCGCCGGAGATAGATTCTTCAAACTTCTTACGGAAGACTTAGGCTTTTTCGAGTTTGCTCGTTTGAATGCTCTGTGTTCTCTCGTGTGTTCGTGAGTTCTTGGTAAGGTTCATGAGCTTCAAATTTGATTTATCCCTCTATTTATAGAGAAGAGATTAGGATAGATCCGTTGGAGACGACATCCTATGTCTCTCTCTCTTAGGTAGCTAACGGCTCTTTTGAAGTATGGTGGCAGTGTCTTTTCCCTCCATTTCTGGAAAGTTGTTGACTTGCAGCTTTAGTAGGTGAGGATACGTGGCTGCTTGTCATTGGTCGAGGTTCAGAAAGTTGGTTGAGACAGAACAGACTTTAAGGAGATCTGAAGCTGACTTCTCTTTCCTCGTATTGACTCTGCTGACTTGACTTTCAAAGATCCTGACAGTCAGAAAACTGTCTGGCCATTGCTGAGTCTGATCTCGATTCAGTGGCATGCTCCTGCTGAGTCGGCACTACTGAAGATCAGCTCTGAATTCAGTGAACTACTCCTGCTGAGTTCAGTTCCACTGACTCCTTTCGAATCTTTGCTCTCGCCGAGTCCAAGTATAACTGAGTCTTCTACTTCTGGATGCTGAGGCAGATAATCCACTGAGTGCCTGAACCAGAGCAAAGTGTCTGCTGAGTCTGAAACCTCAGAGACAAAGACAGATTATAGCGAAATGGTTCATCAATCAATATAGGGTTTTGGGATCTTCAAATCTTCAGAGACTCATTCAGAGCACAGGGCTACTGAGTCATTTCCCACTATTTACCAACATTGCTGAGGATAGAATCATCACCCAACATTTTCCCCCTATTTGATGATGCCAAAACCTAATAATCTATCAACCTAACACTATGACTTATCAGAAACAGAGCTCCTTACAAAATATTACAAGTAGGATCAGTGGAGTTGTTCTTCAAGTCCTAGACTACTGAGGGGATCAGGGCAGAAGGACAGAACCTATACAGAGTCTAATCAACATCTTCCCCCTTTCTTAACAACATTTTCCCCCAATACTAACAAGTCTATTAGAATCTAGCTAAGCAACAACTGACAATAAATAACAACAGTGAGTGTGTAAGTCAGTAATCACTTTAGTGATTCAGAGTGTTAAGCATAAATAAACACGGCTATTCAGACAATAAGGAATTGTCAAAGCCAAACAGAGATATTATAAATATGAGAAATCCAGTACAAATACATCTCTGCTAGACTAAAAGAAAGAAAGATACAATGAGAATACAGAAGCAAGAAATCATTTGAACTGTTTGATCCTGTCTTTGAAATCTTGAGATTGAGTTTCAGGAAGAGGCACTCCATACATGCGATATGTGACCTTTCTCAGCTTCAGTGTCTCAGCAAAGTCCGTTGGGTCTTCTTCA
The DNA here is from genome assembly GCA_028984105.1 of Lavandula angustifolia. Classification (NCBI taxonomy): domain Eukaryota; kingdom Viridiplantae; phylum Streptophyta; class Magnoliopsida; order Lamiales; family Lamiaceae; genus Lavandula; species Lavandula angustifolia. The sequence continues at coordinate 24,362,011 of CM054815.1, read as the reverse complement.
TCAAGAAATTTGGCTTCAGCAGCGTCCTTCACTTCTTTCTCTATCACACCGTAGTGGATGGATCCATCAAGCCTCTGTGGGGGTGGCAGGATTCTGGGATCAGGAACTCTTACTTCAACATTTTCCTTGACAGCTTTTTGGAGTCTGGCATACATTTCCAGATCTGCTCTCATTAGCCATTCAGTATATGCCACTGTCTTAGGTTTTTCAAACCAAAATCTCCAGAAGTAGTTCCTTTTGATAAATTCTACTTTCAGTGTCTCCCATCTCTGAGTAACTTCCCACGGGATCCATTCATCCACTCTAGGCCATCTGTGAGTCTTCATATCAGTAGGCTTTCTGAACTTCCTGTATTTGTATGGGATGTCAGCCTTTGCAGGGATCCTCAGACTCGCTTCCTTTTCAGTTCTCAGCCTGAGAGCTTCAAGATCAGCCATCCATATTCTCTCTCTGGCTGCTTCTATCTGTCGAGCTTCTTCACCTCTGTATAGATATCTGTCTAGCTGAGCCCAGATTTCATCCATTTCTTGTTCCTGTTCCTTCGAGGCAGTGTAGGAGGGCTTGTGAGGTGGCTCTTCTTCTGAGTCAGGAGGCGTGGAAGATTTCTCTTTAGAAGTTCCCTATTGCCCAGTTGATTGTTGTTGCTGTTGCTCCTTTTCTTTTTCTTTATCAGCCTCATCGCCGAGTTTAAGCGTTCTAGGAGGCAGCCTAGCACCTGTCTTTTTGCCTCCAGCTGGAGCCTTAGTTTTGCCTTTAACAGGCTTCTTCTTGGGTTTGTTTGCGGCTTCAGCTTCGGCAATCTCCCTAGCCAGCTTTTCGTCTGCTGCTATCTGAGCCTCCTCCTCCGTGGTTATGAACCTCCTGGGTCCTTTCTTCTTGGAGGGAGGGGTTGGGAGTTTCAGTAATTTCTTGCCTTTACCGGCAACTGGAGGGGGAAGAGGGGCTTCTTCCTCTTCTGAGTCCTCGTCAGCATATTCAGCAACTTCTTTTATGATATCAAGAGGAGTTTGAGTTGCCTGAGCTGTGACATCTTTGGCTCCTGAGCCACATGGGCCAGTCTCAGTAGATGCTGCAGCTGCAGCTGAGACACCCTGGGCCTCGCCAATTTGTGAAGGTCCAGTGGGGGCAGATGATGAAGTTTGAGATGCCCCTGTCACTGTCCTTGCTTTCTTTGCTGCTTTCAGTATCAGCTCCTTAGATGCTTTCTCTATGAAACCTTCCCCCTTTTTGGCATCAGCAAGTAGGGTTGGGGGTGGAGCAGATACCTTTCTATTCAGGCTTTTGTATGAGTCTGACAGATCTTCCAGCTTCTTGTGTAGCTTTGTCAGCGCCTCATGCAGCTCGTTTCTCTCATTTGTCAGCTGGTCGCTGTATTTCTTGTGTGAGAGATCAGCCGCAGCCTTGAATTCTTTCAGCTGCTTCTCTACCTTCTCTTCAAGGGCCTTCTGAATATTCTCCATTCTGAGTTCATTGGTTTGAGAGACGGCATTGACGGATTTAGTGTGAACGGTTTGAGCGGCCTTGTAATCATTCAGCAATCTGTCCTGGCCTTCCTGAATCGTCTTGAGTTGTGCTTCAAAGTCAGCTCTCTGTGCAGCTAAGGCATTCGTCAGAATGCTGGAGAAGTCAGGGACTGGAGATGTTGAGATAGTTGTTCTGAGTCCCTGCAACTCTGCAGTCTGAGCCTCAGTAGTTTGCCGTCAAGTTTTGTGGACGGTTCGGGCGAGTAGGCGATTTTGAGAGCCTTGGTTCCTCAGCGCCCTGGCCACTGATTTCGATCGACGGCTCTTTGGGCTGGGCGCTACTTCGAAAGCAGATTCGAGAAGGAGCTGAGAAGGATCAGCTGCCTTCGAAGTACCAGCCACCGTCTGCCCGGGACCAAGGATGCTGAATGGAGGATTAGCAGTAGAAGTAGTACCATCCTTGTCCGGTTGAGTTCCCTCATCAAGCTTCTCAGGGCCTGAATCACGGTGTGGGTCCTGACCATCGGGGTCAAACCCATCTGAGGGCCCTGGTGCTGAGACAGGTTGTCTGTCATTCAGCATGGCAAGCATGGCTGCCCTCAGATCCTCGAGCATGCCGAGGTCAGATGGCTCATAATAGCCAATCTTTCCCCAGATCAGCAGCTCTTCCTCGTGAAGCTAGTCGCAGGAGTGGTGAATAATCAGTCGCTTCAGGTTGTGCCACTCCTGGAACCTAATAAGCATGTGGAGCCTCGCCTGCCTAGCAAGTAGGACAAGATCAGAGTGGCTGGCGATCTTTGGAATCACTTCAGTAATCTCTCGGGAGGCTCTGGATTTTAGAGCTGTGGCCTCCATCCCGACAGATTTTGACTCCGAGGCTGTCTTCGAGTCCTCAACCTCAATTGGAGATGCCTATTTCTCAGCAAACGGGATGCTACTGAGTGGTGGGACGTCCAAGGGGTTCTCCAAGGTCTGAACTTCTTCAGCCTGGACTTCTTCAGCTTGGACCCCTTGGTCCACGGTTTCACCCTTCTCAGTGGAGACGGCCTTCTCGACTAATTGTATCTTCTCAGAAGACTCTGGCTCGTCTCTCAGCGGTAGAGGCGGCTGAGCAATGACGGCCTCTAGTTCCGCCTCTGTTTCAGTAGGCACAACCTCGCTGACCTTTTTCAGCTTTTTGGTTGGTTCCTTAGGCGTTATTTTAGGAGGGGACCGCTTCTTCTTCAGCGTGGAGGTCTGCTGAGTCCCGGCCTTAGGTGCAGCGGGCTCTGAGCCAATCTGTTGAAGGGTCGCTGCCCTGTTCTGGAATCTGACTTTCTTCATGTTGAAATATTATTTGTCGGCGAAGGTGATTCTGTCAGATGCGCAGAAGTCTTCTATCATGACTGAGAGTTTCAGTCCGTATCGGAGCTTTCCTCTTACGCTCAGCCTCTTGGAAGTTTTGTCAAATTTGGCTGATTGCATCATGAACTCTCTGAGGAAGAACTCAGTCCAGTTTATCTTGGCCCTGTCATAGATGGCCATCATAAGTTGTAGCTTGGGTCTGGAGACTTGGTCAAAAGAGCCTGCTTGACTCGTCAGTAGCTGAGTCACTATGTACGCCAATGCTCTGTATTGATGGAGCATTGCGTTCTTGGGAAAGGCGGCTCTGAAGACTATTGGCTTCCCGCAGAACTCAGTGAGGTACTCATCCATCAGATCATCTTTATATGCGACGGTGTTGAGTCCTTCATTGGGCAGATTGAAGCTTTTCTGAAGAGCTTCTCGGATTGACATCTATTTTACTTCTATATATGTGCGTGAGGGATCGCCTACTGTATGAGCGACAAATCTGCCTCTGATGTCTCCGTCCACTGAATCGGAGTTCAGATAGATTTCTGCCACTTGACGAGGGAGGAAGAAGGTAGGCTTCCTCGTCAGGAATCCTTCTAATCCGGTCTCGCGGAGGGCGTAGAAAATCTCCTCCATGAGGTCAAGATCGCATTCGTCAAACTCCATGACTGGCTCGCACCAGACACGATCCTTCTCGAGGATCTTTTGCATATCTGCAGGAGCATCTACATGTGTTCCTGACATTTTAATAATCTGCAAACACAGTATCAGTCAGTATCCGATAAGATAAAAGAAAAATTATTGAAAGATCATGCGAAACTGAAAAGATCATTGAAAAATTACCAAAAGATTTTCTGAGAGGTTTAATGAATAGAAAATATGTAACTAAGCCAGTGATAGTCTCAGAAAAATCTAGGGTACTTAAGATATTTGCAGAGATGAAATGGCAGTTTCAAACATTTGAACGCTTATATATATCTAAGAGAAGATAAATAGTTAAATATCAATGGTTCAGTTTAAACGCGCTTTTTGAGATGGACGGCTAGGATTAAGTTTTATAAAATAGGTAATGATCATATTAGCCGCCTAAGTCAAAAGCCAGTTGTAAATAGCCTAAGTAGTAACTTGATACGACATGCATTTAATGCGTTGCAGAGTTCAGCATGCTTTTACATAGAATGTCGTGTATTAAATGTAGTCCGTTAAAAATTAAATGACATTTTCTAAGGCATTGAATATGATGCTGAATCTGATTCATAAATGCACAGAATAGTTCTATAGGCTACTGAGTAGAGATACGCAAACCTGTCAGCTGAACATCGTAGTCAGCTGATACCTCATGTAGATGGTTGTTGAGTCTCTACATACTGATTTTACTCAGTACTAAGAGTGAACATTCCCCTTACTGAATGCTCCTCTCCTGAATCCTCTTACTGACTGCAGTCAGTAGGGTCCAGCAGACCTAGCTCTACTAAAAGTTCTCTGAATCTGGCTTCAGCTAGAGGCTTGGTCAGTATATCAGCCCTTTGATGGTCAGTATGGATCTTTTCCATCCTGATATCCTTCTTTTCGACATGGTCACGAATGAAGTGGTGTCTGATGTCCACGTGCTTGCATCTCGTATGAAGTACAGGATTCTGAGTGATTGCAATGGCACTGGTACTATCGCAGAAGATCGGCACTTCATTCGGAATGATGTCAGAGTCGCGTAGCTACTGTCTCAGCCAAAGGATTTGGGCGCAGCAACTTCCGACAGCCATGTATTCAGCTTCAGTAGTTGACGTTGCTACTGAATGTTGTTTCTTTGAGAACCATGAGATCAGCTTACTGCCAAGGAACTGACACGTTCCAGAAGTTGACTTTCGGTCAATTCTACATCCTGCATAGTCATAATCAGAATAACCAGTTAGTTCAATATTATCATCAGTTGGATACCATAAACCCATGTCAGGTGTTCCTCTTAGATAGCGGAGAATCTTCTTTGCTGAGTCCATGTGACTCTACTTTGGATTCGCCTGAAATCGAGCACAAACACCTACAGCATAAGTTATGTCAGGACGAGTAGCTGTTAAGTATAATAAAGAACCAATTATAGCACGAAATTCAGTTTGGTCTACTGATACTCCCTCTTTATCAAGATCAATTTTCATATTCATGTTCATCGGGATCTTGATTGGTTTGCCGGATGTGCAACTGAATCTCTTGATGAGGTCTCGAGTGTATTTGCCTTGATTGATGAACGTTCCCTTCTCAGATTGTTTGTCTTGAAAGCCGAGGAAATAGTTAATCTCTCCCATCATGAACATCTCGAACTTGTCCTTCATCATTTTCTCAAACTGCTGACACATGATGACGTTCTTCGACCCGAAGATGATGTCATCTACGTAGATCTGCACGAGTAATAGGTCATCTTCCAGTCGAATGCTAAATAATGTGCGATCTACTGTGCCCTTCTGAAAACCTTTCTAAAGAAGAAACTCAGACAGGGTATCGTACCAAGCCCTGGGTGCTTGTTTTAACCTATACAGAGCCTTTCTGAGTCTATAAACTTGATGTCCCTGCTGAAAGTTGGGAGGCTGTTCCACATAGACTTCTTCTTTCAGTACGCCGTTCAGGAAAGCAGACTTCACATCCATCTGATATACTCTGAATCTTTGATGTGTTGCGTAGGCTAGGAATAGTCTGATTGCCTCCAATCTTGCAACTGGAGCGAACGTTTCATCGAAATCTATCCCTTCAGCTTGACAGTAGCCTTTTACCACGAATCTTGCTTTATTCCTTACTATGACGTTGTTTTCATCTCGCTTGTTCTTGAAGACCCATTTTGTTCTGATCACATGTTGGTGCCGGGGTCTGTCAACAAGCTCCCAAACTTCGTTTCTCGTGAACTGATTCAGCTCCTCCTGCATGGCTGTGATCCAGTCAGCATCTTTCAGTGCATCCTCAACTGACTGAGGTTCTTCAGTAGACAAGAAGCAGGAATATAAGGCGCTTTCTCCTTGACAGAATCTGGATCTTTTCTTTACTCTTACTGAAGGATCTCCAATAATTAAATCAGAAGTGTGAGCATCCAGCCACGATCTACGATGTTTCAACTCTTCATCTGAAATTTGTTCAACACAGATAGTAGGTAAGTTAGGCATTTCAGTTGTACTATTATGAGATTGAAGCAATTCAGTTACAAGAGTGTGATCAACTGAGTCACCAAGTTCAGGGGCATTTAGCTCAAGAACATCATTAGTTCCCCCTGAATTATTATTCTCAGTAGAGGTCTCAGTTACCACTGGGGTTTCTTCATCGACCTGAGTTACCTGGGATTGACTCTGTTCAGGAGAGTCAATCTGTTCAGCTACTTCTGCTGCTGGTTGAGATTCAGTAGACTTGTCTTCGGTTTCCTCATCTGAATCATCATACCAACATGGCTGGATCTTTTCAACTTTATCTTTTAAGCTCAGATCCTGTAGCTGTTGGATCTTTTCAACTGTATCTTTTAAGCTTAGAGTTTCTGCTCCTGTCTTCAGTAGCAAACTTATTAAAAACAACATGAGGGCTTTCCTCCACGCAAAGGGTTCGGTAGTTAAAGACTCTGAAAGCTTTGCTGACCCGGGAGTATCCTAAGAACACTCCCTGATCTGACTTGCTATCAAAAGTCTTCAGCTGATCTTTGCCATTATTGTGAATAAAGCACGAACACCCAAAAATATGGAAATAAGATAAAGAAGGCTTCCTGCCGTTCCATAGTTCATATGGTGTCTTCTTATGCTGCTTTGTCAGTAGATATCGGTTCTGAGTGTAACATGCAGTATCAGTAGCTTCTGCCCAGAATTTGGTTGGGAGTCTTGAGTCTACGAGCAGGGTTCTTGCTGCTTCTTTGAGTGTTCTATTCTTCCTTTCAGCAACCCCATTTTGTTGAGGCGTGCGCGCGGTAGACGTCTCATGCTCTATGCCTTCAGCTTTGCAGAACTCCTCCACCTTCGAATTCAGGAACTCAGTTCCTCTGTCTGAACGTATCTTTATAATCTTGGTGTTCTTCTCGACACTGAGATTTTCAGAAGCGTAGGTAACTCTGTTTTGACGTCAGACTTGTTGGCAATAGATATGACCCATGTGTAGCACGAGTAGTCATCAATGACCACTAATGCATACTTCTTGCCTCTGATCGTCACTGGAGAGACTGGACCGAACAAATCCACATGTAGCAGCTGAAGGATTCCATCAGTGAAAGGAGATGGAACAAGCGGATTTTGATTCCTTGTTTGCTTTCCCTTCAGACATGCTTCACACTGAATGTCTTTGCTGAATACTTCATTCGGCAGTCCTCTTTCTAGAGTGTTTCTAGCCAATTTGTCGAGCGTTTTAAAGTTGAGATGGCTGAGTCTTCTGTGCCAAAGCCACCCCGTTCTGTTGTCGTTCTTCGCCAACAAACAAGCTTCAGGTTCAGTTGAGTTCCAGTCAGCTACATAAATATTATTCTTGCGCGAACCTGATAACACTGTTTTCCCTGTGGATTTATCAATAACATCACAGAAACCAGCGTCAAAAATCACTTTATTCGAGTTATCACAAAATTGACTAACAGAGAGTAGATTATGTTGAAGTCCTTCAACATATGATACTCTTGGAACTGTTGTTGTTCCAATACTGAGTGTTCCATAGCCTCTGGTGTAGCCTTTTGCGTTGTCTCCAAACTCGATTCGGGGTCCTTCTTCAGTAGTGTAATTCTTCAGCAAGTCCTTTTGGTATGTCAGATGTCTTGAGCATCCGCTGTCCACATACCAAGGGTCCTTGTGCACCTGCAAAACAGAATTATATTTAGGTATCCTTTATTTTTTATTTTGGGTCCTTAGATGTTAGTTTTGGTAACCCATATCTGTCTTACGACCCTGGTGGTCTCAAACAGTTTCTTTCCATTTTTGTCAACATATTTGACCACTGGACTGGTCACTGCTGACTTCTGAGGCTTTTCAGGTTCAGGAGTCCTGATTTTTTGAGTGGGTGGACTGCTGACCTTTGCCTTGTGCACGGCTTTCTTCTTCTTTTTCTGACTTTTGGATCCTCTCCTGACTATAGGATCATAGTAATATGACCCATACTGAGCTGGATGAGTCAGCTGTGGAGGTCCATACTGATCAGCCTATTTTGCTTTGCTGGTTCCCCCTTTACTGAACTGGGGTGATCTTGTGCTGATCTTCTTGTCAGAGTGTTGATAACTAGCAATGTATACTTGTCTTCATCTGAGTCAGAAGGAATCGACTTCATCTGAGTCATCTGAGAGTTCACCAGCAATGTATGCTTGTCTCTTCTTGATGAACTTCTCCCTTCTTGCTTTACGTGCTGCTCTTTCGAGAAGGTCTTGAGCTCGGACAGTCATACTGATAATGTCCTGGCTTCTTGCAATTGTAGCAGGTTGTGACTCTTTCTTCTTTGCTCTCACTGTCGTTCGACTGAACTGAGTCCTCTTGTTTCTTGCATTCAGAAGTATGCGAGTCAGGAGTGCGCTTAGGCGTGTATTCAGGCTTACCCTTGGATTCTCTGAGGGCTTTAGTCACTTTTCTGCGCCTCTCCTTCTCCTTCTGGTACTTTACGGCAAGCAGTGCATACTTCTTGGCTAGATTTCCTTCTTGTATGTCACTGAGTGAAGGTTCAGCCTTGCTAGATGCTGCAGCTACTGTGCTGACTGATGCTTTAAAGGCATGGTCGATTTGAGTGTCAGCTTCAGCTCGCTGCTTCCTTTGAGGTAAGACGAACTCCAACTCCTCTGCTTTAAGTTCTGAAAAGATATGGTCAGGAGTAACAATATCTAAATCAGAATGACGTAATAAAGTGGCAAAGGGGGTCTAGTTTCCGTTTGGTAGTGCCCTCAAAATCTTGAGATTCATCTCTCGGTTGGAGAATATCTTTCCCAGCCCGTTGATAGTGTTCATCAGATTCGTAAATCTAACGTTTAGATCTTCAATGGTGTCACCATGCATGAGGGACAGTCTCTCCAGTTTCTGAAGTTCCAGCGCAAGTTTATTTGCTTTGATCTTCTAAGTCCCCCGACTCAGTAGCGCTAGAGCATCCCAGAGTTCCTTTGCGGACTTGCAGTCCTAAACTCTTCCGTGATAGGAATCACTTAGGGTGGTTAATATGGCATTTCTGGCGACGCGGTCTAAGTTGTGAAGCTTCTTCTCCTCAGGGGTGAAGAGACTTCTGTCCTTGGGGATCTTCTTTCCGGTCACCATTCCTCCTCCATCTGCTGGATCCTGAGCTACGACGCTATCTATCATAGGAATGATAGGTCCGTCCTCCAGAACATCTGTCATGCTATCGTGGAGGGAGGTCAGATGTGCCTCCATTCTGACCCGCCATACGCCATAGTTCTCTACTGAGAACATGGGTACCATCCTTATCCCTGACATATCAGACATGATGAATAATGATATGAATGAAGAATGATATGCAGTGAAAACGTTTTTCGGATCCGTTCAAGTATACCAGTTTTAGAATAACAAGAGTCTTATAGAACTCCTGATCTGATACCAATTGTTGGTCCCGAGATTATGTTCAGGTGTAGAGGGGGGGTGAATACACCTGAAAACCAATTTCTCAACTTAAACACGAACAGTCCTTTTCAGGATAGTGTCGTACTGAACAAGTTCAGCAAACCAGATAAGCTGTTCTGAATCGTGTGGCAGAGTGACTGACTCTAGTGAGACCTGCTAGCTGACTTAGAGTCAGAATTCAGTATCTTCCAGATAGAGTTCAGTAGTGCAGAATAGTGTAGGACCAAATTCAGTTGAGTTAGGAAAACGTTTTTATCAAAACAATTTCAGTTGATTAGTGCAGTCTATTAAGTTTGTTGAAACTCGATTGAATGATTTAAAGAATGTTTTCAGTATGAACAGTAAATCAATGCAACAGTTAAAAACAGAACACAAGACACAGAGATTTTTAAAGTGGTTCGGACACAAAAATCTACGTCCACTGTACCGAAAGATCAGGAAGCCATTTATTATACTGAGATAGTCTCAGTCGGTTTGTACACTGGACAAACACTGGTCTTAAGATTTATACTGAGCAAGTCTCAGTTTACACGGTTATCAAACTAAGTGTTTGAAAAACTCTCCAACAGTGAAGGAGTCCTTTACAATAAGGATTGGTTCAGAAGTGAACTCCTTCGTCTAAGCTATAGATATATTCTATTGAGCTTAGGTTAGAGGGATAGGGAACAAGGATGTGGCTTCTAGAATGACGAACAGCTGAGTGTAAGCTTTGGGTTCGTGTATCGTTGTTTGGATACTAAAGGTTGTATTAAGCGATTTAGCTTGGTTCCCTAAGAGCAGTAATGTAGTCTTTCGCCGGAGATAGATTCTTCGAACTTCTTGCGGAAGACTTAAGCTTTTTCGAATTTGCTCGTTTGAATGCTCTGTGTTCTCTCGTGTGTTCGTGAGTTCTTGGTAAGGTTCATGAGCTTCAAATTTGATTTATCCCTCTATTTATAGAGAAGAGATTAGGATAGAACCGTTGGAGACGACGATCCTATCTCTCTCTCTTTTGGGTAGCTAACGGCTCTTTTGAAGTATGGTGGCAGTGTCATTTCCCTCCATTTCTGGAAAGTTGTTGACTTGCAGCTTTAGTAGGTGAGTATATGTGGCTGCTTGTCATTGGTCGAGGTTCAGAAAGTGGTTGAGACAGAACAGACTTCAAAGAGATCTGAGGCTGACTTCACTTTCCTCGTATTGACTCTGCTTACTTGACTTTCAAAGATCCTGACAGTCAGAAGACTATCTGGCCGTTGCTGAGTCTGATCTCTGATTCAGTGGCATGCTTCTGCTGAGTCGGCACTACTGAAGATTAGCTCTGAATTCAGTGAACTACTCCTGCTGAGTTCAGTTCCACTGACTCCTTTTAGTATACTGCTCCTGCTGAGTCCAGTATAACTGAGTCTTCTACTTCTGGATGCTGAGGCAGATAATCCACTGAGTGCCTGAACCAGAGCAGAGTGTCTGCTGAGTCTGAAACCTCAGAGACAAAGACAGATTACAGCGAAATGGTTCATCAATCAATATAGGGTTTTGGGATCTTCAAATCTTCACAGACTCATTCAGAGCACAGGGCTACTGAGTAAATATCAACACAGAAGACTGAGTTATTTCCCACTATTTACCAACATTGCTGAGGATAGAATCATCACCCAACATTACCTCATCCTCTTCTCCTGCCATAAGACACTTTTTAGCATCTTCTTCAAGCTCTACAGCCATGAATGACGCTTCATCATCTGATGAATCCATGAAGGAATCGACTTCATCTAAGCCGTCTGATAGTTCACCAGCTATATATGCTAGACGCTTCTTGATGAACTTCTCCTTTCGAGCTTTGTGTGCTGCACTCTCAGCAGTACTGAGCTCAGGACAGTCATACTGACAATGTCCTGGCTTTTTGCAGTTGTAGCAGGTGGTGACTCTCTCTTCTTTGCTCTCGCTGTCTTTCGACTGGGTTGAGTCTTCCTATTTCCTGCAATCAGAAGTATGCGAGTCAGGACTCAGGAGTGCGCTTGGGTGTATATTCAGACTTACCCTTGGAGTCTCTAACGACTCTTGAGAGTTTTCTGCGCCTCTCATTCTCCTTCTGATACTTCATGACAAGCAGTGTGTATTTCTTAGCCAGGTTTCCTTCTTGTATGTCACTGAGTGAAGGTTCAGCCTTGCTAGACGCTGGAGCCGCTGTGCTGACTGATGCTTTGAAGGCATGGTCGATTTGAATGCCAGCTTCAGCTCGCTGCTTCCTTTGAGGTAGACCGAACTCGAACTCCTCGGCTTTTAGTTCTGAAAAGATATGGTCAGGAGAAATAATATCTAAGTCAGAATGTCTCAGTAAAGTAGCAAATGGAGTCCAATGTCCGTCTGGCAGTGCTCTCAATATCTTGAGATTCATTTCTCGGTTGGAGAACGTCTTTCCCAGCCCGTTGATGGTGTTCATCAGATCCGTAAATCACGTTAAGATCTTCAATAGTATCACCGGGCATGAGAGACAGTCTCTCTAGCTTCTGAAGTTCCAGCGCCAGTTTGTTCGCTTTGATCTTCTGAGTCCCCCGACTCAGTAGCGCTAGAGCATCCCAGAGTTCCTTCGCGGACTTACAGTCCTGAACTCTCGCGAGATAAGAGTCACTCAGGGTGGTCAGTATGGCGTTTCCGGCAACCCGGTCTAAGTTGTGAAGCTTCTTCTCTTCTGGAGTGAAGAGACTTCTATCTTTGGGGATCTTCTTCCCGGTCACCATGCCTCCTCCTTGTGCTGGGTCCTGAGTTTTGACACTATCAATCATGGGAACGATAGGTCCGTCCTCCAGTACCTCTGTCATGCTATCGTGGAGGGAAGTCAGATGTGCCTCCATTCTGACTCGCCATACCCCGTAGTTCTCTACTGAGAACATGGGTACCATCCTGATTCCTGACATATCAGACATTGAAATAGTGATAGGAATGAAGAATGATATGCAGTGAAAATGTTTTCTGGATCCGTTCAAGTAGACCAGTTTCAGAAAACAAGAGTCTTAGAGAACTCCGGCTCTGATACCAACTGTTGGTCCCGAGATTAAACGTTCAGGTGTAGAGGGGGGGGGGATGAATACACCTGAAAACAATTTCTCAACTTAAAACGCGAACAGTCCTTTTCAGGAGGATGTCGTACTGAACAAGTTCAGTAGACCAAATAAGTTGTTCTGAATCGCGTGGCAGAGTGACTGACTTCACTGAGGCCTGCTAGTTGACTTAAGTCATAATTCAGTGTCGTTCAGCTGAAGCTCAGTATGGTGCGGGAATGTGTAGGCCCAAATTAAGTTGAGTTAGAAAACGTTTTTAAGAAAACTGTTTCAGTATATTAGTGCAGGCTGTTAAGCTTTGCTGAAACTCAGTTGAATGATTTTGAAAGATATTTTCAGAATGAACAGTAATCAATGCAATAATAAAAACACAGAACACAAGCGATTTTAAAGTGGTTCGGATCCAACAATCCTACATCCACTGTCCCGAAAAGATCAGGAGGCTATTTTATTATACTGAGTTAGTCTCAGTCAGTTTGTGCACTAGACAAACACTGGCCTTGAGATTTATACTGAGCAAGTCTCAGTTTACAAGATATCAAACTTAAGTGTTTGACAAACTCTCCAACTATGAAGGAGTCATTTACAATAAGGATCAGTTCAAAGATGAACTCCTTCGTTCTAAGCTATAGATATAGTCTGCTGAGCTTAGGTTAGAGGGAAGGGAACGAGAGAGTGGCTTCTAGAGCGACGAACAATTAAGTATAGACTTTGGGTTCGTATTCAGTCGCTTGGATACTAGAGGCTTTATGATCTGATTCAACTTGGTTCCCTATGAGCAAGTATGTCGCCTTTCGCTGGAGATTACTCTATGAAGTTCTTGCGGAAAGCTTAAGTCGATTCTGAGTTGCTCGTGAATGCTTGTGTGTTCTTGTCTGTGTCGTTCGGTGAGCTTCAATTTGAAATCTTCCCTCTATTTATAGAGCAGAGACATGGATAGATCCGTTGGAGACGACGATCCATGTGTCTCTCTCTTTTGGGTAGCTAACGGCTCTTTCAAATTATGGTGGCAGAGTCCTTTCCTTCCATTTCTGGAAAGTTGTTGACTTGCAGCTTTAATCAGAAAGTAGACAGTTGGCCGCTCGTCATTGGTCGAGGCTTAAGAAAGTAGGTGCGACAAACAGACTTCAAGGTGGATCTGAAGCTGACTTCTCTATACCTCGTATGACTCTGCTAATTCGACTTATGAGATATCCTGACAGTCAGAGGACTGTCTAGCCGTTGCTGAGTCTGATCTATGTTCAGTAGCATACTCCTGCTGAGTTCAGCTCTACTGAAGATCAACTCTGAGTTTAGTAAACTACTCCTGCTGAGTTCAGTTCCACTGACTCCTTTCAGTATACTACTCCTGCTGAGTCCAGTACTACTGAGTCTTCTTCTTCTGGTACTGAGGCTGATAGTCTGCTGAAGAACCAGCGGACAGAACTGAGCGCCTGAACCATATCGAAGAGTGTCTGCTGAGTCTGAAACTCTCAGAGACTAAACACCACAATTACAAAAGAATGGTTCATCAGTCAAAGTAGGATTTTGGGATCTTCAAATCTACTGAGCACTAGGCTACTGAGTCATACCGAATCATCTCCCAACACCCTCCAATGCTAAGTATCTAGCTCTGCCCCTGCATGTTAGGCTCAATTTTTAAATCATAAATGTGCCTGAATAAAGTTGAGATTGGTTACTTCCTGAGAATTGCATGATGACCATATTGCTTTAAAGAAACAACTTAGCATATGTCCTTGAAGTTATTCTCTTTTTCTGTTTCGTCGGTTTTTATGTCCAACATATCAATTTGAGGAATTTTACTGTTTGAAAACTTTTGAGGATCTCTGGCTCAAGAGCGTTAAAGAAAATTAAAGTGGCAATGAAGGTTGTGCTTTATGGAAACTATAACTAAAAGTATTTTATTGAGTGGTGTGTATGTGTCGTTCTATAACATTACATTTGGAGGTCTGTTGTTTATCTGGCGAGCATATCAGTTGATAATGCAGCTTGCAGTGTCATCTTTTGTTCTAACTTTTCTTTTGCTATATGTGTTCATCTTATATGCATTTCATTCAACCATACATTGTCAATTCCGAGGCCGCTTAATTAGTACTCATAGTCGGTCATATAAAGTACCAAACTCATCCTAAATATCTTGAACCTCTAGTTATTAAGCTTCGTTCTAACTAGTTTACTTTTTATAAAAAAGTCTTCACTAACTTTACGTGACTCAACCAGTTAGAGTCTGTTTGAAATTCAGGTAGTGGCCGCGGAAAAGAAGAGCATGGGAGGCCTGCATGAGAAGCTAACCATGACTGTTGCAGTGCCTTTACTCTGGGGAGGTTACTGTATATAATATGGCCTGCTGCTATGTAAAAAGCTTTTATAAACTGTAATTATTCACATCTGCTCATGCTTTGTTAATAAAATTTTGTTTGAATTGTCTGTTAGTTTTTATTTTTCATTGTAGTAAAAAAAGACATATACACTCGCATTTGTAGGGGATATGACAATAAAGACCAACGCTGCAAGGTCGTGTATGATTTGGGTTCAAGTACTGGGGTCCGAATGCAACCAACTTCTTGGTAAATTTTTCGATCATTGTCGAAGAATGGGTTGTTTGTTTTGTAATGAACTAGTTTTGTTATAGTTTGTACGTATTTGAGATTTTAGTCATAGAACAATGAATTATTATTACAGTACGAAATTTCTTGATAACTATTTTATGAAAATATTACAGGATTTTATTAGTTTTATTGATGGTGGTAAATTGTAAATTGTACCTTTGACAACGGTTAAAATAATGAAACGACAACACTTACAAACCGTTGTCAAAAATACCTACTACAACAGCTGAAAAAAGTGAAAGACAACGATAGAAAACCGTTGTTGAATATACATACGACAACGGTTTAAAATCGTTGTCTAAAACGCATACGACAACGTGTAGAAAAATGAAACGACAACGGCTTTAAACCGTTGTCGAAAAATCAAACGACAATGGACGCAATACCAAAAAGACAACGGTTGAAAACCGTTGTCGAAAATCTTAAAGACCGTTGTCTATTAGCTAAAACCTACGACAATGGTACCTACGACAACGCGATATTTCGTGATAGACAACGATTTTTAACCGTTGTTTATCAGCGTTTTTGTTGTAGTGAACATAGAACTAAGGGAAAAACACACTGAACGAAATAAGCTGCAAGTGAGTGTATGTTCTGATCACTGAGGTGATTAGTAGTGTTAAAAGATAAAAATATAGCCACGTGACAATGAGTAGTTGTCTTAGGCCAAAAGAGATAGAATTTCATAAATGATGAGGAATTACATGTGCATGAAATTCTATTCTAAAAGAAGAAAAGAGAATCAACTGGCCTTCTTTAATTGTTGCGATATGGCCTTGAAGTCAACTGACTTCTTCTCAGGAAGATCAAGACCATAAGAAGAATAGACTCTGCTCCTCAGCTTCTTGATCTTTTCTCTGTCTTCAGGATCATTCAGCTCAAATCCCTTCCTCATCATGGCAAATTGGATCTCATCCTCAATCTCCTTTGTGCATATATTCACTTCTAGAGTGCAAGGAGGAGTGAGAGTTCTGAATTCAGGTGCCCTGAGGGTTAGACTTGACTGTTCGAGAGCAATCAGTATCTCTACATAGACTTCTGGATTTGAAATCATCAAGAATTCTCTGAAATGCACCTCGGGTGAAGAGTCCTCATTCGTCGTCTTCCAGATATAGTAACTCTTGATGAAGTCGATCTTGATCTGCTCCCACTTCTGATTGATTTTTCAAGATACCCATTGTTCAGTCCTTAAATAATTCTCTGCGTCTGAAATTTTTTGACTTTGTTGGGACGCTCCTATCCTTTTCAGGGATCCTTTCCCTTGCTTCTTTTCCAGTCATCTGTCTGAGTGCCTTAAGATCTGCTAATCTTACTCTTTCTTTTGCAGCTTAAATTTGGCGGGCCTCTGCAATGATGTCTAAGCCTCTTTCGCAGGCATCCCATATGGCTTTCATTTTTTCTTCTTGCTCTTTAGATAGCTTAGTGGAGGTAATGATCTGCTCTGCTTCAGTGATACTGGGTTTAGCTTACTTAGATTTTGACTTGGAAGCTTACAGCTCTTTTTCAGCGGATTTGGATTTGGAGGACTGAGCACTTGATTACCTCGACACAACATATCTCAATTTCTTAGGCACTAGAGTCCTGATCTATATGTCTTTCTTCTTAGCATTGGCTTTGCCTTCCTCCAAATCTTGGAGTGCCTTGGCCTTCTTCTCATCGTAAGCAATTTGCTCATCAGGAGTTCTGAATTTTAGCTTCTTAGACTTGGGAGGACTGTCAGGAGCTATTGCTTTTCCTTTAGCAGCTGAACGAATTGGCTCGTCCTTAGTCAGTTCTTCAATGAACTGAGCCACTTCAGTGACTGTTGCGACAGTCGGTCCTCCTGAACCTTCTCCTTTAGCCTCTTCACTTTTGCTTGTTCCTGCAGTAGTCGCCTCTTCAGCTTTATGAGGGTCAGTGGTTGTTTCCTCCTACTTCCTTCCCCCTTTTTGGCATCATCAATCTGAGTGGCCAAAGCGGGGACCTGTTCTGCAAGGCCTGAGATTGAAAGGCTAATAGTTTCAAGCTTGGACTCAACATCCCTGACGGCGTCTGTGTACTCATCCCAGTGTTTATCGTGCTGAGTCTGGGCGACTCTGAGTACTTTCAACTTTTGCAGCCTCGTTCCATTTTAGGTATGTTTCAACTAACTCAATAGCTTCATTCTTAATGACACAACCAGCATTAACTTGTTCTATGAGTGCTCGAGATACACTCTCAGTGGTTAGTCGATTATGCTCTTCGACGGCCTTGAGGACGTCAGACAATGTAGCGGCCATCTTATCAGAAAATGTTTGGCCCTGAGACTGTAGAATATGTTGGAATTGAGAGTTTAAGTCCATCCTCTGCACCTCAAGTGCCTTGCGGAGGATCTCATCAGCATTAGGAGTGATAGGCGTACTGGTCCTTTGCACTTCAGCTGTCAGGTCACTCAGTTTCTGAGTTTGAGCCTTATTAGATTGGCTCCATTTGAAATTCACATCTTTGGCAAGAAGACGGCTCTTGTGACCTTGACGCTTAAGATATTTTCTTTATTATTGCCACTGATACGTCTTTGATCTCAGCAGCTTGGTAGCTGGATTTGCTTGGTTTGTCTTTGATCTAAGACGTAGACGGAGCTGAGATGATGGCACCTGATGAAGAAGGTGGCGGTGGTGAATCATCATCATATTTGGGAGATTTTCCCTCGGCAGATCCTCCCTGGTCTGCATCCTTGGGTGGTAACTCATCATGTTCCAAGTCAGATTCAGTCTGGGGCTAAGCAAGGTGTTCAATTGTGCCCTTCAGACTGAGGATCATGAGCATAGCTGAACAAAGGTCGTCCATAGAAGCTATGTCAGCTGGCTCTCCTTAGCCGATTTCCTCCTTCAATGTTTGCTCCTCCTGCATCAGTACATGTACTATCCTTAGGTCGATGGTCTTATCCAAGATATCCCAATCCAGGAATCGGAGACGCATATGGACCCTAGCCCTGATTGCGATGTCAACTAGATCAGAATGATCTAGTATCTCTGGAATCTGTTCAGAGATTTCTTCAGTAGCTCTGATATGAGCTGTCAGTGCTGAAGACGGTACTGAAGTGGAGACCTCAATCTGAGGTAAGTCAGTGGGAATCGGAATATCTGATTGAGTCTCCTCTGAGTGTATCCTTTTAACTTTGTCGGTTATAGTCACGTCTTCTTTCTTGGACTCTGAATCTTGTGTGGATACGTGCTCAGAGATAACTATTGTTTTGGCCTTCTTCAATAGTTCCCTTTTCTTCTGCTGAGCTGGGTGTGGGTCCTGAGTGGACGGTGCTGAGCGCTTATCGTGAATGCCACGCCCAATCGATTTCTTAGCTACTGATTCGTTATGAAATTTAATATTATTTTTTTCGAAGGAGAACCAGTCAGTGAAAGCTACTCTCCTTTGGCAGAAATCCTCGATCAGGTTTTACACCTTACTGTGTCGTATAGTAGCTTCCCTTTGGGAATCAGTTGTAGTGAAGTCTTATCCTCATTCACTACGAATTTTTGGAACTGAGCCTTGAACTCATTTATGAAGAATTTAGTCTAGTTAACATGGATTCCATCCATAATGGCCAAATTATCTGAGTCCTAATCCTAGGCAATTGGTCGAAGGATCCAACGGAGCTCGTCAGTATATGATTGACGATGTATGCCAATCCCCTGTATTCAGGGAGCAGCCTGCTCTTCGAAAACGCTGCTTTAAATACGATATCCTTCTACCCGCTGAATTGACAGAGATGTATATTGATGGAAGTCTCCTTGTACCCGATAGGAGAAATCCCTTCGCTGGGAAGATCGAAACTTCTCTGAAACATTCAGCAATATCTAGATCTGCGATCTTAGCATCCCATACTTCTCGCTGATAGGATATGCATGAGATATCCCTGAGATCTTCATCTTGCCTCAAGTTCATATAGAACTCGGTCACCTGCTTTGGAAGGCACAGGTGAGGGACCCTAGATAATAGAGTCTGAAGGCCCGATGACTGAAGAGCATTGAAGATCGGCTCCATGTGATATCACACGATCTGATAGAAAGGAGTGGCTCGAACTAGACCCTCTTGTTGCTCAAGATCTCATCCATATCAGAAGGAATAAGTACTTCATTGTTCGGAGAGCTCACCATTGTAAGTTACTGAATCTGAAAAATAAGTGTTAGCACTTGAAAATAGAGTAAGTTAGTTACTTTCGAATTAAGTTTAAGAGATTTACCGAAGTATTAATGCTGTGAAGGTAGTAGATTTTGAATGAAATTAGTTTTTGCAAAGCACAAATATGATCGATAATGGCAGAATATAAGATAGCAAATCATGGATACAAGTATATATATATATATATATATATATATATATATATATCTCATGTATAAATATGAACTGTTCATTCAACATGCAGTTGAGATTAAACTGAATTTGAAAGATGGACGACCAATATTAAATGTTATAAGAGGTTATGATTACTTTGCCACCTATAATCTCAACCTACGTATCTATCATGTAAAAGGTAAGGTGAGATGACATGCATTTAATGCGTCGTAGTCAGTATATGGAATGTCGTACTTTTAATGAAAACGTGTAATTAATGAGATCATATGATAATTAATGGCGGGAAATAAATGCAATTAGATGCTGAATAAGATAATGTTGAATGAATACTCGAAACCTGTCAGCTGAACATAGTAGTCAGTTGATACAACTGTGTAGTCACTAAGTAGTTCAGCATTACTGAGTGTAAGCTCCCCCTAACTCAGTACTTCCGGGATTGTCTTACTGAGTTGAATTTGTAGGATCCAGTAGACCTAGTTCTACCCAGAGTTCGTTGAATCTGGTCTCAGCTAGAGGTTTGGTCAGTATGTCGGCCCTTTATTTGTCAGTATGAATTTTCTCCATTCTGATATCCTTCTTTTCAACATTATCTCGGATGAAGAAATGTGTGATGTTCACGTTCTTGCATCTCATCTGTAGAATTGGATTCTGATTAATGGCAATAGCACTGGCACTGTCGCAGTAGATCGACACTTCATCTTGATAGATATCATAATCGCGCAATTATTGTCGAAGTCATAGAATGTGGGCGCAACAGCTTCCGACATCTATGTATTCAGCTTCCGTAATGGACGTTGCTACTGAGTGTTGTTTCTTTGAAAACCACGATATGAGCTTACTGTCGAAGAACTGACATGTTCCTGAAGTCGATTTTCTGTCGATTCGACATCCTGCATAATCAGCATCAGAATATCCAGTTAGTTCAAAATTATCATCAGTAGGATACCATAACCCAACATCATGTGTTCCTTTCATGTATCAAAGAATTTTCTTTGCTGAGTCTACATGACTCCGCTTGGGATTCGCCTGAAATCTCATGCATACATACACCTACAACATATGTTATATCAGGTCTCCTGGCAGTTAAATATAATAAAGAACCAATAATAGCACAATAATCAGTTGAGTTAACAGATACTCCCTTTTTATCAAGATCAATCTTTAGATTCGTGTTCATGAGGATCTTTACTGATTTGCTGGATTCGCAGCCGAATTTATTGATGAGATCTCTGGTGTATTTCGCTATTTATGAATATTCCTTTCTTAGATTGCTTAACTTGAAGTTCGAGGAAATAATTCTTTTCTCTCATCATTAACATCTCAAATTTTTCTTTCCACATGATCAGATTCTTAGATCCAAAAATGATGTCGTCCACATAGATCTGCACCAATAAGATATCATTGTCTGACTTGATACTGAATAGGGTGCGATCTACAGTTCTCTTCTAAAAACCTTTATGAAGTAGAAAGTCTGAGAGGATATCATACCAAGCCTGCGTGCTTGTTTTAACCCATATAGAGTTTTCTTGAGTCTGTATACTTGATGTCCCTGTTGAAAGCCGGGCGGTTGTTCTACATAGACTTCTTCCTTCAGTACGCCGTTCAAGAAAGTTGACTTAACATCCATCTAATAGATAGTAAATTGTTGATGAGTTGCATATGCTAGGAATAGGTGAATTGCTTCCAATCTTTCAACTGGAGCAAACGTTTCATCAAAATATATTCCTTCAACTTGACATTATCCTTTGCCAACTAGTCGAGCTTTATTCCTGACGATGACATTGTTTTCATCTCACTTGTTTTTGAAGACCCATTTAGTTCCTATCACATCGACCTGAGTTACATGGGATTGATTATGTTCAGATGAATCAATCGGTTCAGCTACATTGCTTGTTGGTTGGTTCTGAATTTCATCATCCCAACAATGCTGGATTTTCTCTATATTATCGTTATAAGCTTAGATCCTATAGCTTGCTGCTGACATATTCATCATCTTGTTGAGTGTTTTGTTTCCTGTTCTCAAAAGTAAATTCATTAAATACAATATGAGAGCTTTCATTCATGTAAAGTGTCTGGTAGTTAAAGACCCTGAAAGCTTTACTAGCCCTGGAGTGTCCTAAGAATACTCCTTGGTTTGATTTGCTATCGAAGACCTTTAACTGATCCTTTCCATTACTGTGGATAAAGCATGGATAACCAAAGATATGAAAATGCGAAATAGAAAGTTTTCTCCATTTCCATAATTTATAAGGTGTCTTCATGTGTAGTTGAGTCAGTAAGGAGGGATTCTGAGTATAACAGATTGTGTCAGTAGCTTTTTCCCAATAGTTTGATGGTAGACCTAAGTCTGCGAGTAACGTTCTTGCTGCTTCTTTGAGTGTTCTGTTCAGGGTTAGGGTTTCCATGCCACTGAGGTTTCGTGTTGGATCCCTTCAGCTTCGCATTAGTCTTTCATCATTGAGTTTAGAAATTCCATTCCTCGATCTGAGCGTTTTCTTTGAATCTTGATATCCTTTTCGATGCTCAGTCTCCTTATTGTTGAAGGTTTTCCCCAGTCCATTGATGATGTTGATATCATTTGTGAATCTAACGCTGAAATCATCAATTGACTATCCGGGAATCATTGCAGATGCTTTGAGCTTTTGTAGCTCCAACTCTAGTTTGTTTTCCTTGATCTATGGAGTTCCTTGAATCAGTACGGCGAGAGCATCCCAGAGCTCCCTTGTTGTTTTGCAGTCGTGCACCCTTCTGAGGTATGAATTACTAAGTGTAGTCAGTATCGCATTACGTGCGATTCGGTCAAGGTTGTGCGCTTTCTCTCTTTTGGTGTAAAAAGGCTCTTGTCCTTGGGAACCTTTGCACTGGTTCTAGCTCCTATTGCTACCACAATTGCTAATTTGATGTTGTCGATCATGGGAACAATGGGTCCTTTCTCCAGGGCATCCGTCATGCTGTCATGCAGCAACGTCAAGTGTGCCTCCATCTTTACACGCCATACCGCGTAGTTTTCTACTGAAAACATAGGTATTGTCCTTATACATGAAATATTAGACATTTTGAAGGTATGGTATAGAATGCTATGAAGAGTATGCAAATGCACAGAAAAAACGGTTTCAATGATCTGTTCGAGTAGACCACTGTATTCAGAAAACGATGATTAGAAGAGCAACGCTCTGATATTAACTGTTGGTCTAGAGACGAGCCTTCAAGTGGGGGGGGGGGTTGAATACACTTGAGTGCAGATCTCAACTCAAATGCGAAAGTCAGTATCTATTGAATTGTGTTACTGAACGAGTCAGTTGGCCAAATTAGCTTTCTAGATCGCGTGGGCAGAGTATCTCTCTACTGAGTCCTATCTACTGACTTTAGCCAGTGAACAGTAGTCAGTATAAGATGTGGTGTGGAAGCAGGAGTTCTTATAATAAGAACAATTTTTAAAGTGGTTCGGATACGCTGGATCCTAGATCCACTGTCTTGAACAAAGCAGGAGTTCTTGATTACTTATACTAAGCAAGTCTCAGTCGATCTGTACGTTGGGCAGATACTCTAGTTAGAGTCTTAGTGACTTTACAAGTTTCAAACACGAGGTTTGATTTTCTCCAACTAAGACGGAGTTCTTACAATAAGAACAGTTCAATAAACCGAACTCCTTCGAGTCTTCTAAGCTTGTGATATTACAATAAGTTGCTTATAATAGAGAAAGGGAAAAAAAGAAACTCTAGAAAATGATCTCTCTGTGAATGAGTTCTTCGTTGTGTTATGCTTTAAGATCGCTAGAGCGTTTGAATGCTTGAATGCTTTGGTTCCCCGTTAATGTTATCTTCTCTACATGAAGACTCTTCTCTATTTATAGTCTCGACTTATGAATAGATCCGTTGGAAGAAGTTCTAGACATATGTCGAAAACGATAAGAAAAATGGTCAACTTCAATTTAAATGTCACTGTAGGGATTTCCTCTTTTTCAATCTAGGGAGCAGCTTTATGGCAGAGCAGGTACAGTGCTGACAGCTCCTCATTGGTCGAGGTTAGAGAGTTGGTGAGGTTTGTTCAAACTCCAAGAGCATACTGAGTTGACTTCCTCTGATTGCTCGGACCTTTTACTGAGTTGTCTTCTAGTGACGATATTCTTCTGAATATTCCGTGCTCGTCTTGAATTTCTTTGCAGATTCAGTGGGTTCATGAATACCTAGCTGAGTTCCAAAGCACTGAGTTCTTCCGGCTGACAACATATGTTCTACTGAACCTATTAGCTACTGAACTCTAGCTAGCTTTCTGAGTTCCTAACATGCTAAACTCAACTAAGTTGTTACATTATAAGGCTCATCATTCATCTATGGGTTTTGGGATCTTCAAATCTTATCATACTGAATCTCATACCCAACACTTTCCTTCAATGCCCGATTGCGTCATGCTTTTCTTTCTGTTCTTTCTTTGGGTGTGAACTCAGGACAATCATATTGATAATGACCAATGTTGTAGCAGTTGTAGCATAGTGACTCGTCGTTCACTGTCTTTGATTCCTTTTGCTGGAGGAAGAAGGTTCTAATTTGGTCTTTGAATCTTTGTCCTTCCGTCTTCTTTCTTTTTCAGGTTTTGACTTGGAGGTTTGATGATTTTTTTAGTAAGTCTTATACTGATCGTACTTGTTACTTCTTCTTTCGGTACGTCTGGCCAATAAGACGAATTGTTCAACTATCTGCTCAACTAGAAGCTTAGTGAGGAATTTTGTCAATTTTACAACATTCTTTTCCTCGGCAGCTGATAGAGCAATTCCCCTGTTGTTGACTTGGCTTTCACTTTTGGTTGAGCTACTTGTGAGGTCAGGTAGCTGCATTTTGAACTCGTGAGCCTTTAGTTCTGAGAAGATGTAGTCAGGAGTTCTGTCATCGAGATCCTCCATTTGCGTCAGGATTGTTTCGAAGTTTTCCCATTTTGCTTTAGGAAGTCCTCTCAGGATATGCTGGTTCATTTCCTGATTAGAGCATCTCTTGCTTAACTTGCACATTTCATTAATTAAGTGAGTAAATCCGATGTGCATTCCCTCTATTGACTTATTAGGAAGCATTGTGAAGGAGTCATATTTATGAGTGGCGAACATCAGTTTGTTTTGCTTGATCTTCTTGGTTCCGCTACTGATCTCGGGAAGAGTGTCCCACATTTCTTTAGCGGTTTTGCACTAGGAAATTCTCCCTAGATAGGAGTCGTCTAGAGTTTTGAGCATGGCGTAGATAGCGACTTTATCGAGGTTGTGCATCTTCCTCTCTTCGTTGGTCTTCTGTGACTTAGGCTTAGGGATAGGTCTTCCCATTCACATTTTTCTGTCAGCGGTGGTTTCCGTAGAATCCATGATAATTGGGAATGGTCCCGTTTCTGTGACGTCTGACATGTAGTCATTTATGGAGTTTAGATGTGCGTCCATCCTAATTCTCCACACGTCATAGTTTGATGTATATGGGCATTTCTCTGATAACTGAGTTTTCTTCAGACATAGTGAAAGATCAGAATAACAAGATTAAGCACTAAAAATAAAGGATCTGCTCTAATACCAATTGATGGTCCTAATATGAGACAATAGGTGTGTGTGTGGGGGGGGGGGGGGGGGGATACACTTATATAAAATATTTTTAAAATCGTTTGATAATGATAGAGTTTATGGGGAAATGTGTATGCCCTTTTTTTCGTTGAAAAAATCTTAGCCGTGTGCAATAAAAGTGCGTTTTGAAATGTGTTAAGTTGGTTATTGACAGAACAAACGAATAAATAAAGTTGTAAGCACACGAGATTTGTAGTGGTTCGTAGTTAACTCCTACGTCCACTCGTCCTGATAAGATCAGGGTTTATGACACAACTGCTTCGAGCTCCTTATAACACAACTGTTTCGAGTTCTGCTACACTTCTTCTTCTTCATCGACTTCTACTTCTACTTGAGTACAATCAAACACTTCAACACTACAACACAATCTTTAGTTGGGTTTGGGTTTGGGTTGGTGTTCTCTCACGAGAGAGGTCCTTACAAGAATTGAACCCTCTCAAATCTAAGTTAGAATAAGATGTTGGCTTAGAATGTTTTGGAAACTTGAGACTTCAAGAAACACAACTTTAAGCAATAGTCTATTGAACGTAGAGAGCTTGAGTTCTTGAAGGCTTGAGATATGCATAGTTTCGTAACCTTGTTTGATTCAAGGTTCTTCATATTTATAGTCACCCTTCTCAATAGATCTGTTAGAGAGAGATCTACTAGGGTAGGTGAGCTATGGTTGAGGCAACAGTTCGATTTTGAATTAAAGTTGCAACTTTCGTCTGCCTTCATCTGCAACAGTCTAAAAGATTGTTCCTCGAAGAGTGTACTGGTCCCTGTGTCTTGATCTTATTTGCAGGATGAGATATGATGGTTGGCTCCAAATCGAACTTGAAGTAAGTACCTCATATTACATAGGACATGTCAGGAGTGTTGAGTCAACCGTTGTACAAGAGCAGCGTTAACGTCAGTCGTGGTCGGTCAGCACAGTTCCTGGAATGATAGAGTCAATCAACGTGATTTCTTCAGTCAGAGACAGAAAGCTCTTTAGGCTTCGCTTCCTCAGGATCTAACGGGAATAAATGCAACAAAAGTCGCAAAATGCTAAATCCTGAATACATACTACTGACCTATGTTCATCATCAATCAAGATTTTGGGATCTAAATCAAAACTTTATTATTAAAATCATATCACAATAGTATTGTTTAGATAGATATTGATATTTGCTTTAGTAACTTTGAATACTTGCAAGGACAAATCTCGTAGTTTGTTGTTTTATTAGTTGAGTGGGCCAAATTGGCCCAAGTGGGACCAGGAGGTTTTATTAAAAATTATAGTACAAGTTTGATTAAAGAACCATTCTTTATGCTTCCACTTTGTGCTCATAGAGATCAAAATTTTGAATTTTAGCTTTAACCCGTGGGCATCTTGTCTGGTGTGGATCTAATCTCCGGGCCTGAAGGCTCTAACCTAAATATTTGTTCTGAGGCCTGTTATTTGTTTATACAGTTTCTTACTTCTAAAACAATTTCTCCTACTAGTGTACTACTACATTGTGCCTATGTACGATTAAAAGGATTGACTTGGTTTTGTGAAGTTTGTTGTTTGCTCTTTGATGTTGTTGGTAACTAATTTATTTGGAAATTTTCTTACCATGCTATCCATCTCTTTTATTGTTAAAAGGTATGCAAGAGAAGCATTATCTCTTCTCTGAAAAATAACATGTGTATAGGTAACTTCTACTTATCCAAATCTGCATATTGTGTTGTACCCTGATGGTTTCTTTCTAAACTTCGTTGTTCTTGGTTAAATATCAAGGCAGTCTGTCGGATCAGCATGGTCTCTTTAATTAGTACTACTTGTTTGTGCTTCAGTATTTATGTTCTAGTTGATCCTCATAATGTAATTGGACTGCAGATATGTGGTTAAATCCGGGTTATAGACATAATACCATATTCATATTTCAATTTACAGTAACAACAACAATGTTGACTAACCTTATTAAGAACTAACCATATCAGAATAAATCATAATGCTCAAATAAATGTAATGATATCTCATAATGAAATCAGTAATACCATCCATGGTGACAATCGACTCTTACATTATTGTTATACTATATTGTATTTAGATGAGTTCTCAACGTACAAGCATGCACCTGGGGTTTAGACTATGGTGGCACAAAAGGTACAACACGTTCAAGCATCAACACATGCACCGGTCTATTCTCTCAACCCAGCCCCAAATCAATATTATGATCAATCTCCATACCTAAATACTTCCTAATCACGCTCGATCTTGCTACAAAACCACAATCTCATAACTCAATCTCAATCTTGTGCACCTTCTCATCCTCCTTAGGCATCTCAATAAGGTTCAAGGCTACGAGGCCGGATTCCGAGTCGTATTCAAACTCGACCACATCCGACCCCACCTTGCATAGTCTTGGCCTAGTAGAAGAGTAAGCACCAAAGCGACCACACCCCTTTGCTTCCACATAAACCACTGCCACGGCCTCCGAGCTAAGGTTCTCGGCCCTCTCACCCGTGTTCCCTTCCACTCGGTATCCATTACCCACATCGGATAGCTCTGCTCCGGCTTTCACGTCGTATTTAAGGCCCTCTATGGCTCCACCACCATTGAACATGTCGATGAGGCCAAACGGTGCAAAGCTGAACCCCGGTGCGAGTACCTTGACAGGTGTCACGGTGTAGACCTCGTGCTCGAGGACCTTGAGTGAGACTGGAATCGCAACGTTGTGTGGAAGAACGATGACTTCTCCGGTCCTATGGGAGTAGAGCCCCACGTTCCCATCCCAGCTAGAGTCCGGTGCCACGTCCGCAATGAGGTGGACGTCCCGGCCCCTTATGTGTCCCGTGATGGCCTCTGTTTTAGTCTGGTGGAAGGTGTTCTTCCTCTCAACACTATTCCATGCTGCACCTTGGCAGTTGTAAACACCAAGAACACCACTGAATTTGTTCATGTTCCATATCTTCAACAAGCTGCAACACAAAGTCCAGAATTCATCAGAAAATGTACTAAACTATACTCATAATCATCAAGATCAGATCATTATGTTATTTAATTCAAGAACTTGGGGGACAAGTGTTGGGATGCTGACCTAACACCATCACGAGCAGGGTCTGAGAAGAGGCAGTCCTTGGTGGGGCGGCCCGGGAGGCGGGCACGGAGGATGGAGCCATCGGGGAGGACGAGCTTCCTGAGAAGATCGAAGTTGTGCTTCCCCGGTGCATCACTAACATAGACCGGTCCACCGCTGATAGCCCTTGCTGATCCGTGGTACTCTGCCGCGGGATGGAGAGAGTGGAACATGTCCCAGTCAGGCAACATGATCTCTCCTAGGAAAACACTGTTGTATGCAACTGAAGCAATGTGGATGGTGTGTGATACTGGATCACGAGGGTAGAAATCATCAGATGCTCGAACAATACTGGTTTGTTTTGAGCTGTTCCATTGCAACAAAACATCATCAGCAATAGAAATAGGAAAGCTACACAAATTGTAAACTATATGTGCTGCTAGAGATTTCATCATTCTATCTACTCTTTCTTATCTGATCACAACATGCTCTTTGATTATGACTTATAAACTAAGCTAGAGTCATCACAAAACAGTGAAGAAAGCAACAAGGAGAAAAAGAAACATACCAGTAAAGAGATTCAAGATTATGGCTCATGCAGGCAATGCATCCATTATCAGGAAAGTTCCTAGCAACAGAAGCATCAAGAGCATGATGATACTGCCTAGTGATTTCAACTCTGCCTCCAAGCCCAGCTCCAAGAGTCTCCAAAATGCACTGCACATCCACCTTCACTCCATCAATCCCAGCAGCAGCCAAGTAGCTATGCAGCTCATTGTAAAACTTATACACATTCTTGGGATTCACCAATCCCAACCCCTGAAGTGCAATAGCATCAGTCTTCCACCCGGGCTCGTTTTCGAGCACCCCCTTGGACAGCGTAGGATACTGCATAGCCGATCCATACTCCTCCATCTCCTTCACCCCGGGCCTCACACCGCCCCAATACCCCGTGATCGCGTGCCACACGTACACATACTTGAGCCCATGCTTCTCCTTTGCAATGTTCACTATATTCTTGATCCCTCCAGAAGGATCCTCCTTCTTTTGGAACTTCTCATTTTCCTTGATTCCGATCAGCCTAAGAAGCTGTGTCTCCTGATCTTCTTGCTTCTTCTCGTCCGATCCAACCGACTGCCATCCGTCATCAATGATGACGAATTTGGGAGGTGTGGATCCGGCCTCGAGGCTTTCGAGGCCAGCCTCCACACCTTCTTGAGTCACCTCTTGGTAGAAGGCATCCCATGTGCACCAACCAAAGTAATCCACAATCCCGGGTAGTTTCTTCTCGTGCCTCAATCTGAAGGTGCCTAGATGCTGCTTAACCGCCTTGATCGCCTCGTAGATCGTCGAAAACGGGTCGGTTCCGGAGCTGATGTAAAGGGAATGAGTGAAGGTGGATCCGACTGTATCAAGATCGCCACTCTCCAAACATAATTCGAGCTCATCCGCAGCGTTTCCCTGCAGACAAGCCTTGAATGGGCCTTCAATCAAAGGCAAGAATACTGTGTAAACAATCTTGTTGTCGTCGTCGCCGTCGGCGGACTCCATATGCGATCCTTGCTTCGTTTCGAGGAGTAAGAATTGTGTCTCTAGTGGAATATCTCGCCCTTTATCGCCCATTTTCTGAGCCATCCACCAGAGCTTGAAGCGGAAGCAAGCTAGGAATCGGACGTCGCGTAGGGTTCCTAGGGAAACCACGTGGTTGGACCTGTCTTCGTCGAACACCGCCCCGAGGAATACCCCCTCAACCGGCCCTGCCGCGGCGCCGGAAGTGGTTATCACATTCTCCGGTACGTTGGTGAGGATAGTCCGGTCCTTCACCACGACCTTCCTGCTGTCAGCAATTCGAATAGCTGGCTTGATCGTCATGGCTGATTTTTTATCGGATTTGCGCTCTACCTCACGGCCCTGCAACGGATTCAGCTCAAAATTGTCAGAAATTCTTTTTCAAAAGTAGCTAGAATGTGAACTTTGTATTGAGAGGTGTACCAAGATACCAAATGTTACAATCCCAGAAAAGTGAAACAATAAAAGGAAATCGTAATACAAACTTCAATCACCCAAATTAAACAAGAGAAATTGAAAAATGAAAACACGTACCCTGTAAGCGAGAATGCGCTTAGGCGAACGAAACGCGGATTGAGGTTGAACAGAGGTGGGTTTCTTGTTCTAGGAAGTAAGCGTGTTTGATGAGAAGTTAATACGAAAAAGGTGTTGAGGACGGGAGTATTTATAGGTACGACAGGAATTGTAAAAGTGAAATGGGATTGAGAGAGAAGAAACCATCCTGGTTCGTTGATGACGGTGGTGCCTCTCTCTCTTCTTCTTCTCTCCTCTCTCTAGAACCCGCGGTTTCTCGACTGCGATTCGTACGATTGAAATCCAACGGTCGAAAGCAGGAAACTTCCTCGGTTTGATCGATATCTAACGGATGAAAGATTTGACACGTCGGATCCACGACGTGACAGTCCAGAATTCAAACTACCTAATTGTATATTTTTGGCAAATTTGATCATTTGTGCCTCACTGATAAAAAAACTAAATTCGAAATAAAATAGTTAGAATATTTTTTTCTGCTGTAATGGGGAATTGGTTTTGCAGGTATCAAATTCCGGTCCATACTTTGGTCGTTGAGCTTTGTGTCGTGCAACTTGGACTAGAAAAATAGAAAGATTATTTTTTTTTTCTTTCCCTAATTTTTTGTTAAAAAAATTAAAATCAGTATATGGAAATAATATTTTTGAATCCATTATTAGGTGTTAATTGCTCTTGTCTAGACTATTGTTATTGAATTTAATACTGGTGATCGTTTTTGTGACTATTATTATTTGAATTTTGTATTTTTAATTTGCGAAGAATATGATTCGGTTTCGTATTTATCTATTAAATTGTGTTGATGCACATTTGATTTGGGGCGTGGCAGGTTCATGATCCTATCTTTCTAATATTGGATAAGTTTAAGATTTAGTATTGTTCCAAATTTGATTCTGTAGTTATATATACGATACTAATACTATATAAACAATTTTAATAATGCATTGCATTAGATTCATACGCATGTGTAACCGTATGCGTGTATCTCATCCTAAATAGTAATTTCAAAATTCAAAATCATTGTATAAATTCTATAATACGTTTAAGCTTAAATTCTAATCATATTTAATGAGTTCACTTTGTGTTTTCCTTACAAACTCCTAATAATAGTTTTTAATCACGCGATCATTCGCTCTACCATACGAGCTAAGTATATTTTAGCGTGACAAGACGGATTCAATGCATGATTAAATGGTTTTCAATACAATGATTGAATGCTGATGTGTCTCCACGTAGACTTTTGCTCCGAGCCAAAAACACGAGGCAGCCGATGCGGATCCATCGTATATCGTGGCCATCGGACGGATGGTAATGAATGTAACCTGATTAGGACACTTCAATTGGAATTAAAATAGGTCAATAATGGAATTAAAATAGGTCACGGAATAGTTGTATAATATATGTGGGCAACTGGATATTAATTAAAACTTTTTCATATGGTCAAAAATATCAATTTGGTCTTAGGTATAATATAAATTAATTTGTGATGTAGATTCCTTGTACGTCGCCCTAGATCCATATTATAATTTAGTGTGTTGATTAATCCAACTGGGTCCAAATTGTTTGATTCATGTGTGGTTTCTGAGTATTATCATTTTACTTATTTTAGAATATTGACTACAATTGAATCGAGTCCAATGCCTGGATTCATATATTAGTTCGAGTCTGGTCTAAACAATTTTAAAATAGAAATTATAATCTTCTAAAATATATTATTTTTAGCGGGTTATAGATAATATAAAATTGTCATATGTTCAGTATCAATTGTTAGTGTCATTTTTTTTAAAAGCCTTCAACCATCAAAGATGAAAGTATCATTTGTGTTAAACAAACGTGTTATTTGATTTTAATAAAAATATTTTCTTGTAGATTATCATTATTTTCGAATAAAAGTGTCATTATTGAGTATCAATTATTTGAAAAAAATGTGATTTATTTCGAAAAAAGATTTTATTTGTTCAGGAATAAAGTGTCAATTGATTTGAACAAAAGTGTTATTTGTTGTGAAAAAAATGTGGTATTTATTTTGAATAAAAGTATCATTTATTAAATATCAATTATTATGATACTACATATATGGTAGAAGGTGTTCAAAATGAAAAATAATATTCTAGTTTGACACAAATAATACACATTTTTGTTCAAAATTAGTGACTGTTGTTCACAACAGAGATACTCTTGCCCTTCAAAAAAAAGTTTAAAAAAACAGTAATAACAAAATTGAAAATAGAAAAAATTAATAAAATAAAATAAAATAGGGGAGTCATGTGCGATCGGCCGCACAATAGACCACCTACTAAGGGATAATAACTAGTGCAAATTTTCAAATATGTGATATAGTGATATCTTTGATCCATATATAATAATTATAGATTCGATTTCAATCTCAATTAAAAAAACTACTCCAGGTGATTTAATGCATGAATCATGTCATCAAGATTATTAATGGAGCCTATCACATCATGTTTTTATAAATAAAAAATATAATCAAATTTCATTCAAGAGTTTTCTAGAAATTAGTTTCTCATTTTACAAATTTAACACTTGATTATTTTATTTCATTTTATTTTTTATTTTTTGGGCATTTTCATCCAAACTTTTGTAGCTTTTTCAAAATTAAAGTAACATTATTTTCCCATCCAATTTGCTTTAATCGCAAGCTAAAATGCCGAATATTACCCGTAAATAGGAAACGGATGTTGAATTGTCTTTTAGTTATGTAAATATGTATGTGTTTATATTCAGTTATTAAAATAAATAAAATCGGTATACAAATCAAAATGTATGAAACTTGGACGTACACGACAAAGAAATGCTAATTATGTGTAGTTTTTTGCATTTTGGAGTGTTTTTCTATATTTGCTACCTGTAGCATGCTTGGCAATTGCTTCCACCTCGCTAGATCACAATCTTTTTAATTAGAAAAAACCAAGAAACGAACTAGAGATAAATTGAGTTTCGTCTTCGTAAATCTAGTAAATCGCAACATATGGAACAGCGAGTGTATATTTTCTTTAAAAATACAGTTTTTTATTTTTTTTATTTTGGAACATAGTTTTCCAAGAGTTACGTTATCTTAACTCTTTTTCATGTGGAAGAATTATTATAGAAAATTTCAAAAATAAATTGCACACCTAGGAAGTTGGAACAATATTTGAATATACAAATTCTATAATGTTCCAGAACCAATATGTGGCACAGTCTAGTGTCTAGAGAGTCCATGTCATCAATGTTCTAGAGGGAAGATTTTTTACTTGTCACTTTCATATGTCGCGATCCGAGCTAATAATGTCAATATATTCAAACCACGTCAATCTTTAAGCACATTTGCAGAATTATAAATTAGGAAGAACTAAATTTACATGTTCAAAGCGATGAAATAACAGTTTTTCAAAAAGATATATATAAATTTATTTTACACTATTAGGGGGTGTCGGCCTCCATCGCCTATCCGAAACCATTTTATAAAGATGAAACACTAAAGAAACTGAAGTTTAATTGTTAAAATTAACCATGAGTTTTAGTAATTGACTAAAAATCTGAGTCGTGACATAAAAAAATAGAATATAATAAATTAAAAAGTTGAAAATTTGGAAGAACATGTTCAGAAATCCAAAAGATCTTTCCATTGGAGACGGTGCTTCATATCACGTTCTGAAAATTCAAAAAACGTAAAATTGCAAAAATTCCACGTAGAAATTCGGTTTACATTATAGTTGCCAGCTTATAAACATGATTAAAAGCGTGTTACATATTGATATTTCTTGTACGTAAGTTTGCTTGTGCTTAGGAAATTTGATTTCCTTAACTAGTAAGATGTTGAGAGATATTCGCAACGTGTTCCTCTCTCTCATCGAATATAGAAATTTATGCGTTAAAGGGGTTCAATGTGATTTTATGACTTTTCATTCACAAGTCACAATCATGTGAAAGCATCACTCCATGTATCATTTATATTCTTCTTATTCAAATGTAAATACATTCTTAGTATATTATATTGCAATGCTTTTATGTACATTGCGTGTCTATAATTGTTGATTATATATAATATATCTATATAATGTAAACTCTATAACTAATGAGATTTTTCGGATGACGAAGGTAACCCGCAGCCACTACAAAAGTTTGCACTAGATAAATCTCACTCTTATACTCTAGCTTGCAAACAATATATGACGGACTAACCACCATACGCTAACCATATATAACTCACGAGACTTTATTTCACATTTGATGGTGGTTGTGAATATGAACTCTTAGTGGTTTTATAGAGTTCGAATTAAAGTCTCTCTATCTTAAGATTATTATTTATTTTCTTACCATCATCTTTTCCTTTGTATACACGTGGAACCTATTTTACTCCATATGTTATCAATCATGGTTGTCAAATTATTGATTATTCATTATCCTTTCATCGAACATATTTCAATCGCGTATGTCTTTGTAATTGCGATAGATCGAATTAATTATTAAGTTACTTGTATGTTTGGGAGTGTCAATGATTGCACTTAAACATAATCAATCTCAGAGATATTATCGTACATTTAGATAGAAATGTCGATGTCTGATTCATCTTAATTCAATTGGTACATATTATACATACTATTAATCAATCATGAGAAATAATCGAAGAAAAGTCATTAACCAATTATGCATTGACAAACTTATAACATCTCAGATCGAAATCAAAATCACCCCCAATCATTCGACTTTATGGTGTATAATTGCACGTTTCATGCATGGCTACCTCATGACTAACTTTTCTCCTCTTTATGATGTATAATTGCACGTTTCATGCACGGCTACCTCATAAGTAACTTTCCTCTTCTTTATCACGTAATAACGTAGTTTACCTAATGCACAGTTTGATAGCAGTTTGTTTCCTTTTCTCATCATCCAAAATAAATATATAAATTTTGATCATTTGATCGATGGTCTTTTGATAAGGGTAGCACCCAATATATCATTTAGGTTGGTCATCTACGACCAATCCAACATTTGTCAATGTTTCTCTGCACATGGGAGGAAAGATCAAACACTGCAATACACTTATTACTGAATTGTTTCTAAGTGATCCTTCTAGTAAGTTAAGAAGCCATGGTTTTAGTGGTACTTCCTTGTCTCAGCACTGTCATTGATTCCTTGCTAATATTTATGTGAGACT
This sequence comes from Lavandula angustifolia, assembly GCA_028984105.1. Classification (NCBI taxonomy): domain Eukaryota; kingdom Viridiplantae; phylum Streptophyta; class Magnoliopsida; order Lamiales; family Lamiaceae; genus Lavandula; species Lavandula angustifolia. Next base: position 24,326,833 of record CM054815.1, on the reverse strand, counting down.
TTTGATGTAGAAGGACTCAGTCCCATTTTTGGTGATGACTCCCTGCAAATTGCAAGTATATTTTGAGTGAGGGATTAGTGTATCTGTGCGTGTGTGTGTGTGTGAGAGAGAGTACCTTTTCTGTAAAAATGCCGGTGATGATAGTAGCTGGTGTAACATCGAAGGCAGGATTCCAGACAGAGATTCCAGAAGCAGCAACTTGTTCTCCCAGTCCTCCGCGAGCATGAAGTATTTATTTTGGTGACCTTTCTTCTATCACGATTTCTTCCCCAGAAGACAGAGACAAATCGATGTAAGTGAAAGGAGCAGCCACATAAAAAAGGAATATCATGATGCTTTGCTAACACAGCAAGACTGTAAGTTCCGATCTTATTGGCAGTATCACCTAGAAAACGCAATTCAGAAGAAGAGACTCATTTACTTCAGCAGTCATAGAGTACTTATATCAATGAAAGAACTGGCTAAAACTTAATACCGATAGCAGCTACACGATCAGCTCCAACAACCACAGCATTCACCTTCCCAGCTTTCATTAACGCTGCTGCTGCAGAATCAGCTATTAGAGTGGCAGGAATATTGTCATGTACCAACTCAAAAGCTGTGAGTCTTGATCCCTGAGGTAATTAATGGACAACATTAATTGGAGCCATATAATTAAAAAGCCCAAGATCCGTTGCTTAGGCAAAAGAACAAATAGAAAACTGTTGCTTACTACTTAGGCAAAAGCCACTGTATGCAAGCACATTATGTAAAAAAAATAAAAGTTAGTTTGCTAACTTGATTGAAAGGCCGTGTTTCTGTACAGTAAGCCCTTCCTAGAACTCCTTTCTCGTGAAGAGCACAGATCACACCTAGAGCAGTTCCATATCCAACTGTCGCTAGACTGTTTGATTATAAACCAAGCAAACAGAACAGCTTTAGGTGGGTTAATTTCACATGATCATATTGCTTTTTATGAAAACAGCGCAGAGCACTAAGCAAGTGACTTCAACGACCAAGAACAAGTTTTGATTGTTGAATAGTTAAATTGATGCTGATGACATTTGTGGAAAAGTATCCTGTAAAAATCAATTGAGAGGCTTAGCAAAGTACCTGCCCGTGTTGTAGTGAGTCAACACATTAAGAGTTTTGGAATCTGTCTGCTGCTTTTGACCTAAACTAGCTCCATGGTGTCCGGTTGCCTTATTGGATGCAACATCATCAAGAAGCATAATTTTAGCCGCTTCAATGTAAGTCTGCATATCATCAATCAGCTACCACTTTATGGTTTGCGCTAGAGCAATACTGTGGCTCAAAGGAATGCTTCATCCTGCCCACAGAGCTAAGGGCCATTAGGACAGACAATTGCCTGTGTAATGCCTGATAGACTGCCCGTGCATCAGAAGCAGTAGTTGTATTCTGTACAACTTCCTTAAGTTTCGTTGCAGCCTAAAAAAGATTGACAGCTGTGGGACGGCTGCATATCAAAACCAGGAATTTCCTCAATGAGTAATTTTATGATCAATACAATACATAGAGTTTTCTTCAGAAACCACCTTGATACAAGATAGTCCAATTTATTGGTGAGAAATGATGCTGCGTCGTCAGGAGTCCCACTAAATGGTTCTGAATTGGAAACTTCTACTGCCAATGAGAGAGCAGCAGATATGGCGATGGCTGGTGCACCACGCACAACCATGTCCTTTATAGAAACCTTGAGAAAGTGAGAATACAAATTAACAGGCAAAGATATGATATTAAGCTTATAATTCCACTACCTAACATTTTCATTTATAATATATGGGTAAGATAGTTAATTATCAGATTAATCGAAATTATTCTTTTTCATGCTGAATTTAGATATAATGAAGAAGCATAGAGTGAGAGATATTACTTCCATCTTCTAAGATTTTATCAAAATTATCGGTTGATATTGGACAAACTAACATTATTCCTATCGAAGACTTAAAGGTAGATTCAACGACTGAGTACTAGATTATGAACATGATTGATACTATAAGAGGTATATCAAGCATTGCATGAAAATTGTGGCTGGAAGCGGGCGGATGAATGGAATTAGAAAGAGTGCCAAATTCATCCATCTCTGCTTCTAATTAATAACAAGTGCTGCTCCAGTCTTATTCTTCAATAAGCCACAGCATATCAGGACAATAACTGCAAATATCATGAAAATAAATTGTTACTGGGAAGAATCACCATCCATCTTTTGAATCTTTGACATCCAGATATGTGGTTTCCAGTGGAAGCTTTCTCTGCAGAAAAAGAGAGGAGGCAAAAAAGCCTAAAGTTGAAATACAACAAGAAAATTTATGATAACAATAACCAAGAAACAATTTGTCAACAACCAGAATACCAAGAATAATAATAACTCTTCCTTAAACAAAAATAATAACGTTTTGTTACCGAGAGAGAGAAAGAGGAGAGAAGCACCTGATCGAGCAACTGGAGCGACCCTCGTTTATAGCATATGGACTGTAGGATATTGTGCTGTTCTATTCCAACCCCATCCGCCATAGCTAACTTGGTCTACTTCTGCTTCTCCCTTCAGTTTGAAGCTTGAAACCCTACAAATTTTCAACCCAGAATAATCGATAATAAAATCATCAATCGAACAGCTAAGTAAATCAATAAATTCAGAATTTTGTACTTTAGTTTACGGAACAAAACATGTTTGAGATAACTTATATATTAAAGGCGGCATTATAAATGCTACAGCGAATTGCAGCTTGGCAATTTCATTAAATTCAGTTACTAGTATTCTTAGCTTCTTCTTCCCTGATTGTTGATATTGCTCATTATTATTAAGATTAAAGAGCGGAACTTACTTGGTGAGTCGGGGAGGTGTCGACGGTGGAGGTGAAGAGAAGCAAAGCACGCCGGAGTGAAGACGACGGCGGAACGCAGTGAGACATAGATTAAAAACCCCAATTTATTTTGCTTTGACCCCTAAGTAAGCATTATTCGGGTTCTCAAATTAAAAAAAAAAAAAAAAAAAAAAAAAAAAAAAAAAGCATTATTCCGCCCCTCGTATTCTCATTCTCTTGGCAATTGACAAGACTTTTACTAATAACCGACACTACACCCTTTGTCTGCGTGGACTATATTTTCCAAACAAATACTCCTCCGTTCCAAAATTCTTGTCCGCTATTCTATTTTGGGTTGTCTCAAAATTCATATTCACTTTCTATTTTAGTAAATTATTACACACAACTTTTTTGTGGGACTCACAACTTTATACCAATCTACACACAACAAACAGTTCTCCTTAAAAACCGTGCAAAAAACAAATTGGACAAGAATTTTGGAACGGAGGGAGTAACAAATATGAATAATATCATTTCTTGATATGTCATGTGTATGAAAATATGTATTTTGTTGTAAATATATTTTATATATATACTTACCATATATTGTGATGATCATGTAAACCCTAAAAGCCCATGAGCCCATCTTGTACTCTATAAATAGAGGTCTCCACCCTCATAATAATATACATCTATTTTCTCTTTCTCTCTATTATTCTCTCATTCTATTTAGTTTATAACACGTTATCAGCACGATTGTTCTATCTATTTGTGCCGAATACTTCAACCAAACATTCGGAGTTGTCCCTACCAAGCAGGTACGCAACCTTGGTGACATTATGCTTGAAGATTATTTAATAATTTATTTTGAAGTGTGCATCGGCTTCTCAGCTAATAGTTTAATCCAAGTTATGATTTATTTCATAAACACCATCATGTTTTAAAGGCTAGTATTGTATTCTCGTGTCCTTATGAAATATGATGCGGAAGATATCCATTTTTTTTTAATTCGTTGAAATTGATAACGATGGTGTTTATGTCTATGGTTTGTCATTTACTCTATCGACATCTTGTACTTCGGAAGACAAAATATTTATTGCTTTATGAGAGTAATGACATTTAAGTTAAATCCTATGAAAATTCTTTTGTTATGGTGCATATATTATGGACCAATATGCACATTATGATATTGACATAATTATTATATGTAAGTTGCTCCTGAAGTAGCACAATAAATATTCGTGAAGAATATTATATGTTCTTAAAGAGCAATTCAAATTTTCTTATTTTTGATGTGATTATTTTGTTGCTCCTGAAGTAGCACAATCAATATTCCCGAAGAATATTACATGCTCTTGAAGAACATTTATTTTACATACGCTTTTATTTATTTATTTATGTTAAATCTAGATTGTTGCTCCTGAAGTAGCACAATCCATATTCCTGAAAAATATCATAAGCTCTTAAAGAGCAATTGAATTTATTTATTGAAATTATTTAATTATCGCTCCAGAATTAGTATAATTTAATATTCCTGAACAATATTATAGACACTTAAAGAGTTATTAATATTATCTATGTATTTACTATATACATCAATTTTTTTTCTTCTACATACTGTATAATATTTATATATAAATGCAATCTTAATTTGTTGCTCCTGAAGTAGCACACAATTAATATTCCTGAAGAATATTACGTACTGAGCAATTCATACAAATATCTTATTGATGGCGAATCTTGGTTCTTGAATTGTTATTGTTGTTGCTCTCAAAGTAGCATTGATATCCCCAACGAACACTACATGTTCCTGAAGAACAATAGGATTTCTCGAAAATATTAGTCATTCGTCTGAAGTCGTTTAATATAGACTAAACTGGTGCTCCTGAAGTAGCACAATTTGTATTCCTGAAGAATGCTACATGTTCTTGAAGAACAATTCAAGCTTTTGATTTTGACAAATGTTATATGCTCATAAATCTAATTGTTACTCTCGAAGTAGCACAATTAACTCTAGATGTTCTCGGAACAACTAAAATTTGTCATTTGGAAATCATATACCATTGTTGCTCCTGAAGTAGCACAATTAATATTCTTGAATAATATTACATGTTCCTAAAGAACAATGTATATTTAAAATATTACCTAATTACATGGAGTGGTAGCAAAAGCAACTCTATGCTTGACAACTGCATTTTCAACATCCTATTGTGAATTAATTTATTTTCAAGAATAGATGTGAGATCCGGTAGATCTCAAAATTCATAATTTATTGATTTCACTTATCGTGATAAAAATTAAGTTGTTGCTCTGGAAGTAGCACAATTACATTCCTGAAGAATGATCATACTGTGATATTAATATTACTATCACATGTTTGTGGAAATGCCTCAACTTTTGCTCTGAAGTAGGATCATTTTATATTCTAGAAGAATGTTAAATGCTCTTAAAGTGCAACTCGTACTTTCGATGATATATGTTATTCTTGAATGAAAAACAATATTTATGTCTTGTTGACATTAATGAAATTTTGATATCGATGTTCATCTGCCAATAAGAGGGCATGAGAGAGACAATAGAAATGAAGCATCCCAATAGGATTGCTTAAAGATATAATTGATTGTCCTCCATAAAACTCGACAAGAGTATATGCATCCTAAATTGCAAGATTTTCAAATCTAGTGCATCGAAATTATTGAAGGCTCCAGAAGAGCATGTGTCATTCTATCAAATGATATTAAATTAGCTATTGAACATGCCCTTTATTCTAGTAAGTCTAGAAGACACTTACTAAGTTTTAAGAATATGCAATGGATAGCATATTGAAATTATATAAGAAGGTAGTGATTCTTTTGTATTTAGCCAGAAGCTAACAAAAGAAAAGTTATCACACTACCACCTTGAATGTATTACACATTCATAAAAATAAGTGAGATAAAACATGTCATGAACCGGAAGTTCAAAAGAGCTCTATGCTTTGACATGATAAGTTTGGACATCTGCAAGCAACTATGATGCGCAACATAATTGAAAATTCATATGGGCGCTGCAGAGAGATCCTGAAGAATCTCTTAATTTCCATGAATGCTCGATTTCTATAAGAAATTTAGCACTTGGTAAAACTACATTTTCAAAAATAAAGAGCTCAATTCCATCAAGAAGATTTGTCTTGATAAAGCTAGTGAGTTTATTAAACTCTAAGTTCCTCTTGAAGAGGACTTAATATTATATGACTTTGAGATTGAGATTAAATATTTAGTTGCTCATGTCCATCCTCAAAATGAGTTTTGTACGTATAAAAACGCGTCTCACATTAAGATAGTTATTATGATGAAATAACATTTCCAACATTAGTTGGAACATATGTCACATTGGGATTCCTGAAGTAATCAATGTGAAATCTACATCCAAAGAAAAAGAAGCACAAGGAAAAACTAGTCACATTTGGATTCCAGAAGTAATCAATGTGAACATGAAGTCGAAAGATTCATTTGCAAAAGATTGCAAATCAACTTCTTGATGCTTTCTTATGTATATAATAAGTGACAATATTATACATTTGCTGCAAACACCCCCGCCAAAATAAATGTCCCTGAAGGACAAGTACAAATGGTAGCAAATTTATATAAAGTTCGTCAAAAAAATATGGTCGACCAATTAGTTCTAAAAGAAACTTTGTGTCTAAGAAAAGGGGCACAACATATGAACCAAACAATGACGAAAATGATTAATCAATCAAATGAAGTTCCTGAAGAACTACAAGCGTCTAAAAATACTGAGATCTCAAAATATTGGAGAGATCAAATATCGTCGTGGACGCACGACATTATTTTCGCCTTTTAATATGACTCTTGAAATGAAAAAAGAGGATCCTCAATGACGATCTATAAGAGATTGTCAAGATTGAAATAATTGGCCAAAGAGGAATGAAGTCATATAAGGTGAATTAATATTCCCTAGAAAGCCGGAAATATTTGGACCTGTAGTTCCAAAATCCGGAAAGTATATCCCCGAAGGATATAAATGTGTCTTTGTTACATAGAGAAATGAAAAATTACGAGATATAGGGCAATACTCGTAACAGAATATTTTTCTCAAAGACCGGGAATTAATTATGTACTCTCCCATAATAGACGCCATTGTATTTAGAATTTGATTAATCTACTTATGTAACAAAAGGCTTGTTATGGGCCTTATGGATGTAGTATATATCTATCAATATGATTCACTAGATAGTGACATATATATGAAGATCCCTGAAGGATTTAACTTGCTCAAAACATGTAAGTCAAAAAGATGCTGTCAATTAGACTGTAAAAGTCATTATAAGGGCTGAAATAGTACAACCGTATATGATGTAATCATAACGACGAGAATTCCTTGACAGAAGGGTACATAAATGATGACTTGAGTTTGATTAAAACTCCTGAAGAACATAATACTTATATGTATACTCCGTCCTAATGACTTACATAGAGCAAATCATTATGGATTATTTTATTCATTGATATGTTGGTTTTAATATCCAACTCACATCCTTGTCGGCATTAGGGGGAGATATGAAATATAAAAATTGAATGCCGCAAATATCTCGTTGGATTAATTATTTAGATTCACGCACTATGAACCAGAAGTTCATCAAATTATTTAGTGCAAAAGGAGTGACTAAAATCTCATATACCTGTTGTATATGCACCATGAAAGAACCGAAGTTCCTCATAGACAAAAATAATTCAATTAATTCTCATTGACGCTAGAAGCGTGAGAGATTTATTGGTGCTAAGAGATAAGAAGTCCACGGAATACAAAAGTAGAACACATCACTCCAAATTCCTCCTGAAGAGGATATGTGAATCATTATGTACAAAAGTACTTGATGAAATCAACCCATGCCTAAAGACGGAGTTCGGATCAAAATACTTGGGTTGAACTAATAATTGTCTCGACCTGTAGATCGAGCATCTTCCTGATGGAGTTACGCTAGTAGACCTACCTGAAAGGTCTTTAAAGAGATTTATTGTATTGCATCCACATGCCTATCTAATGGTTGATTCAATCCTTTAAAGTGGATAGAGACTCATTTAGACCTATAGAAGATAACAAAGATGAGGACCAGAAGTTCCTTAATTATGTGCAATTGGAGAATTTGAAATGATATTGACCATCCTTTGTTATTTTCGAGACAAATATGATATTGGTCTATTTATGAGAGTAATGATATATTGACATATTTCATGTTATTATCTATACTGATAATTAAACTTGTGTTGCACATATTAGTGTAGACCTTGAAGATAACCTTGAAGATTGTTATCTTGAGGGGGCGTAACAAATTGTAAATAATCCTTAAGATTAGACTGACTCCTAAAGGTCAAAGACCCTGAAGGTCAAATGGTTGTACTATTTTTTCCTTCCTAAGTTTTTTCCCCAGAGGGTTTTCTTAGTCAAGGTTTTTAACGAGGCATCCAATGCAACACACGAGTAAATGAGTCATTGAGATTGATTCATAAAAGAGCCAATGCAACACGTGATCTCCAAAGCAGTGGCGGCATCAACATCCAGCAAATTCGCTCAAGTGAGAACCTAGCGGATACTTTTACAAATGCAGTACCAACGTCAACATTCAAGAAGTTGATACACAAGATCGATATGCGCCGACTCAAGGATCAAGAATGACTATATTGAGGTGGAGCAGCTGTACTCTTTTTCCTTCGACCAGTTTTTATCCCAATGGGTTTTTCCCGGCAAGGTTTTAACGAGGCGACGGTTCTTTTTTTAGGAATGGTCAATCAAGGGGGAGTGTTGTAAATATATTTTATATATATACTTACCATATATTGTGATGACCATGTAAACCCTAAAAGCCCATGAGCCCATCTTGTACTCTATAAATAGAGGTCTCCACCCTCATAATAATATACATCTATTTTCTCTTTCTCTCTATTATTCTCTCATTCTATTTAGTTTATAATATATTTATTATTTCTTTACATGTTATTGTTAAAAGCTATGATAATATAAAAACTCATCAACTTTATGCAATAAATGAATGATTTTATCATGTAATTTTGTCGATGTTAGTGTGTATTTCGAAACCGATCGGTTGGTTTCGGTTAGTCTCTGATGTCCGATCCTTTTTTTTTTGTTCTCTTTTCTATTGGCTCTTGTAAATTGTTCATAAGTTCAAACAAGAAAAATTCACCTTTGTTCACAGTTCAAACAAGAAAAAAAAAAACACACAAGAGCAAAACTGCCAAAATACTAAAAATTTACCTTTGTTCAATTGTGTCTGGAGTCAGCGAGATGGAATGAGCGTCGTGTTTGGGGCCGACGTCGGGCTTCACCGAGGTGAGCGATTCACGCACACTCACGAAGAGCTGTAGAGAGAGACAGAGAGTGCAGATGCGGATGCTGGAGAGGCCAGGGGCAGGGAGAGCCGGAGAGGGGGAGGGGCGACGGGCGATCGGGCTGCGAGTTGCAGACGGTGAGACGCGACGGATTCTAGGGCTGGGTGGAAAATTCTTACCTAGTCATAACTTAAGCTATGGACCTTGTGGTTCAGGAAATTATACCTCAGACAAGCTTTAAAAAAAATCTATTTTCATTACTTTCTTCCCTCTTTATACAACACTTATTAGGGTATGCAGATGCATATCCGAATATATTTGTATTATCTTTGTGAATATTGTATTTCATTAGCTTCTGTTTTAGAATCCCTAAATTAGGGGATTAGTTTTAGGGGGAAAGTGTAGAAATGGCCAAATTAGAAGTGTAAAATGGAAAAATGGCCAAGTTTTTCCAAAAATGCAACCTTATCATACACCAAGGACACCTAGTCTAATTATAATCTGCACCTACTCTGCCATTGATTGGATGAGGACTGATGAATTTGAAAAACAACAAACGACCTTTCCCTTGCTTTTATGTTGAGGAGAATAGATGAATGACGAGACTTGAGAGATATTTAGAATCTTATGCTTTTTGACTGATTTAATTGTGTTGACTATTAAACTCACATTGTAGTGAGCAGTAAAAAAATGAACTCTCAATATAAATGCATCTACACTTCTCCACATCCCATAGTTATTATAAAATGAGATGGAAAGAGAGAGAAATACAAAGAGTGTGAGAGAGAACGAGAGCTATTTGCATTAAGAAATAATCTCACTGATTCAATTCTTCTCTTCTCTCAACATGTCCGTTAACAAATAATCAGTTAATTGATCAGGCATGCTATTTCTTCTATTTTAATTTGCAATTTAATTACTCTTTTTTCCCTCTTATTATATATATATTGAAGCATGACTATCATGTATGCAAATTTAGTCTTTTAAGATAAGAATAAATTTTGGCCTTCAACATGTCCACTAGTTATTGCTTTGTCGCATAACGTGCAATTTGTTATCTCATTGTCTACTTAGATTTACCGAGAACCTCAACAAGTCTATGATATTACTAGCCAATTTAATGGGGTAGTATTTATAAACATGAATATCAAAGTTTTATGTTATAGAGTAACCGTATAGTTTATTTTCTTCCCGGGTAAGACCTTCGTTCTTCGTATTTTTTCTCGAATAATGCCATAAATGAAGCACAAGTGTTGTTTTAGGAATCACAAAGGTTTTGTTTTTTGTTTTAATTACTTATATCTTCTTTAGATGGCGGAGTCGATGAACGTGATTGCCAGATTCAACGGTATGTTTGTTGGTCCACAATATATAGGTGGTTATGAAGAACTAGCATTTGTACATGTCGTTCAATTATTTTTGTCTTTAATAAGAAGAAGCATTGATTCCATCATGCGAGCAAATTCAATGCATAATATACATTATTTATTGTATTTTCTATCATAAGCTCGTAATGGTCGAGTACTCAAATCCTTGATGACCATCAATTATGATTTGGTTCGATTAATGAGCTTAGAGGCAGACCCTACTATCTACGTGGTCCATACGAGTATGGATCTAAATGTGGCAACATCTGAACTAGAACCTTACATTCCCTCTTTCGATACAAACTATACCGTACCTCTACAGACATTCGAGCATGGTCAATTCACTTAATGTAGTTGGTATGACGACACATACGGTGTCCAATATCCATACGATGTTGGAGGTGAACAACCACATGAGAAAAATAATCGCCACGAAGAAGAAACGAACAAGAGGAGGAACAACAAGAAGAGGGGGAACAACAAGAACAACAAGCATAGCAACAACATGATGTTGATGTCGATGTTAACAATGATGATGACAATGATGACCTAAATTATGAAGAGGAGATAGAAGACGATGAGGACGAGCATGGTGAGAATCAGTGCGTTTACGACACTTTCTATGATTTTGCAGCATGGATTCGTGATGAGGGTGGTTTCAACCGATTGATGACATTGCTTGAACAAGGTGTTACCGAAATACCACTGAACATAGATGAGGAGATGGAGATGATTCAGTTGAAATAGCCAGGTGGTTAGCTCCATTTTATCCCAATGGGTATCCCGAGAGTCTATGTATGTAACATTAAACAAAGTATATTGAAACTACTTATATTGGTGTATGAGAATTACTTACTTCGTCGACTATCATGTATTAAATGTTTTCCACTTGATTGAACTAATATTGTGTCACTAGAAATCCAGATTGAGGCACCGTCACATGCGCATGTATATCCCCATTTAGCCATGTCATGTAGTTATTACAAACCCTTGAAGCAATTGATCAACTTGTTGCATAGTCGATAAGTTACGTGCATAAGGCGTTCGAAGAGCGGGGGCAGACCTCTTTTGCTGGAGTCCTCGCCCGAGTGGTGGCAGGATGTGGACTTGCGGTGGTTCGTCAAGTCCATCTGGGTACCACACTTATATAGGTGACACTTGAAGCACTTCACCAGTGGGTGGAGCCTCTTCTTCCTCATCGGAAGATATATTGAGAAATGTTCTAGGCGGTGTATTAGGGTCCTTTTCCAGACTCTATTCCCTACTAACAATCTGATGTGAATGCCTCAATCGAGAAGCGGAGTGTCTCGATCTGGAAGATGAGTGTCTCTCAATATTTGATGTGGAATGGCGTGCTTTCTTACAAAAATGGAAGATTGGAAGTAATTCGCCTATTCATAGCATAAGCAAATAATCAACAGTTTACTCTCTATCAGATGGATGTTAAGTCAGCTTTCCTTAACGGCGTACTGAAGGAAGAAGTCTATGTAGAACAACCGTCCGGCTTTCACTGGGACATCAAGTATACACACTCAAGAAAGCTCTGTATGAGTTAAAACAAGCACCTAGGGCTTGGTATGATACCCTTTCAAACTTTCTACTTCAGAAAGGTTTTCAGAAGGGAACCATAGATCACACCCTATTCAGTATCCAGTCAGACAAGGATATCTTAATGGTGCAGATCTATAAGGACGACGTCATTTTTCCAAGAATCTGACCATGTGTCAGAAATTTGAACAAATGATGAAAGACTTGAGATGTTAATGATGAGAGAAATGAATTATTTCCTTGGACTTCAAGTAAAGCAAACTAAGAAAGGAATATTCATAAATCAAGCCACATATACCAAAGATCTCATCAAGAAATGCGGATGCGAATCCAACAAATCAACAAAGATCCCCATGAACACGAATATGAAGATTGATCTTGATAAAGAGGGAGTATCTGTTAACTCATCTGATTATCGTGCTATTATTGGTTCTTTATTATATTTAACTGCTAGCAGACCTGATATAAAATATGTTGTAGGTGTATGCGGGAGTGGCGCGAGCAATTTCATTGTGAAATCGCGTAGATCAAATAAATTTATAGTGTGAACACCTACGCAGATTCTATATTGGACGAGTATAGTGACAAGCAAGAGGTCGATCCTTAGGGAATGGGTAATTAAGCAACTATCTCTACTGACCTAAAGGGTTTGGCTAGTAGCTACTGTAAACTGTGGGTGTTCTAAAACTAGGCAGAAAGGTAACATACAATAATTGGTAGACAAATAACAAGTTATAAAAGCAATTCAGCCCAGGTAATTCCACACCACCCCCTTTCCGATCCTAGATTACTATATAAATTAATTTAATCAAGGTTATCTGACCAGGATGTTGTGTTGAGCACAGGGGCGTCCATTCCTTGTATTAAGCTGGGACTACCATGTTGAGCATAGAAACAGTCCTCTACCCAAGTGACTACTCTATCTTGTTGAGAAATGACTAAGCAGGCACTAAGGAGTATTAAGAACAAAGGAACCAAATCAAAGCATCTACCGATGTTGAACATTCAAAGTAGAAAACCTAGCTAGTCTACATCTGCCCAGAAAGATTGCCACCTACCCAGATTGATCAGATCTAAGTAGTTCTCAACTATCTTAAACAGAGTTCAACTAAAACCTTAACTAAACCGATTATTAAGCACGTTCTCACATCTCACGAATTCTTAGGGATGGTGCCTCATTACCTCGACCAGATCTAAGGAGTTAGCTACACATATTGAATAAGGACACAAAACTAAGCATGTAGAAGTAAAGCATGAAGCAGATCTGGGAACTAAAACTGGAATAGTAAACTTTACTTAAACGATAAGAAACAAGCATGAGAATTTAACAAAAAACAGCAAAAACAACATGGTATGAAATCGAAAGTACTAAAATCTAAAAGCATGGTACATTCGCAGGAAAAGAAGTTAGCATTCTAAAGGTGATAAAGACAGAAAACGGAGAATAAATGAAGCAATTCACACATGCACAGTAGCAGATTTAAAGTCAAGAACGAAAACATAAATGCAAGAATTTAAGACTGAAATTAAGTGCTGGAATTAAAGCTAACCTATAACACATATAAAAGTCTTTTCATCTGAAGAGCTTCGAACTATGCTAGGCAGAAATATAAAATTGTTTTTAAGCTACATCAATGGCGGAAATTGTAGAGTATTTTCAGGGAGTGAGACGAGCTAAGCTAACTATGGAGAATGTAAGTATGAAAGTTCCTCAAGATTAGCTTCCTTTCTCTCTCTTTTAGCTCCCAGAAATATCTGTCTCGGTACGTGTGAGATTACTGGGCCAAGTATGGTCTGCTGGTCAAAGTCGGCCTAGGATGTAGCTTCTAGCAACCTAGTTCCCGCCATACTTTGACAAGAAGATGTGGGCCAGGTTTGTGGGCTTGCTTCAGCTTGATTCTTCCGATTTTCGGCCTAGTGGATATTGTATTAATTCTGGCCCTCTTCAGGCCCTTTTATTTTTGCATTCTGGGCAATTCTAGCAATTCGGCCCAAACTCTCCCAATACCAGCTGCATCACCTTTTTCTCATATTCTAAGCTAAAAAATCTGCATATTCACAACACTAAACACATAAATTAAATGCATAAATGAGCTACAAATCTGGGCTCATCAGCGAGATTTCAAGCGAATCCCAATCGAAGTCTTGTAAACTCAGCAAAGAAGATTCTCCGATACCTGAAAGGAACATCTGATGTTGGGTTATGATATGATAATCTTGAACTAACTGAATATTCTGATGCTGATTATACATGATGTCAAATCGACAGAAAATCAACTGCAGGAACATGTCAGTTCCTCGGCAATAAGCTCATATCGTGGTTTTCAAAGAAATAGCACTCAGTATAAACGTCCACTACTGAAGCTGAATATATGGTTGTCGGAAGCTGTTGCACCTAGATTCTATGGCTTCGACAACAGTTGCGCGATTATGATATCTATCAAGATGAAGTGCCGATCTACTATGACAGTACCAGTGCTATTGCAATTACTCAGAATCCAGTTCTACATACGAGATGCAAGCACTTGGACATCAGACATCACTTCATTCGAGATCATGTCGAAAAGAAGGGTATCAAATGGAGAAAATACATACTGACAAACAAAGGTCCGACATACTCACCAAACCTCTAGCTGAGACCAGATTCAACGAACTCTCAGTAGAACTAGATCTACTGGATCCTATTGACTCAGTTCAGTAAGACAATATCGGAAGTACTGAGTAAGGGGGAACTTACACTCAATAATGTTGAACTACTCAGTGACTACACAGTGGTATCAGCTGACTACTATGGTCAGCTGATAGGTTTTGAGTATTTATTCAGCATATCTTTAGTCAGCATTCATTGCATTTATTTCCCGCCATTAATTTCTATATGATGTCATTAATAAAATCATTTTTATTATAAGCACGACATTCCATAAACTGACTTCAGCGCATTAAATGCATGTCATCTCACCTTACCTTTTAGATGATAAATACATAGGTTGAGATTATAGGCGGCAAAGTAATCATAACCTCTTATAACCTTTAATCTTGGCCGTCCATCTTTCAAATTCAGTTTAATCTCAATCACATGCTGAATAAACCGTTCATATTCATACATGATATATACTCGAATCCATGATCTGCTATCTGACTTTTCGCCATTATCGATCATATTAGTGCTTTGCAAAAATTAACTACATTCAAAATCTACTACCTTTACAACACTAATTCTTCGGTACATCTCTTAAACTTAATCCGCAGTAACTAACTTACTCTATTTTCAAGTGCTAACGTTTATTTTACAGATTCAGTATTTTACAATGTCGAGCTCTCCCAACAATGAAGTACTTATCCCGTCTGATATAGAGGAGATCTTGAGCAACAAGAGGGTCTGGTTTGAACCAGTCCTTGCTTTTAGATCGTGTGATATTGACTGCATGGAGCCGATCTTCAATGCTCTTCAGTCATCGGGATTTCAGACTTTGTTATCTAGGGTTCCTCACCTATGCCTTCTAAGGCAGGTGACTGAGTTCTACATGAACTTACGCCAGGACGAAGATCTCAAGGATATCTCGTGCATATCCTATCAATGTGAAGTTGGAAACAACGCTTAGGAAGACAAAATTGCAGATATTGACGTTGTTGATTATCTTCAAAGGAGGTTTGATCTTCCCAACGAAGGGATTTCTCCTATTGGATACAAAAAGACTTCCATCAATAAATATCTCTGTCAATTCGGTGGGCAGAAGGATATCGTATTCAAAGCAGCGTTCTCTAAGAACAGACTGTAGCAGCTGAAGAATATCAGCAACTGAGAATATCAAATTGTAGAATGTAGCAGCAACTGAGAAATCGATTGGGTGTGGCATTCACGATAAGCCCTCAGCTCCGTCCACTCAGGACCCACACCCAACTCAGCAGAAGAAAAGGAAACTATTGAAGAAAGCAGAAACAACAATTATCCCTGAGCACGTATCCACATAAGATTCAGAGTCCGGAAAAGAGGATGCGACTCTGACTGACAAAGTCAAAAGGATACACTCAGAGGAGACTCAGTCAGATATTCCAATCCATACTGACTTACCTCAAACTGAGGTCTCCACTTCAGTTCCATCTTCAGTATTGCTAGCTCAGCTCAGCTTAGAGCTACTGAAGAGATCGCATAATATATTCCAGAAATACTAGATCACTCTGATCTAATAGATATCGCAATAAGGGCTAGGGTTCAGATGCGTCTCAGATTCCTTGAATGTGGATATCTTGGACGAGACCATCGACCTAAGGACAGTCCCGCAAGAGGAGCAAACTCTTAAGGAGGAAATCGACTACGGAGAACCAGCTGACATTGCCACTATGGACGATCTCCGTTTAGCAATGCTGATGCTCATGAGTCTAAAGGGCACTACTGAACAGTCTGCTCAGCCCCAGACTAAATCTGACTCGGAACATGATGAGTCCAAGGACAGACCAGGGAGGATCTGCCGAGGGAAAATCTCCAAGAGATGATGATGATTCACCACCTCCACCTCCTTCATCCGGTGCCATCATCTCACCGTCGTCTACTTCTCAGCGCAAAGAAAAGCCAAGCAAATCCAACTACCAAGTTGTTGAGATAAAAGATGTTTCTATAGCAACAATCAATAAGTGTTGTATGGATAAGAGTCAGTTTCAAGTAGACCATCGATTGGGGGATACATAGGACTTGACTCAGTAGATGTATTTGTATTATGAGTCAGTAATTTATGGGAATTGTAGGGACGCTATATTGTGATAGTTTCGGGGAAAATATATGGATACTGAACTGTATTGTTATGAGGAATTGAAGATCCCAAAACTCCTGTCCTAACCCCTGAGTGTGTGATGAACCGTCATGATTTAATAGGTTAGACTTGTTTTGATTGTCATAGATTATTTTGTCTCAGTCCTGTAAGGGGTATATTGTTGGACTGAACTTCGGTAGAGAAGTTAAAGTTCTAGAAATCCAAGTCATCGGTTCAGTAGAGCTCAGTAGTCTTCAGAGTCAGTAGCTGATAGCATTCAGCAGAAGATCCTCTTCAGCAGACTCAGAAAGAAGACCCAGTACGATCATCCTTGATCTACTGAATGAGTGAATAGCTCAGTTGATTGGCTTTGAGTCATTAGCTGACAACATTTAGCAGAAGATTCAGCCGACTTAGAAAGAAGACTCCGTATGATCAACTTTGATCTACTGAAAGGCTGCAACTCAGTTGCAGACCATACAAAGAAAATCGATTGCTTGACCTTTATCAGTCGAATGTCAGCAGAGAACACTTAGTGTCCGAGGTTCAGAGAGTCAACTCAGGTAGAAGACTGATGTCTGACAAGTCTCACTTACTGCCGCATACCTCGACCAATGAGAAGCAAGCGAAGCTTACCTGCTCTAACACAAAAGATACTCTCATGCACAGAACGCCAACCACTCTGCGGCATTTCGAAAATATATGGTTGTTTTCCTTGGAGTATTGTGACACTTGGCATCGTCCTCTCCAACAGATCTATGTCTGGGTCACAACTATAAATAGAGAAGAGTCTTCAAACAGAGCAATAACGCAAGAAGAATACAAGGGAACACAAGCTTTCAAGCGAACAATCTCTAGCAAACTCAAAGCCAAACACAACGAAGAACTTGCTCATTGAAGATCATTTTAGTTCTTCTCTCTAGAGAATGTTTAGTTCCCCTTCTCTATGTAAGCATTCATTGTAATATCTTATGCTTAGAACCTTCGAAGGAGTTCACTTTTAGTGAAATGTTCTTACTGTAAGAACTCCTTCATTATTAGAGAAAATCCTTCAAACTCCGGTTTGAATCTGTAAAGTCACTAAGGACTATAACTTAGAAGGTTCTGTCCAGTGCACAGAAACCTTGCCGAAGCTTGCATAAATAAATCAACAAGACCTCATGTTCAGCAGGACCGTGGATGTAGGATCTTGCGTATCCGAACAACGTTAAAAATTACTTGTGTCATTTACTTTTTTATTACATCTGTGTTTAAACAGTTTGCAAAATCATACTTTCGATAAAACAGACTTGAAAACTGCACTATCCAAAACTGTTTTGGTTTGCATAAAATGTTTTTCAAAGAGATAAAATTTAACCGTGCCCCACACTTATCCGCATTATATTTTGCTACTGAACTTCTCAATACTGACCTCAGTCAGTAGAAAGAACTCAGTTGCTGAATCACTCTGCCCCGTGATCAGAAGGCTTAACTGGCACTGAACCCCGTTCAGTAGCAAAACTCAGTACAAGACTGACCTTCGCGTTTGAAGAAAAAATTGGACTCAGGTGTATTCACCCCCCCCCCCCTCTACACCTGATACTCGTCTTCGGACCAACAAATACCTTAAGCGTCAGGGTCATAAGAACAGTCTTCTTGCCAAAGGTGTGAACGATAAATGGAGCCAGTCTGCTGAGACTCAGACTCAGATACTAAGTGACCTGACAGCTGAATTGCAGAGGATCAGTACTCCTATAGTTCCTGATACTAACGAGATCCTCCACAAGGCACTTGAAGCATAGAGGACGGACTTAAATTCTCAATTCCAACAAATTCTGCAGTCTCAGGCCCAAACATTTTCTAATGAAATGGCCGCTGCATTGTCTGATGTCCTCAAAGTCGTGGAAGAGTGAAAGTGTCTCTCGAGCACTTGTGGAACAAGCCAATATAGATCAAACCTGAAACGAAATGAGGCTGCAAAAGCTATTGAGATGGTTGAAGCATACCTGAAACGAAATGAGGCTGCAAAAGCTGAAGAATAAATTGCCTATGATGAGAAAATGGCCAAGGAACACCAAACTTTGGAGGAAGGCAAAGCCAAGGCTAAGAAGAAGGGCATATAGATCAGGACTCCAGTGCCTAAGAAATCAAGATATGTCGTGCCAAGGCAATAAAAAGCTCAATCTTCCAAATCCAAATCGGCTGAAAAAGCGCCTAAAGCTTCTAAGCCTCAGTCAAAGTCAGCTGAACCCAGTAATGCTGAAGCTGACACTGAAAGAGTGCTTAACATTCCCTCCACAAAGTCATCTAAAGAGCAAGAGGCTGAGGTGAAAGCTATCTGGGATGCCTGAGAAAGAAGCTTAGATCCGCCAAATCCAAGCTGCAAAAGAGAGAGTAAGATTAGCAGACCTTGAGGCACTCAGGCTGAAAACTGAGAAAGAAGAGAGGGAGAGAATCCCTGAAAAGCATAGGAGCATCCTGACAACTTCGATATTCTTTAGACGTAGAGAACAGGGCAATAATATCAAAAGAATTATCTATCCAAGGACTGAGAAGTGGGTTCCTTGGAAAATCAATCAGAAATGGGAGCAGATCAAGATCGACTTCATCAAGAGCCACTATAGTTGGAAGACGACAAATGAAGATTCATTACCAGACGTGCAATTTAGAGAATTCTTGATGATTTCTGATCGAGAAGTCTATGCAGAGATACTGATTCGCTCTCGAACAGTTAGGTCTAACCCTCAAGGCACCTGAATTTAGAACTCTCCCTACTCCTTGCACTTTAGAAGGGAATATTTGCACAAAGGAGATTGAGGACGAGATTAAATTCGCCATGGTTAGGAGGGGACTTGAACTAAATGACCCAGAAGAGAAGGAAGAGATCAAGAAGCTGAGGAACAGAGTTTACACATCATACGGTCTTGATCTTCCGGAGAAGAAGTCAGCTGACTTCAAGGCCAGATTGCAACAATTCAGGAAGGCCAGCTGATTGTCTTTTATTCTTCTAGCTCTGATAGAATAGAATTTCATTGTACATGTAACTCTTCATCATATATGAAATTCTATCTTTTGGCCTAAGACAACTACTCATTCTCACATGGCTATGTTTATCTTTTAACATTACTGATCACCTAAGTGATCAGAACACACACTCACCTGTTATTTATCTTTCTGTGTGTTTTTCCTTCAGTTTGTTATTAATATCTCTTTTGATCCTAGTCTTTGAGGGGATTTGTATTATAGAGGTTTTGAAATATAAAGGTTTTGGAATCATCAAATAGGGAGAAATTGTTGGGTATGAGATTTAGTATGATAAGATTTGAAGATCTCAAAACCCCTAGCTGAATGATGTGTCTTGTAATGTAATAGCTTAGTTGAGTTCAGCATGTTAGGAACTCAGTAGGCTAACTAGAGTTTAGTAGCTGATAGGTTCAGTAGAACATCTTGTGTCAATCGGAAGAACTCTCAGTTGGGTATTCTAGAACCCACTGAATCTGCAAAGAAATTCGAGCCAACTATTGAATATCATAGAAGAATGTCAATATAAGACAATTCAGTAAAAGGTCCGAGGAATCAGAGGAAGTCAACTCAGTATGCTCTTGGAGTTTGAACTAACCTCACCTACTTTCTAACCTCGACCAATGAGGAGTTGTCAACACCTTACCTGCTCTGCCATAAAGCTGCTCCCTAGACTGAAAAGGAGAAAATCCCTACAATGACATTCAAAATGAAGATGGTCATTTTTCTTGTCGTTTTTGACACTTCTGGACCTTCTTCCGACGGATATATTCATGAATCGAGACTACAAATAGAGAAGATATCACCGGGAACCAAGCATTCAAGCATTCATACTCTCTAGCAATCTTAAAGCTGAACACAGTGAAGGTTTTCAAGCATTCAAGCATTCATAAATACCAAAATTTTGAGAAGGTTTTGATCTCCTTGTTGCCGAAGGTTTTCTCGAGTCCGTTGATGATGTTGATTTGATTTGTTAATCTGACACTAAAATCATCAATTGACTCTCCGGGAATCATTGCAAAGGCTTCGAGCTTCTGTAGCTCCAATTTTAGCTTGTTCTCCTTAATATGTGGAGTTCCTTGACTTAGTAGTTTCTCGAAGCTCTTTTCATCTTCCTGAGCTTGTCTTTCTCCTTTTGATACTTTACTGCAACGAGGGCGTACTTCTCAACTAGACTATCAGTAGTTGGGATCGTTAGTGAGCTTCTAGCTGATTGACTAGTAACTGAGGGACTAGCTCCAGGTGTGCTGACCGTTGCTTTATAGGCATGATCCATTCGCATATCAATGTCAGCACATGGAGTATGCGGAAGATTGAACTCAAACTCCTTAGCTTTTAATTTTGAAAAACTATAGTCAAGAGTAACAATACTTAAGTCAGTTCTTCATAACACATGTAAAAAAAGAGTACCACTTGGGCCTAGTAAGAGTCCTCAAAATTTTGGTAGGAGTAACAATACTTAAGTCAGTTCTTCGCAAACATGTAGCAAAAGAGTACTACTTGGGCCTAGTAAGAGCCCTCAAAATTTTGGTATTTATCTCCTTGTTGCCGAAGGTTTTCCCGAGTTCGTTGATGATGTTGATTTGATTTGTGAATTTGACAATGAAATCATCAATTGACTCTCCGGGAATCATTGCAAAAGCTTCGAGCTTCTGTAGCTCCAACTCCAGCTTGTTCTCCGTAATCAGTGGAGTTCCTTGACTCAGTACGGCGAGAGCATCCCAGAACTCCTTTGCAGTTTTGCAGTCGTGCACTCTTTCGAGGTATGAGTCACTAAGTGTAGTCAGTATTACATTACGTGCGACTCGATCAAGGTTGTGCAACTTAACTGATCAGACATTTTGCATGGCGGAAAGCCCTTATGTAGTATTTAATGAGTTTGCTATTATTGGGTCCTTACTATACTTAACTGCCAGTATACCTGATATAATATAGGTGTATGCGCAAGATTTCAGGCGGATCCCAAGCGGAGTCACTTAGACTCAGAAAAGAAGATTCTCCGATACCTGAAAGGGACACCTGATGTTGGGTTATGGTATCATGTTGATGATAATCTTGAATTAACTTTGTTGGTCCAAAGACGAGCCTTCAGGTGTAGAGGGGGGGGGGGGGTTAAATACACCTGAATGCAAATTTCAACTTAAACACCAAAGTCAGTATATAGTGAATAGTGCTACTGAGCAAGTCAGTTAGCCAAATAAGCTTTCTAGATCACGTGGGCAGAGGGTAATCGTCTACTGAGTCCTATCTACTGACTTCAGTTAGTGAACAATAATTCAGTATAAGATAGAGTACAAAAGTGTAGGCCCAAATAATTTTCGTCTGAATTTGAAAACACATTTTATGCTGAGTGTGATTTTTAAGGATATGTTTGTATGCAATAAGAACAGATAATCACAGATAATCAATGAAACAGTAAATCAACACAAGCAATTTTTAAAGTGATTCGGATACGGTAGATCCTACGTCCACTGTCCTGAACAAAGTAGGAGTTCTTGATTACTTGTACTGAGCAAGTCTCAGTCAATCTGTACGCTGGACAGATACTCTAGTTATAGTCTTAGTGACTTTACAATTTCAAATATGAGGTTTGATTTTCTCCAACTAAGAAGGAGTTCTTCCAATAAGAACAGTTCAGCAAGCTGAACTCATTCGAATTTTCTAAGCTTAAGATATTACAAGAATCGCTTAGAATAGAGAATGAGAACAATAGATCTCTAGAGTGAAGAACTAGGTCTATCTCCTTTTTGTGTATGAGTTCTTCACTGTGTAAGCCTTTGACCGCTAGAGCGTTTGAATGCTTTAATGCTTTTGGTTCCCAGTGTCTTCTCTGCATGAAGACTCTTCTCTATTTATAGTCCTGACTCATGAATACATCCTTTGGAAAAAGGTATAGACACGTGTCAAAAATGACAAGAAAACGACCATCTTGAGTTTTGAATGTAACTGTAGGGATTCTCTCTTTTTTAGTCTAGGGAGCAGCTTTATGTCAGAGCTAGTACAACACTGGTAGCTCCTCATTGGTCAAGTTAGAGAGTTGGTGAAGTTTGTTCAAACTCCAACGCGGGTACTGAGTTGACTTCCTCAAATTTCTCGAACGCTTTTACTAAGTTTTCTTCTACTGACATTCTTCTAAGATATTAAGTACTTGGCTCAATTTTATTTACTGATTCACTGGGATCTGAAACACCCAACTGAATTCCTTAGTGTTGAGTCCTTCAGGCTGACAAGAGATGGTCTACTGAACTTATTAGCTACTGAACTCTAGCTAGCCTACTGAGTTCCTAATATGTTGAACTCAACTAAGCTATTATATTATTATGTTCATCATTCAGCTAGGGGTTTTTGGATCTTCAAATCTTATCATACTAAATCTCATACCCTTCAATTTCCCCCTATTTGATGATGCCAAAACCTTTACAACACAATTTCCCTCTATGACACATATCAAAATGATACATAAATTAAGAACTAAGGGAAAAACACAAAATGATAAGCAATAGGTGAGTGTGTATTTAGATCGCTGAGGTAATCAGATGTATTGAAAGATACAAACAGCCACGTGACAATGAGTATTTGTCTTCGGCCAAAAATAGATAGAATTTCATATATGATGAAGTCATTACAAGTACAGAGAAATTCTATTCCTATCAAAGCTAAAAAGAGAGAGGAGAATCAGCTGGTCTTTCTAAATTACTACAGTCTGGCCTTGAATTCAACTGACTTCTTCTCCGGTACATCAAGTCCATATGAAGAGTAAACCCTATTCCTCATCTCTTTGATCTCTTCTTTCTTCTCCGGTACATCAAGTCCATATGAAGAGTAAACCCTATTCCTCATCTCTTTGATCTCTTCTTTATCATCAGGATCATCCAGTTTAAGCTCCTTTCTTTCCATAGCGAACTTTATCTCATTCTCGATCTCCTTTGGGCAGATGTTTCCTTCTAAAGTACAAGGAGGAGGAAGAGTTCTGAATTCATGTGCTTTGAGAGGAAGACCTGATTGTTCAAGAGCAGTCAGAATTTCTGCATATACTTCTGGGTCTGAGATCATCAAGAATTATCTAAATAGCACGTTTGGTTCTGATGACTCATTCATTGTCTTCTAGATATAGCAACTTTTGATGAAGTCGACCTTGATCTTCTCCCAATTCTGATTGATCTTCCAAGGCTCCCATTTGTGAGTCTTCGAATGAATGATCTTCTTGATGTTATTGTTCTGCTCTTTGCGTGTGAAGAATTTGGACTTAGTCAGTACGCTCTGATCCTTCTCAGTGACTCTTTCCATGGCTTCCTTCTCTGTTCTCTGACTTAGTGCCTCAAGATCTACTAATCTGATTCTTTCTTTGGCACCTTGAACTTGTCTGGCCTCAGCAGTTATGTCTAATCCTCTCTTGCAGGCATCCCATATAGCCTTCATTTTAGCTTCTTGTTCTTTGGATGGCTTTGTAGTGGGAATGTTCTGCTCAGCTTCAGTGTCTGCTTCAGCTTCACTAGGTTCAGCTGATTTAGACTTTTGAGCATCTGAAGCTTTTTCACCAGACTTAGCCTTTTCAGTTTGAGCTTTTGATTGTCTAGGCACTACAAATCTTGTTTTCTTTGGCACTGGAGTTCTGATCTGAATACCTTTCTTCTAAGTCTTTGCCTTGGCTTCCTCCTGTTCTTAGAGTTCTTTTGTCATTTCTTCGTCAAAGGTAATCTGCTCTTCAGGCGAGCGAAATTTGAGTTTTCGAGCTTTGGGAGGACTCTCAGCAGCTTTGGCATTTCCCTTAGCAGCTGAACATACTGACTCATCTTTAGTTAGCTCTTCAATGAACTGAGCCACTTCAGTGATTGCTGCTTCAATCGGTTCTCCAGACCCTTACCCCTTAGCTTCTTCTCTGATGCTTTTGTCTGCAGCTGTCTCTTCAGCTTTGATGAGGGTCAGTAGTTGTCTACTCTTACTTCCTTCCCCTTTTTTTAGCATCATCCATCAGGGTGGATAAAGTTGTGACCTTCTTAGTAAGGCCTGAGACTGAGCGGCCTATATTGTCAATCTTTGCTTCGGCATCTCTGACTGCATCTGTGTACTCGTCCCAATGTTTGTCATGTTCAGTTTGGGCGACTTTGAGTGCCTCAGCTTTAGCTGCCTCATATTTTTCCAAATATGCTTCAACAAGCTCAATAGCTTCATTTTTTTATGGCAAGACCGACTTAAGTTTATCCCACAAGTACTCTAGAGACACTGTCAGTGGTCAATCAATTACGCTCCTCTACATCCTTGAGAACATCATAGAGTACATTGGCCATCTTCTTAGAGAAGATCTGGGCCTGAGACCGCAGTAATTGCTGGAATTGTTGATTAAGATCTGTCCTCTGTGCCTCGAGTGCCTAGCGGAGGATCTCATTAGTATTAGGAAATATTGGTGTACTAATCCTCTACAATTCAGTAGTCAAGTCACTCAGTTGTTGTGTCTGAGCCTGAGTAGATTGGCTCCATTTGATATTCATATCTTTGGCTAGAAGACGATTCTTGTGACCTTGACGCTTGAGGCACTTGTTGATTGTGTCTATAGAAGCGTCATGTACATCTTCATCTTGATAGTTAGATTTACTGAGTTTTTCTCCTCCAGTGCGCTGAGATCTAGAAGGTGTTGAGATGATTGCACCAGATGAAGGAGGTGGAGGTGGTGATTCAAAATCATCATTGTTAGGAGATTTTCCCTCGGCAGATCCTCCTTGGTCTGCGCCCTTGGGAGGTGACTTGTCGTCATGTTCAGTATCAGGTTGAGTCTGAGGCTGAGAGGGCTGTGTAGACTCGCCCTTCAGACTCAGTAGCATTAGCATGGCTGAACGAAGGTCATCCATGGATGGAATATCAATTGGCTCTCCATAGCCAATTTCCTCCTTGAGTGTTTACTCCTCACTCACCAGTACTGGGACTGTTCTGAGGTCAATGGTCTCGTCTACGATATCCCAATCTAGGAATCTGAGATGCATCTGGACCCCAGCCCTTATTGCTATGTCTACTAGATCTGAGTGATCTAGTATCTCAAGAATTTGTTCAGCTATTTCTTCTGTAGCTCGGAGCTGAGCCGTCAGCACTGAAGTTGGTACTAAGGTCTATCAAATTTTAGAACAACATAGCAGCTGAGAAATCCATTTGACGTGGAATTCATGACAAGCGTTCAATTCCTTCCACTCAAGATCCACGTGCACCTCAGCACAAGAAGAGGAAACTGTTGAAGAAAGCTGAGACAACAGTTACCCTTGAGGAATATGTATCTATACAAGACTCAGAGTCTGGCAAATAAGATATGACTCTGACTGATAAAGTCAAACGGATACACTCAGAAGAGACTCAGTCGATCTTCCTACTGACTTACCTCAGACTGAGGTTTCTACCTTAGTACCAACTTCAGTGCTGACGGCTTAGCTCCGAGCTACTGAAGAAATAGCTGAACAAATTCCTGCTACATCACTCAGATCTTGTACACATAGCAGTAAGGGCTAGGGTCCAGATGAGTCTCAGATTCCTAGATTGGGATATCTTAGACGAGACCATAGACCTCAGGACAGTCCATGTACTCGTGAGTGAGGAGCAAACACTCAAAGAGGAAATTGGTTATGGAGATCTAACTGATATTGCATCCATGAATGACCTCTGTTCAGCCATGCTGATGCTACTAAGTCTAAAGGGCGAGTCTAAACAGCTTTCTCAGCCCCAGACTCAACCTGACATTAAACATGACGATAAGTCACCACCTAAGGACCCAGACTAGGGAGGATCTGCCGAGGGAAAATCTCCTGGCAATGATGATGATGAATCACCACCTCCACCTCCTTCATCTGGTGAAATCATCTCAATGCCATCTACATCTCAGCACAAGAACCACCATCTAGTGAGGCTAAGCTCAGTAAATCCAGCTATCAAGCTAAAGATGTACAGGACGCGTCTATAACCACAATCAACAAGTGCCTCAAGCGTTAAGGTCACAAGAACCGTCTTCTAGCCAAAGACGTGAATATCAAATGAAGCTAATCTACTCAGGCTTAGACGCAAAGGCTAAGTGACCTGACTGCCGAGCTTCAGAGAATCAGTACACCTATAATTCCAAATACTGATGAGATCCTCCGCAAGGCACTTGAGGCACAGAGGGCATATCTTAATCAACAATTTCAGAAATTACCTCAGTCCCAGGCCCAGATCTTCTCTGAAAAGATGGTCACTGCACTCTCTGATGTCCTCAAGGGTCCTCAAGGTTGTAGAGGAGCGTAATAGATTGACCACTGACAGTGTCTTTAGAGAACTTGTGGAACAAGTTCACGTCGGCTGTGCCATCAAAAAGGAAGCTATTGAGCTCATTAAAACATATCTGAAAAAGAATGAGACAACTAAACTTGAAGTACTCAGAGTCGCCCAAACTAAACATGACAAACACTGGGACGAGTACACAAACGCTGTTAGAGACGTCAAAGCGAAGATCGACACAATCGGTCGCATAGTCTCAGAGCTTACTGAGAAGGTCACAACTTTATCCACCCTGATAGATGATGCCAAAAAGGGGGAAGGAAGTATGAGTAGACAACTATTGACCCTCATCAAAGCTGAAGAGACTGTCGTAGACAAAAATAAAAGGGAAGAATCTAAAGGGGAAGGGTCTGGTGAACCAACTGAAACAGCAGTCGATAGAGGGGTGGCCAAAAATAGCAACGGATAGCAGACGAGTTGTACTAAATTGCAATCCGATGTAACTCTTTTGATTAGAAAGACAAATGACAGTGCTACCCTCGATTGGATGTTCAAAATGTCAAATCACCCCTCAATTTCAGAAGAGTTGCAAAATTATGGAAATTGGCAAATGAATTGGATTAGCATTCGGTTTTTATATATTATATAAATATAAATACAAATTTTTTATTTTTTATTTAAATTCTTACAATTTTTGTTTAACTTTGTTAAGTCGAGTATTAATGATTTAAGTGAATAGTAATAACAAATTTTAATTCTATGTTGGAAATTTTAATTAAAAAAAATATTAAATTATAAATAATAAATTGATAAATATAAATCAAAAAGATAATTGAAATGTAGATTGGTTTGTTGTTATTGATTGGAGTAAAATTTAAGTTAGACTATGGATTGTGGAGTTGATGAGTAAGAAATAAGTATTTTAATTAAAAGTTAGATTGATTGAATATTATTATTGTGGATAATACAAAAGGTTGCCTATATTCTCTTGAATTTTGAGATTGCCTATATAATTAGCTGCCGTTTTTTGTTCACTAGCGTTAAAAGGCCCTAATGCTAGATTATTTAGTGGGTGTTTGGGATAGCTTAGCTGAAGCAGCTTATAGCTGAAAGCTGTCTCGGGAAATGAGATTGGTGTTTGGGAAATCCAGCTTATATAGCTGCTGAAAGCTATTTGGCCTCGAGATAGAGAATTTTCGTAAGCTGGTATCGGGCAATAAGGCGATAGCTTATAGCTTTTATAATTTTATCATATTTAATTAATACATTATATTATAATTTTATAATTATTTTTAATTAATACATTATATTATAATTTATAATATTTTTCATTCTTGATTTTAATTAATAATATTAATTATTCTTAATTTTTTCTAATTTTAATTTTAATATTTTTTTATTAAAATACTATTATATATGAGTGGAAATAAATCTTAAATTTTATTTGTGTAAAAATTCTAAATTTGTTTAATAAGTGAGAAATAAATAACATTTTTATTTTATAAGATATCACTTTATTAATTTTTTCAAATATTAATTTTTGACTTTCAGCACTTTTTGCAAACACTTACAAATTATCAAAATCAACAACTTTCAGCTACTTTCAGCCACTTTCAGCAGCTTTCAACAACTTTCAGCACTTATCGATAAGCTTCAGCTATCCCAAACACCCCCTTAGTAATTCATCAAGAATGTAAAAATAATACTATGAGAATACGTGTTGCGCACGTGGGATGCATATGATTTCATTTTCAAGAAAAATGATCTTTGCTTCTTCTTTAGGGAACGATTAACTTCTTCCGAAGTTCTGACCTTTCCCAATTTATCATTTTTTCACTGAAAAAGTTGTTTTTATCAGAATTCTACTCTCATCCGCACAGCCCGTTTTCAGCGCCGGGTTTCCGCCGAGCCGAATGCGATCAAAGGTAAAAAGCAACTAGTTCAATCTTGCTGTTTTGAGGGTTTATTCCTATTTGGTGTGAATAATCGATCTATCCTTTTCATATTGGAGTTTTTTGTAGATGCAAGGGTTTTGCAGTTTTTTGGTGGAAGAAAAGTGATCTTTGGTTTCGATTATGTTGGGGTTTTTAAATGCGTTTTGTTTTCATGTTTAATCGATCTGGGATTCAGTTTCTCGTCTTGATTGGGACTATCTGATGTGCTGGAATTAGTTAGACTATGGGGTTCGTTTTGTGTTTGTTTCTCTGTTAGATTTCGCATTTTGTGCTGTGATGATTCCAGATTTTGTTTCTTATTTCCTTCTCTCTGATCACTTTATGTGTTTGGTTTTCATTTTCCTTTTCTTTTCCTTTACTTGCAGCACTGGCTTCATTTACTTGAAGTATTTTCGATCTATTTATTTATTTGGGGGCTGTATGATGTTGCCTTCTCCTGGAACACACTTGATGCTATGATATTTTATTTGCCTTTTGAATTTCTCAATTCGTTTCCAGATCTAGTTGCTCACGATCTTATACATGCTTCTTCCTTTAAAAAAAAAAACTGATTACAATGACTTGGTTTTCACTGGAAAATCAAATTAATTGGTCATATATGATTTGCTCATTTTGCTATCACCTTAGGCTACTTAGCCATAAACTTCTTTTTAGCTGAAGGGGACCTGGATAGAGTAGAGGATTCGAAAGATGAAAATGCATTGCTAAAATCATGTTGAGAATACTTAAACAATTCCCTTGCTAATTTGACATACATATAAAAAATGTGTTGACTTGGTGATGTATTGTGCAGAAGATGGCTGGAGAGTCCAAGAATGATCCCGCGGATTCTGTGACATCTACAGAAGCTGAGATTAAGAAGAGCAAGAAAAGGAAAGGAATCATATCAAGATTATGGAGAACAATATTTAGAGTACGTGGTGATGATTTTGAAAAGAGATTGCAACATATATCAAAGGAAGAAGCTGTTGTTCTTGCCCGAATTACAAGGCGTTCTCATAGTTGGCGGAGAACAATTAGGCATTTTATTATGATTTCTGTTGTTTCGGAGGTAACCATACTGTTTTCTGATTGATTTAATGGAATCACTTTTCTATCTTAGCTACCTGATATCATACTTCAGCAAACAATTGTAGATTGTTATTACATTCCTATACTTAGTTGATGCTCAAAGTACATCTGTAGGGTTTAGTTATGGTACAGTGGTTACTAGATCCCCTTTATAATATTTAGTAAGTGAAGTCTCTGTTTGTGTTGCTAATGTTTTGAAGTGGTGGTCTATATTCATGTATCCCCCCTCTCAGTACCCTTGAGTTCTATTCTTCCATATAGTTCCTTTATGTGGGTTTTCATCTTTTATAAAACCCTATATTGCGGTGGTTTTTAGGTTGCTTGGCCTACAATTACCATTATTCCCCGACACTTAAATGCCTGAATGGCTAATAAGCCTAAGGCCTTGCTGGTGATGATACACAAAGGGAAGCTGGGGAAGCAAGGGAAAGGCTAACTAATTTCCTAAAGTAGCATGTCTATTAAATTAGCGAGTCTAGCAGTGTCTAGTTGTTTACTTGTTTGTGTTATTCTGTTATGAGGAGTGCGTGTTCTGGATGATACCTTTCGTACATCCAGCTATGTGAATAAAGTAGCGTGATCTTTATGTGGTCCTGCTGCCACGAAGCAAACAGAGTCTATTTAGGTGAGGGCACAGTTGTACTGGGTAGGCAGATATGTTCCAGGAGTCTTGTTTATCCAGGGGAACAACCCTCCGCTTGAGGGAGATATCGTTCAACACATCTTCTTCAAGTTAATTCTGTCTTGTTCATTACATTAAATCTGTTTTTGAGGTTAAGAGAGTATTCCAAATCCTTCCAATGGCATCTTCGCTCAATAGAATGAAAAAACTGATGATGCAATGGCTTATCCTACCCTAGTCTAGATGATTATCTTGCTTTGCAGTCTCCTTATGGATTAGTTGGGATTAAAAAGTCAGGAGCTCCCATGAGTGGCTTCATGATTAAAGGCAAAATAGGGACTCATTTAGGGACTGATTTTTACCACAGTTGCTTCTTATATGATCTTCCGCTGTTGCTTATTTACATGTGGTTTGGTATTCAACATACCAGGACAACATCTTCATTTAAATCTTAGCTTTTGTGGAACCAAGTAGACCTAGTTGTCATGAAGACAAGGATATCTCCACCCGTGGTTTGGGTCTTTTGTTGAGGTTTGAAGGATGTCACTGTGTGTGTGTTGTGGGAGGGGGGGGGTGGTTCATACTTGATATATGATATCTATTCTTGTTGGATTGGTTGTTTTAGAAAGAAATGGGTTTTACCATTCTGACTTCCTCTTGCTGGTAATTCACAGAATCAGTTTTGACCCATTTCCTTTTTCCAGGCAATTGCAGTGGGTTATGCTATCATGACCACAAGATCATTAGACTTGAATTGGCATTTGAGGGCATTGCGGGTGTTACCTATGTTTCTGCTGCCAGTATTATTTTTCATTTTTTTCTCAGCATTTAGAAGCTTCTCAAGGATGCGTAAGTACTCTACTGTTGTGCTGGCTCTTGCAAAAAGTTTTTATTACCTATTAAAATATGAACTCTTTTTGAAAACACCGAACTTGCAATGTCGTGGTAAGATACTATGCTTATTTATTTTAAATTCCAGTTTGATTTATCTTATTTGCTTGTTCTTCTGTGATTAAATTTATTAGTTGAGGCAGCAAAAAATAAACGCGTTTTTTCTTTTTTTGTTTCGAAGATGTTTTTCAAATTGTTTGAAAAAAAATTCTGGCCGAAGATTGTGGATGAATATACATGGAGTTGCCTAAATTCAAGAGAACCTTATTTTCTTCTGGCAAGATGGTCATGAGTTTGAGTCATATACAATCTTCTGGTGGTTATTTTAATGGGATAATAGTGTTGTTCTTCTTTTAAGGAAACTTGTATGGATGCAGTAAATACTCATAGGAATGATAACCATGTTTCTGCATTCCACTGTTAAAAAGATTAAGTTCCTGGTTTAAAAACTTCCCATACCGATAGACTTGAAACTTTGAGCAGATAAAATTTTATGGACAAAGTTGTACTTTAGAAAATCCAGTAGGCTTATGGAAACTATTTCTTAAATCATCAAACTGGACTTGCTTTTGGTTTCCAAATAATCGTTGTTGAAGCAAATTTAGAATGTAATATTCATTGTGCCTACCCCTTACTGAAATGTAGGGAGCATTATATTTTGATTCACTGAAAAGGGAGATGAGGGGAGAGGGCTGATTTATGCTCTTTCTTCATAATTCATTTCTTATCTCTCACTTGATTTATCTTTATAGCCAAATATCATGCCTCAATTGATCGTAGTACTTATCATCTTAGTCTGCCTCAACCATTACCAGCTCTTTGTTTAATCCGTGTCAATTGTTCTAGATATGTATTGTAGAGACATTGGTATGTCGTAGATAAAAACCATATGTGACCTTGATAGGAGCTGTATCACATTTTGGGGAATCTTATTTACAGGTGACAGCAAGGACCACAAAACTTTGGAAAACCTTCGGGCTGAAAGACAAGCAAAAATCAATGAACTGAAAGAGAAAACAAATTACTATACAACTCAACAGCTAATACAGGTAAGGTGTGAGAGTCAGTTACTCTCTTGTTTCGATTGATTATATATACCTTGTTTATGCATCTTCGATCTGCTCTTTTTCTTAAATGCATACACTATAAATAAAGTCTTAAAACAATTAAGACTAGAATTAGCTATCTAAAAGGAGTTCATTGTAGGTATCTATTTCTTATCTTAAGGTTATATCAGGTTCGTTGTGGATATCTAAGACACTCCTTTTTATTCCATTTAAATACTGGATGGACCTCATCTTGATACCAAAACTACATCCACATCTCTTCACTTTAATGGCTGTAAAAAAAAAAAACTATACTTTCATGAAACTCGTTTTCGCCTTCCTAAACGATGGAGGTCCTTGTAGTTTATAGACTCCTTTATTGCTTGTTGCAAAAATACTCTTAGTTTTCCTTTTTTCTGTGACACTTAGATATATCAAGGTATGCTGATCAGATAAGAAGACTTGTAATTATAAAATTATCTTTTTATTCTTCTGTTTTGTTTGGTTTGGAAATAATGATGGCAGAAGAATTACTTGGCTGTTCATTAATTAATTTATATTATATGTGGCAAGTCTTTTTGTATTTTTTTTTTCTTTCGTACAAACAATTGCCGAACTTCTGAATCAGTCAAAATGAGAGAAAGTGCATTTTAAGAATTTATCAAATGTCATCACTGTGTCAAAGGTCCTAGTCAGTGAATTTATTTGCTAGACAGCACAAATAAGGTAGGTCCTTGCGATTCTAGAATGATTTATTAGATTCTTACTTGGAGTGTTCAGTGCAGAGGTATGATCCTGACCCAGCAGCCAAAGCAGCAGCTGCCACTGTGCTGGCATCCAAGTTGGGTGCAGATTCTGGTCTGAAAGTATACGTGGGTGACGATTCTAACACCAACCCCCCCACTGGAAAGAGCAATGACGTGGAATTTACAACTACTACTGGACTACGCAATAGAAATCAACCCCATTCAAAGAACATCAGCACGGACACTGGATTTACTGATCATCACGAAGAAGGGATGCTCAGCCCTCCCGGGTTTGAGGGTATAGACGCGTCTCAACAACATCCAATGGTTGTTCAGCATCATTCTCAATCAGGTATGAATCCACAAGACGTAGGATGGATTGCTAGACTTGCTGCATTGCTTGTGGGAGAGGATCCAACCCAATCTTATGCTCTTATATGTGGAAACTGCCACATGCACAACGGTAAATAGAAGTTATATATTTATATTCATGAATTGATACAGACATTGCAGTGGTGAATTTGGTATAAATATGTGCTTGCATTTGTAGGGCTGTCAAGGAAAGAGGAATTTCCATACATCACTTACTACTGCCCACATTGCAAGGCCTTGAATCAGCCAAAGCAGGCTGATGGTCGCCTTTCTGCGTCCAACTCCCCTACGATAGCAATACCAACTGAAGGAGGTTCGATCAACTCCCATACTGAAACAACCTCCAAGCTAACTGCGGATGCTGCAAAAGTTGTACCAAGCGAAGGAGGTTCGACCAAACCCCTTACTAATGTTACAATCTCCACGGTTGCTGCGGAAGTTGTACCAAGTGAAGGAGGTTCGGCCAATTCCCCTACACTAACGGATGTGGATGCTACTGAAGGAGGTTCAACTGCAGCTGCTGATGCTGGAGAAATTTCTAAGACTTGAAGGTATTCATGTGGGGCGGTGGCGGAGTGTTGTTTGTGTGGGTGCGTGGTTGCACGCGCCGCCTGTGGATTAAAAAATGAGTGCATGAGATGTATGAGCTTCATTTTTCTCTTTGATGCGGGAGTGTTGAAAATTGCTTATGACGCTAATAGATGTAATTTTGGGGTGCAGTTTATAACCTTACTTTTTAAACCTTCTCTAAATCTTCATGTATCAAAATGTAATTTGCATGGCTTTGAAACTATCTAGAAAGTCAAATTTCATATTTTTGATACGGATATTGCATTTATCTAATAATATATAACACACTAAAAATCTTTTAATGCACAATGATCTCTTAATGTAAATTATATGCATTTATAACATGACCCAAACCCTCACACATGCATGCATATGCTTACTGCAATACATGTGATTATATAAATATATACATGTGTGTGTATATGATATTCTCCTTTTGTGATAGGCATATTATCTTTTCTTTTGTTGATTGGATATGAAAATGGGCCAGGAACTCAAGGGTTCCCCCACATGTCGTACGTAGTGTCATGTCCGATCGCATATATACATACACAACACACATGCATGGATAAAATATACTACTTCTATATCATCACATTAGTCCAGTTTCTTTTTTGCACGAACACTACAAAAAATATTTGTTGTGTGTAAAATAATGTATAAAGTAATGAGGTCCAGCATGATATATTAGAGTATTATTTTAAGTTAAAAAAAATGAGTTAATAAAGTAGAACAATTTTGAAAAAGAAAACTGAAGTAATGGAATGGGACGGATGTAAGTATATTTTATATTTCATCCAAAATCCAGCGAATCAAATTTAGCCTTTTCTTTTTTTGAGAATGGAATCGCATATGGCTTTTGAAAAAGTGACGTTTTGATTATACAATGTTAAAGTGATCTTGTGACCTGATGATCGTGACAAATGGCAACTTTCAGAGTTGATGCATGATGGTTGGTGAATTTTTAATTCAACACTTTTTCTTCATATTTCACGTTTACATAATAATTAAATATTCTTCTCATTAGAAAAGATTTCATACTTTCCAGTAGCACGTAGGATTCATCTATATAATCATTATATGCATAAAATTTCTCTAATAAAAGGAAAAATATTTTGAGTAACTTGTCCGAATTTAACTTGTATTTTTAAATTGGAAAGAGATTAATAATCGTTGGTTTTTCGTATGAACTTGAAAATGATATAGTTTAATAATAAATCACTGCATTTTCGTATAATACAGAATTTAAACTTCAAAATTTGATTTTTATTCGAAGGGTTAATAATAAATCACTGATTACGATTTCACCAAAAACTTGGTCATCAGAAGTTTAAAATACAAAGAAAGGAAAAACATCCAATCTTTCAATTCCTTCCTCGTACGTAAACACCAAGCAATAAAAACCAAGAATACCACATCTCTCCCCATCGCGTGGATTAATAATGTCTTGCTCGATCTAAGCTACAAATCTGCACAATGAAAGAGCATAATCTGTGTGAGATTATAGCAAGAACTTCGTTTTCGTCCTCTATTTCTCGTATACGTACCACGTGTACAAAATGAGACATACCAGTCATAAAGTACAAGAAAACATATTATTCGTCGACATAGGATAGAAAAGGATAAAAGAAATATATAATAGTAATTAATAAATAAACCTGGGTTTAGAGAGAGCAAGTGTAGCCCGGCGGCGGTGTCTTGCCGCAGGTGAGGAGGAGCTGGAGAGCGAGAGGGACATAAATATTGAGATTGAGGGCCTTTATCTTAAGTGCAGTGCACAAACAGACGGCAGCTTCGATCTCAACGAGCCCAGAAATCAAGGGGCAACACTCGTTGGTAGTAGGGTCACCCAGACCGATGTGGATCAGCCCACCAAGAAGATCCACACATGCACCCAGCTTCAGCGAGTCCACCGGACACGTGGCGGCCGCAGGAGCCGGGGGCGGGCAGTCCTGCCCCTTCGGTGGGCCGGTCACCGGAGGGACGACGGGCACCTTGGGCACGGTGACCGGGGGCAGTTTGGTGGGGGGTTTGGAGGTGGGTGGTTTAGGGTGGGGGTGGGGGGGGTGGGCTTGGGATGGGGTTTAGGGGTGGGGTGGGGGTGGGAGCAGTAGCCGCATTCAGGGTTGAGAATGGGGGAGGCGGCGGAGAAGGAGAGGAGGGAGATGAGGAGGAGGGCAGAGAGTTTGGAGGAATCCATGGTGGTTAATTGGTGAGTAGAAATGGTGAGAAGATGGTGGAGTTAAATAGGAAGAGAATGGGAGGGGGGAAGAATACAAAATAACCCTAGCTACAAACCCAAGCACGTGAAGGTGGGGGAAATGCCAAAATTGCGAGTTGTCACACCACCATGCAGATTATTCTTATTTTTTTAGTGATTATATTTATCGAACGTATAACGTAAAATATGAGATATAACATAAAAGTGTGCACAATACAAGTCTAGTAGCCTAATTTTATGTTTCTGATTGGCTATGTAAGTGTAATGCCATACAACGTATTTACACGCACAAACAGGAAAAATGCAAAAAAAATATTTTGCGTTCATAATACATGAAATTATATTATGTGTTTATTTTATTGCAATAAATACGTCATGATCTTTAATAAATAATATATTTACTAAAATTCCTATCGTATTTTTCTAACCGTGCGTAAGGCACACGCCCTCTTAATTCTTTCTATCTTGTTATTTCGTCGCTGAAATGACTGCTATTTTTTTTTAAGTGAAGGCAACAATAATGATAGATTTGTGATTATGTAGTTTCTTTCCTTTCATGGATATTTTCTAATTTCCCCTTGCTTATTTTAATTATTTGGTTAAGAATCTGCTAATTTAGTTATTCTTTGCCCTTATTTGACTTTTCATGGTGGACATACTTTATACAAAATTTTATTTTTAGACATTTTACGTAGAAAAATAAAATATTGCACAATCGCCTTAGGAGAGAGTGAATCTTACACACAGACGTTAAAAAAGACGACAGGATTATAATGCAACATTATTCAAGAAAATGAAGTTTATTTTTTATAAAATCATACTAATATAGTTTGACGTAGTTTAAAGTAAACATGAGATACATTTTTCTCTTTTTTCCGACATAGCAGTGCATTACAATTAATGATAGTAAAGGTTAAGAGGGATGTGACATTTGAAACAAATCCAATACGAGGGGCGGACCCACTTATGGGCTGGGGTGGACTCCAGTCCAGTAAAAAAAATTCATTTTTTATTTGTTGTAATTTTAGATTTTTTTTAAAAAATATAGATTAAAAATATTAGTCCAACCCAAGGTATTTTATTGGGCTGGATCCGCCCCCTATATATATAGAGAGAGAAGGTGTAGTTATTAGTAGCAGGAAATAGTAAGTTTGTTGACAAATCACTGGAAAGATTCATAAGCAAAAGAAAGGGTTACTGTTCTTAATTTCTTTATCGCAAAGCTAAAGGCTTCTTTGGCATATTCCACTTTACAAACAAAAGAGATATCTTTTTTAAAATATATTTATATTGGGGTTTTTGAAAAATACAAATCTGAATAACATGACTACTACCGTTTAGTCAAGGAGCTGAATTGTTAATTGTTAATTTTGTATTTTCGTTATTTCTAAACAAGAGTAGAACAAATTATAGTACATTCCGTGGCATGAGTTTACTGTAAAAATTTATATGTAACCACTGCACTATTTGTCTCAAAGCATAACTATTTCACATGCAAAGAAGTGAAGAACAGTGATGTGAAATGGCATTCTCAGTACTTTATAATATAAAAAACATAGATTATTATAAATACTAGTAATGTTACAATCATCTCATCTACCAGTCTTGAATATAAAATGTAATCCTCTGTTTTGTTTTTTTTTTTTTTTTAAATGGTGAAAATCTAGAGCTACCAATCAATATGTACACCGAGTAAATTACGCGACCAAGCAATAATTTGCAAACCACCATAAACTAAGTTATTAGTGACATGAACACACATATAGTGGCATTAGTGTTCTTCTCTCGTAAATCTCATCAAGTTTACTACTTAAGTAATTAAGTAATGATGATAGTCGTACATATATTTGAAGCCAATCATACTTCCTCTCGATATATATATATATATATATATATATATATATATTTTTTCATCTACCATTGGTTGATTTGAAGCCAATTAGAGTATCAAATTAAATATGAAGTAATCAAGCAATATAAGTAAATGTAGTGAGTGGAAAGGGTTCAATCTCCTAATTTTCTCCCCAACTTAAATACATAAATATAATAAACTATTTCTTAGTATATTAGTGTTACATTATATTTCAATATAGCCATTAATATACGTCACAAGTATATATAGACCGATGCAAACATACAGTGCACCACGTAATACTACGTAACAATACTAAATTTAAATCATATATTTAGCTGTGTAGTTCTGATAACTGCTATTTTAAAATGTGAAGATCACATCTGTTTTTTAATTCCTAGCTATTTCCCAAAACTAAATCTTCAGATTCATCCGCCCTAATTAATTAAAATACCTCATGCAAGGAATAGATCATGTAGTAAGACTGCTTAAGATAAAAAATACGAAGTAATTTGCACTCTTTATTTAATCATTGGATGGTTTGGATTAATTATGCTCGGGAATATCCGTTATACATATTTCTTATGTTTTATGCATAAGGGCAAAAATGTAAAAAAATATAGGGTTATGCATATAAATATAAGGGGTATGCATACTTTCTACTTGCTATATAACTATGTCTTCCTACTGAATTCGTACCCCTCATGTAATATTCAAATCCTAATTACCCTACTTAAGTATTTTCTCTTGTGCATAATTTTGCTTAATTATATACAAATATAGAATATAATTTGTTCTTAATTACGTAGATCTTATCAAGTCCTTGCAACTTCGATGTTTCCATTATTCAATTTAATGAGTTGTTGGTTTGGGGCCACTGATGACCACCAAAAAAAGACATTCCAGTTACCAGTTTGAGCAACAATACATCTACAGCACATAGTTTTCCATTTCTCAATCAATAATTGTGTTCCAATATGTCATTTCATGCCCAAAACACATGATGCATTCCATGATATTCACAAATTAATTTGATTCTCCTACATTAATTTGACAAGTTAGATTGTTCATCTCATATAGCATTGCATCTAACATGTTACTATATTTATAGATTAATACTCTTGTCCCATTATTAAAAGTAATTATACTTAAAATAATACTCTAATAATCTAGTGGATCACACTAATGTTACATATAAAATATATATATTTTTAATTTTCGTATCAAAAAATTATGAGCCAATGAAAAAGTACTTTACATACTTATGATACAAAAAATATAATGAAAAATAAAATAAAAATATTCCGTAGTAGAGTATCTCAATATTCTTTGATATTTTAATATGTATGGGCGCTTTACCTTTCCGATTCCATTTGTCGTGGATTATGTTGTGAAATCTTATGCATTATTTGGTTTCCCCATACATTACTGTCGCTGCTGCAACTCATAATATTTATTTATCAATAATTTAATGTAAACTATTTAAGATTTCTCTCTTATTAATGTAGTTACTAGCATGGATGGATCTCACGATTGATTTATGATTTTATATTATAAATTTAAAATCTCTTAATCTTTATTTGCTGACTCACTTCACTTTGAATGTATATAAAAATTTAAATTTTGGACGATTGAATATGAGTTTGGATCAGAGTATGAATATCGTCAATTTATCGTATTTTATTAATGTGACAAGTGTCAATGTTCTTATTTTCCGTTTGATTGACTTTTAACTATGAGATAAGATGCCCACAAGATGCATATAACATGAGTTATTAATGCATGGAATTTCTACCGCATAAATTCCCGTTGGTCCCAGACTAGTCTACCGATCAAATCAGCATATAAAGTGGTTGTGCTATGCCTATGCTTGCCCCCTACTGATTCACTGACTCATCATTTGCATGTAAAAGATTTTGAATTAACATTATATTGATTCTGAATTTCTTGTAACCGAGTTGATTGATTTTGGACACCCTCACATCAACGGTTGTCGTATGTCTCTTTTGGCTTATTTGGCAATTTAGCATTTGTTTTTTAATGTTTAATCAATAGTTACTGGACGACCACGTGACATTCATCCTACTTAATTTAACCTAATTGATTAGTTGACACATATTTTAATAAAGTTATGATTATTAGCCAATATAATTCGCAGAAATGTATGTGAAATGGAGGAAATACAATTTAGCAGCTAAAATTTGTCTCTAATTTTTTGTATAGATTTAAGGCTCCGTTTGGTTGACAGATATGAATGAAATCGGAATCATGAATCAAACCAGGGGGAATGGAATGAAATGAATCATTCCTGAAAAATCTGTTTGGTTTACTGAAGGAATGAACTTGATACCATTCCCTGTTTGGCTTAACGAAAGGAATTGAATCAATTATTTTTTCAATTAAATACTCCCTCCGTTCCACTTAGGGGTGTAAGTGGTTCCGCTCCGAACCACGAAATCGGTCGGACCGAACCGAACCAAACCGAAAAATGTGGTTCGGTTCGGTTTCGCGGTTTGGTTCGGTTTATTTTTTTAGAAACCGTTTACATTCGGTTCGGTTCGCGGTTTCAAGAATTTTTGAATGGTTCGAACCGAACCGAACTAATATCCTATTTTTTATTTTTTTTTATTTAATATTTGTCTTTCTTATATGAGAATATTGTTGGATTTAGATATTAGATTTAAGTTTAGATCAATTATATTCTATACAAATGAAGATAAAGGAGTAACAACTCTATACTTATGAGTTCGGAATGAGTGACATCTTATAAACTATTATTCTTGCATTATTTAAGATTTAAAAAATAAATAAAAAAAATAAAAAAGTGAACCGATGAACCGAACCGAACCGAACCATTTATAAGCGGTTCGGTTCGGTTCGGTTCCGATATTGAAAAATCCATCAAACCGAACCGAACCGAACCATTTCTATGTGTTTGGTTCGGTTCCTAAAATACATAAAAAGTCGAACCGAACCAAACCGTTACACCCCTAGTTCCACTCCATTAGTTCACTTTCTTTTCGGCGCGGGGATTAAGAAAGTTGTTTGTTGTGTGTAAAGTAGTATAAAGTAGTGGGGTCCACTAGAATATATAAGAGTGTTATTTTAAGTTAAAAAATGAAAGTGGACTAATGGAGTGGAACGACCCAAAAAGAAAAATTGGACTAATGGAGTGAAACGGAGGGAGTATATTTTACAACAATATTACGATAATATTATAAGAATATCCACAAACCATACTCCAGAAAAAGTGCCTTGCGAGCGGGCGCGGCGAGCGGCGAGGGGAAGAGTGCCGGCGACAGCGACGGTGAGCGAGGGTGAGCGAAATGGAGGGAGAAGAGGAGAAGAGGATTTGGGATGGAGAGAGAAGAGGAGAGAGGATTTGTTTTTAGGATGAAATGGAGGGAGAAGTGGAGAGGAATCATTTTCTCAACCCCTCTATTTGGAGGGGTTTGAGTAAAGTCCCCAAGAAGGGGATGGGGAGGGGTATAGCATTTCATTCCTTTCGAGAATTTTACGAACCAAACACTTGAAATGGAATCATTCCTTTAATTTGATTCCTGATTTCATTCCTTAAATGCAACCAAACGGGGCCTAAAATACCATAGATATAAAATCCTTTTTATTCGGTTCTACATTAGATCAACTGTATTGGGCCTGTCCAATTTATATATATGGGACTGGACTCTGCTGTACTGGGAAAGTATTTGAAAATGAATGGGCTAGCTGTAATGGCATCAAGTCCGCACGCTAAATCACTAATCTGATAATATAATTGTTAATATCAATTAAATTAATACTACAAAAGTATATTTTCTAATCCATCGATTATCATGTTGTGTGTGCATATTCCTTTTAGTTTTGTTCCTTAATCACTACAAGTTAACTGGTTGATGCCTTTTTCCCAGCAAGAGAGAGAGAGAGAGGAAAACAAGTCCTCACTATCTCTCAATCGTGAGTGGTCAATTTCTATGAATTCATAACTAGTGGAAGCCTTGAAAATCACGTTTTTAGGAGTAAGTTATAGATTGTATATGTTTGGCCAATATTTGATGAAATAATGCAGCATGTTAGGCCTATTTTTTTTTTTTTTTTGATAATTTATACAATTCTGATAGCTTCCTGTCATGTTTGAATTATGATGAATTAATAATCTATATATAATGTATAACTAAGGTTATGCAAGTTTTAAGCGTAGACTTACTAGTTCCACTATTCAATGAAGGTTGAACAATTGTACACCCTGTTGATATTGTTAAACCTATTGAAGAGAATATACATCTGGACTAAAATATATTCAGTAAATTATTCTATCAAAATAAAGTGAAACTTTAGTAGTCAATATATGATATATCCACAACATACAACTGGAAGAATAACTGTGATTTTGTGTGACTAATAAGTGAATATGTAGTGGAAAGTTTCATGAATTAGTTTATAAGTTAAAGATTGTTATTGGGCCTACTTATATATTTGTTCGGGTCATAACTTGAATTGGACTTCCTTTCTTCTTCGCAACAACTTCATCTTGGCCCCTCTCTCTCTCTTACATACCTCTTTTTAAGGTAATAAAAGAACAAACAATACTCTTCAAATTTGTAAGGCATAAAAATAATCGCATCATTTTAACTCATATTCTCCTTACTCTATTTAATTCAGGCAAATGTTTTTACTCTATAGCCATAACATCTGTATATTATTTTATTAATCTAATTACATTCTATTCAATTAACTTAATATCTTGAGATCGAGAATCTTTCTATTTATCCGCCGAATACGACCCGACCGACAAGTATGTAATTACAAGTTACTCCAACTTCTTTCGTCAAATCAGACATTTGGGGACCTCTCCCAATGAAATAACTTTCAAAATTGGGGACCGCTTGGGAAATAAATTACAACAATATTAATAACGTAGGGGTTTATAAGGAAAAGGATTTCAATTAATAGCACCTTTTTTTATTCTTTCAACTCGATTATTGTCTCCACTTAGTTTTGGAGATTATTAAACTTAAGCATTGCCAGCCACTTTAGGGAACTGGAGGAATTAATTTGGCATCATTAAAATCTCGGAAATGCTAAATAAAATGTCTAAAATAGAAAAAAGAAACGTACTAGGTGTAGACGTGGCGGAAAGGTCACATGTAGAATATGACGAATCCAGTCGACAAAGAATTGATTGCTCCCCGTGTTGGGGCTTATCTCGTGAAACGCACGTGACTTGTGTTCCCTCTGAATCTGTTGTTGATATCAACTTCTGGGATTGCATTTGGTTTGAAACAGACAAAAATGTCAAGTTCTTAGGTAGCAACTCCTACTAAGAACAAGTACCCTCCGCCTTAAATCTTGTACATACGTATGTATTTAGTTATGTGTGCGTGCGTGCGTGTGCAGTCATTATAGACATAATTGTCTTATTTAGGCCTCAAACATAAACAAAACATATAAACAGTGGGAGCATGTGTTTCTTGACTTGTTATTTTCTTATTGCCATTAAGTTGTTCTCCAATTGTAATATGTAGGGTTTTTTTTTACCATTAAGTAAATATTTTTTTTTTTTTTTTTTTTTTTTTTTTTGATACGTGGAACCCGCAGCGCGCTACCTTGCGGTACCGGGTAAATCCTTGTGCAGTAGCCTGCAAACCACACAGGAGAGTTCAACCACCCTAGGCTAACCATAGGTGACAGGCTCCACAAAGTTGCTTCCAGTGGGATTCGAACCCACCATTAAGTAAATATTGTTTTTTAAGAGGGTATCCCTAAAGGAATTTTAAGAGTATTTTGTTGGGAGTAAAAGGGGGTGAACCTTAAAATTCGTGCCTAGACAAAGAAATGTAATTTAGGAAACACATCGTACGTATTTGTCGAGAGCATTGT
This sequence comes from Lavandula angustifolia, assembly GCA_028984105.1. Lineage (NCBI taxonomy): Eukaryota > Viridiplantae > Streptophyta > Magnoliopsida > Lamiales > Lamiaceae > Lavandula > Lavandula angustifolia. Next base: position 24,282,566 of record CM054815.1, on the reverse strand, counting down.
GTTGAGGGGATGAATGAAAAAAATGCACTCATTTTTACCTTGTCGTTTTTGTCACGCACAACACAATGCACTTGCCGTTTCACAAGTCACAACTATCAACGCCTTAAGCGGAAATGCTTACCTATTTATGTCTATAGTGTTTTTATATTTATGGTGACTTCACAAGTAAAGTCGGTTACCTTCAATGAATGCATGTTGATATAAAATTATAAAATATATAAAATTTTCCTCAAAATCTTATGGTGTATACTTTAATTAAGATTAATTTCAATGTTGCATCTGTTCATAAAATAAGATAATAACTATGTATGCACAATTGTGTATGTGCATTTAGATCTGAAAATATGTGAGACCAGCCAACATAAATGAAGCAGCTTGACTCTAACAAACAGACCAATATTAGTCTTTTGATAAAACCAAGTAACCTAATGACCAAATCAAGGTTGAGAAAAATGTAGTCATGTAGAGTGTGGGCCCGGACAAAGAGAAACTGCTGCATAGGTAAGAAAAATATTGTTGGGTGAAAATGAGGGAGAGCATTTGAGTCCACAGCAAAAGAGCGATTAGATATGTTAAAAAAGAATCAGTAGACGGAGTGACAAAAATGCAAAAAGAATGAAGAGAGAGAAAATGGGAACAGCAGCGCATTTGGGTCGGCTAAATCTCTGGCACTGATGCCGACATCCTTGTCAAAATGTTGCCCACATCTCCACTCTCTATATTTCCACCTTCATCCACCTCGCCATATATATTATATATATATATATATACACCCACCCTTTTGTTATAATGGGAGTGTTTTCTTTTCTTCCTTCCTTGTTGCAACACATTCGATATGGAGCTCCAACTGGATCTCGCACTCTCAATTACAGCTCAAAAGCGCAGTTCCGATGATGTTGAAGAAGTTCCGGCATTGCACCATCACAAACATGAATCGGCCTTCTCCAAAAGGTGTTTTTTTCCCCCAAATTCAGAATTCCTAATGATTTTATTTTATTTCTTTTTCCTTTTTCTAATGTTTGGTTGTTTGGGTTGATATATAGAAATGGTGTTGTGGTGGGTTGGCCGCCGGTGAAGTCGTGGAGGAAGCAGCTGTGCCATCACAACCGCCGCGCTGGCGCCACTAACTATGTGAACGTCGACAATGGGGGCGGCGCGGGGAGGGGGCTAAATTCTATGTACGTAAAAGTGAAAATGGAAGGGGTTGGTATAACTAGGAAGATTGATCTGAGCATCCATCGATCCTATCGCACGCTCTCTCCCAAACTCATTGCTTTGTTTGGAAAATGTAAGCAACATTCCTATTTCATTCACTTTAATTTATTTTATTTCAGACCAAGTCATACATTATCATTGTAAAAAACAAAATGTAATTATACTCGACCTCTGAATTTTATTTGTTTATTTGTTTTTGTGTTGCAGGTAAGGAAAATTCAGAGTACAAACTCATGTATCAAAATAACCAAGGCGAATGGCTACATGCAAGAGATGTACCGTGGGAGTAAGTCCATTTTATTTTAATTTCTAAAGAAGTATAGTTAATCATTTTCAACTCCATTTGCTACTCATTTTATTATATTGAAATGGTCAAATGGGCTTTATTTAAAATTAACAGTACAAACTTAATTTTTTGTTCTTTGCAGATGTTTCATCAGGTCAGCTCAACGATTGAAGCTGGAAAGGAATGGCTACTCAGAAAGATCTTCTTTTTAGTTATAAGCTAATTTTGTTAATAGGAGTACCGATGCATATAATTTTCTATTTTCCTTTGTTTAAATGTTTCATTTCAAATGAAATTATGTTTATAAGTTACATGTAGTGTCATTTATGTTGTGCGACCAATGGTTAGTTGCGGATCAAAGGTTTAGAACTTGAAATGTTTTAGATAACAATTTTTTGAAAAATGAAATAAAATACTAGAGGGGAAGTATATAATTGAGGTGTTCGCTTAAATAGTCAAATCCAAAAAAAATAATAAAAGTAGTCAAGTGTTAAAGTTATATCCATAAAATAATCAAGTTTACAAAATTTTTCTCTACTTTTCGTCAGAATTTTAAGTAGGTATTCACAAAATGATCAAGTTTACAAAATTGTTCTCTACTTTCGTCAGAATTTTAAGTAGGTATTTTTTATTAATTTGTGCCACAAGTAATTGATTTTCATATAGAAACATTTTTTTTTCAAATACGAGTGTTGATGGAGTGATTAGGGGTGCTATTGAGTGCCTACATCCTCTTCTCAAGGAAGATATTAGCCACTTGATTTCGAAAATACAATCAACGCCAAGGGCGTGCCTTCAAATGCCTATACGTGGCCTCAAGTTTCGAAATAGATAAGGCACAACAAGGAAAACTTTATCCTTGAAATTCAACAGAGTGTTCATGGCGTGCCTACAAGTGCCTATATATTTTCTGATAAAATGGCACGCCACTAAATTCTTGACTAAATGCACATGGTTAGGAACCGTAAATGTCTGCCTATGAAGTGCCTGAGGAGTGCCTACATTGTGTGCGGTACCTATTCAGCTTTTTATGCTGAGATGACATGTTTGAAAAATCAACTTACCTGCCAGTTTTCTATGAGTGTCCTTGGCAACAAAGAGTGTTGTAGGGAGCCGATGGAGTGCCTATAGTTGAGAGAACATGTCTTTCTGAGACGTATATGTTAAGTTACAGCTATGTACAGTCTATCCCCTCCATTTTCTCGCGTGCCTACAACATGCCTAGGAGTGCTGATGGTGTGCCTACACTAATACGTGAAAATCTTCATGCACTCTCTTGTGTATAAGAACGACAAACTCGACCCAAAACATTTGTAGGTCCTGAGTCAAACGTTCAGGTGTAGAGGAGGGGGGGGGGGGTGAATACACCTGAAAACCTTTTTCAAACTCAAACGCGAACAGTCCGATAGACGGAAGATGTCTACTGAATGAATTCATCAGACCAAGTAAGTTGTTCTTGATCACGTGGACAGAGTGACTGAAGGTGCTGAGCTCTGCTAGCTGACTTACTGTCAGAATTCAGTAGCGTTCAGTAGCGTGCGGAAGTCTAGGCCCGATTAAGTTTGTTTGAAAACGTTTGTTTATCAAAATCAGTTTCAGTAGATTAGTGCAAGGTTTTAAGCTTGTACTGAAAATGATGTTGAATGATTTGTAAATATATTTTCAATTATGAACAGTTAATCAATGCAACAGTTAATGACACAATAATTTTTAAAGTGGTTCGGATACGCAAGATCCTACGTCCACTGTCCTAAACAAGGCATGAAACTATTTTATTATACTGAGTTAGTCTCAGTTAGTTTGTGCACTGGACAAACTGTAACTTGTGATTATACTGAGCAAGTCTCAGTTTACAGGGTCAAACAGATTGTTTGAATGTATCTCCAACTATTAAAGAGTTCTTAACACTAAGAACAGTTCAATAAATGAATTCATTCGATCTAAGCTATGGATTTTACAATGAGCTTAGGTAAGAGGGTGGGAACAAGAAAGGCTTCTAGAGCGAATAACAATGAGAAATAATCTCTCCGGGTTCGTTTTCTTCACTTGAATATTCGTTTATGAATTCTATAGCTTGAGTTCTTGAAAGCTTGGGTTCCCTCGATAGGTCGCTTGTATGTTCGCGTAGTGCGACTTCGTTGAATTCGACCTTCCCTCTATTTATAGACGTGAGTTGTGAATAGATCCGTTGGAGACAAACTGTCCACGTGTCACTCTATGGGTAGCAAACGGCTCTTTTTTGAATTTTGTAGAGTCCCCTTTCTTTGTAGGAAAGTGGTTGACTTGCAGCATTTGTCACATACTTTGTCAGCTGGCTGCTTGTCATTGGTCGATGTACAAATAGTGGTTGAGACTTTTTTCAGACTTCAAGGTTGATAGTGAAGCTGACTTTTCTCAGATGTACGACCTCTAACAACTCTACTGAGATTGACTTTGAAGTCCACTGTCAGTTAAAGCAACTAACATGCCGTTGCTGAGTCTGACCGAAAGGTTCAATAGACTACTTCTGCTGAGTCCAATACTACTGAGGGCTAAACTCTGAGTTCAGTAAACTGCTCTTGCTGAGTCCAGTTCTACTGATTCCTGAACACCTTTCAGTATGCTGCTCCTGCTGAGTCCAGACATACTGAATCTTCACTCCATGGCACTGCGGCAGATGGTCTACTGAGAGACAACAGACGGAACTTCTGAGCCGGACCATGCTTAAGGCAAGTCTGCTGAGTTTGAAACACTCAAAAGACAAAGGTGTTAACTTTTACAACGTAATGGTTCATCAATCAGAATAGGGTTTCGAGATCAGCCAAATCAACTACTGAATCATCTCCCAACAACATTCATGTTGCACAACAAAAGTTCTCAAGTACACTCACCCTTGTTCCCTTCTCAATTCCTCATACTTATTTCTAAAATATAGAAGATTTTCCACCTATTATTATCAAACTCAGCGGCAAATTTGATCAACAAACGAATTATGTCGGTGACCATGAATTCATAGTTTACATTCCTTTGAACAGTATTTCTCTCGTATATCTCCGACAGAGCATTGTCAGGATGTTGGTTATTCTCTTCTATCCAACTACTTCATCTACTATATCGCAGCTCCACAAAAAACCAGTAAAATAATGAAGGTCATCCTCGACTATGATATTGATCTATTACGTTTGTGCTGTCGAAGTAGAGCCTTTTGTATTTCTTGTTTATCATGAAGTGCAAAACCCTCAATTTTTTCAGTCCCCAACTGAAATCAATTACTTGAAGATATTTCGCATTTCGAAGGTTCTAATTGATTTTGAGAGCACGACAACGGAAGCAATCCGGGCAAAAGTGCTCCCAAAAGGGATGTTCGTGTCGAGACTGAGGAAGAAAGATCGTGAGGTAGAACTCAACTCATCATTTGATGATAATGAGAACAAAGATATTCCTGATGTTTTGATTAATAGTTCGTTATGTCTATGCTCGTTCTAGTCAACCCATAAGATTATATACAACAGAATGGAAGCAACAAGAAACTGATTATTCCTCAGCAGTGGTGGTGAGAGTAGCATGAGAGTTGTTCCTCAACAGTCGGCATGAGAGCGACGGGGAGATTGACTATATCTATTCAAAATGTTTTAATGAGAAGTTAGATTAAATTAGAAACAAATGTTATAATTTTACCTATGATAAGAAGAAACGGATCCACTTCGTATCTAGTTGCGTGATAAATGTCCACATCTACAATACGATTATATATTATGTAAATTTAAATAATTTTAGGAAAATATGAAATTTAAAGATTATTAAACATCTACAATGGTACCTAAAATGCCCAAATTGGCTCATATAGATTATGTTTGGATTTTACACCTTCAAATCGTTTGGGTGCAAAGGTTAAGTAGTGCAAAAGGGCATTGTACATATGGGACCCCACGCGAAAGCGTCTTACGCATCTAAATCGTCTATCAATAGGTAGTAAAGCCCCGTTTTGAAGAGCTTTTCAACAACTTATTTCAGCTTATTCTAAAAAATAAGCGCTTGTACATGTGTTTGTGATAGCTTATGAAAACATCTTATTCTAAAAAATAAGATGTTTTTAGCTTATTTCCATAAACTATTCCTACCAGATTATGAAAATAAGCTGAAAACAACTTTTGAAAAATAGATTCTCATATCAAATCCTTCTGACAATAATTTTAAATATATATTTTATTTTATTTTTCTAATTAAGTGTTTATATATAAATGTATTCAAACGCAACAACTTACTCAATTTTTAAGTGCTTATATCATAAACACTTATATCATAAGCACTTATTTAAACGGCTTTCCCAAACATGATCTAAGTATTTGTAAGGTTTTTTTCCCTAACTATTAATTGGATATTAACAGACTGTAAGTTGTACAATAGTAGAATTAATTAATGAAAGCTCGAAGGAAAAATTAAAATATAAAAAATTAATTCATGTTTATAAAAAAATTACAAAAATAGATGAGCCTAGGGCATGCCGAAGGCAAGCCAGGCAATGAGCCGAGGCACTTGGGGACAGAGCTGACCTACTGATTCAGCACTAAGCCGAGCTAGTGCCAAGGGCGATTCTGGTTTCGGCACTCCCTTGACACCGAAGCCAATGACGATGAAACAGAAATTACAAGCAACAAACGAGAAATCAACCAAATTTGTAAGAATAAAAATAATAATATTGCGAAACATTTATTTTTTATTTAAAAAAATATGAGAATGGCACTGAGAACAAAATATTATTTCTATCATAAATTAGGGATAAGACTTTTGTAAAATACGGAAAATCCTAAGAAATATTACCATTATACGTATACTTTAGGGGTAGTGGGCCTGTACCCCCAAAATTGCCCATGTTATAGATAATTCACAGTGTTATTTGAGTTGTATAAATTGACTACATTAACATATTGCAAGCGACAGAGGAACGAAAAAATTGACACTTTTAAGTACAAGATACCATTAAATCCTACCATATGAAAAAAGAAAGTGTCATTTAATGTGATGCCAAATATAGTAGTAAATAATTCAATCTAGCATTAATTTTATTTTACTTTTACAGTCCATCCAATATTTTCATCCAATTTCTTCAATAATAATTTACTAATATAAATAATTAAAGTTAATCCGAATGAAATACTCGCAATCAATTTTTCAACAATTTTTTCAATAGCAATTAAATTTAATTCTTGAAAAGGAAATATAATAATTTAGGGTTTTATGTTAAATGAGATCAGATACGCCGACTCCTCCTCTCTCGCTCAACCGGTTCCTTTTTATTCACGTCGACCTTCAGTCTTGTGTAGAATTCGATTAATCATAGTCTTGTAGAGAAATACATCCAATTCTGCAAAAATGCAAGGTAATCAATCAGTTATTTCTTTTATATATATAAGGATTTGAGTGTGATTTAGATAAAATGTTGGGCTAGATGCAAATGACTTTTGTTTTTTTTGGATGATGAGGTAACCCGCAGTCGCTACCAAAGTGTACACTGGATAAACTCCGCTCCTGTGCAATAGCCTGCAAACTACACAGGAGAGTTCAACCACCTTAGACTAACTATAGATGACAGACAACACATAGCGTTCCAGTAAGATTTGAACTTATGACCTATCGATTTCGGGTCACCCACCTTCACTGCTAGGCCGCCGCTTCAGTGGGAATGCAAATGACTTTTGTTTAGTATGAAAGGTGCAAACTTTACACGCAAAATCCTGTTGAGTTTGTAGTATGGCTGCTAAGAAACAACTGTACAAGTTACATTAAGAATCTTTCAATTTATGATTATGATTGAAAAGTTGACTTGGTAAGTCCTTATCTGGTAGTGTAAGTAAATCTGAATTTTATAAATTTAAGAAATAAGAATGATGTAAATAAAATTAGTTTTGCGTCACTTGGAAGAATAATACATCCATCCAATTGACAATGTCTTGTTGGATTTCCGTGCAAAGTTTAAGATAGTGAATGTAAATATTTAAAATAATAATATAAAAATATAAGATAGTAAGATCCACTTATTTAAATTATCATAATTTCTTTATTTTTTACTATTTTAAATAAGTGATAAGATGAGTGAAACACCATCAAAAATAAAATGAGACATTATCAATAAGATGAAATGAGTATTAGTATTAAACCCTTGAGTGAAAAAATCATTAATTATTAAGATCTGAGTGACATGATTGATCTCAAATTGGCATTCACGCCATTAACATGTTAGTCCAAAAATAAATCAAATAGGCAGCCACGTTACCAACCTGTCTTGTCAATTTAATTCATAATCTAATTCCACATCTTTAAAATGAAAAATCATAAGAATATTAATCCGGCAGATTTAGGGCTACGAAGATAAATTGTCTTCTTATTAATAATTTTAAGTAACGCGTGCCTTCTTCATGTAATACAACTTTTATTTTTTAGGTAAACCCTATCACTAAAAATATCAATTATATGTCATTATTTAATACATTATTAAATAACTTTGGAATAGTAATGAATTTCAAGTTTAAACTTTAAACTGTAATATATTCAAACTAATTAGTGAGCTAGTAATTAAACAAGTTCTGTTTTTTATAGAGAAAAAGGAAAAATCTGGATCAAACCACATGAGATTAGCGCCACTTCCTACACCGACCTTCTCGCTCATCGACCTATTTCAACTCCCTCTCTCCCTCTCTACACAACACGCATTCGTCTGTAAGGAATCGCAATGACAGGTATGCAATAGTCTTCTTCGATAAACTCATCGTCTTTTTCCTTGTTCGAGCGGGTGTGGGGTTGATTGATTTGATTTTTTCACCTGAACTTTACTATCTCGTTGACTACATCTGTTTCCGTCCTTTTCCTCTTTATTCAACCCTAACGATTTATAACCCTTTTCCTTAAGCTTGTGTATTTAAAGAAAATAGAATGGGTCACTCTATTTTCTTTTGAATTGGCCAAGTAGAAGAATTCCTAGGGGAAAGAGGGATTTGTTTCCTCTAGTTATTCTACTGAATTGTGAATCAACAGTTAAAACGTTTTTTGAGTTGGGTTATGCCTTACGGAAATCAGTTGTGAAAATTCATGAATTGCAGGATTCAAGAAATCTAAGTTTGGAAGTTATTACCACTTGTTAGATTGATTCATGAATCGCAGGATTCAAGAAGCATCTCTTCTAAATATCCTTAATGAGGTTGAAGAAACATGGTAAATATATAATATATATTTTTTTGGAGACTCCTGTAACTAACCCTGTATTTTAGGAATTAAGGAAGCTTATAGCATAGCAGATGGCCTAATGTAGTGAGAAAAGAAGCACTTAAAGAATTGTTGAATGTACGTGAACAGAGGTTAGAAGGGGAGTTCATATTTTCCCATAATCTGTTTGGTTCGTGAGGTTATAGATAATGATCCTTAATAATTTAATGCAGGGTCAAATTGGAGACTCCTGTAACTAACCCTGTAGTTTATGAGGCACTGTTGGTCAATTGTCTGAGCTTAGTGATCATAAGCAGTAATTTGATGCAAAGATTTTTGCATGATCCTTCGTTTGCATGGTCTTAGTTCTAGTTCCATGCATGATCCTTCATTTGAATCCTAGATACTACAATTTCTTTAATAGAACAGCTGGAAATTTAGGAGCAGATGTGTCATATTTGTGATATATTTTCAGCATGTCACGTCTTCATGAATTAAAGGTCGAATTTGATGTGATCAACAACATAAGGCAATATCGAGTACAAAGGCCCTTCACTTGAGTACATAAAGTCTGTTTAGATATCTTTTCTCTTTGTGACTTGATTTATCTGTTTGGCAATGGATTGATGTTTATATGACCTTCACTCCTGATCAAGCATTCAGGATCCGACTGAATAATCCCCTGTTCCTTTTGGACTGTTGATTATAGTTGCTGCTTAGTTTCATTTCTGCCTTGGAACAATACCTCTCCCTTTCCGACATGAATTATCCTTTTGCGTTTTTTACTTGAGTAATCCAAAGGTATCTATGCCTAGCCCCTTCTAGCAAACTGACATTTTCTAAAATGAAAATAATGCATGAAGCTGAGTTGGATCTTGTTTGAGATCTGGCGATGCTTGTGTCTCATCTGTTTTGGCTGAACCAATACATGCATGTGAGTCAACAAAAAAGGTATTTGCATTTATCTTGCGCCTCAATATAGTAATGTTGTGCCAGAATGGTGAAGTTCTTCGAATTCACGGTCTTTTATGCTTTGGCCTCATTATCAGTACTGAACAGAACTGCATATGATTTGTTCATTGCTTTGTCTGACCTGCCTCTTGATTCATGCAGATCATGATTGGTGGAACCATATTAGTAGCTCATACTGATATATGTCATCCATAGCATGGCCCCTAGTTTACGTCTCACCTCTAGGCGGACTTCTCGAAAGTTACATTGTATTTTACTGTTAATATTTGGTTCCCTTTTTGTCGCTGGAATCATCATTAACGCTCTGAAGATCTCCTACTTTTTGCGCCCACTTTGGGATCTTCCTCCGCCGCCCTTTGAACATTTACCTCATTATTATGCAGAAAATGTTTCTATGGACTATCTTTGTCATCTCCATGGTTGGTCCTTGCGATCCGAACCACGCCGTGTATTTGATGCAATCATATTCAGCAATGAATTGGATTTGCTAGAAATAAGGTGGAAAGAACTCGACCCTTATGTTACTAAATTCGTTATCTTGGAAGCCAACACTACGTTCACAGGGATCTCAAAGCCTCTCTATTTTGCTGAAAATCGTAAAAGATTTGCCTTTGCTGAAAACAAGATTTCTCACAGTGTATTCTCCGGCCGCATTGCTTCACAAGGGTCTCATGATGACCCATTTAAACTCGAATCACAGCAGCGAGTACATATGAATCACTTGCTCCGTCTTGCTGGTATAACCAATGGAGACCTGCTAATTATGTCTGATACAGACGAGATACCAAGTCCTCACACTGTGAAACTGTTACAATGGTGTGATGGGGTGCCTTCTGTGCTTCATCTGGAAATGAGGAATTATCTCTACTCCTTCGAGTTCCCCATAGACTACAACAGCTGGCGTGCAACCGCCCATATCTTTAGTCAGTGGACCCAGTACAGACATTCGCGCCAATCTGATGATATCCTCTCCGATGCAGGTTGGCATTGCAGCTTCTGCTTCAGATATCTTAAGGATTTCGTGTTCAAAATGACAGCGTATAGTCATGCAGACCGGGTGAGGCGTAAGGACTTCTTAAAGCATTCGAGGATTCAAAACCTCATCTGTCAGGGGGATGATCTGTTTGACATGTTACCTGAGGAGTATTCTTTCAAGAACCTGATCACAAAGATGGGATCAATACCTCGGTCAGCTTCTGCTGTTCATGTTCCTGCTTACTTGATTCAGAATGCAGAGAAGTTCAAATTTCTTCTGCCGGGAGGTTGTTATCGCCAGCCTGGATGACCCCAGATGAGTTGAAGTAATCTAGAACAAGAAGATTGCCTTTTTTTTTTCTTTTTGAAATGTTTTCCTGCATAATGAGGATGGGAAGTTGGCTGCAACTGCTGCACTCAAAGAGTTAGTGGCAGATCTGCTTTGACTGGTTAGTTGCCTAACATGTGACTACAATATTCATCTCTTGATGTACTTGGCGGCGTTTGGATTTATACAAGTAGATTTGATGGCATTCTTTTTGTCGATTATTGCATATTTACAGAGAAGGAAATTGAGTTTAGCAAGTGTTTCCTCTTTAACTTCTCATATTCGTAGTTCGTACTAAAATGTCATGTTCGAATTCTATCAATGTCTTCTAGATCGAGATATACCGTACGCAGAGGTATAAATGACTGTTGTGGATACTTCATAAAAAAACCATGTTTAGGATGAGATGGGCATTATACCTTGCTTGCCAGCAACCAAAATAATCCTAGTAAAGCTAGATGCTTTTTTTCTGGATATGTACATTGCAATGCGACAAACTTGAATTAATTTTTCCCTAATTTCATTTTTTTCTTATCTTTACATAGTATATGCTAATTACATGAATAAGCAGTAATTCTTTTGAAAGCAACTTCTAGACTAGAAAACAAGTGAAAAATAACATGTCCCCTTGGGATGGCAAAGTTGGTGAAGGTGGTTGGCCCGGGACCGATAGGTCCTGGGTTCGAATCTCACTGGAAGAATTTGTGGGCACTGTCTTATGGTTAGCTTAGGGTGGTTGAACTCTCTGTGTGGTTTGCGTGCTCTTCCTAGGAGCGGGGTTTTACGTCTGCGTACAAGGTAGCGGCTGCGGGTTCCACGTATCAAAAAAAAAAAAAAAATTGAAAAATAACATTTCCTAGAAAAAGGAAATACGTCTAAAATACAAGCAATACTTGCTTTCAAATGAAAAAAGCAATACATATTTTCAGGAACAATGTAATTGTTATTGATTAAAAAACTTTATAATTCGGCTACCAGCTAAGTTTTCCCATTTCATAAAAAAAGGAAGACGGAGATAAATTACTGCGTTATTCATTCAACGTCAAAGTAGAGGCAGATCATTATAAACACAAATTCCTCATTCGAAAGAATATATATAGAATAACATTGCTCTTACAAAACTTTATATGTATATACATAATGTATAGAATGTAAACACACACACACACACACACACACACACACACACATTACTACTGCAGGCAAAGGGTGTCTTCTAGCCTAAAATATAAGCTGAAAAAGCTAATCTGCAAAAGGCTGAGAATCCATACAGAGATGTACCAACTTCCTTTGGTACTGTCCAAAGAATTCGCCAACTGCAACCACATCCTCACTCATGGGGTTTAGCCCCGGTAGATTTATCACCTTTTCCTTCAAAGCTTCACCGTCTTCTTCACTATCCAACTGGCCTAGGAATTCAGAATGGATTTCACGGCAAACAAATACAAACATAGCTGCAGTGTCTGGCAGCTGTGCTTGCCGGAGTGCTGCCAGTGCCTCTTGCAATGCACCAGCTGCTACGTACAGGATTAAAGCCCTGCATCCACACATAGTAAGTTGAGATAAACCACAACATACAACATTATTTGAAAGCACTAGTAGTAAGTACCTCCAGATGTTATTTTCAACGTGAAAAACATGGTCGCCCCATCGTTGCAACACCCTGTCAGAACATTCACACAAAATTAGGAATGCATAAGACAAGCAAACCTCATACCATCGCATTAATCATCAATAACGCATACATATACATAACCCTTTCTTTGTTTCTCTCTGTGTGTGTGTGCGAAAAGAGTAGTAGAATAGAACAAAACCTTGCATAATCAGATCCGTTTAAATGAGTTGCAGCTAGTGTTGCTGCATCCGTCCAGTATCCAGCATCCTGCAACTGCAAAGGATTTAAAACTACCTGTCATTACTAAAATAATCACCCTTTTAGATAGTTTCAGATACACACAATTTGACGTAGATTCTGGCCATGGGTTTTAATCTATATAGCTACTGTACATAAAGATGTGCATGACAAAAGTCTACCTGTGAACAAGCTTCCTGATACCTTCCGACTGCACAAAGCAAATGTGTGCCAGACATCGATCTATCATTTCTAACCATATTGGCTGCAACTACCTACGCACAACGAGTTGATCATATAATAGTATGGTAGGTCTAGAAAGTAATGGTTCAGGGAGAAACAAGCACCTTGACAGCAAGCTCAAGTAGAGATGTGGAGACAGCAGAGGAAAGAGCAACAGCCCGAAGAGCATTTATATAGAAGTAAGAGCTCTCTGGAGAACTTGAGAGTAGCAAACTAACAGCAGCTTCCAAGTTTCCAACTGATACGAGTCTGACCATGGAGATTTAGCAGATTAAAGAAAATGTTATTTTTGCACATCAAGGTTTTATGAGATTTTAGCTAGCAATATCCACAAGTCACAATAAAACATAGATACAGCCTGTAACAACTGCCTCATAAGATCTGAGCCACTTGCCAATAGTTTGGCAGGATGGACGAAGTCTTCATCCAACATGAAGCTTTCTAAATCTAATTCTTAAAAATAATGCAAGAATTAATTGAAGCAAGATATTTCCGTATGCGAATTTAAGTTGAAGTATGGCTTTCCATCTCTGACCAGATTAAGCAGAGATGCGAAGCAGAATTCTACCAATGTCATGATCCCACTAACGTTTAGTCATTCTGCACATCTTATGTATCAACTGTTTCAAAGGAAAGACTTACTCATGTACGCGGTTCTGAACAGCCTCTTCGCCCTCCAATTTTTCATGCCAAGTGATGCGTTCATTTGCATGTTCCCACAGTTCTTGTTGGTCAAAAGCCATCAATTTGAGTTGACCATTGACCTGTGAGAAAACATGTTAAGTATTTCAACTACCAAAAGCTGTCTATCAATTGAAACATCACTCACTTGCCTTACAGCCTAGAACATAACAAAATATTGCCAAAACTGAAATGCTTGCGTGGCCTAACTCTACTAACCAAAATATTCCTAGACTCAGGCAATGGGTTTTTTTTTGAAGATATCCTGTTCAACATAGACGCCTCATCAATTTTACGAGTTGGAGCTGCACGTGAGCCATTTTGAGATGATTTGTTAACCATTTTATTCATCAGGTGGTTGAGAGCACGAGGTAATTGTAGCCAGAAAAGTGCTTCCATGGATTCACCAAAGACGGCAGCTGCAAATGCCAACCGCAGTGTGGGGCCTCTTTTAACGACTTTGGAATATAGTCTCACTCTTTCATCATCAAGGAGGCAGGCTTAATGATGAGTAAAGGAAGAAAAAATCATTAAAATTCGAAGAGACTTGTAATCTTAATTTGTTGCGAATGGGATGAAAATATACCTTCGTTATGGTATGGCTCTAACACTTTAAGAAGCATCTCAGGAACGGCAGAGTCTCCAATACATGGTGTCTCAATCATATAACCACGAAGATCCCCAGCTGATGGTGTCCCAGGACCATGTGAATATTCCTCATTTATGACCGAGTTGAAAGCATCTAACCATGAAGGTTTCACACCCAACTGTAAGATCATCCGCAATGCCTATGGAGAATAAACCTCTTAATTAAAGTCCAATACTACATAAACAAATAAAGACGGATGATGAAGTACTCTTCATCAGTTTTGACTTATAATCTCACACTAATTCTAGTATTTTTGCAACAACGTCGAAGATCAATTTTCTTTTGTCATCACTTGTTGAACATGAAAACTATACTGTATACCCATACATCCATCATTTTTTATCATCTGCACTTTGCAGAAAATCAAGTTTCAGAACATACCAGGGCATGTGGCGTTGGGAGCAATACTGGAGAGGGCAAAGGTACTGGCCGAAATCTCTCTTTGGTTGATTGAGCTCTGGGACTCATAACCCCAGCTTTCTGCTCACCGCTGCATGCACAGGAATCCAACACTGTCATCTATACCAGGTAGTGTCTAATTTGTGGCTTGTGGCACACAATATACATTTATTTTTAATTTCGAGTGACTAAATAGAGCATGAAAAGTTATGTGTGATGAGCCAATGCTTTTTGTTTCCGTTACGACATATTGAAAAACTTCACTTTTGCAGAGAAATCTAAGACTTAATCTTAATACATATTACATACTTTTGGCCACAACATATATATTTAATTTGAGTCACCAAATAAAAAACGTTCAGTTTCTGTAAGACAAGACAAATGCTTTCTACTACCATTTGCATGGCAGGTATGATATGTATAGGAACTTCATTTTAGCAAACAAAATCAAAGAACTCAAATCACTGCAGGAGGTATGACAGCTTCCAGAAATGCATTTGCCACATTCACACTTCAGTAACTAGAAAAAGATTCATGGAGCAGATTTATGAGGGGCAAAAACAATTATATATTTCTTCGTGGGTAAGGAGCAAAGCCAGGCTTTAACCTTTGCTGTTCTCCTTTTTGACATATTGATATTACTTTTCAACTGTAAACCGAAGAGAATGTCATGCATCACATATTTAATCTTTCCATTCATGGTGAATCTTCTGAGTTCTGATCATATTAGCTTTCTATCTTACAGGCAAGATTTTAATGCTTTCTCCAGAGAGGGTCAATTTATTTTAAGTTACTAGTCCCTCCTTCCCAGAATTAAGACTTCGACCAAGGTCATTTTAGGATGGGAAATAGTTTAGATTGGAAGTGTCAAATTGGGGAAGTAGCTGCCAGAGAAAGCCAATAAGAAAAATCTTAAGTGAACTTCTAAAAAGAAAAAAAGATGTGTAAACGGAAGCATAATACAGTCTTAGGAGATTATCATGTCCTCTTCTAGCAGCTTATACTCGACATGCATACAACCATATGCATGTGTCGAAGCAGGTAAGGAAGGTTTTTAGAGCTAGAGGAGTTGGTAGACATACACATTAAGTTCAACAAGGCGGAAACTACTATCAGCGCCAGCAATGCAGAGTACCAGTGGATCATCCTTATCTATCCGCACAGGCAACCAGTCAAGTTCAAGTACTAGAGTTCCGGGAAATTGTGGTTGTAAAAGGGAATTAGCCAATGGATCGGGTGAATCCTGCAAATTGAAAATGCTAGTGAAATATAGAATGAAAATCATTCAAAGACTTGTCTAGATCTATTCAAAGATTATTAATAAGAACAATAGCCTAGAGGTTTAGCCAAATTGTGTGCGTGTTTGTGTGCCTGGGCTGGGGAGGGGGGATTGACAAGAAGCAATGGTTTCAAAGTCTCACAAGTTGCACAAAACAATAAAAACCTTAAGAGGAATGCTTAAAGTGCTTCTGGGTGGTACTGTAAGGCTTTTGAAAGTCACTGGCTAGACATCTTGTTTGTTTTTGTATCTAAAATTTAAGCTTCACAAACGCAATCATTGTTATTTTAAAAATCGCATATATAACATTTGGGAGATAAGGTTTACTAATGCAGCTCTTCTAAAGGTTGATTGAGGAAGGAGTAGAAGAAAGTATCAGTGGCTAGTGTGACATCTTTATTGACACTTGAAAGAGTAGATGAATGTCTTCATATTGTATCTTAAGGTACTAGGGCATTGCAACACAATAAAAACTAACACACTCACAAAGGATTCAACTAGTGACTGATCTTACAAGATCAAAGACAGAAAACGTGTTGTCATAAAATAAAATAGCAATGCGCCCACGGCTACGGTCTCCAGGAACAACTGGTGAGAACTTAATTCTCCTGATACCATCTCTGTGGGTATTGAAAGAGGATGACTGCCCTGTTACGACATCCCACCACCGTATGTTGCCTGACTTGTCCCCCATGACCTGATAGGTGAATCAATATTTCCTGTGAATATTCTATTGTATATATACGAACAAAATAGTGAATAAGATTAGTCTACCAAATATAGTACGTACAACATGAGGCATGCGATAAGCCATAGCTGTAATCAATCCATCTGAGGAAACAAATGAAGATGTTGGCCACTTTGGTCTGATACAATCAAAATCAAAATTAAACATCACAAGTTAGAGCAATATCATGAAGTTGATATAATATGAAAAGCCATTCTAATTCAAATTGATGCATGAAAAACTAGTTACAATGTAGAATAAATAATTGACTTGCTATGGTGACTGAAGTACGATGACTTGCTATGGTGAATGAAGTACAATTCTAAATAAGATACTAGAAAGCTAGAATATGATCCTGAGTGATTGATGACAAAAGGCTATGAATATGCAAACAAAATGAATAAGTGGCTTTTAAGTCAAAGAACACAAGGTGGAACCGTGGAAAAAATGTGACAACAGAAGGATGGATGCATATTATTGTTCCATCCAGAATAATAAGGAATTTATGAAACTTCAAGCAGAAAATTTCTATATCATTTCAGATACACTATTTATCTGTCAAGTGAATGTTTGCTCCCTCCTATTCAAGAGTCTAAGAAGACTATACATGAACCACAATATAGGTCATATTGTTTCTTAGAAGTTACTTCTCCCAAAACCGATGGGTGCAATTACAGTTTTTAGATGGAATCGGATAAGAAAGAGTAAAAATCGCTACATTCTACTAATAGAAAATTGATGTCAATCCTCTAACCTTTTCAACACAAAATCTATCTCTAAGCTATCTACCAAGACTTAAGTTGCAAAAAATAGACAAATTAACTTCTGGATCATGAAATCTTACAAACAAGATCATCACGACCCTCTTGATCTCCATTTTATTGCCCATTGGCAAATCAATAGTTTACACCATTTAGCATTTCCTTCTTTTCAGGATTACTGATTTGTCCCTGATAAATTCCCGACTATGTAAACTAAATTCTCCGAACTTGCATACTACTTCCAAAACATCTCAAAACGAGATTAAGTTGGTGAATCAATAATTTTCCACAGATTCAACCATACATACAACTGTTAGCTCTAATACGAAAAATAGTGAGCACATTTACGAATTAAATGAGAAGGCATACCTAAAGTCTCGGATTCTTCGTCCCAGGACCTCAAATACACCAAGTGCGCCATTCACCAAAGCAAATGCAAAGCTTTCAGAAAATTCATCTTGTGCTCCATCAGCTCCTTCTTCTACAATTCATGAACTATTGCACATAAATAATGAGGATACACAACAAACTTAGAGAGTTCGATCAGAAGCAAACTACAGTTCGAACAGTCCGAACAAAAGACGTGCTTACTAGGATCTGTTGATGAAGCTGTAGGAGGGGAAGAGGTCTCTGCTGGTGGGGTGCCACCGCCTCTGGATAAAAATGAAGAGGTCCTTGAAGTTTTACTTTGGGCTGGTTTTGGGACTGTTGGAAGAGTCCATTCAAGAACAGTAAATGGAAGAGCTAATGACCTCAACTGCATGATAAATTTAGATATATTAATTTACTTCAAGAATACATGTAGTGTTGGAAGAGTCCATTCAAGAACAGTAAATGGAAGAACTAATGACCTCAACTGAACAATAAAGTTCGATAATTTAATTGAAGAATACATGTTGATAGAATTAACTACACATGTACAAACAGTAGCATTTTAATACATTTCTTTCAATAAATAAATAAAGTTTCTTCTCAGGAATGGTGGATATATCAATTGAAAGAATATCAAAATAGCATTTATCCAGAACAAATGGCAAACATCAAACCACAGTCCCAAAAATCGCAAATAACTTCCGAGTTAACAAAACTAACCATTATTGGAGTCTTTGTCATCGCCCAAACCTCTACTGGCGCATCCCGGAACAAGATCAAAAGATATCTGAAAGGAATTGAAGCTACATTAAGGACCAATCTCATGAAAAGTTGCCAATCAGTGGAACATAAAGGAAATCAAATCTGAACAGCTACATTCTAAAGAAATTTAAAATCTTGAGTGAAAGTCAAGGGCCTAGATAATAAATTTATTATAAGATGATGCTCTCTACAACCATGGGATTTTTTTACTGGAAATGAAATGCTTCAAGCTTTTCAAC
Organism: Lavandula angustifolia; assembly: GCA_028984105.1. Classification (NCBI taxonomy): domain Eukaryota; kingdom Viridiplantae; phylum Streptophyta; class Magnoliopsida; order Lamiales; family Lamiaceae; genus Lavandula; species Lavandula angustifolia. Next base: position 24,263,647 of record CM054815.1, on the reverse strand, counting down.
TGTGTGAGTTTTCTTTAACTGTTTCACATATATTTTATGACGGGACCAGCAAGTCCAACATTCAGATCTAATTATCTTTCCACTTACACCAAGATCACAACCTTATGTGGTCGCTGAGATGAATATCAATGCCTATAGGGCTACACAATATGTGATAAATTAGAAATGCAAAACTTGAAATAACTAAATGTTTACACAATGTATGGAGGCATGTTGAGCAGCAAACTAAGTTTTCAGTAGTTTGTACAGAATGACAAAATTCAACATCAAACAACAAAAATTAAACACAAGTAATCAGCAAACCTTCCAGAAGACGAAGCCCTTAATGCTCTTATAGGTGCCCGCTCTGGCTTTTGCATTACTCGAAATGTGCGGTGAAGCCCACTTCTTAGGCAGGTTACAACAAGTCTGTTGATATATCCTCCTGTTTTCTCACTTCCCTGAGCATCAACATATTGCATAAGAAGCTTAAATTCATATATCAGGATGAAACATAAAAGACCAAACAAAAGTTCAAAGCAGCTACTAATCAAACAAAGGAAAGCAAAGCATAGCCTAAAAGGATATGAGTAAAGTAGCTGTAATTGCTATCTCCAAATAATTACGATGATCCAGAATAGATAATAACAACCTGCGTGTAAGAAAACGACACCAGTCTTGAATTTCCTAGCCAGCGTAAACCCCTGACAACGCTGCTATGAACAGAAAAACTCGCAGCAACAGCATTGGCCGATATGTCAATCACATCAATGGTGCCACTTTGTGTTCCTAAAGCAACTAGAGGAACAGCAACAGCAGGCATGTTTCCACCACCTATTTGTATTGATGAATGATTAGGTAATAGCAATGCATGAGATCCCGCTAAAGGTTGAAGAAAACAGTACATTTAAAGATAAGATAAGACAATATTTCAAGGGGGTAACGAAATTCTTTTTATGATTGCAGGAAAAACAAAGTTCACTTACGTGCCAAAGTAGCTGTCAGTGAGGGGGATGGAACAGCTAGCATAGAAATAGCTGATGAGAGAAGATGAAGCTGTCCAACAAGATTCGTCTGCATCATCGTGAACAAAGAAATTGTAGATTAAAATGAAAGCAAAGACAGGCCAGTATCAGGCCATTTGCAGCTTTTACAAGATATTATAAGAAAAACTGGTACTCAAGTTCAAGTTCAAAACAAACATGTAAGAATTTTTCTCCTTTCTGCAATAAAGCGAACGTCATAACACTAGTGGTGATCAGAGGCATCAATGGTGAAAGGGCATATGCAGTACATATTTGAAAGGGTAAGAGGAATTCTAGTTCTGGGAAAAATTGCCCACCAACCTTAAATGAAACTTCATCTGAAACAATAGAGAAACCAGGTCGGTGATTGTTTCCATAATTTATGTTATCTGGCTGTGTCACTTCATTCCTGGCATTTTGACCAGCAGAAGAAACTTCTGAAAGGGATTCAACTTCAGAAATTGGAACTTCACGGACTTTGTCGGCCTTCTTCACATTCTCAGAATCTCTGTGAGCATCCCTAGACCTTTCAGTAGTCAGGAGCCATTTCCACACTTTTCCATCATCCGAAACAGATATTACGTGAGTCTTAGAAATTATATGAGACTCATCAAAGAAAGCAAAAGGATTATCCGACTTAAAATCAAATCCATCTGTGTCAGGACAAAGCCTGCGAATGTCTTGAAGCGTGTAATCTGATTGCGAGACAGCAACTGCAAGAACTAAGGGAGAAGGGACAGCAGTGCCAATTGAGGGCATTAATTCATCCATTGAACACATAATATGTACCTGATCCGACCTGAGGTAAGATGCAAATAAATATGCCATTGTAAGACCGACTAAAACTGAGCAAACAGAAGGCTTAAAACTATGCAATTATATGGTTGAAAAGACTTTGTATACGCTTATATCATTAAATGCCTCCTTGCTGCTCTGCTATAATATTGAGCATAAAAACCCTATTAGCAATATATAGGAAACATGAATTTTCCCCTTGGATAAGAAACAAACAAAGGGGTTCGATGAAAAAATAATCAACGGTACACGTAGAGGAATGATATTGCAGTCTAGAATGCTATCACTCACAAAAAACAAAGGCCTTACAATCTCCATCTTAAAAAACCACACTGCAATTTCAAATTTCCAAGCTTTCCCACTGGAAAAACAAATATAGTAACTGAAACTATACTTCATAAACTACACTCTAACCCTGGGAAAAATGAATTCAGTAAGTGAAAATTAGATCTCCTACATCTTGAAAACTACAGGTCCATCAGATGATACATAATTACTTCTATTTACAGTCATAACCATGAAAATATCAGATTTCCCCTACTTCCTACAACTTGGTGCCTTAAAACAAGCCTATATATATTGGCTAGAGAACCGGAGGTGCTATTGCTTATTCATCCTAGAATCCTAGGAACTCCACTAAACTTCTTGTTTTGTGCATAACCCCCATGGTCGAATCAATTGCAAAGCTATGACTCTTTCCGATATTTCTTTTCTTGAATAAATATCTTGCACACTTAATTGTTCAAACATGCCAGACATTTCGGAATATTGTCCAAGTTCATAGCAAGCAATTAAAGAAGTTCTTTTACCAATCTTGAGCAATATATTCGTGACAAACATAACTAGTAGAACAAAGCAAGACATGTTGACATACAACACTCACTCTTTACGGCGCCAAGTGGTAAGCTTCCCATCCAAATGAGCACAGTAAAAAACTTCCATGTTCACATCCGGCATCACCTCCAAGAACTTACCGCACCCCCTAGGCAACCCTGCTGTAAACAATACCGATTCGTACTGCAAGTCAAAAGACACCAGCTCTCTAGGAAAACTCACTATTATCACATGCTTCCAGTGTGGCGAGAATGTAAACTTCGCCATATAATTAGGGAAAAGTGAAGACACCGGCGCCCCATTGTTATTACCATTAGCATCCCTCTCCAGTCTCTGTAATTCCGTCGTGTCAGTGCGAATCTGAAGCTCTTTAATCACCACGTCGTTCTCCGAATCATCACCGAGTAATTTCACAGAGAGAAGGAATCCCCTTAGGCCCAAAACACAGAAATGGCAGGAATCGAAGGGGTTGCGTCTTAAGCAGGAGAAGTACTCCGGCGAAGCGTCGTACTTGAAGAAGCAGCGGCCGGTGGTAGCGTTGTAAATGGACAGCAACGACGGGCCGGAGATGGCGGCGAGGCACCAAGAGTCCAACCGGGTCTGGATCCAGCAGAGATCTTGGATGCCCAATTTGGACAAACTAGGGTTAGCGGTATCGAAGAAGAGAGCGGGAGCTTTGTAGCGGAAATCGAGCAGGCAAATGCGGCCATGGCGATCACCGACGGCGAGCTGGAGATGAGGGGAGGAGTTCTCAGTGTCGAGGAGGTGGTGGGGTAGGGCGATGGGGGTCCACCTGACGGCCGTGATGAAAGGGGAGGCGGCGGATGAAGGGGCGTTGGGGAGGGGGAGGGTGGAGACGAGTTGCATTGAGTGGGTATCCACGATCGCGACGGAGCTTCCGGCAGCGTAGGCGAGGAGGCCTGCCGGCGAGAGGTCGGCGGATCCGCCGTTGTTCTTGGACGGCGGCCCCGGCAGAATGCAGTCCCATGTGGCGGGGGAGGCATCGCTGGGCGGCCGCTGCATCTAGATGGGTTCGGGTGTGCCACTACTATAGATCAATAGGCTGTGTAAAAAGGAAAAGAAATGAAGAAGATAGAGAGAATGAGGAGGTAGGCGTGGAGTTGGATGAGAGAGAGAGAGATCTGGCGTTTGCAGCATGCAAGGAAGGCGGGCACGTTGGGAAGACAGAGAAGAAGATGTCTTGACTCTGAATGCAATTTCGCTTTGTTTTCAATTTGGGGAACTCTGCTACTTTATACGCTTCTCAAAATTTCTGAATTCATTATTATTCTACATATACAAAAATTCTGTGTTCTTTTTTATCTTTAGCTAATAGTATTATTTCTTCATAAAATGACATGACATGTAATGATACTTCAGACTTGACTTGAGTGTCTAAAAAGGTTACTATAATATTACTAAGATTATAAAATAATGTGTGAATATATAAAGATTATAAGTAAGTGTAAGGTTTATAGACCCTTATAAAAGTATACAACTTTTATAGTCAATTGATCACTTTATAATGAATTATTAAAATATTATTAATAAATCTACTAACTACTACACATATTTGCAGGGTCAACTATAATATAGTTTTACAAAAATAATAGAAGTAGTTAGAAAACTATATCGTGTAAGAAAAGGTATAAAACTATCAATTCGTTTAAATTGACTAGTTTGTATTTCACTCTAAAATAATGTAGAGTAGTATTCCCTTCGTCTCATTAGAAACACATTTCTTTTCGGTTTGAGAATTAAGAAAATGGTGTTATATGAGGTAGATTGTTTGACTTTTTGGTAGTTACATGTAGTCTATACAATATTTGTCATTTTAGGAAACATGTTATTTATAGTGAAACGTCCCAATAAGGAAAACTTATCGTCATTTTTAATGAGACGGAGAGAGTATATATTTACATTCCTAATATGTTGTTTTGATTTGGTTTATATAGCTGCAACCTACAGTTTTGATTTTTGCATTTATAGTAGGGGTGTCGGTCGGTACGGGATCGGGATCCCGATCCAAAAATAAGGTAAAATCCGATCCCAATACCGATCCCATAGCGGTATTGGGATAGCGGTATTTGGGACGGTAAAATTGGGATCGGTATTCGGGATTACCGAAAATCCCGAAAATTGATTTCCTTTAAAAAAAAAACTACTCCTTGCTAGCTTGAAGCTTCGAACCCAAGACAATTTAGTAGAGTGAATACTAACTACAATCGAGCAACCAATGATGCTACATATATCATTGTTAGGAATTAAGATGTGTAAATATTTTTACTAATTAGTCTAGACACGTAAGTCGTCACAAAGGCATTATAATTTATAAATATAATCTATAAATTATTAAATTATATTTATAGTATTCTACTAGAATATGAAATATAAATATTTCATGTGATTTACTAATGTAATTATGTATATATGTAATGTAACTAGTAAATTAGATATAAATAATATTTAAAATATGAAATATAAATATCTCAAATACGAAATCGAAAAATCGAAAGTCGGAATCCGAAACCACACAATTGCTTTCTAGTTGCTCATAATCGGTTAATCCTAATTCGGTAAACTAATGTCTATGTTTCTACAATTTTACTTTCTACTTTCTATTTTCTAAATTCTTGTTTCTTCACAAATTACAAGACATATTTAATAATTAATAGTGAGAGAGTCAGAGAGAGACATAGTTTGACCTAATTAATCTAATTAATATTTAATATTATTATTTCATATTAACTTATTATTAGTTAATATAATAACTGTTATAAATTTTAATTATATTTATAAGTGTATAAATGTATTAATTATTTCATAAAAATATCGGTATTTCAGTAATCCCGAGTTCGGTATCGATTATCCCGAATCCCGATTACCTTACGAAAATGAATCCCGATACCATCCCGTATCCCAAAAAATGGTATTTTGGTATCTCAATCCCGTCAGTTTCGGTACGGGATTGGGATAATCCTGAATCCCAATACCATTTAGACACCCCTAATTTATAGTATCAATAAAAATCAAACTACAAATATTGAGTAAATAACTGTAAACTGGTGGGGAAGAGGATTATTGAATGAATAGTCATTTTAGTGTCCATACTTTCAACTTTTTTTAGTTTTGGTGCCTTTACTTTAACAACTGTAAATTTGGTTCCTAAACTTAATAAATACTTGCAATTTTGGTGTCTTTTATTATTTTAATGATTAAATAATATTAGTGGAGATTTAAAGAAAGGTAAAATTGTAAGATTATATAATTTTTTAGAAAATATTTTTTATAATATAATATAATTTTAATAATTATAATAATTTTAAACTATTAAAATAATAGGCTATAATAGTTTAATAGTTTATGTTAATTTATTTAATGATTGAATAAGTTATGTTTTTATTTTCAACTATTAAAATAACTTAATAGCTTATTTTAATTTATGTTTAATTTTGGTAAATAATAATTTCTTATATTATACAAATATTACAATACTAAAATGAGGTCTAAGAATTACGTCTTTATATAAAATTGAACCATATACATAAATATTTTGTTCTAGGTAAAAAAAACTATATTACAAAAAATTAAATGATATTTAGTTTTTAATTCTTAAGAGTATTCATTTACTAATTGTATTTACTAATAAATCATCAAAAAAAAATATTTAATTCTCAAAATCATTATTGGTATTATTTATTATTAAATTAATAAAAGACACCAAAATAACAATCATTTCTTAAGTTTGGGAACCAAATTTGCAATTTTTAAAGTAAAGACACCAAAACTAAAAAAAGTTGGAAGTTTAGACACCAAAATGACAATTCACACGAGGATTATTTGTCCAACTTTCTTAATCAAATGATGTCCACTTTATGACAATGAATGAAATGGTGGTATGTGTATTTATTTAATAATTAAAACACCTATTTTAGAGTGAGCCAATTTTGATATTTTGGAATAAATGCAAACATGTTATCACTTATCATTATGTTGATTGTAAAAAATTGAACAATTGATGAAAAAACTGGACAGCAGATAAGGCAAAAAACAACTATATAACCCGTATAAATAAAACAAAACAAACACCAATCACATTATCTAAACGGCAAGTCTAGACCATGAGACCAACAACAATGAATACAAATCCAACTAATGAAGCCCTAATAGCCGGAATCGTGCCGGAGCTGGGAGGCGGAAGTGGGCTTAGGCTCTTCGGTGGAGTAATTGTTGGTAGATGATTCATCAGTAGATTGTTTAGAAGATTTGGTTGATCCCAAAACCCTAATTTGATCGGTGAACTATTCCTTTGTATTTGTAACGCCTTTGCCTGAGAGTTTCAGACTCAGTAGAGTTGCCTTCAGCATGGTCCAGACTCAGAAGTTTTGTTTGCTGAACCTCAGTACACTATCCGCCTTAGTACCATGGAGTGAAGACTCAGTAGTACAGGACTCAGCAGGAACAGCATACTGAGAGGTGTTCAGATTCAGTAGTGCTTTGGACTCAAGACGAGCAAAGATATCGAAAGATTCGGCAGAACCGGACTCAGGCGGGAGCGGTTTGCGAACTCGTAGTCGACCTTCAGTAGAGTTGAACTCAGTAGGAGTATACTACTGAACCCCAGGTCAGACTCAGCAACGGCCTGACAGTTTCCCTAACTGTCAGTGGTTTTCAAAGTTAAATCAATAGAGTTGTCCGAGGTTGTACACATCAGAGAAGTCAACTTCAGTATTTGCCTTAAAGTTTGAATGTCTCAACAACTTTCTACACCTCGACTAATGACAAGCAGCCAGCTGTCAAAGTACTGGTAAAAAGCTACAAGTCAACTACTTTCCTGAAAAAGAGGGTAGACTCTGCACGATTTCAAAAGAGCCGTTAGCTACCCAAAGAGAGTGACATGTGGACAATTCGTCTCCAACAGATCTATCCATAGCTCAGCTCTATAAATAGAGGAAAAATCAAATCGAAGAAAACACGGAACATACGAGCATTGAACGAACAAGAACACAAGCTTTCCGTAAGAAATTCAGAAAAAACACTCAACGCGAAAGACACTTACACTGCTCTAGGGAACCAAGCTTCATAGAATTAAAGCCTCTAGCATCCAAGTGATAGAACACGAACCCAGAAAGATTAATCCTCATTGTTCTTCACTCTAGAAGTCCTTTATTATTCCCTTTCCCTCTAACTTAAGCTCCACTGAAATATCTATAGCTTAGAACCGAAGGAGTTCATATCTTGAACTGTTCTTACTGTAAAGAACTCCTTCATTGTTGGAGAGTCTTTCAAACATCTTTGTTTGAACCTTGTAAACTGGGACTTGCTCAGCATAATCCTCAAGGCCGTGTTTGTCCAGTATACAAACCAACCGAGACTAACTCAGTATAATAAAATAGTCTCCTGATCTTTTCAGGACAGTGGACGTAGGATTTTGGATATCCGAACCACTTTCAAAATCGCTGTGTCTTTTACTGTTGCATTGATTTACTGTTCATTCTGAAAATCCATTTACAAAATCATTCAATAGAGTTTCAGTAAAAAGCTTAACTGAGTGTACTAATCTACTGAAACAATTTTTATTAATAACGTTTTCAACTCAACTAAATTGGGCCTACACTCTTCCGCACACTACTGAACTCTTACTGAATGGTACTGAATTCTGACATCAGTCAGCTAGCAGGCCTCAGTATAGTCAGTCACTCTGTCCACGCGATCCAGAACACCTTGCCTGGTCTACTGAATTTATTTAGCAGACAATCTCCGAAATCGGATTGTTCGCGTTCTAAGTTGAGAAAAAGTTTTCAGGTGTATTCCCCCCCCTCTACACCTGAAAGTTTGTCTTGGGACCAACAATTGGTATTAGAGCAGGAGTTCTTTAAGACTCTTGTTATCTAAAACTGTCTACTCGAACGGATCCTGAAAACGTTTTCACTGCATATCATTCTTCATTCATATTATTACCTAACATGTCTGATATGTCAGGAATCAGGATGGTACCCATTTTCTCAATAGAAAACTACAGGGTATGACGAGTCAGAATGGAAGCACATGTGACTTCCCTCCACGATAGCATAACAGAGGTCTTAAAAGACGGACCTATCGTACCTATGGTCGATAGTGTTGATTTTCAAGAACTAGCTCAAGGAGGAGGAGGAGCGGTGACCAGGAAGAAGGTTCCAAAGGACAGAAGCCTCTTCACTCCAGAAGAGAAGAAACTTCACAACCTTGACCGGGTTGCCAGAAACGCCATTTTAACCACACTGAGCGACTCGTATCTCGGCAGAGTTCTGGACTGCAAGTCAGCAAAGGAACTCTGGGATGCTCTAGCGCTACTGAGTTTGGGGACTAAGAAGATCAAAGCTAACAAGTTAGCGCTGGAACTTCAGAAGCTGGAGAGACTATCACTCATACCCGGCGACACGATTGAAGATCTCAATATCAGATTTACGGATCTGGTGAACACAATCAATGGGCTGGGAAAGACGTTCTCCAACCGAGAAATGAATCTCAAGATATTGAGAGTACTGCCAGACGGACATTGGACTCCATTCACTACATTGCTTAGACATTATGATCTTGATACTGTTTCTCCTGATCATATATTTTCAGAATTAAAAGCTGAGGAGTTCGAGTTTGGTCTGCTGTAGAGGAAGTAGAGAGCTGAAGATGACATCCAAATAGATCATGCCTTTAAAGCATCAGTCAGCACAACAACTCCAACGTCTATCAAAGCTGAGCCTTCAGCAAATGACCTGCAAGAAGGAAGCCTAGCTAAACGATATGCACTGCTTGCAATCAAGTATCAGAAGGAGAAGGAGCAGCGCAGAAAACTGTCCAGAGTCGTCAGAGACTCAAAGAGTAAGTCTAACTACTCACCTAAACGCACTCCTGAACCACAAACTTCTTAATGCAGGAAAAAGGAGGATTCAACACAGTCTAAAGACAATGAAAGTAGAGAAGGAAGAGTCACCTCCTGCTACAACTGCAAAAAGCAAGGACACTATCAGTACGATTGTCCTTAGCTCAGTACAGTTGAAAGAGTTGCAAGAAAAGCTCGAAGGGAGAAGATCATCAAGAAGCGACAAGCCTACATTGCTGGTGAACTCTCAGACGACTCTGAAGAAGTTGACTCCTTCATGGATTCATCAGATGATGAAGCTGCCTTCATGGCGCAAGAGCTTGAAGAAGATACTGAAAAGTGTCTGATGGCAGGAGAAGAGGATGAGGTAAACTCTCTAGAACCATTTAACTCTTCTTCACACTACACACAAGACACTTTCAGGTACATATGAGAATCTAGACGTCGCGATCGCCTATGAAGAACTACTCGACGAGCAGATTCAGATGAGTCTACAGCTCAGCAAGACTCTTCAGGAATTGGATGCCCTAAAAGTTGAAAATAAGAGACTTTCTCAGGAGAGTCAGGTTGCCACTGAGTCGAAAAGACTTTTTATGAGACTCAGAGAGGAGATTAACTCTCTGATGGCCAAGTCACAGCAACAAGAAGATCTCGATCACGATCGACCAAAGACCGAACTCGAAAGATATCGGGCCGAGTCTGGCGACGAGGAAGTTCTCAGGACTTCAGATCGAGCACGAAACTCTGAAAAAAAGTGATGATGTTTGGAGAAACCTGATGACTGAGCGTTACATGGGAGCTGAGAAAAAGCTTGAGGTAATGCTAGCCAATAACAAGCCTAAACACTGCAAGGAAGGACTCGGGTTCAACCACGAAGCCTCCACATTTGCTTCCACACGCTCAGAGAATCGGCTAACTGATAGGTTTGTTCAAGGGGAGACGATCAATGCTGAATCACTAAACCCCTTAGCAAAGAACAAACAGAAGATGAAAGCACCTCATCCTAGCTATCAGAAGTCTGACCCAAAGTTCAGCTCAAAATCACCCCAGCACAGTCAAAGGGGAACCAGCAGAGTAAAGTGGGCTGATCAGTATGGAACGCCACAGCTGACACATCCAGCTCAGTATGGGTCATATTATTATGATCCTATTGTCATAAGGGGTTCCAAGAGTTAGAAGAAGAAAAAGGCCGTTCGGAAGGCTAAGGTTAGTAGTCCACCAACTCAGAAGATCAGAACTCCTGAACCGACAAAGCCTCAGAAGTCAACTTCACCCAGCCCAGCAGTGAAATATGTTGACAAAAGTGGAAAGAAAATGCCTGAGACCACCAGGGTCGTAAGACAGATTTGAGTTTCCAAAACTAACGATTAAGGACCCCAAATAAAAATAAAGGGTACCTGAATATAATTATGTTTTGTAGGTGCACAGGGACCCATGGTACATGGACAATGGATGCTCAAGACACATGACGTACCAGAGGAGTCGACTGAAGAATTATATCACAGAAGAAGGACCCCAAATCGAGTTTGGAGACAACGTAAAAGGCTATACCAGAGGCTATGGAATACTCAGCATTGGAACCACCACAGTTCCAAGAGTATTATATGTTGAAGGACTTCAACATAATCTTCTCTCTGTTAGTTAATTTTGTGATAACTCGAATAGAGTGATTTTTGACACTGGTTTTTGTGATGTCATTGATAAATCTTCGCAAAAAGAACATATACATTGCTGACTAGAATTCAGCAGAACCTGAAGCATGCTTGCTGGCAAAGAACGACAAAAGAACGGGGTGGCTCTGGCATAAAAGACTCAGCCATCTCAACTTCAAGACGCTCAACAAGCTTGCTAGAAACGCTCTAATGAGAGGACTGCCGAATGAAGTGTTCAGCAAGGACACTCAGTGCGAGGCATGTCCGAAGGGAAAGAAACAAAGAAACAAAATCCACCAGTTCCATCACCTTTCACGGATGGAATCCTTCAGCTCCTGCACATGGACTTGTTCGGTCCAGTCTCTCCTGTGATGATCAGAGACAAGAAGTATGATTTAGTGGTCATTGATGATTACTCGCTCTACACATGGATCATATTTATTGCCAACAAGTCTGACGTCAAAACAGAGTTGGCTACGCTTCTGAAAAGACTTAGTGTCGAGAAGAACACCAAAATCTGAAAGATTCATTCAGACAGAGGAACCGAGTTCCTGAATGCGATTGTTAAAGAGTTCTACGATATTGAAGGAATAGAGCATGAGATGTTTGCTGCACGCACGCCTCAACAAAATGGGATTGCTGAAAGGAAGAATAGAACACTCAAAGAAGCAACAAGAACCCTGCTCGCAGACTCATGACTCCCATCAAAATTCTAGCAGAAGCTACTAATACTATATGTTATACTCAGAACAGGTCACTACTGACAAAGCAATATCAGAAGACACCATATGAACTATGGAACGGCAGGAAACCTCTCTTATCTCATTTCCATATTTTTGGGTGCTCGTGCTTTATCCACAATAATGGAAATGATCAGTTAAAGACTTTTGATAGCAAGTCAGATCAGGGAGTTTTCTTAGGATACTCCCGGGTCAGCAAAGCCTTCAGAGTTTTTAACTACCGGACCCTTTGCATGGAGGAAAGCCCTCATGTTGTCTTTAATGAGTTTGCTACTGAGAACAGGAGCAGAAACTCAAATTCAGAATCTGAGGACATCAATAAGCAACTACAGGATCTAAGCTTAAAAGATAATGTTGAAATGATTCAGCTTTGTTGGGATGATGATTCAGAAAAGGATAATGAAGTCAAGACTACTGAATCACAACCGAAGAACGAACTCGGTCGAACAGTTGATTCTATCGAACGATCAATCCCAGGTAACCCAGGTCGATGAAAAAACCCAAGTGGTAACTGAGACCTCTACTGAGAATAACAACTCAGGGGGAACAAATAACGTTCCTGAGCTTAATGCCCCTGAACCTGGTGACTCAGTAGACCCAACTCTTGTCACTGAATTGCTTCAATCTCAGAATAGTACAACTAAAATGCCTACCTCACCTACTATCTGTGTTGAACAAATTTTAGATGAAGAGATAAACATTGTCGATCGTGGCTGGATGCTCACTCTTCAGACCTTATCATTGGAGATCCATCAGCAAGTGTTAAGAAAAGATCCAGATTCTGTCAGGAAGAAAGTGCTCTATATTCCTGCTTCTTGTCTACTGAAGAAACTCATTCAATTGAGGACGCGCTAAAAGATGCTGATTGGATCACTGCTATGCAAGAGGAGCTGAATCAGTTCACTAGAAACGACGTATGAGAGCTTGTTGACATACCCCGGCATCAACATGTGATCGAAACTAAATGGGTCTTCAAGAACAAGCGAGATGAAAACAACATCATAGTAAGGAACAAAGCTAGACTCATGGCAAAAGGCTACTGTCAAACCGAAGGGATAGATTTCGACGAAACATTCACACCATTTGCAAGATTGGAGGCAATCAGACTATTCCTTGCCTACACAACACATCAACGCTTCAGAGTATATCAAATGGATGTAAAGTCAGCGTTCTTGAATGACGCACTAAAAGAAAAAGTCTATGTAGAACAGCCTCCCGACTTTCAGTAGGGATATCAAGTGTATAGACTCAGAAAGGCTCTGTACGGGTTAAAACAAGCACCCAGGGCTTGATACGATGCCCTGTCTGAGTTTCTTCTTCAGAAAGGTTTTCAGAAAGGCACAGTGGATCACACTCTATTCAGAATTCATCTAGGCGATGATATCTTACTTGTGTATATCTACGTGGATGACATTATATTCGGTTCAAAGAATGTCATCATGTGTCAGCAGTTCAAGAGAATGATGAAGGACAAATTCGAGATGTAAATGATGGGAGATATAAATTATTTTCTTGGATTTCAAGTCAAACAATCAGAGAAGGGAACGTTCATCAATCAAGGCAAATACACTCGAGACCTTATTAAGAAATTCGGTTGCACATCCGGCAAACCAATCAAGATCCCGATGAACACGAACATGAAAATCGAACTTGACTAAGAGGAAGTATCAGTAGACCATACTGAATTTCGTGCAATTATTGGTTCTCTATTATATCTAACTGCTACTAGACCTAACATAACTTATGTTGTAGGTGTATGCGCTCGATTTCAGGTGAATCCTAAGCAGAGCCATATGGACTCAGCAAAGAAGATTCTCCGCTATCTCAAAGGAACACCTGACATGGGTTTATGGTATCCAACAGATGATAATATTGAACTAACTGGTTATTCTGATGCTGACTACGCAGGTTGCAGGATTGACCGAAAATCAACTTCAGGAACTTGTCAGTTCCTCGGCAGTAAGCTCATCTCATGGTTCTCCAAGAACAACACTTAGTAGCCATATCAACTACTGAAGCTGAATAAATGGCTGTCGAAAGTTGCTGCGCCCAAATCCTTTGACTGAGACAGCAGCTACGCGATTATGACGTCATTCAGAATGAAGTGCCGATGTTTTGCGACAGCTCCAGTGCCATTGCAATCACTCAGAACCCTGTTCTCCATACTAGATGCAAGCACGTGGACATCAGACATCACTTCATTCGTGACCATGTTGAAAAGAAGGATATCAGGATGGAAAAGATCCATACTGACCATCAAAGGGCCGACATATTGACCAAACCTCCAGCTGAAGCCAGATTAAGAGAACTTTCAGTAGAGCTAGGTCTGCTGGACCCTAGTGAATCAATTCAGTAAGTGGATTCAGGAGAGAAGCATTCAACAAGGGGGAATGCCTACTCTCAGTATTGGACTCGTTCAGTACACAGAGATTCAGAAACCAACTACACGAGGTATCAGCTAACTACTATGTTCAGCTGACAGGTTTGTGTATCTCTTTCAATAGTCAACCTAGTAATTAATGTTGTTATGATATCTATTCAGCATCGTATTCAATGTATTAGAGAATGTCATTTATTATAAACGATTTCATTAAATGCACGACATTCTATGCTATGTTTGCTGAACTTTGCTTTGCATTAAATGCATGTCATATCAACTTACTCCTATAGGCTATTTCCAACTGGACTTGACTTAGGCGGCTTACTTAATCATTGCTTTATATAATATTAAATCCTGACCGTCCACCAATTAAAGCGGGATTAGAACTGAACCGTCGATCATCAAACTCTCCATCTTCAAAAAATATATATCGACGTATCTATCGCTAAACCGCCATTTTCGCTCTGCTTAAAACCTTAAATTTCTCAACAAAAAAAAAACCTAGCATTCAACCTTTTGTTTCTGCATTTGCATACTTTCAGAGATTTATACGGTAACTTTTACGTTCATTAGTACTCATGTTGATTTATTTTATTTTCTAGTACTAATACATGACTCTGCTGATTTAGTTATGGCAAATCCAAGTGGCGTAAGTGTGATCGTGCCCGTGAATATGATTGAGATCCTAGAGAAGGATCGAGTTTGGTACGAGCCAATCATGGAGTTCGACTCCAGCGATTTAGATATGAGGGACGATGTTTTTGATGCACTTAGAGCATCAGGGCTAGAGAAACTCCTATTGAGGAAGCCAACTTATTTCCTCTCGAGGCAGATCTCTGAGTTCTACCTCAATTTGGAGGAGGTAGACGGGGATGTTCTTGGAGCTTTTACAGTTCATCTTATTTCTGACCCCTCAAAAGCCGATGTTGAATTCAGACAAATGTCTGTGAGGCAAGCCCTTCAGAGAAGTTTTCAGCTGCCCAACAGTGGCATGAGCGTAGCCGGATACAAGGATGATTTGCTTGACGAATACCTTAAGATATTCTGCGGGGAGCCGACCACCTTCTGAGCTGCGTTTCCAAAGAACTGCATGCTTCCGCAGTACAGGGCGCTGGAGTATATAGTTACACAGATTCTGACGAGCCAAGCCGGCTCATTTGATCAGGTGTCCAGACCTAAACTTTAAATGATGATGGCCATCTACGATCGGGCCAAGATCAACTGGACGAAATTCTTCATGAAGGAGTTTCAGACACAGTCCTCCAAATTTGATAAGTCTACTGGGCGTCTAAGTGCCAAGGGCAAACTCCTCTACGGGATGAAGTTGTCAGTGACGATAGAGGATCTCTGTGGAGATGACAACGTAGCCTATGCTGACAAGGGCTACTTCAACTCGAAGAAAATTAGGTTCCATAGCCGTGCCAGTGCACTTCAGTAGATAGGTGCTGGCGCTGCTGAGGAAGGGAAGGGGAAGAGGAAGAGGAAGGCCCCTACTCCCAGTAAGAAGGGTGCTACCCTCATAAGAAGCAGAAGAAGGCTTCTGAGACGACCGTGGTAGTAGCCCCGTTCAGATTGAGGGATGATTTAGACTCTACTGAGAAGACAGTCTCAGTAGGAAAGGTTGCATCTAAAGAGAAGGCAGCCTCAGCTGACAAAGTGGCCTCAGCAGAACAGGGGACTGCCCCTGAGATTACAACTCCTACATCCAGGTCTCCACTGAATGTAGCACCGCTCAACAGTCTTCCCTCTGATGAGAAGACAATGTCTCTAATAGATGTAGATGACATGGAGACAAGAACTGAAGTAGAGACTATTAGGTATGAGGTTGACACTCTTTAGGACAGAGCAACCCGAGATATCTTTGAGGCCATTCTCGAAATCACAAGTCACTCTGACTTGGTGAATATTGCTTTCAAGGCAAGACTTCAGATGCTATTCAGGTTCCAGGATTGGATCACCCTTGAACGACTTATCAGATTCAAGTCCTGCGAACTCCTGAATTCCAAGGAGCTTGAAATCCATCAGCAAATAGGCTACTCTGAGCCTACTGACATATGCTCCCTCAAGGACTTAAGGGCGGCAATGCTGGCTTTATTTGAGGACATGAACCCCTCAGCAACTGTTCCTTTAGAGGGCTTTGATCCGGATGATCAGGACCCACCCAGCGATGCAGGCCTTAAGAAGCCTGCTTAGGGTACTCAACAGGAGGAGGGAGCTCAACCCTCAGCTGATCTACCTATCAGCTCCCTCCCACCTGGTTCGGCGACAAAAGGAACCTCCTATGATACTGACCCTGGACAGCTGTTGCTGCGGTCCTCTTATGAGGTTGCCCCATTGCCAAACACCGAAAATCAAAATCAGTAGCCAAAGCACTCAAAAGTCAAGGGACACAGAACCGCCCCCTGGCGAAGAATGTCTACAAGATGTGGAAGAAGGCTACGACAGCTTAGTGCGAGGAAATCAGGGTGCTGAAGACTTCAGTTCAGAACACGCCTATCCCTGATTTCTCTACCATTCTCAAGGAAGCTTTAACGACACAAAGAGCTGAGTTCGAAGTTCAGCAAGTATCAATGACTGCTTCCCAGACCTCACTTCTGGAATCCTTTAAGGCAACTCAGTCAGATCACATGTGAAGACTCTCCGCACTTACTCAGGCTCATGAGCTCAGAATTTCTTCAATTCAGAAGGAGTGTGAGGAGAAGTTCGATGCCAAGCTGAAGACTATTCAGGACCTTGTCGATTCCTCTCACCGCAAATACGGTGAAACCTCATAACTGAGAGGAACGACTTACATGAGAAATTTGAATCTCTACAGAAAACTTTGGATAGGCTTTCCAATGCTTATTAAACACTGAATTCCAAGGTAGTCTCACTTCCCACCCCTGGCGTATTGGATGATGCCAAAAAGGGGGAAAGAATAGCCAAAGGGAAGAAGTCAATACTAGGGACTCAAGTCAGATCTGCTCCCACTGACCCAACTCCTGCTAATGGGGACGAGACTGAGACTAAGGGTAAGGCCCAGGGTGTCTCCAGTGCAGGTGATGTAGGTGCTGAGACTGGCTCAAGTGGCTCAGGACCCAAGGAGACAGGAACATGAACTTCTGCTGATTCTTAGAAACATATTAAGGAAGTTGCTGAATTCCTGGAGGAGGACTCAGAAGATGAGGAAGAGCCTCCTCTGCCGCCACTAGTATCGGGAAAGGGAAAGAAGCCACTGAAGGTTCCTACTCCACTGAAGAAATCCCTTAAACGATACATAAGCCCAGCCGAACAAGCTCAGATACAAGCTGATGAAAAAATGGCAAGAGAGCTGGCTGAGGCTGAGGCAACAAACAAGCCAAAGAAGGCTCCGGCAAAGGCCCGAACTAAGGTTCCAGCCTAGGAAACCAAAGAAAAAGGCCTCCTAGAAGGAAACTCATCCTGAGGGATGAAGCTGACAAAGAAAAGGAAAAAGAGCAGGAAGCTGAGAAGACAACTACTGACTCACAGTAGCAGCAAGGAAAGAAGAGAGCTGAGCCGACGATCGACGAGATGATAAAATTCAGCATTATTGCTCTAGATAAGAGAGCGTGAATACTATCACTGGAGGAATACAGACGGCAAGAGGCTCTGGCTAAAGAAAAGGCTGCTGAAGAAGCCAGGGAAGCAGAGAGACTGAAACTAAGACCTCCTCCGCCGAAGGACAGGGAAATTCCATACAAATACATAAGAGGCCGTAGACCAAATGATCAGAAGATGTATAGGTGGCCTCGGGTCGATAAATGGATGCCTTGGGAGAAGACTCAACACTGGGAGACGCTTAAGGCCGAATTCATCAAGCGCTACTATGTCTGGCAGTATTGGCTAGAAACTCACAAGGATGATGCCTTTAATGAATGGTTTTTCAGGTGTGATCCAGATATCTACAATATGGTCGAGAAAGCAATTAAGGATAAAGAAGATGTTCAGACTCCGGCTTACAGACCACTGCCTCCACCTCAGAAGCTTGACGGATCTCTCTACACCGGCGTGATCGAAGGAGAAGTCAGAAGAGCAGTCTTAGCTTTGGATCTTCATCCTAATGATTCTGTAGACAATCAGAGGATTCAGAAGCTCAGGAGAGACACCTTCAAGATGTATGGACTGTTGGGATTTTGGATACTGGAAGCAAATTTTATGCTTGTATACAATGTGTTTTGTCCCTACCACTATTTTATTCTCCTATCCGATAAATGTATATATTTGCACATGTAATCCTTTATCTTGTACAAAATTTAGATTTGTGTAGTGTGTCGGGTATCACAGAAGACAACACAAATTGGTTGAACTGACAAGATATAAACAGTTATCACAGCTGAGACAACTTCAGGGTAAGTTGTCGGTATAAGCCGCAGTTTAGATAAGAAGTGGCTTGTCTTAGCTGCTTGTCTTTACTGGTACACTGAAGGTGGTCTATTGACGAATCACAGTGAGATGTGTTCTCCTAACTGACCTTAGTGGAGAACCAAGATCTCGGTGACTTAGCTGGTCTTAAGCTTGGTAAGACTTCAACTGAGTGCATTTGGCTATCTATCACTTTGACCTACTATGGTGAACGTCATCGCGACCGGATCTACATATCTTGGGTATTAGTAGTTATTTGTGGCTCAGGCTGGTTGTCTGTATCTTGCAGCCGTATCCTAGTAAAATGGGTTGATAATATCCCCTGAGGAACTCGAAAGGATTAGCACACTAAACCCGGCCGGTTGATTAAGTTCATGTGTGTTAATAAGGTTGAGTGGTACTACTCAAGAATATAAGATGTTAATTAATTTAAGCTGCTAGTGAGCTTAATTAATTAACGAATATTTCTATCTTAAATACTGAGATCGATTAAGTCTAAAATACAAGCCCTTGCTCAATTTAGGATAAATGGGTAAGTCAGCACGAATTCTCTAGTGGAATGAATCTGTGTTTATTAATTAATTTTGCTCTGGGCTGAGCATAGATAATTAATTAATTTGAGGCCCAACTTTATTTCTTGTATTAGATCCCTGATCTGGCCCAATTAGTTGCCTAGTTATTTATTGTCTCTCAGAAATCATTATTAATGGATTAATGTATTTTTACATTATTTAATAATGTTATTTATCTGAAATTAATTGGCTGGGCCAATTAATTGATAAATATTATTAGCCCAGTGAATTAATTAATTATATTACGGGTCAATTATGTGGAAGCCCATTAGAAATATAATTAAATTAATGAGCTACAAATATATTAATATTATATTGGCTTTTCAAGCATATATATATATATATATATATATATATATATATATTAGTATTCTGTTCAAAAACAGAAGACACATATTCACAAAATTCGAGACGCGTGCGTGAGTTTGTGGGGAGACAAAATCTTAATTTTCTTCAGTTCTCTGACTACCCAGAGGAAGAAAAAGGTCGGGACACAGATCAGAAGATCTGACACACGAGCAACAATCAAAGCCGCGACAACATACGAAGGAGGAAGGTATCGTTTCTAACCTTATATTTCCTTCAATTGGTATCAGAGCCTGGTTTAGGCTTTGATTGTTGCTGGTTTAATTCCGTCGTTATCGGGTTAATTTTCGTGTTTGGGGTGGCCTACGAGCCACTGTTTTGACCCCGTTGTAACGTTTTTCTCATGAGAAAATCCACGAGTAGATGATAGGACCTATTTGTTATGTTATTGTACTATTATTGTACTATAATTGGTCCGGGATGCACGAAAATTGAGGCGCGACGGCGCAGAAAGATGGAAAAGGGCGAAACCCTAGTTTCGGGCTATTCACGGCCGTCATCTTCTAGAAGCGCGTGGCGGCGCGCGCCGATTTATTTGTCCGATCCGTTCAGATAGTTTTATTCATTTTTTCGTTAGCTTCGTCTGGATAGGTCGCACGACCCATTCCGATTTCTGGTTTGTCCGGAATTGCGTCAGAAAGGAGAAGTGGTCGTGCTGTTCAGAAAAACCCCAAATTGGGTGAAAACCCTAATTCAGCTAGGGTTCCGACGTATCTTGCGGCGGCGATTCCCGACGGGTCCGGCGTCCGATTGACGATCGGCTTGAACCGCTGGATTCCTCATCTTACGAGCTTTGCGTCGATAAGTCGTAAGGGGTCATCTGATCCCGGATGCAATCGAAATTGATGTCTGAAGTTTGCTGCTCGTCATGAATTCGTTCCGGCGAATCGTTTGAAATTCGGGAAATTGAGGAACTAATCTCGGCCGGAATCCATTACACGGTGGTCGTGAGTGTTCCAATTACATTTCCCCTCTTTCAATTGATCGAATCACGGCTCGGAGAGGGCGAATTTGAGCACCAAAGTTTGCCGGCGATAGGAGTTATCGCCGGGATTGGGACGCCCAAACGCATGGAACATGTTCAGAGGCGGCTAGGGACGACGAGGACGGCGGCGCCAGGCTAGGGTGAGCGCGACAGCCGCGCATCTGCCGCTGATAGTCGCGGCTGCGCGTAGCACTGATTCCTGCCGCTGCAGTTGGCGGCGCGAGGCGAGACTTGCTCGGCGGAGGCCGTGGCCGGCGGCGACCCCCGGACAATGCTTGGGATGGCCGGGGACGGCGCGGCGGCGAGCGTTCCGTGCGCAAGGGGTAGATCTCCGCCGCCACGAGCGGCGTCTTGGGCGGGGCGGCCGGTTCCCGACTCACCGTCGTCCGGCGCGTCCCTGGGTGCCGGCGGCCGACAGAGAACCGGCCTGTAACAGCGGCAGCGGCGGCGGCAGTTCGATGAAGATGCTGATGACGTGACAGCTGACGTGGCATGCCACGTCAGCCCTAGCTGCCACGTGTCTGCCACATGGCAAATGCCCCTGATGACGTGGCGGTGCAGTTTTCGATGCAGTTTTCAAATTCGAAGATTTTGAAGATCGAAGAGCTCTATTTTGATCGGGCTATGTAATAGTTAGGAATGACGTATTTTAAAGTCCGATAACGATGTTTTACATTTCCTATTTGCGCATTTATTTATTATTTTGCTTTAGCATGCGATTATGTGATTAATTGCGCTTAGAAAAGCATGTAAATAGGATATATGTCGTTATTAAGCATGTTTTAATTTTCGCGAGCACGTTTTATTATGTGCGTTTAGAAATTGCATGCTTTATGAATTATGTGATGATGCATGATTCGTAACAAACCTTTTGAATAAAAAGATTACGCAATTTTAAATTAAATGTTTAATTAGATTCCATTAATTTGGATATTAAACACTTAATCGGACCTCCATAAATTGGACTTTACACGAAAGTAGTAAGATTATGTAAGTAAACGTCCACATGCGTGGCTTGCTTGCATTTTTGAGCTATCAATTTTGTGAGATGAGTTTTCCAAAACAATATTTGATTATTATTGAGTAGTGGGAGCGAAGCCGTAAACGTCCACCTGCGTGACTTGCGTGCCTAGTAAACACGAGTACTCTAGAAGATAATAATTAAATAGGATGGCTAATTAGATCAAATTGAATGCGGCATGGTTCGAGTAACTATGTCAATTTCGAGAATTTGATTCTATTTTGGTCAAATTAATGGTCAATGCTTAGATGTCACCGCAGGTACAATTCCTTTCCCTCGAAGTCCCTTCCCGCGTTTTAATAGTGACATGGTCCAGAATATCGAATTATTAATTCCATTCGTCTTAAGAACCTAGACATGGATTGTAATTAAAGAGCTAGGTAAATAGTTTGGTTTAGGGTTACGCTAGTAAACGTCCACTTGCGTGGCTTGCTAGTGGAATTTCTAGAGTTGTTCGAGGTTTTTAATATCATTGTTTTTACAAAAGGTTACAATGATTATTAATTACGAATTATGTGCAAATATTAATTTCATACATGCTTTAAATTATAATTGTCAGATATGTCTGTTCTAATATTTTTTCGAGTTCCTAAACAGTCTCACCAACCAAACCCTAATGGGTTTAACATTTTAAATAATTTCATAGAGTGGAAGAGATATCTTACATCTCCCAATAAATGCTCTGCAAAGGTCCTATTAGAACTTCTGTTTTAGGACCGCTATGTCTAAGAACGAGTTTACTATGAGTATGTTACTCAAATCTTTGGTAGCGGTCAAAGAGGTTATAGGAAAGGGCAAGAGTGCTCAAGTCTTCAATATCCCTAGTAGTTCAAGGAATCCTCCGAAAGGCGGAAACCAGAAAAAGAGCATAAAGGGTGGTCAATTCAAGAAGAGCAGAGGGAGTAAGAAGACGGTCCTTATCGGCGGCATGGGATATGCCAAAGAAGAAAGGAAGGTTCTTCAAGAGTGGTAAGAAAGGACACTGGAATAATTATAATCCAGATGTCAAGGCAAAACAGAAAGAGACGCGAGTCGCTCTTGTAACTGAAACTGTTCTGGTTTCCTCTTCTACCCACGTGTGGGTAGTGGATTCGGGGGCAACTGATCATGTTTGTTACACCTTGCAAGGTTTCTTGTAGAAAAGGCAATTGAGCAATGACGAGGTGGTAGTCTCAATGGGCAATGGACCGAAAGTTCCTGCAATTGCCATTGGAGATTTAAATTTATCTTTTGATAGATATGTTTTAGTATTTAAAGAAGTTTAATATGTGCCTGAGTTTAGGCGAAACACTATTCCTGTTTCAAAACTCTGCACCATGGATGATTATAAATCAAGTTTTGATAGTGAAGTTTCTATCATGAAAGATGATGATTTTATCTGTAGTGGACCATTAAACGGATCTTTATATACTATAACTTGTAAACCGCGTAGTTCTGTTAATATTGTTTCCTCATCATCAAATCCTAAGAAGAGGAAAGAGTCTTCTAAGGTAAACCAAACTTATCTGTGACACTTAATACTAGGTCACATCAATCTTAATAGGACTCAAAGGTTGGTGGTATATGGATCATTGAAGTCTCTCCAAGTTAAACCATTTCCAACTTGCAAAACCTATTTGGAAGGAAAGATGATGACTAGGCCTTTCAAGGCAAAGTGTTATGTGAAGGAGGGCGAAGAGCATCTAGTTTGGAAGCTTAAGAAATCTATTCATGGACTTAAGCAAGCTTTCCGGTTATGGCACCAGCGTTTTCGACGAGGTATTCTATTGATTTGTATTCTGTCCTAACGAGGTGTGTGTACCGTATTTGTGTTAACGGATCAGTGGTGTTTCTTGCATTTTACGTAGATGACATCCTTCTCATTGGCAACAATATTGAAGTGTTATCAGACGTAAAGATGTGGTTATCCGAGCAGTTTCAAATGAAGGACTTAGGTGAAGCTGCTTACATCCTTGGGATCAAGGTTATCCGAGATCGCCAGAAAAAGGATGTTAAGCTTGTCACAAGTGTCCTACATTGACACTGCTATTGCTCGTTTTAGCATGCAAAAAGCCAAGAGAGGTTCAGTACCTTTCAGACATGGCATTTTTCTATCCAAGAATCAGTGCCCTAAAACGCCTGAAGAGATAGAAAGTATGAGGCCAGTACCATATGCTTCCGCTGTCGGTAGCCTCATGTATGCGATGCTTTGTATGAGAGCAGATATCTCATATACTTTAGGCATGGTCTCAAGATATCAGTCTAACCCTGGAAAGGAACACTGGACTGCGGTCAAGCATATTCTCAAGTACCTTAAATGGATTAGAGATTATAGGCTTGTTTACCAGTCAGACAGTCTAGTGTCTTTGGGTTATACAAAATCGGATTTCCAGGCTGACAGAGACGATAAGAAATCTACCCCGGGTTATGTGTTTACCTTGGGAGGTGGAGCCATTTCATGGAGGAGTGCAAAGCAGAAATGCATTGCGGACTCAACCATGGAAGCAGAGTATGTGGCTGCTTTAGAAGCTTCGAAAGAGACAGTTTGGCTCAAGAATTTCCTCCTGGATCTTGATATTGTTCAGAATTTGCCTAAGGCGATCACGATTTATTGTGATAATGCGGGTGCAGTGAAAATTTTAAGGAACCTAGATCTCACAAGGTGTCTAAACACATAGACAGGAAGTACCACATTATACGAGTATTCGTAAATCGAGGTGATGTGGTGATTGACAAAAATGGAACTGAAGTCAACCTAGCTAATCCTTTCACAAAGAGCTTATCACTCCCGACTTATGAGATGCATGTTTGTGGCTTAGGAGTGGTAGAGATGGCCCCCACTTAGGACTACAGAAACTTTTGTATAAGTGAGAGAAGATGCAGTGATAGATAGGATAGATAGCTGAGATATAGCTGAGTAGTATTTTGTACCTAGATAGCTGAGATATAGCTGAGTACTAGTTTGTACCTAGAACTGACACATTGTATACTAAAAGTTTACTTTAGTATAAGTGGGAGGATTGTTGGGATTTTGTATACTGGAAGCAAATTTTATGCTTGTATACAATGTGTTTTGTCCATACCACTATTTTATTCTCCTATCTGATAAATGTATATATTTGCACATGTAATCCTTTATCTTGTACAAAAGTTAGATTTGCGTAGTGTGTCGGGTATCATAGAAGACAACACAAATTGGTTGAACTAAAAAGATATAAACAGTTATCACACCTGAGACAACTTCAGGATAAGTTGTCGGTATAAGCTGCAGTTTAGATAAGAAGTGGCTTGTCTTAGCTGCTTGTCTTTACTGGTACACTAAATGTTGTGTATTGACGGATCACAGTGAGATATGTTCTCCTAACTGACCTTAGTGAAGAACCAAGATCTCGGTGACTTAGCTGGTCTTAAGCTTGGTAAGACTTCAGCTGAGTGCATTTGACTATCTATCACTTTGACCTACTATGGTGAACATCATCGCGACCGGATCTATGTATCTTGGGTGTTAGTAGGGATGGCAAAAGGACCCAGACCCGTCGGACCCGACCTGGACCCGCACGCAATAGGGCGGGTAATACCCGCCCCGTACGAGTGTGGGGCGGTTTCGGATCCGACCCGTACTGGGTTCGGGGCGGTTTCGGTTCCTGCCGTGGACCCGCCCCGCCCCGTATAGACCCGTATGGACCCGCCCCGTATGGACCTGCCCCGCCCGGACCCATCCCGGACCCGTCCCGTAACAAATTAGAATTTAGAAGTGTAAAAGTGTTATTTGTGAGATTCGAACCCGCATCAATAATTTCTTTACATGCACTTATGCCGTTTGAGCTAATGTTGACATTTGTTAAAATTTTACGTATATATAGTTATATATAAGAATATAACATACTAAAATAAAAAAAATTAATACATCTAACAAAAAATTAGCTTATAAAATATAAATATTAATTTTCTAGATTTCAATATACTATATTCAAATTGTAATTACAGGCATGTATTTCGAAAATAAAATTAATATTTTTATTTCCAAAATTTAAATTTAAAACTATTTTTTATTTCTAATTTTCTTTAATTAAAATGGATTATATGTATAAATACAATTATGATTAATGAACAATTACAATTGAAAACTTTTTATAACAATTGAAAATACATCTAACAAAAATACAATAAGTATTAACTTTCTCGATTTCAATATATTATATTCAAATTTCTAATTTCTAACCATGAAAATGTATTTTGAAAATGAGATTAACATTATCTATATTAAAAATAAGTATTCATGAACTAACAAACTAATGAAAAATTATAAATTCACAATTTAAAATTCTTTATGACTAATGAAAAATTACAAATTTACAATAGAGTTTTTTTATAAAAAATAAAAAACTACACTCTTATTATTCATTAACTTCATTCATAAGTTCATAAGAATCATAACATATACATAAGAAATTCATACTTTAATAAGAATCATAACATATGAAAGTATATTTGAAAAAATTAAAGAAATATGATGAATGAAAACTACAAAATATATTTGAAAGATGATTTTGTTTTTGTGTTTTAGTTTTATTTTTCACATGAACTTCATTCATAAGTTCATAAGAATCATAACATATACATAAGAAATTCATACTTTAATAAGAATCATAACATATGAAAGTATATTTGAAAAAATTAAAGAAATATGATGAATAAAAGCTACAAAATATATTTGAAAGATGATTTTGTTTTTGTGTTTTAGTTTTATTTTTCACATGAAATATTAGTAATGCTTACTACAATCATTATATTTGATTAAAGTTACTACATTTTTAATTATGTTTTAAATTAAAATTAAAAAAATAACACTTTAAAATTATATATATTTTATGATTATCTAAATTTAACAAATAAGTTGTTGGTCTAGTGGTCAAGAGTGTTTGAAAATTTTCAGATGACCTGGGTTCGAATTCTTGTGCAAACATAATTTTAAATTTATTAATACTTAAAATATTTGCGGGTCCGTACGGGTCCAGGGCGGGTTTACCCGCCCCACATAGGTCCGGGGCCGGGTCCTAAATTTTGGACCCGTGCGGGTCCATGGAGTAGGTTCGGGTCCATTTTTAAGGCGCGGGGTGGGTCCGGATCGAATGATACCCGGCCCTGACCCGCAAAATTGCCATCCCTAGGTGTTAGTAGTTATTTGTGGATCAGGCTGGTTGTCTGTATCTTGCAGCAGTATCCTAGTAAAATGGGTTGATAATATCCCCTAAGGAACTCGAAAGGATTAGCACACTAAACCCGACCGGTTGATTAAGTTCAGGTGTGTTAATAAGGTCGAGTGGTACTACTCAGGAATATAAGATGTTAATTAATTTAAGCTGTCAGTGAGCTTAATTAATTAACGGATATTTCTATCTTAAATACGGAGATCGATTAAGTCTAAAATACAAGCCCTTGCTTAATTTGGGATAAAAGGGTAAGTCAGCACGGATTCTCTTGTGGATTGAATCTGTGTTTATTAATTAATTTTGCTCTGGGCTGAGCATAGATAATTAATTAATTTGAGGCCCAGCTTTATTTCTTGTATTAGATCCCTGATCTGACCCAATTAGTTGCATAGTTATTTATTGTCTCTCAGAAATCATTATTAATGGATTAATGTATTTTTACATTATTTAATAATATTATTTATCTGGAATTAATTAGTTGGGCCAATTAATTGATAAATATTAGTAGTCTAGTGAATTAATTAATTATATTATGGGCTAATTATGTGGAAGCCCATTAGAAATATAATTAAATTAATGAGCTACAAATATATTAATATTATATTGGTTTTTGAAGCCTATATATATATTAGTATTCTGTTCAGAAACAGAAGACACATATTCACAAAATTCGAGACGCGTGCGTGAGTTTGTGTGGAGATAAAATCTTAATTTTCTTCAGTTCTCTGACCACCCTGAGGAAGAAAAAGGCCGGGACACATATCAGAAGATTTGACACACGAGCAACAATCAAAGCCACGACAACATACGAAGGAGGAAGATATCGTTTCTAACCTTATATTTCCTTCATGGGCTCCCTCTACCTGAAGATAAATCCAATAACTTTAAGGCAAGGATTCAACGCTTCAGGAGATAATCTTGCTAGGTCCTCTCTATTTTTGTTTGATAGTGTAGCAAGAGATGTATCTGTACTAAGCTCTTTATATATAAACATACATCTTTGTTGCTTGGCCTGACAACATCTTATTGTCTCCATGGCCT
The DNA here is from genome assembly GCA_028984105.1 of Lavandula angustifolia. Taxonomy (NCBI): domain Eukaryota; kingdom Viridiplantae; phylum Streptophyta; class Magnoliopsida; order Lamiales; family Lamiaceae; genus Lavandula; species Lavandula angustifolia. Next base: position 24,235,844 of record CM054815.1, on the reverse strand, counting down.
ATTTTGTTTAATTTAACACTCAGAATCACATAAGTGATTACTGACTCACACACTCACATCTTTTCTATGTTTGTCTGTTATTGCTAGGTTTGATTATTGTCTTGGGGGAACTGTGTTGGGAGAATTTGTCTTAATGAGATATTTTGTTAGAACTATAAGTAGATTAGAACTATAAGTACAACTCCACTGATTCTTCTTGTAATATTTGTAAGGAGTTTGTACCTGATAGTTTATAGTGTTAGGTTTTGGCATCATCAAATAGGGGGAAATTGTTGGGAGATGATTCAGCAGTAGATTGTTTAGAAGATTTGGCTGATCCCAAAACCCTAATTTGATCGGTGAACCATTCCTTTGTATTTGTAACGCCTTTGTCTCTGAGAGTTTCAGACTCAGTAGACTTGCCTTCAGCATGGTCCAAGCTCAGAAGTTTTGTTTACTGAACCTCAGTAGATTATCCACCTCAGTACCATGGAGTGAAGACTCAGTAGTGCTGGACTCAGCATACTGAGAGGTGTTCAGATTCAGTAGTGCTGGACTCAGCAGGAGCAGCATACTGAAAGATTAAGTAGTGCTGGACCCAGTAGGAGCAGCATACTGAAAGAGTCAGTAGAACTGGACTCAACAGGAGCAGTTTACTTGACTCAGAGTCAACCTACAGTAGAGTTAACTGTCAGTGGTTTTCAAAGTTAAATCAGTAGAGTTATCCGAGGTTGTACACATAAAGAAGTCAGCTTCAGTATCTATCTTGAAGTTTGAATGTCTCAACAACCTTCTACACCTCGACCAATGACAAGCAGCCGGCTGTCAAAATACTGGTAAAAAGCTGCAAGTCAACGACTTTCCTGAAAAAGAGGGTAGACTCTCCACAATTTCAAAAGAGCCGTTAGCTACCCAAAGAGAGTGTCACGTGGACAGTTCGTCTCCAGCGGATCTATCCATAGCTCACCTCTATAAATAGAGGGAAAATCAAATTGAAGAAAACACAGAATATACGAGCATTGAACAAACAAGAAAACAAGCATTCCGCAAGAAATTCAGAGAAAACACTCAACGCGAAAGGCACTTACAATGCTCTAGGGAACCAAGCTTCATAGAATTAAAGCCTCTAGCATCCAAGTGATAGAACACGAACACAGAGAGATTATTCCTCACTATTCTTCACTCTAGAAGCCATTTATTGTTCCCTTTCCCTCTAACTTAAGCTCCACTGAAATATCTATAGCTTAGAACTGAAGTAGTTCATATATATCTTGAACTGTTCTTACTGTAAAGAACTCCTTCATTGTTGGAGAATCTTTCAAACATCTTTGTTTGAACCTTGTAAAGTGGGACTTGCTCAGTATAATCTTCAAGGCCGTGTTTGTCCAATGTAGAAACCAACTGAGACTAACTCAGTATAATAAAATAGCCTCTTGATCTATTCAGGACAATGGACGTAGGATTTTGGATATCCGAACCACTTTAAAAATCGCTGTGTCTTTTACTGTTGCATTGATTTACTGATCATTCTGAAAAATCATTTACAAAATTATTCAACAGAGTTTTAGTAAAAAGCTTAACTAAGTGAACTAATCTACTAAAACAGTTTTTATTAATAACGTTTTCAACTCAACTGAATTGGGCCTGCACTTTTCCGCACACTACTAAACTGTTACTGAACGGTACTGAATTCTGACATCAGTCGGCTAGCAGGCCTCAGTATAGTCAGTCACTCTGTCCACGCGATCCAGAACAACTTGCCTGGTCTACAATCTCCGAAATCGGACTGTTCGCGTTGTAAGTTGAGAAAAAGTTTTCAGGTGTATTCACCCCCCCCCCGTCTACACCTGAACATTTTTCACGGGGCCAACAATTGGTATCAGAGGAGTTCTTTAAGACTCTTGTTATCTGAAATTGGTCTACTCGAACGGATCCTGAAAATGTTTTCACTGCATATCATTCTTCATTCATATTATTACCTAACATGTCTGATATGTCAGAAGGATGGTACCCATGTTCTCAATAGAGAACTACGGGGTTTGGCGAGTTAGAATGGAAGCACATCTGACTTACCTCCACGATAGCATGACAAAGGTCTTGGAAGATGGACCTATCGTACCTATGGTCGATATTGTTGAATTTCATGAACCAACTCAAGGAGGAGGAGCGGTGACCGGGAAGAAGGTTCCAAAGGACAGAAGCTTCTTCACTCCAGAAGAGAAGAAACTTCACAACCTTGACCGGGTAGCCGGAAAGGCCATTTTAACCACATTGAGCGACTCGTATCTCGGCAGAGTTCAGGACTGCAACTCTGCAAAGGAACTCTAGGATGCTCTAGCGCTACTGAGTCGGCGGACTCAAAAGGTCAAACCTAACAAGTTAGCGATGGACCTTCAGAAGCTGGAGAGACTATCACACATGGCCGGCGACACGATTGAACATCTCAATGTCAGATTTACGGATCTGATGAACACAATCAATTGGTTGGGAAAGACGTTCTACAACTGAGAAATTAATCTCAAGATATTGAGAGCACTGCCAGATGGACATTGGACTCCATTCGCTACATTGCTTAGACATTCTGATCTTGATACTATTTCTCCTGATCATATATTTTCAGAATTAAAAGCTGAGAGTTCGAGTTTGGTCTGCCGCAGAGGAAGCAGAGAGCTGAAGCTGACATCCAAATAGATCATGCCTTTAAAGAATCAGTCAGCACAACAGCTCCAACGTCTAGCAAAGCTGAGCCTTCTGCAAATGACGTCGCGATGAAGCTGAGCCTTCGGCCTTCATAGATTCATCAAATGATGAAGCTGCCTTCATGGCGCAAGAGCTTGAAGAAGATGCTAAAAAGTGTCTGATGGCAGGAGAAGAGGATGAGGTAAACTCTCCAGAACCATTTAACTCTTCTTCACACTGCACACAAGACACTATTTCAGGTACAAATGAGAATCTGGACGTCGCGATCGCCTACGAAGAACTACTCGACGAGCAGATTCAGATGAGTCTACAGCTCAGCAAGACTCTTCAAGAGTTGGATGCCCTGAAAGTGGAAAATCAGAGACTTTCTCAGGAGAGTCAGGTTGCCACTGAGTCGGAATGACTTGTTATGAGACTCAGAGAGGAGATTAACTCTTTGATGGCCAAGTCTCAGCAACAAGAAGATCTGATCTCAGTATTGACCAAAGAATCGACCCAGAAAGATACTGAACTAAGTCTGCTGAAGCAGAAGTTCTCAGGACTTCGGACCGAGCACGAAACTCTGAAAAAGAGTGATGATGTTTGGAGAAACCTGATGACAGAGCGTTACATGGGAGCTGAGAAAAAGCTTGAGGCAATGCTAACCAATAACAAGCCTAAACACTACAAGGAAAGACTCGGGTTAAACCCGAAGCCTCCACATCTGCTTCCGCACGCTCAGAGAATCGGCTAACTGATAGGTTTATTCAAGGGGAGACGATCAATGTTGAATCACTAAACCCCTCAGCAAAGAACAAACAGAAGATGAAAGCACCTCATCCTAGCTATCAGAAGTCTGACCCAAAGTTCAGCTCAAAATCACCCCAACACAGTCAAGGGGGAACCAACATAGTAAAGTGGGCTGATCAGTACGGGGTATATTATTATGATCCTATTGTCATAAGGGGTTCCAAGAGTCAGAAGAAGAAAAAGGAGGTTCGGAAGGCTAAGGTTAGTAGTCCACCAACTCAGAAGATCAGGACTCCTGAACCGACAAAGCCTCGGAAGTCAACTTCACCCAGCCCAGCGGTGAAATATGTTGACAAAAGTGGAAAGAAAATGTCTGAGACCACCAGGGTCGTAAAACTGATTTGGGTTTCCAAAACTAATGCTTAAGGACTTAAAATCAAAATAAAGGGTACCTAAATATAATTCTATTTTGCAGGTGCACAGGGACCCATGGTACATGGACATCGGATGCTCAAGACACATGACGTATCAGAGGAGTCTACTGAAGAATTATATCACAGAAGGACCCCGAATCGAGTTTGGAGACAACGTAAAAGGCTATACCAGAGGCTATGGAACACTCAACATTGGAACCACCACAGTTCCAAGAGTATCATATGTTGAAGGACTTCAACATAATCTTCTCTCTGTTAGTCAATTTTGTGATAACTCAAATAAAGTGATTTTTGACACTGGTTTCTGTGATGTCATTGATAAATCTTTGCAAAAAGAACATATACATTGCTGATTGGAATTCAGCAGAACCTGAAGCATGCTTGCTGGCAAAGAACGACAATAGAACGGGGTGGCTCTGGCACAGAAGACTCAGCCATCTCAACTTCAAGACACTCAACAAGCTTGCTAGAAACGCTCTAGTGAGAGGACTGCCGAATGAAGTGTTCAGCATGGACACTCAGTGCGAGGCATGCCTGAAGGGAAAGAAAACAAAGAAACAAAATCCACCAGTTCCATCACCTTCCACGGATGGAATCCTTCAGCTCCTGCACATGGGCTTCTTCAGTTCAGTTTCTCCTGTGACGATCAGAGGCAAGAAGTATGCTATAGTGGTCATTGATGACTACTCGCGCTACACATGGGTCATATTTATTGCCAACAAGTCTGACGTCAAAACAGAGTTGCCTACGCTTTTGAAAATATTCAGTGTCGAGAAGAACACCAAAATCAGAAAGATTCGTTCTGGCAGATGAACCGAGTTCCTGAATGCGATGATTAAAGAGTTCTGCGATACTGAAGGAATAGAGCATGAGACGTCTGCTGCACGCACGCCCCAACAAAATGGGATTGCTGAAAGGAAGAATAAAACACTCAAGGAAGAATTGAGAAACTCCTCTATACTGCATTTAAATGCATACTTTCCAACAATCCCCCACATGAATGGAAATAGCCTAAATGCATGCATGCAAACACAAGCTCAGTCCACAAGAGATAATAAAGCATCAGAGTAGGTAGCTTGTGACCTTGAACCATCCTTAGTCAGTGCTATCGAGTACACCGGCAGACTAGTGAACACAAGGTTTTGAACTATTCCTCCATCGTGTATACCGAGACAATAACACTATAAAGTCTCAACCTCGTCTGTTCTCACGTTTGTGTCCGTTTCTAGCCATGGACAACCTCTTTGGATTCATAAGTATCGAATAGAAGATGCCCTCATTTTTCACTTACATAGGTGATTCTTACACGAGTATCCTGTCATACTCCACCTCCTCAAGGTATCAAAGAATCATTAAAAGTCTAAGACTTTTCCTCACCACATAACAGATCAACAACACTCTACTGCTCTTTTCTAGGGAATTATTTTTTTGAGTGTTGTTACACAAACAGACTCACATAGCTTAGTTTTCCTATTGAACCAAGTTCATGGGATCTCCACTCTACAAGGTTGGGTTACCACTGTAATTGTCTTAAGTTGTGGATTTTACTCTCATTCCCTCTAGTCGTTTATACATTTGATCTCGAGGTAAACTCTTAGTAAGCGAATCCGCTAAGTTATCTACCGACCTAACATAGTCAACATAAATAACCTCACTCGTGATCAAGTGTCTTACATTATTATGTCATCGACGTATGTGTCGAGACTTACAATTGTATAACCCACTTTTCGCCCTTCCAATAGCAGCTTGACTATCGCAGTGAATCATCACCGGCGGTACGGGTTTGTTCCAACATGGAATATCTTCCAAAAAATTACGGAGCCACTCGGCTTCCTCACCGGCCTTATCTAAGGCGATAAATTCTGATTCCATGGTGGATCGAGCTATAGATGTCTGTTTTGTGGACCTCTAAGATACAACTCCACCCCCTATAGTAAACACATAGCTACTCGTCGACAACGAGTCTTATGTGTAGGATATCCAATTTGCATCACAGTACCCTTCAAGTACCGGGGGTATCTAGAGTAGTGTAGCCCAAAGTTTAGAGTGTACTTCAAGTACCTCAAAACCCTAATCAAAGATCTCCAATGCTCCCTACTTGGATTGCTCGTATAACGACTCAACTTATTTACAGGACAAGCTAGATCCGGCATTGTACAATTTGTGATGTACATTAAACAACATACAATCCTAGCATAATCCTCTTGAGCAAGAGGATCGCCTCTATTCTTGCTTAAGTGAACATAAGTTCTAAAGGAGTCTTGGCCGGCAGACCATCATACGTATTGAACTTCTTAAGCACTTGCTCAATATAATGAGATTGTGATAGAACAATTCCTCCGGGAGTTCTTTGGATTTTCACTCAAAGAATAACGTCAGCCACTCCCATGTCCTTCATGTCAAAATTTCTTTTCAACATGCGCTTGGTTTCATTAACCACTTGACTGTTACATCCCATAATTAGCATATCATCCACATAAAGACATACAATAACAAAATCGTTATTTGTATTCTTGATGTAAACACACTTATCACATTCGTTTATCTTGAATCCATTTGACATCATGACTTCGTCAAACTTCAAATGCTATTGTAAAGGGGTTTGTTGTAATCCATATAGGTACTTAACCAACTTGTATAGCTTTCTTTCTTGACCAGGTACCACAAAACCTTCAGGTTGTTCCCTATAAATTTCCTCTTCTAAATCTCCATTTAGAAAAGCAGTCTTCACATCCATTTGGTGAATTTCAAGATTATGCAAAGCAACAATCGAAAGCAGCACGCGAATTGAAGTTATTCTCGTGACAGGCGAATAGGTATCGAAAAAGTCGTACCCTTCCCTTTGCTTAAAACCCTTTACAACTAAATGGGCCTTATATTTATCAATTGACCTATCAGCCTTATATTTTCTTTTTAGGATCCACATCCTAAGAATTTACAACCTTCTGGCAGATCTGCTAATACCCACGTATGATTTTGCATAATGGAATCAATCTCACTTTGGACAGCTTCTTTCCAAAGTGGTCCATCAGGTCTAGTAAGAGCCTAATTAACAAACCTCAGTTCCTCATCTAAGAGGAACACTACTAGTCCGGACCAAAGTCCTTTGCAATTCTTGCTCTACTGCTACGTCTCGGTTCAAGAGCTTCTAGGTCAGAACCAGGTCATTTTCGTGAAACTGGTTCTACCCTTCCAAGCTCAGAACTAGTAGCTTCATCTCTCGTTCTAGCATTAGAGCTAGATTCAGCCTTATCCTTACACGGATAAATATTCTCAAAGAAAATAACATTCCTTGATTCAATAGTTGTTCCCACATTCATATCGGGAACTTCCGACTTATGAATAATGAACCTATAGGCACTACTATTCAAAGCATATCCGATAAAGATATAATTAATGGTCTTAGGTCCGATTGTAACTTGCTTAGGTAGAGACACTTCTACCTTAGCCAAACACCCCCACACTTTAAGGTATTTGTAGGAAGGTTTCCTTCCTTTCCACATCTAGTAAGGAGTTATATCCTTACCTTTAAGGGGAATCTTGTTTAGTAAGTAGTTAGTTGTTAAAACAGCTCCCCCCACATGTTCTGGGGTAACCCCGAAATAATTAACAAGGCATTCATCATCTCATTAAGTGTTCGATTTTTCCTTTCAGCAATGTCGTTAGATTGTGGCGAATAGGGGGCGGTGGTTTGATGAATAACACCACTTGATTTACACAACTCTTCAGATGAGGCTATATATTCTCCCCCTCTATCACTTCGAACATTTTTAATCCGATAATCTAGTTTATTTTCGGCTTCTGCTTTGAAACTTTTAAAAGCTTCAATTGCTCGTCTTTACTTCTTAGAAGATAAAGAAAACAATAACGTGTGCAATCGTCAATAAACGTGATGAAATACTTTTTATCACCTCTTGTTTGCACAAACTTCAAATCACACACATCTGTGTGAATAAGTTCAAGAGGCTTAGTGCTCCTTTCCACCGAATGAAACGACGGTTTAACCATTTTTGCTTCTACACATATTTCACATCTTTTATTTTCATTAAACTCATTTACTTTTAGTAAATCGAGATTAGCTAGGCGTTTTATTGCATTTAGATTAACATGTCATAATCTTCAATGCCATAAATCAGAGCACTCAGTCAAATAAGAAGAAGCAGAAGAATTATTATTATTTCCATCATTCTTTATTTCCATCATTCTTGGGCACTTGGCAAAGTGCCGCTACATTGAGCTTAAAAAGCCCATCGGTAAGATACCCCTTACCAAGGAATACACCAAACTTAGATAAGATAAACTTATCTGCTTCAAACACTAGTTTAAAACCACGTTTGACTAGTACAAAACCCGACACAAGGTTCTTCCGGATATCTGGAACATGAAGCACTTCATTCAAAATCAATTCTTTGTCGGAAGTCATCCTCAGCACGACGGTTCCAACTCCAACCACGTCAGAAGATGCTTGGTTCCCCATGTTCAGCTTCCTCCCTTGACATGGACGGTATTTCTTGAAGTGGCTTCTATCACCACACACATGTGCGGTTGCAGCAGTATCGACGAACCAAAGGCCGGGGTTCTCGACAATATTCGCCTCTTCCGTGATCACAGTCGCTAGGTCCTCTAAAGTGAGGTCCTTTTCCATCAAGTTGGCTTGTCTCGCCTTGTTCTTCTTAGGCTTTCGGCAGCCCTTGGACATGTGACCTGCTTTGCCACAATTGTAGCAATCTACGTTAAACCTTCTAGTTTGACTTTTACCTTTTGCATGGTCTTTGCCGTTGGGACGCCCTCGCTTATTAGAGTCACCACCTTTCTCCAACAAGTTGACCCTTGGGTCCATCGGGGCTTTGGACTTTATGTCTTGAATCGGACATCAGCCTCGATGCGAAGCTTTACAATCAAGTCTTCAAGCGACATCTCCTTTCGCTTGTGCTTGAGGTAGCTTTTGAAGTCCTTCCAACTTGGAGGGAGCTTCTCGATCATGACTGCCACGGTAAAAGCGTTGGGCAATAGCCTCCCTTCAGGATGAACCTCATGCACAATTAGTTGAAATTCTTGCACTTGGTCCATAATGGGTCGAGAATCCACCATTTTGTTGTCCAGAAACCTGGCTACAATAATTTTTTTTGTACCTGCATCGTTAGTACAATATTTCTTGTCTAGTGCCTCCCATATTTCTTTTGAGGTCTTCATGTTTGCATATACACTATACAAGCTATCCACTTAACAAAAAGTTTTTACACAAATAGTCGGAAGTACGCCAATTTTCGTAGGCAATGGAGACTTGCATGTTCTCCTCATTTGCACTTGGAGGTGCAGGACCATCTTCCTTGAGGATGTATCCAAACCCTAATGTTGTTAAGTAAAACAACATCTTTTATTGTCAACGTTTGAAGTCGGCTCCACCAAATTGTGTTGGCTTTTCGGCGGCGGACAATGCTCTTGAAGAGTGCAACGGTGCCGGCAAAGTTGGGGTTGAGCCCCCTACCCCTCCAAGGTGGTTCAACGTCCCAAATGGGATAAACGGAGTCGCCGAAGACGACATGATAGCATGAGTTACATCACGTAAATTGTTCACAATCCAGTCATTAGTAGCGGATGACATGGCGGCCAAGGTGGAGATGGCGACCATGTTGGATGATGGCAAAGTGACACTTGTTGTTGAAGCTGCCACGAATGAAAATGGAGGTGGTCCACCAAATCCGAGAGCGGAGATGCCGACAGAAGTCGCGCGGGGAAAGGGACGCCGGTGGAGGAGACGGTCGCGGATGAGGTAGCGGTTGCGACCGAAGAGACGGTGACGCCGGCGGCGGTGGTGGATGATGTAGCGGATGAAGACGCCATTGCCAAGGTAAATTAATTTTCGGTTTTTGGTTTCCGGCAACAAGATCGCGGATTATCTCTTGCAATTGTTACAAAATTATTTTCGTAATCTACCGAACACGAAAAACCCGTAAAATGGAAATGGAATATTACAACTTAAACAAGAAATAAAACAAGAACCAAATATCAAGCCGAGTCGAGATAGTCTCTCTATCCGCAAGAAATAAACGCCCCGGTAGTGCTCTCGGTGTCGACGTTATCTCCCCAAAGATAAAACGACTTTCGTCTTGCTATATGCAGCACCGCAATACAACAAACTCCGGTGAACTAGATGAATGACGAGGACAAAGCTTTGAACTTAGAACTAATGCTAGATGATGAGATGAATAATTCTTGCAGTGTGTGTAAAATGTCATGCTACCTACAACTATTTACAGGACTACACCACATTGGAGGATTAATACCATTCAACACCATGATCAATGCCATTCAACACCATGATCATGGACATGGCGGTTACACAATCATGACCATCAATGGAGAGTTTGAATTCCTTTCAAATTCAAAACATATATTATCTCCACCACTTTGTACACCAAACTTCGAGAAACTATTTCTCACTCACCGAAAATCGGAATTGAGAAACTCCTCTATACTGCATTTAAATGTAGATTATCCAACACATTGTGATGCCCGGTCATGAATTTGAACACTACGAATCTACGACGGTTAGTGTAGTTGATACAAATTCATCAATTAAATAGTATAACAAACATATTGAAGGTATAGAAAGAAGCATAGGATGGGGATACCAAGAACATCTCCAACTGTGAAGACATGCTGGGTAGCCCAGCTGGAGTAGTCGGAGGGGGTATTGGGAATCCTCCAGCCTAGGCTGTCTCCGACGACATACGTGGCTGCAGTCCCGTTGCCACCAACAAGCCAAAAAGAAACCCAAGTTTATTGAAAACCATCGTTTTATGTTCTCTGGTCTCCCCTGGTGATCAATTATTGTGGGAATAATTCCTAAGTCTAGATAAAGGCTACTTTATATAGAGAGAAGAAAGGAGAGAGAGAGTAGTCTGGGTCAATTAGTTCAACTTCTAAAATGTTCAAAGGTTTTACTTGGTACTGGAATTGCTCTTTGATGCAATTACATCAATGCTTTGGTCTTTTTGCATATAAAATTATTAATAACTACGTATGAGTATACGTGAATAGATCTTGAAAAAACAATTAGGAATTACAATAATTTTGAAAAATGGGATTCGGTCGAAAACGCCGGTGTCTTAGGGATCAGATAGGTAGGATTAGTTACCAAGTCCAAATATGCATCACTTGTCCAACCTGTCATTTGGGGCTTCACTATCATTCATATATCACGAACATCACTGAAATTGATTCCTCAAAAATCAAAATATCGACTTCTTACTTTTCAACCTTACCTATTTTTGTTTGTATTTCATATAAATGTAATTACCCTTTAAAAGTTAAAAACCCTCCAAAATTGACTAGACTTTACAAACCTCACAAATCTTGATTTCTTCTTCTTGTTCTTACCTTGTAGTTTAGATAAATTTATGTTTGACAAATATTATATATATATATATATATATATATATATATATATATATATATATATATATATTTCACATTGAAATTAGTAATTAGATTAGATGTTTTGTACTATTGTATGAATATTTTTTTTGGTTTATTGTATTTGTTTGTGTCTTTGTGCATCCAAATTGACAATAAATATACTCGTTCACTAAAACTGTTATACCTTGTAATATTGAGACAAGATCTCCTTTATTAAAAATAGTCTAAAAGTCATGTTTCAATATTGTCCAACTGCAATTTTAAGGTAGTCCGACTTTAGTGTGTATTAGTATATAAATCATAAAATTTACCGACTTTATAATTAGAATTGCAATGAAACAACATTAAAACATAAATTTTGAGATTGAAATCATATTCAAACATATTATTTCCGTAATGTGCAAAAAAAGTATTCTTATTTATGATGAGCATAATTATATTTTACATCTTAACATGTTATCATATTATATCATCTCAATTTCTATCTTCTCGTTACCATGCAAATCGTTACAATTTGATATATAGCCCAGTTAAATGTAACCAACGTAGAAAGATATATGTCGTTGCTGACGTAATGTATAGAACTCATCACCATCTAGAAAATAAGAGTATCAAATATACATGCTACTACGAAATTTCAGAAGTGATTTCAATTCATAAAAAAGTAGAAAAAACTACAACTCAAGAAAATCAGAACAAGGACCAGTTTTAATCTTCTACATATATTCTTACCTTCTCTTGAAGATTTTTGCAAATATGTTTCCTGGCAGCAACAATAACATCCTGCAACTTCTTACTTTCCTTATCATCTTGTTTACCCTTCCTGTCATGATCAACTCCTCGCACTCCGCTAGCAAAATTCAAGGACCATACATTTTCTCCTAGGTCAGCCATGTTCTGGGCTCATTTGTAGAAACACCAAAGTTCTAACCTGCATAGGGTCAACTTAGCATTATTAGGTCGCCATACTAGGTGGAAACAATCACATTTTTCTCCCTTGCATAATGCCCAGTAAAGAGAGAATTATCATCATGGAGTAAAGTGTACAAACACCATGTTCTGAATTCCAGTAAAATAGAAGATCCAACAGTTAATGAAAAGACGAAAAGGAAAACAATCAATTCCATTACAGTAAACAAATGCATGATTATGTAGCAAGCATATGTCCATTTGAGCCATGTTATAGTTCTAAAAAGATAACCAAGAAAAGAGCAATGCAAAATAAGCGAATAATTTCCGAATCTTGTTTGGCTTCCTTATTTGAGCAAGCTCCAAACTTCATCTGTATCATGATTATACAAACCTGCATTTGCAGAATAGCATCGAACTCGCCTAAACCTAAATAAGTTGAATTAGTGATGCAACACAAAAAAGAATAAGATTTCTGTAATGCGCAAATTTAGTATCATCCTTCCCACTGCAAATCCAGAGTTTCTTTTCTATGCAGATTATTTCCATTTCATAACAGTATGAAATGGTTATCTAGAATACTGATAATAGTCAGGTATATCATGGTAAATCTTGTATGCATAAGATTCCCTTGTCAAAATGACTAGAACAGCTGAAAAACTAAGTTTCCCCTAGACAAATTAAATGACTAGAACAACTTAAAAACAAAACTAGTAAAGAATGGTAAAAGCTTAGTTCTTTGTAGGACAGTTGTCCTCAGGTTTGAAAACATGACTCATACTTGAATTGATATCTGCAAGAACTAGAGCACATTATCTGCAGCTAATTTTCCTCAAATGAGTCAAAATCAACAACTGAGGTGGAGCCTTTCTCAATCAGTTACAACCAATAATCCAATTTTTCCCCAGGCACCGATTACAACATGATGAACCAATTCACAAATAATAATAATAATAATAATAATAATAATAAGGGGGATGTGCAAGAATGTACATTTAAAACATAAAAAATGCAAAAATGTACAAAACATTTCTAAAATGCAAAAATATACATTTCTTCAATTCTAACCCTATAAAGTTAGTCTACTCACTAGTGTGACAAGTATAGATTCTTTTTTTCCAATTATTTCTGCAAAGGTGACCTTTAGATTCGATCTCCAACTTCTTTTTCTACAAAGGTGACCGATTTACATTTGACAATTTTGATGATTATAATTGTGAGATACCCAAGTCCATCCGCCCAAATCGTCGGATATTAGGGATTGAGTAGGATTAAATACCAAAATTTACTTGTAAAAGCCTAGTCAACGAGGATACAATACAATTAACAGGGTAGACAGTCACATTAGTCCTCCCCTTTCTCATAACATTTACTACCTGCACCTGGACAGAAAGACCTTATGAAGCTTGAGGGGAAAAATGACATTATATAGAACACATTAAAATATAAATAGAAGATATTGCATTTAAATAAAAAGAATCCTATTTGGAGTTAAAACGATAATTAAGAAATAGGATTTTTGGGATAAGAAATAAACTAAACAAACAAACCATGGATAAATCCAAGCGACCTTTTCTTAAATCCAAGCGATCTTTTCGTAAGCGTTTGCCCTCGATTCAATCGGCTTCAGTCAGTGAACAATAGTCAATATAAGATGTGGTGCGGAAGTGTAGACCCAAAAATATTTTCGTCTCAGTTTGAAAACACGTTTTATGTTGAGTGATTTTAAAGTTCAGTTTTATGCAGTACGAAAAGTAAACCAATGCAACAGTAAATCAACACAGACAATTTTTAAAGTGGTTCGGATGCGCTGGATCCTACGTCTACTGTCCTGAACAAAGCAGGAGTTCTTGATTACTTATACTGAGCAAGTCTCAATCGATCTGTACACTGGACATATACTCTAGTTATAGTCTTAATGACTTTACAAGTTTGAAACACAATGTTTGATTTTCTCCAACTGATAAGGAGTTTTTATAATAAGAACAGTTCAATAAGCTGAACTCCTTTGAGGTTTCTAAGCTTAAGATATTACAATAATTTCTTTGAGTAGAGAAGGGGAACTATGAATCTTGGTGATCGCTGTATTGCACCAAATAATCCGGCAAAACTTGAGAAATTATAAAAACTGAACTGAATTAAAAACTGTATTACCTGGGCAACTGAGAGACAGGTCCAGCAGAATATTCACACACACATAATTCCAATCATCGGCACTTAATATGAATTAATATTAAGAATCTACTAGTTATAGATTGCCGTAGTTAAACTGACACAACCCTCACTCCCACTTACTTAGTCGGTAACCGCCATGTTGGACATCGAAACGGCTACTTCCCTAATCTAGCTACAACCTACAATGTTGGGCAATCAATAAATTTAATAACTAAACAACTTTATCGAACTAAGGGAGCCAAGTATTAGAGAATACTCATATGTTGGGCATCTAATAGTCTCCTATCGGTTTAATCCAATTATTCTAATGAATAATTTCGCTACTTACCTAGCCTTGTTCCACGAGAAACGATGGAAGTACTTAGTTAGCTACAGACTGCGCAACCTAGGGTGATCAAGCCTAAATTACTAGTCAGATTAATTAATTCAGAACTAACCCGAAATCCACTTGATTAATTATTCGAACTTAAGCCTCATGTATTGTTCACGTGTGTATTTACATTCTACCGGACCCTAAAAGACTTAGCTACTCATGCAGACGCTTCGGTTGGGCAACCGGAAGAGTTCGCAGAACATAAACACATGAACGAAATTTAAAACAATTGGAGCACGAAATAATAGAACACTTAAAACTATGAAACGAACTAAGAACTTGAATTAAACTAGAACGAGAGTTTCAAACGTAAATTCGATGTTCCTATCAAACGATTAACCATAAACGAAATTAAAACTAGAATTCAGATTCGAAAACATAAACGGACAAACCAACGAAAAGTAAAGTGTTTCTTCTTCTCCTAATAGCTACGATCTGCTCGGAATATTGATCAGAATGGGGTGGCGGTGTCGAGACGGCGGCATCGGGAAATGGATCAGCGGGAGTTAGGGTTTCTCGGCTTGAAGTGACGGCGTGAATTGAAACGGTTCCAAGTCGTCCTCCTTCTCGTCTACTTCTTCTCCTTATATACTCCTTATCTTCCTCTCCAAGTTAGGTTAAAATCCCTCCAAGATAAGAAAAGGGATTTGGATAATAAGGAAATAATATCTTTCCTTATCCATCATAAAGTATGATCAAAATATTTCCCTCCATAGAAATCCGCGTCCACATCATCAATTTCGTGACCTTTTCATCATCAAACATTGCCAAATATCATCCTCGTCACCATGCCACGTCAGCACCTAAAACCTGCATTTTTCACCACTGCGAGTGCACCGGTTGGTCAATTGAAGCACTTTTCGGCCAGAAATAACTAAGTATAGAAACGACTCATCAAATCTCTAGAGTGAAGAACTTTCAAAGGATCTCTCAAGTGTATGAGTTCTTCGATGTGTTCAACTTTAAGATTGCGAGAGAGTATGAATGCTTGGTTCCCGGTGCCTTCTC
The DNA here is from genome assembly GCA_028984105.1 of Lavandula angustifolia. NCBI lineage: Eukaryota > Viridiplantae > Streptophyta > Magnoliopsida > Lamiales > Lamiaceae > Lavandula > Lavandula angustifolia. The sequence continues at coordinate 24,220,115 of CM054815.1, read as the reverse complement.
TCCATGAAGACTCTTCTCGATTTATAATCTCAACTCATGAATACATCGTCGGAAGAAGGTCTAGACTCATGTCGAAAACGACAAGAAAAATGGTCATCTTCATTTTGAATGTCACTGTATGGATTTTCTCTTTTCAGTCTAGGGAGTAGCTTTATGGCAGAGCAAGTAAGGTGCTGGCAGCTCCTCATTGGTCGAGGTTAGAAAGTAGGTGAGGTTAGTTCAAACTCCAAGAGCATACTGAGTCGACTTCCTCTGATTCCTCGGACCTTTTACTGAATTGTCTTCTACTGATATTCTTCTGTGATATTCAGTACTTGACTCGAATTTCTTTGTAGATTCAGTGGGTTCTGGATTACCCAACTGAGTTCCATAACGCTGAGTTCTTCCGGCTGACACAAGATATTCTGTTGAACCTATCAGCTACTGGACTCTACCTAGCCTACTGAGTTCCTAACATGCTGAACTCAACTAAGCTATTACATTATAAGACACACCATTCAGCTAGGGGTTTTGGGATCTTCGAATCTTATCATACTGAATCTCATACCCAACAGACCCATGTGAGGTCTTTCACTTCAAATCATTAGTGAAATGAAAAAGAAAACAAGGGAATGGACGAAGAGAGAAAGAAAATTAAGAAAAATGGTTAACCCCTAGAAGTTTTTGTCATAATTAGAGTAAATAGTCAAATTGGTCCTTCACCCTTCCATAAAATTATTCACATTGACCTCCACTTTTCTATTGAGTCATATAAGCCTACACATCTGAATTCCGTCTGTCACATTTGTCCCTTCGTTTGCCTCCCATTTTCTCTTTGCTGACATAGCTATGTGACATTAACTTCCGTTTCATTACAAAAATTCTTCCCTCTAGTAAAAAAAACACCAACATTCTCTTTCAAGTAAATTCTCGCAAGCAGCTTGACATTATTCAGTCAAATGATCATAACTTTCTCCACATATAAGATTTTCTTGAAATCCTTTTTTGCTGAAAACTGAACTCGATAAATTTTTCGTACATGTATGGCTCGCCATCTAGTTCAAGACAAATCGAAATAGATTTTTCATTCAATGTTAAACCTTGTGTAGGAACAGAGGAAACCATGTTAGCAGAGAGACAAAGTGAGGTGAACAGGAGGACGAATGTGGCGAACAAAATTAAAATATTTAGCCTTATACGACTCAATTGAAAGGTGAATGACCAATAGTAGATAAAACTCAGTAGACAGATACTCTGCCCAAGCTAATTTGGCCAACTGACTAGCTCAGTAGCACACTTCAGTAGATACTGACTTTCGCGTTTGAGTTGAAATCTGCACTCAGGTATATTCACCTCCCCCCCTCTGCACCTGAAGGCTCGTCTCTGGACCAACCACGATCGTTCACACGAGAGTCCCTTGTTGGTCCCGAGTGTACGGTCAGGTGTAGAGGGGGGGGTGAATACACCTGAATCCAATTTTCTCAACTTTGAACACGAACAGTCCTGTTCAGGAAAGTGTCGTACTGAAATAATTCAGTAGACCAAATAACTGTTCTGAATCGTGTGTGGCAAAGAATCTGACTCTACTGAGGTCTGCTAGCTGACTGAGTCACAATTCAGTATCAAACAGGTAGAGTTCAGCGGTGCGGAAAAGTGTAGGCCCAAATCAGTTGAGTGGAAAAACGTTTTATGCAAGTCTCAGTTCAGCAAGTGGTCAGTTCAGTATGCTGAGACAGTTGAATGATTTTAAAGTAGGTTTTCACTATGAACAGTAAAATCAATGCAACAGTAATCAGAAAGCAATAACAAGACACAGATTTTTAAAGTGGTTCAGATATCAATCGATCCTACGTCCACTGTCCCGAAAGTTCAGGAGGCTATTTATTATACTGAGTTAGTCTCAGTCAGCTTGTGCACAGGACAAAGCTGTGGCTTGGGGATTATATTGAGCAAGTCCCAGTTTACAAAGGCATCAAACTAAAGTGTTTGACAAACTTCTCCAACTATGAAGGAGTCCTTTTACAATAAGGATTGGGTTCAAATATGAACCCCTTCATCTAAGCTATAAGTATATTCTGTTGAGCTTAGGGTTAGAGGGATAGGGAATGAGAGAGTGGCTTCTAGATCGACGAACAGGTGAAATAAGCTTTAGGTTCGTGTATCGTCGATTTGGATACTAGAGGCTCTTCTAACAGTTTAGCTTGGTTCCCTATGAGCTGAGAAGGTAGTCTTTCGCCGGAGATAGATCTTCAAGTTCTTGCGGAAGACTTAGGGTTTTCTGGTTCTAGCTCGTTTGAATGCTTGTGTATGTTTTCGTCGTTAAGCTTATGCGCATTCTCTTTCTCTGTTGAAATGTCCCTCTATTTATAGAGCAGAGATTGGAAAAGATACGTTGGAGACGATCTTCCTTTCTCTCTCTCTTTTGGTAGCAAACGGCTCTTTTGAAGTAGGTAACAGTGTACTTTCCCACCTTTTTAGGTAAAGGGTTGACTGCAGCTTTAGCAGGTGAGAAGACACGTGTGTTCTTGTCATTCGTCGAGGTGGATAGAGTGGTTGAGACAGCACAGACTTCAAGGCAAACTGAAGCTGACTTCTCTCTTCCTCGTATATGACAATGCTGATTGTCTTTCAAAAGTATTTGACAGTTCTGACTGTCTGCCGATGCTGAGTCTGATCCCGTATTCAGTAGGTAGATAGCTGAGGAAAGTCTACTGAAGATCAGCTCTGAGTTCAGTGAACTGCTCCTGCTGAGTCCAGTTCCACTGACTCTTTCGATATCTTGCTCTCGCCGAGTCCAAGTATCACCGAGTCTTCTACTTCTGGTGTTAAGGCAGATAATCTACTGAGTGCCTTGATCAGAGCAGAGTGTCTACTGAGTCTAAAACCTCAGAGACAAATAACGATTACAACGGAATGGTTCACCAATCAGATAGTGTTTTGGGATCTTCAAATCTTCTCAACAATCAGAGCACTAGGCTGCTGAGCATGGTTCAATATAGAAGATAGAATCATTTCCCACTACGTGAGACTATGCTGAGGACAGAATCATCACCCAACAATTTCCCCCTATTTGATGATGCCAAAACCTATCATCTATGCTAACACTAAACAAACGGAAACAGACCCCCTTACAATATTACAGGTAAGATCAGTGGAGTTGTTCCATCAGTTCTAGACTACTGAGAAAACAGGGCAAAACACAATTTCCCCCATTACATAGAAACTTGACTAGCAGAATCTAACAAAGTAATAAACTGACAAGAAAGTAAATAGCAGTGAGTGTGTGAGTCAGTAATCACTTTAGTGATTCTGAGTGTTAAAGCATAATACAAACACGGCTGGATAGACAACAAGTGGTTGTCAGAGCCAAAATCAGATTTGTATATATGAGTGATTCAGACCAGTACAATTACAAATCTTGCTAAGCTAGGAAGATCAGAACTAAGCCTAGGAGCCCTTAAACTGCTTGATCCTGTCCATGAATCCTTGAGATTGCGTCTCTGGCAGTGGCACTCCATACATCCGGTATGTGTTCTTCCTCAGCTTCAAGTATGCAGCAAAGTCTGCTGGCTCATCTTCGTCCAGTTATCTTTTTGATGCAGCATACTTCACTTCAGCTTCTATTACCCCAAAGTGGATTGAGTCATCATTTCTTCTAGTTGGAGGTATGATTCTGGGCTTCGGAACACTGACTTCTATACCTTCAGATACGGCTTTATGTAAGTATATGTATAGATCAGGTTCGCTTATCATCATCCATTCTGTGTAGGCATCAGTCTTAGTCATGTTGGGCCAGAACCTCCAGAAATAATTGCGCTTGATGAACTCTATCTTTGAAGATTCCCATCTCTGAGTAAATTGAGCAGGTATCCAATTGTCCGTCTTTGGCCATCTCGTGCGATTTCGAGATCAGCTGGCTTCCTGAACCTTCTGTATCGATAAGGAATATCAGCTTTTGAAGGTACTCTCAGCCTGGCCTCTTCCTCAGTCCTTTTCCTCAGTGCTTCAAGGTCTGCCTCCCAGATTCTATCTCTGGCAGCCTGAACGTGTCTAGCCTCTTCGCCTCTGTATACGTATCTATTCATTTGGTCGAATATGGCCTCAATCTCATCATCTTGAGCTTCAGTGGCTTTCTGAGGAATGTCTTCAGATTCAGCAGGGGTACTTGATTTTTCTTTTGATGTACCCTACTTCTCAGTGCTTTGCTGCTTTTGCTCCTTCTCTTTCTCCCTATCTTCTTCATCCTCGATAATCAGTTTCCTTGGAGGTATCCTAGCAGGCTTTCTTCCTCCTCGAGCTGGAGATTTTGTCTTTCCTTTGACAGGCTTAGACTTTGGTTTATTAGCAGCTTCTGTTTCAGCAATCTCCCTTGCCAGCTTTTCATCAGCTGCAATTTGGGCCTCCTCCTCAGCTGAAATGTATCTCTTCGTTTTCTTGGCTGGAGGGGTTGGGAGAGTCAGCACTTTCTTGCCTTTTCCCTGAACAGGTGGAGGGAGAGGAGCCTCTTCCTCTTCGACTCTTCTGCTCGGCATACTCTGCAACCTCCTTGATAATATCGGTCGGAGTGCGGGTTGCATGAGTAGCACGGGTTCTCGAGCCACTTGGGCGAGTCTCGGTTGTGCTCGCAGCCAAGACACCTCGGGCCTTACCCTGCATGCGAGTCCGAGTCACGCTTATCTCAGTCACGGACTTGGTCTTTTTCTCAGATCTCAGTGAAGCTGTCCCCTTAAGTAATTTGGCAGCAGTTTTGGTAGGGGTCGGCTTCTCAGTACTCTTCTCTTTTCCTTCCCCCTTTTTGGCATCATCAATTACAGTCAGGGTAGGGACGAGTACCTTCTTGTCTAGGCGTTTGTATACAGCGGACAGTTCATCCAGTCTGTCATGGATCTTTATCAGCGCTAAGTGCAGCTCATTCCTCTCATTAGTCAGTTCCTCCGAGTATTGCTTATGGGAGAGGTCAGCTGCTGCCTTGAATTCTGTCAGCTTCTCAGAAATCTTATCCTCCACGACCAGTTGAATGTTGTCAAGTCGGATTCCCGTGGCCTAGGCTTGTTCAGTGAAGGACTCAGTATGAGTGGACATTGAAGCCTTGAATTCTTTGAGAAATTTGGCTTGTCCTTCCTGAATGATTCTGAGCTGATCATCAAACTGCTTCTGCTGCTTAGCCAAAGCTTCGGATACAATTGCAGAGACAACAGGGGCGGCTGATTTTGATACTGATGTTTTTAGCCCCCCGTAGCTCGGTGGTTATGGCTAGCGCAGTCTGTTTCCACACCTTGTGGACGGCCTTCGCAAGAGCTCGATTCTGGATTCCCTGAGCGGTGAGAGCTTTTGCTACGGATCGAGATCTCTTGGTAGTTGGGCTGGGCGCTGCTTCGTAAGTCGACTCCAGCAAGAGCTTAGCGGGCTCTGCTGAGGACGAAGCACCAGCCGTGGACTTCGCAGGTCCAAGGATACGGAGTGGAGGTTGAGCTTGTTCAGTAGCATGTGTATCCTTGTCACGGGGATTTCCCTCATCGGGTTTTCCGTGGGCTCGAATCATCTGGGTGGATCTTGACCATCGTGGTCCGATCCATCCGAGGGTCTTGAGCTTTGTTGCTAGGCCGCTCGTCATGTATCATTGCCGGCATAGCAGCCCTCGGGTTCTCCATGGTGCTTGAGGTCGGCGGGCTCGAGTAGCCTATTTGCTCCCTCAACTTCAATTCTTCTTCATGAAGGTGCTGGCAGGAGTAGTGGAGTACTAGACGTTGTAGATAGGGCCACTCCTGAAATCGCAGCAACATGTGGAGCCTTGCTGATTTTGCAATGAGCAACAAATCAGAGTAGTCAGCAAGCTCTGGAATCTGTTGAAGAATCTCTCGGGATGCTCTGGATACGATCACTGAAGCTTCCATCCCAATTGTCTCTTCTTCAGATGTTGTCTCAGACTCCAAGTCTATGGGAGACGTCTGAGTCTCAGCAGGAGCCACACTGCTAAGTGGTGGAACTGAGAGGGGGCTGTCAAGACGCTGAATCTCTTCGCTATGTGCTTCTGTAGCATCCCCTTGTTCCACTTCTATGGGTTCCTCAGTGGAGACGGCCTTCTCCACTGATTGAGTCTTCTCGAGATGATTCGACTCGTCTATCGGCCGCCGAGGCCGAATAGGTTCTTGAGTAGCTGCGAGCGGCAGGAACTTCGGGAGAGACCTCAGGTTCAGTAGGCACGTCCGGAATGGCTTTCCTCAGTTTCTTAGCTGGTGCCTTTGGAGTTTTTGCTTGGAGGTGCTCTCTTCTTCGAGGGTGTAGCTGCTGAGGCTTAGTCTGGCGAGTTACGGTCGAGGGACTGACCCGATCTGCCGAAGAAGCGGCCGATCTTGTTGTGGAATCTGACCTTCTTCACATTAAAATACTCCTTGTCATTGTAGGTTATTGGTTCAGATCCACAGACACTTCTATCATTATGGACAGCTTCAGTCCATAAAGAAGCTTACCCTTTACACTCAGCGTGTAAGAGGCCTTGTCGAATTTGGCCGCCTGAGCCATGAATTCACGGATAAAGAACTCCGTCCAATTGATCTGAGCTCTATCATATATGGCCATCATGAGCTGGATCTTGAGCCTCGATACTTGATCGAATGAGCCTGCTTGGCTGGTCATAAGCTTCGTCACAATATAAGCCAAAGCTCTATACTGAGGCAGCATGTTGGTTTTAGGAAAAGCAGCTCTGAAGGTCGTGGGCTTTCCACAGAATATTGTCAAGTAGTCATCTACAAGATCATCATTGTACCCCACGATCGGCTCCTTCGAAGGCAGATCAAAACTTCTCTTTAGCGCCTCCTTGATTGATATTTGCTTCAGTATCGGAGAAGCATCCTTGATCTTGTGAACGCCGAATCTTCCGATTATGTCCCCGCCTACTGAGTTAGAGTTAAGATAAACTTCGGCCACCTGCCTCGGGAGGAAGTATGTCGGCTTCCTTGAAAGAAAACTTTCAAGCCCTGACTCTCTAAGAGCTGAGAAGATCTCGTCCATATAATCGAGATCACAGGCGTCGAACTCCATGGTTGGCTCGAACCAAACACGGTCCTTGTCCAGGATTTCTTGCATGTTAACTGGAGCAGACACCGAAACATTTTCACTTGCCATTGTACCTGTTACACTAGCATTTATCAGTATCGATTTAAATAAAACAGTTTGTATAGCGACTCTGAAAAAAAAAATTAATTCGTGTAGCAGTTGTAATATGCATACCGAAAGAGAGATTGAGATTCGGAAAGGATATGCAAGAGGGGATTGCAAGAAATGATCTCAGAATTTTCGGATGCAGAGGATTTTAAGTGCGGTAATAGTGGTTTCTAAAGATATGATCGAAAATATATATCTAACGTGAAGGTGAACGATTTTCGATCAAAGGCAAAATTTAAATCTGCTTTATGATATGGACGGTTAAGATTGGATATTAAAAAAGGTAATGATCACATATGCCGCCTAAGTCAAAGCCAGTTGTAAATATGCCTAAGTAGTAACTATGAGATGACATGCATTTAATGCATGCAGAGTTCAGCAAACTTATGTATGGAATGTCGTGCAATAAATATAAGCCGTTAATAATAAATGACAAACTTAGGATATTTAATAGCATGCTGAATCTTCATCATAAATGCATTACTGTTTTATTCGTTACTACTGAGTAGAGATACGCAAACCTGTCAGCTGAACATAGTAGTTAGCTGATACCTCGTGTAGATGGTTTTCTGTCTCTACGTACTGAATTTACTCAGTATTGAGAGTGATCATTCCCCCTTCTTGAATGATCCTCTCCTCGGAACCTTCTTCTTGGCCGGGGTCGAGTAGGATCCAACAGACCTAGCTCTACGTTCTGCTGAATCTGGATTCAGCTAGAGGCTTGGTCAGTATATCAGCCCTTTGTTTGTCAGTATGGATCTTCTCCATTCTGATATCCTTCTTTTCGACATGGTCACGAATGAATTGATGTCTGATGTCCACGTGCTTGCATCTTGTGTGAAGTACAGGGTTTTGAGTAATTGCAATGGCACTGGTACTGTCGCAGAATATCGGCACTTCATTCTGAATGACGTCATAGTCTCTTAGCTGCTGTCTCAGCCAAAGGATTTGGGCGCAACAACTTCCGACAGCCATGTATTCAGTTTCAGTAGTTGACGTGGCTACTGAGTGCTGCTTCTTTGAAAACCATGAGATCAGCTTACTGCCAAGGAACTGACATGTTCCTGAAGTTGATTTTCGGTCGATTCTACATCCTGCATAGTCAGCATCAGAATAGCCAGTTAGTTCAATATTATCATCAGCTGGATACCATAAACCCATGTCAGGTGTTCCTCTGAGATAGCGGAGAATCTTCTTTGCTGAGTCCATGTGGCTCTGCTTAGGATTCGCCTGAAATCGAAGCACAGACACCTACAGCGTAAGTTATGTCAGGATGTGTAGCTGTTAGATATAATAAGGAACCAATTATAGCACGATATTCAGTTTGGTCTACTGATACTCCCTCTTTATCAAGATTGATTTTCATATTCGTGTTCATCGGGATCTTGATAGGTTTGCCGGATGTGCAACCGAATCTTTTGATGAGGTCTCGAGTGTATTTACCTTGGTTAATGAACGTTCCCTTTTCAGATTGTTTGACTTGAAAGCCAAGGAAATAGTTCATTTCACCCATCATTGATATCTCGAACTTGTCCTTCATCATTTTCTCAAACTGCTGACACATGACGACGTTCTTTGATCCGAAGATAATGTCGTCTACATAGATCTGCACGAGTAATAAGTCGTCTTCCAGTCGAATGCTGAACAGCGTGCGATCTACTGTGCCTTTCTGAAAACCTTTCTGAAGAAGAAACTCTGACAGGGTATCGTACCAAGCCCTGGGTGCTTGTTTTAACCCATATAGAGCCTTTCTGAGTCTATAAACCTGATGTCCCTGCTGAAAGCCGGACAGTTGTTCTACATAGACTTCTTCTTTCAGTACGCTATTCAGGAACGCAGACTTCACATCCATTGGATAGACTCTGAATCTTTGATGTGTTGCGTAGGCTAGGAATAGTCTTATTACCTCCAATCTTGCAACTGGAGCGAATGTCTCATCGAAATCTATTCCCTCAGCTTGACAGTAGCCTTTCGCCACGAGCCTTGCTTTGTTCCTTACTATAACGTTGTTTTCATCTCGCTTGTTCTTGAAGACCCATTTTGTTCCAATGACGTGTTGATGCTGGGGTCTGTCAACAAGCTCCCAAACTTCATTTCTCGTGAACTGATTCAGCTCCTCCTACATAGCTATGATCCAGTCAGCATCTTTAAGTGCATCCTCAATCGTCTGAGGCTCTTCAGTAGACAAGAAGTAGGAATATAATGCGCTTTCTCCTTGATAGAATCTGGATCTTGTCTTGACTTTTGCTGAAGGATCTCCAATGATTAGATCAGGAGTGTGAGCATCTAGCCACGATCTACGATGTTTCAGCTCTTCATCTGAAATTTGATCAACATAGATAGTAGGTGAGTTAGGCATTTCACTTGTACTATTCTGAGATTGAAGCAATTCAGTAATGAGAGTGTGATCTACTGAGTTTCCAGGTTCAGGGGCATTCAGCTCAGGAACATTACTAGATGTTCCCCCTGAGTTGTTACTCTCAGTAGTGGTCTCAGTTACCTCTTGGGTTTCTTCATCGACTCGAGTTACACCGGGATTGACTCGTTCGGGAGAGTCAATCTGTTCGCCTACTTGCGTTGCTTGGTTCGATTCGATAGGCTTATCCTCGGTTTCTTCATCCGAATCATCATCCCAACAAAGCTCGGATCCTTTCGGGTTTGTCTTTTAAGCTTAGATCCCGTAGGCCGCTTCTTGATGTCCTCGGATTCGAGTTAGAGTTGTTGCTCCTGTCTTCAGTAGCAAACTCATTAAAAACAACATGAGGGCTTTCCTCCACGCAAAGAGTCCGATAGTTGAATACTCTGAAAGCTTTGCTGACCCAAGAGTATCCTAAGAAAACTCCCCGATCCGACTTGCTATCAAAAGTCTTGGTGATCTTTCCCATTATTGTGGATAAAGCATGAACAACCAAAGATATGGAAATAAGATAAAGAAGGCGTCCTGCCGTTCCATAGTTCATATGGTGTTCTCTTATGCTGCTTTGTCAGTAGAGATCGGTTCTGAGTATAACATGCAGTGTCAGTTGCTTCTGCCCAGAATTTAGTTGGGAGTCCTGAGTCTGCGAGTAGAGTTCTAGCTGCTTCTTTGAGAGTCCTGTTCTTTCGTTCAGCAACTCCATTTTGCTGAGGTGTGCGGGCAGCCGATGTCTCATGCTCTATTCCTTCTGCTTTGCAGAACTCCTCTACCATGGAATTAAGGAACTCGGTTCCTCTGTCAGAACGAATTTTGATTATCTTGGTGTTCTTCTCGACACTGAGCTTTTTCAGAAGCGTTGGTAACTCTGTTTTGACGTCAGACTTGTTGGCAATGAATATGACCCATGTGTAGCGCGAGTAGTCATCGATGACCACTAAAGCATACTTCTTGCCTCTGATCGTCACTGGGGAGACTGGACCGAACAAATCCATATGTAGCAGCTGAAGGATTCCATCAGTGGAAGGAGATGGAACGGGTGGATTTTGATTCCTTGTTTGCTTTCCCTTCAGACATGCTTGACACTGAGTGTCTCTGCTGAATACTTCATTCGGCAGTCCCCTTGCTAGAGTGTTTCTTGCTAGCTTGTGGAGCGTTTTGAAGTTGAGATGGCTGAGTCTTCTATGCCATAGCCACCCCGTCCGGTTGTCATTTTTCGCCAATAAGCAAGCTTCTGGTTCAGCTGAGTTCCAGTCAGCTACATATATATTCTTTCTGCGCAAACCTGATAGCACTGTTTTCCCTGTGGATTTATCAATGACATCACATAAACCAGTGTCAAAAATCACTCTATTCGAGTTATCACAAAATTGACTAATAGAGAGAAGATTATGCTGAAGTCCTTCAACATATGATACTCTTGGAACTTTGGTAGTCCCAATGCTGAGTGTTCCATATCCTCTAGTATAGCCTTTTGCATTGTCTCCAAACTCGATTCTGGGTCCTTCTTCAGAGATATAATTCTTCAGTAGGTTCCTTTGGTACGTCATATGTCTTGAGCATCCACTGTCCACATACCAAGGATCTTTGTGCACCTGCAAAACAGAATTATATTCAGGTACCCTTTATTTTTGATTTTGGGTCCTTAGATGTTAGTTTTAGTAACCCAAATCTGTCTAACAACCCTGGTGGTTTCAGAAAGTTTCTTTCCACTTGAGTCAACATACTTGACCACTGGACTGGTCAAAGCTGACTTCTTAGGCTGTTCAGGTTCAGGAGTCCGGATCTTCTGAGCTGGTGGACTGCTGACCTTTGCCTTTCGTGCGATTTTCTTCTTTTTCTGACTCTTGGAACCTCTTCTGACTATAGGATCATAGTAATATGACTCATACTGAGCTGGATGTGTCAACTGAGGTGGTCCATACTGATCAGCCCACTTAACTCTGCTAGTTCCCCCTTGACTGAACTGGGGTGACTTGGTATTGATCTTCTGGTCAGAATACTGATACGTAGGATGAGGTGCTTTCATCTTTTGTTTGTTCTTTGCTGAGGGGTTCAGAACATTTGCATTGATTGTTTCTCCTCGAACAAACCTATCAGTTAGACGCACTTCTGAGTGTACGGGGGCATATGAGGAAGCTTCCTGGTTGAAACCAAGTCCTTCCTTACAGTGCGTGGGCTTGTTGCTTGCAAGCATAGCCTCCAGCTTCTTTTCAGCGCAGATGTAACGCTCAGTCATCAGGCTCTTCCAGACATCATCACTCTTTTTCAGTATGTCGTGCTTGGTCTGAAGTCCTGACAGTTCTTGCTTCGATGACTCGGTTCGAGTATCTTTCCGAGTCAAGTCATTGGTCAAAACTGAAATTCGATCTTCTTGATGCTGAGACTTGGCCATCAGAGAGTTTATCTCCTCCCTGAGTCTCAACACAAGTCCTTCGGCTTCAGTAGCGGCCTGACTCTCCTGAGAAAGTCTCTGATTATCCACTTTCAGGGTATCCAATTCCTGAAGAGTCTTACTGAGCTGCAGACTCATTTGAATTTGTTCATCTAATAATTCTTCATAGGCGGTCGTGATGTCCAAATTCCCATCCGCACTTCGAAACAAGTGTCGTGTGTGCAGTGTGAAGAGGAATTAAGTGGTTCATGAGAGTTTACCTCATCCTCTTCTCCTGCCATTAGGCACTTTTCAGTTGTTTCTTCAGCTTCAAGCTCTAAGGCCATGAAAGCTGCTTCATCGTCAGATGAGTCCATAAAGGAGGCGACTTCTTCTGAGTCGTCTGAGATTTTGCCGGCTTTGTAGGATTGTCTTTTCTGGGCTTACGCGCTGCGCGTTCATCACTACTGAGCTCAGGATAATCATATTGATAGTGTCCTGGCTTTTTGCAGTTGTAGCAACTGATGACTCTTTCTTCTTTGCTTTCACTATCCTTTGATGGTGCTGAGTCATCCTTCTTTCTGCATTCAGAGGATTGTGAGTCAGGAGTGCGTTTTGGCGTATAATCTGACTTACCTTTTGTGTCTCGGTATGCTTTAGTCAGTTTTCTTGTCCTCTCCTTCTCCTTCTGATACTTCACAGCGAGCAACGCATACTTCTGAGCGAGACTTCCTTCTTGTAGATCATTAAGTGAAGGTTCAGTCTTACTCGTTGTCTTGCTCGTCGCTGGAGATGCTGCGCTGACTGATGCTTTGAAGGCATGGTCAATTTTATTGTCAGCTTCAGCTCTTTGCTTTCGTTGAGGTCTGTCGAACTCAAACTCTTCTGCCTGAAGTTCTGAAAAGATATGGTCAGGAGAGACAACATCTAAATCAGAATGTCGCAATAAAGTGGCAAAAGGTGTCCAGTGTCCATCCGGCAGTGCCCTCAGTATCTTGAGATTCATTTCTCGGTTGCTAAATATCTTTCCCAGCCCATTGATGGAATTCATCAGATTCGTAAATCTGACGTTCAGATCTTCTATTTTGTCACCAGGCATGAGAGACAAACTTTCCAGCTTTTGGAGTTCCAGCGCCAGTTTGTTAGCTTTTATCTTCTGAGTTCCACGACTCAGTAGCGCTAGAGCGCCCAGAGTTCCTTTGCCGTTTTGCATTCCTGAACCCTGCCAAGATAAGAATCACTAAGAGTGGTCAGTATGGCATTTCTGGCGACTCGGTCTAAGTTGTGAAGCTTCTTCTCTTCAGGAGTGAAGAGACTTCTGTCTTTAGGGATCTTCTTCCCAATCACCATTCCTCCTCCTTCAGCTGGGGCCTGAGTCACGACACTATCGATCATGGGAACAATAGGTCCATCTTCAAGCACTTCAGTCATACTATCATGGAGGGATGTCAGATGTGCTTCCATTCTGACTCGCCATACTCCATAATTCTCTATCGAGAACATGGGTACCATTCTTATACCTGACATATCAGCCATATAAAAATAATGATATGAATATAGAGTGATATGCAGTGAAAAAACATTTTCTCCGGATCCGTTCAAGTAGACCAGTTTCAAGATAACAAGAGTCTTAAAGAACTCCTGCTCTGATACCAATTGTTGGTCCCGAGTGTACGGTCAGGTGTAGAGGGGGGGGGGTGAATACACTTGAATCCAATTTTCTCAACTTTGAACACGAACAGTCCTGTTCAGGAAAGTGCCGTACTGAAATAATTCAGCAGACCAAATAACTGTTCTGAATCGTGTATGGCAAAGAATCTGACTCTGCCGAGGTGCGCTGGGCGGATCGAGTCGAATCGGTATCAAACAGGTAGAGTTCAGCGGTGCGGAAAAGTGTAGGCCCAAATCAGTTGAGTGGAAAAACGTTTTATGCAAGTCTCAGTTCAGCAAGTAGTCAGTTCAGTATGCTGAGACAGTTGAATGATTTTAAAGTAGGTTTTCAGTATGAACAGTAAAATCAATGCAACAGTAATCAGAAAGCAATAACAAGACACGGATTTTTAAAGTGGTTCGGATATCAATCGATCCTACGTCCACTGTCCCGAAAGTTCAGGAGGCTATTTATTATACTGAGTTAGTCTCAGTCAGCTTGTGCACATGACAAAGCTGTGGCTTGGGGATTATATTGAGCAAGTCCCAGTTTACAAAGGCATCAAACTAAAGTGTTTGACAAACTTCTCCAACTATGAAGGAGTCCTTTTACAATAAGGATTGGGTTCAAATATGAACTCCTTCGTCTAAGCTATAAGTATATTCTGTTGAGCTTAGGGTTAGAGGGATAGGGAATGAGAGAGTGGCTTCTAGATCGACGAACAGCTGAAATAAGCTTTAGGTTCGTGTATCGTCGATTTGGATACTAGAGGCTCTTCTAACAGTTTAGCTTGGTTCCCTATGAGCTGAAAAGGTAGTCTTTTGCCGGAGATAGATCTTCAAGTTCTTGCGGAAGACTTAGGATTTTCTGGTTCTAGCTCGTTTGAATGCTTGTGTATGTTTTCGTCCTTAAGCTTATGCACATTCTCTCTCTCTGTTGAAATGTCCCTCTATTTATAGAGCAGAGATTGGAAAAGATCCGTTGGAGATGATCTTCCTTTCTCTCTCTCTTTTGGTAGCAAACGGCTCTTTTGAAGTAGGTAACAGTGTACTTTCCCACCTTTTTAGGTAAAGGGTTGACTACAGCTTTAGCAGGTGAGAAGACACGTGTGTTCTTGTCATTCGTCGAGGTGGATAGAGTGGTTGAGATAGCACAGACTTCAAGGCAAATTGAAGCTGACTTCTCTCTTCCTCGTATATGACAATGCTGATTGTCTTTCAAAAGTATTTGACAGTTCTGACTGTCTGCCGATGCTGAGTCTGATCCCGTATTCAGTAGGTAGATAGCTGAGGAAAGTCCGAAAGATCGGCTCCGAGTTCGATGAATTGCTCTGCCGAGTCCAGTTCCGCTCGACTCTTTCGATATCTTGCTCTCGCTAAGTCCAGTATCACTGAGTCTTCTACTTCTGGTGTTAAGGCAGATAATCTACTGAGCGCCTTGATCAGAGCAGAGTGTCTACTCAGTCTGAAACCTCAGAGACAAATAACGATTACAACGGAATGGTTCACCAATCAGATAGGGTTTTGGGATCTTCAAATCTTCTCAACAATCAAAGCACTAGGCTGCTGAGCATGGTTCAGTATAGAAGATAGAATCATTTCCCACTACGTGAGACTATGCTGAGGACATAATCATCACCCAACATCCCTCATTAATTATTAGGATTCTTAACTTTTATTGGAGGGTATTATGATTCTATCCTAAAACTTTTACACTCCCTCCGTCCCATTACACTTGTCTACTATTCTTTTTCAGGGTTATCTCATCTCACTTGTCCAGTTTCTATATAAGGAAAGAGTAAGAGCAGAGATCCACAACGCAAGCTGAACCCAAACATGAGGGAAGTTGTCCTCAAGGAGATTCTAAAGCTTCTGTCGATGGGAATCATCTACCCAATCTCAGATAGTAAGTGGGTCACCCGGTGCATGTGATACCTAAGAAGGGAGGTATTCAATTGGTGGAAAATGAGAAGAAGGAACTTGTCCCTACACGCCCAGTCACCGAATGACGCATGTGTATAGACTATCGCAAGCTCAACAATGCCACCAGGAAAGATCATTTCCCCCTGTCATTCATTGACCAAATGCTGGAGAGGTTGGCAGGACAAGCATATTTCTGCTTCCTAGATGGCTATAGCGGTTACTTTCAGATACATGTAAGCCACGACAACCAGGAAAAGAAAACCTTCACTTGCCCCTTTGGCACCTACGCCTACAGAAGAATGCCTTTCGGGCTATGCAATGTACCTGAGACGTTACAAAGATGCATGATAAGAATCTTCATAAACATGATCGAGAAGTGTATAGAAGTTTTCATGGATGATTTCACTGTCTACGGGAGTTCATTTGATAAGTGTCTGGATAGCTTGGACATGGTTCTGACCAGATGCATTGAGAAGAACCTTGTACTCAACCACGAGAAATGTCATTTCATGGTGAAAGAAGGCATCGTGCTGGGCCATGTAGTGTCAGAGAAGGGGCTATGTTGGGTTATGAGTCAGTGGTTGATCTTAATAACCACGTAGAGGGTACTTAGTATCATTTTATCAATAGTTCTTGTAATAGGACCTATATATTTATCGGTAATGGAGGAAATCATAGTGATTTAATGCTATGGAATTGAAGATCCCAAAACCCGTCTTGTACCCTTAGTGTAGTGTTGATAGGACTAGATGATGTAATAGGCTAGACTGATTGTATTTTCTATTATCGATTTTTTCTAAGTCCTGTAAGGGGTAAGTGTTGGACTGATCTTCAGTAGGAAGTTACTTTCCAGAACCCCACGTCATCTTTGTAAGAGCTTATGTTCACAGGTCATCAGCTGACTTCAATCAGTAGAAGATTTCTCTTTAGCTGACCCACATCAGTAGAAGAACACAGTATCAAGCTCAGTACCTTCAGAGTCATTAGCTGATTCCACTCAGTAGAAGATCCGTTATCAGCAGACTCAGATAAAGAAGACAGAGATCTTATCAGGTCTACTATATCCGACAGGAAACGACCCATTCTTTTAACATCATTCGAAAGTCTGCAGAAGATCATACGAGGATGAGTGAGAGTCAACTCCGATGAAGACCGATGTCTGACAAGTCTCACCTACCACAAACCTCGACCAATGAGAAGCAGTCTAAGCTCTACCTACTCTGACCAACTAAAGTTGCTCTCATGCCCAGTAACCAACCACTCTGCAACATCATTTCGAACATATGGTCGTTTTCCTCGAACGTTTGTGACACGTGGCATCGTCCCCTCCAACGGACAAATGCTTGGGTCACAACTATAAATAGAGAAGTCTTTTCGAGCTTCACGCACGGGATACCAAGGGATTACACGCTCAAGATTTCGAAACACTCTAGCGCCTTTCACGAAGATCCAGCGAAGAACTTGCTTAATAGAATATTTCTAGTTCTTCTCTCTAGAGTTTCTTTCTTTAGATCCCTCTTCTCTATCTAAGCTCCATTGTTATATCCATAGCTTAGAACATTGAAGGAGTTCACATTTCGTGACTGTTCTTATTGTAAGAACTCCTTCATAGTTGGAGAACATCCCCTCCCCTTCAAACTTTGGTTTGATTTGTAAAGTCGCTAAGGACTATAACTTAGAAGGGTCTGTCCAGTGCACAGATACCTTGCTGAGGCTTGCTCAGATTAATCAACAAGAGCTCCTGTTCAGCAGGACCGTGGACGTAGGATCTTGCGTATCCGAACCGCGTTAAAAATCGCTTGTGTCATTTACTATTTTATTTGCACTGCATTCAAATCATCTTACAAACTCATACTTTGCATAAAACATACTTGAAAGTGCACTAGCCAAAATTATTTGGTTTGCGAAAAACACGTTTTCAAATTGAGACGAAGTCTATCGAGCCCTACACACTTATCCGCACTAAGTCTCCGACTGAGAATCAAATACTTACAAAAGTCAGTAGGAGAGACTCAGTAGTTGACCCACTCTGTCCCGCGATCAGAAGGCTATTATTTAGCACTGTTCATCAGTTGCAATCTACAGCTCAGCTGTCCTTCGCGTTTGAGAAAAAGAACTTGTACTCAGGTGTATTCACCCCCCCTCTACACCTGACACTCGTCTCCAGACCAACAATTGGTATCAGAGCATCAGTGTTCTTCTGATCATCGGTTCTGAAACTCTGGTCTACTCGAACAGATCCTGAAAACATTTTTCACTGCACAAGCATCTCTTCATACATCCTATACTTTCACCCATAATGTCTGATATGTCAGGTATTCGGATGGTAGTACCAATGTTCTCTGTGGAGAACTACACGGTATGGCGCGTGAGAATGGAGGCACACCTTACATCGCTGCACGACAGCATGACTGATATCTTGGAGATAGGGCCTATCATTCCCATGATCGACATCATTCAATATGCAGTTGTGGGAGGTGTAGGAGCACAGACTGGTGCTAAAGTTGCAAAAGATAAATCAACCTTCACGCCTGAAGAGAAAAAGCTGCACAACCTTGACCGAGTTGCGCGGAATGCAATCCTGACTACGCTCAGCGACTCACACCTCGGGAGGGTGCAAGACTGTAAGACGGCAAAGGAACTTTGGGATGCCCTGGCTGTACTGAGCCAAGGAACCCCGCAGATCAGAGAGAACAAGCTCGAGCTAGAGCTTCAAAAGTTCGACACTTTTGCCATGGAGCCCAACGAGACCATTGTCGAGCTTAGCGTCAGATTTACAAACCAGATCAATGTAATCAACGGGTTGGGGAGGACGTTCACCACAAAGAGATGAACACCAAGATCTTGAGAGCATTGTCTCGACTGAAGTGGCTTCCTTTTGCAACTTATTTACGACGCTCAGATCTAAACGCTCTAACTCCTGATGTTATATTTTCAGAATTAAAGACGGAGGAATTCGAGCACAGCCTACCCTAACAATGTTCCAGTGCTCCAGCTGACACCCAGATAGATCATGCTTACAAAGCAATAGTCAGGAAAACTGGAGCCAATCCCATTTCTTCCAGCAAGACACAGCTGCGTCAGATGCTAAGTCCTCAGAGACTCCCGCTACTAATCAGCTTGCACTCATGGCTCTCAAATATCAAAGAGAAAAGGAAAGAGTCAGGAAGCTGAAGAAATATCACAGAGATTCTCCCTCAGGTAAAAAGGACTGTCGAAAAAGGTAAGAATCTAAAACTTCTACTGATTGCAGGAATGCAGAACCTGCTGCTATTCCATCTAACGACTCAGCTGGAAAAGGCGGCAGAACCTCTGTGTGCTACAACTGCAAGAAGGAGGGACATTATCAGTACGACTGTCTCGAACTCTCAGTTGGTCAACGAGCAGACCGGCAGGTCAGACGCGAAAAATTTGCCCGAAGAAGGCAGGCCTATATCACCGGAGAGATATCCGATGACTCAATCGAGGAAGATACATTCATGTATTCTTCTGAAGATGAAGCTGCATTTGTCGCCGTTGAGGTTGGAGAAACAGATCCTGAATCAACAGCTGAATATTATCTGATGGCCAGAGAAGAGGTTGAGGTAAACTCGAAACTTAATATAACCTCCTCTTCACAAAGCACACACGACACATGCTCGGTCACAGATGAACCTCTAGACGTGGTACAAGCATATGATGATCTACTAGAGGAGCAGATTCAGCCAAGCAGAGAGTTCAGTAGAACCATTCAGGAATTGGAACAGGTAAAGTCCGAGAATCAGAGACTTTCTTCCGATTGTCAGATCTCTATTGATTCAGAGAATCTGGTTGCTAGACTCAAGGAAGAGATTGAATCTCTTATGACTAAGTCTCGCAGAAGTTGAAAAGGATTATGAATCAATTCGGAAAAGTGATGAGGTCTGGCGAGGACTGATGACTGAACAGTACCTAAGAGATAAAGAGAAGTTGGAAAGCATGCTTAGAGCTCAAAGGCCACTAGCCATGAAAGAAGGACCCACTAAGGTCCCGAGACAAATTTGGGTCCTGAAATCACCCACTAACGCTTAAGGACCCAAACTGAACCAAAGGGTACCTAAAACTGTTTCTGTTTTGCAGGTGCATAAGGACCCTTGGATTGTGGATAGCGGCTGCTCGAGACACATGACATATCAAAAGAGCCTACTGACCAATTACGTACAAGAAGATGGTCCCAGAATTGAGTTTGGTGACAACTCTAAAGGCTATACAAGGGGATACGGAACACTGAACATTGGGACTGCTTCAGTTCCAAGAGTAACATATGTTGAATGACTTCAACATAATCTCCTTTCTGTCAGTTAATTCTGTGACAATCTGAATAGAGTTATCTTTGATGCTGGTTTTTGTGATGTTGTTGACAAATCTATAGGGAAAATAGTGTTATCAGGTTCTCGAAGGAAGAATATCGATATTGCAAATTGGAAAACCGCAGAACCTGAGACTTGCTTACTTGCTCAGACGAAATCCAGTGAGAAAACAGGATGGTTGTGGCACAAGAGGCTCAGTCACCTGAATTTCAAGACCATGAACAAGCTAGCCAAGAACTCTAGAGTCAGAGGACTGCCCAATGAAGCCTTTATCAAAGACAGAAATTGTGAAGCATGCTTGAAGGGAAAGCAGACAAAGAAAAGCAATCCACCAATTCCGTCACCTTCCACTGATGGAATCCTTCAACTGCTACACATGGATTTGTTTGAGCCAGTTTCTCCAGTGACTATAAGAGGCAAGAAGTATGCCCTCGTCGTTGTTGATGATTATTCTCGATATACGTGAGTCATATTCATAGCCAACAAATCTGATGTCAAGACTGAGTTGCCAAAACTGCTGAAGAAACTCAGTGTGGAGAAAGACATCAAGATACAGAGAATTCGCTCAGACCGAGGAACATAATTTCTCAACTCAGTAGTTAAAGAGTACTGCGATAAAGAGGGAATCAAGCACGAGACGTCAGCAGCTCGCACCCCTCAGCATAACGGACTTGCTGAACTGAAGAACAGAACACTTAAAGAAGCAGTAAGAACGCTCCTAGCAGACTCTGGACTACCCTCAAAGTTCTGGGCTGATGCTACTGACACCGCCTGTTACACTCAGAATCGCTCACTGCTTATGCAGCAACACATGAAGACGCCTTACGAACTGTGGAAAGGGAGAATTCCTTCTATTTTTCATTTCCATATCTTTGGCTGTCCCTGCTTTATTCACAATAATGGGAAAGATTAGTTGAAGGTCTTTGATAGCAAATCTAATCAAGGAGTATTCTTAGGATACTCTCGAGTCAGTAAAGCTTTCAGAGTCTTTAACTATCGGACTCTTTGCGTGGAGGAAAGCCCTCATGTTGTCTTTGATAAGTTTGTTACTGAGAACAGGAAATCAAAGAAGACAAATCTTGAAGATGTCAGCAGCAAGCTACAAGATCTCATATTGAACAACAAAGCTGAAAAGATCCAACATTGTTGGGATGTGAGTCAGACGATGAAGAAATTCAGACACATCCCATATGCACTATAGCTAACCTGGTTGATTATACCGAACAGAATTAACATCAGGTAACAACGGTTGATGAGGAAGCCCCAGTGGTAACTGAGACCTCTACTGAGAATATAAACTCAGGGGGAACGACTAATGTTCCTGAGCTAAATGCCCCTGAACCTGGAAACTCAGTGGATCCTAACCTTATTACTGAATCGCTTCAGTCACAGAATAGCACTACTGAAATGCTTAATACTCCTATTGACTGTACAGAAGTAATCTCAAAAGAAGAAGCCAAACTCAGACGTTCGTGGCTTGACGCTCACTCTTCTGATCTTATCATAGGAGATCCATCAGCAGTAATAAGGACAAGATCCAGATTAAGCCAAGGAGAAAGTTCTCTATACTCCTGCTTCTTGTCTACTGAAGAACCTCAAACGATAGAGGATGCTCTAAAAGATGCTGACTGGATTATACCCATGTAAGAAGAGCTAAACCAGTTTGTCCGAAACAAAGTTTGGGAGCTTGTTGACAGACTTAGACATCAGCACGTGATCGGCACTAAGTGGGTCTTCAAGGACAAGCGAGATGAAAACAACGTCATTGTCAGAAACAAGGCTCGACTTGATGCCAAGGGATACTGTCAAGCAGAAGGAATAGACTTTGATGAAACATTCACCCCAGTCGTCAGATTGGAAGCTATTCGTCTGTTCCTAGCCTATACAACGCATCAAAGATTTAAAGTTTATCAAATGGATGTAAAGTCAACGTTTCTGAATGGCGTACTGAAGGAAGAAGTCTATGTGGAACAATCGCCCGGCTTTCAGCAGGGACATCAGGTGTACAGACTTCAGAAAGCTCTATATGGGTTAAAACAAGCACCCAGGGCTTGGTACGATACCCTATCAGATTTTCTGCTTCAGAAAGGTTTTTAGAAGGGGACAGTAGATCGCACCCTGTTCAACATCAAGTCAGGATATTACATCCTACTGGTGCAAATCTACGTGGACGACATCATTTTTGGCTGCAGGAACGTGACTATATGTCAATAATTCGAGAAAACGATGAAGGAGAAGTTCGAGATGTCCATGATGGGGAATATGAACTATTTCCTTGGATTTCAAGTAAAGCAATCAACTGAAGGAATATTCATCAACCAGGCTAAATACACTCGAGATCTCCTGAAAAGATTCGGCTGCGACTCAAGCAAGCCAGTCAAGATCCCCATGACCACAAATTTTAAAATTGATCTAGACAAAGAGGGAGCTTCTGTTAACTCTACTGATTATAGAGCTATTATTGGTTATTTACTATATTTAACAGCAAGCAGACCTAACATAACTTATGTTGTAGGTGTATATGCAAGATTTTAGGTGAATCCCAAGCGAAGTCATCTGGACTCAGCGAAAAAGATTCTGCGATACCTGAAGGGAATACCTGATGCAGGGTTATGGTATCCTGCTGATGATAATCTGATACTAATAGGTTACTCTGATGCTGATTATGCAGGATGCAGGATAGATCGAAAGTCAACTTCTGGAACATGTCAGTTCCTAGGCAGCAAGCTGATATCATGGTTTTCAAAGAAACAACATTCAGTAGCGACGTCCACTACTGAAGCTGAGTACATGGCTGCTGGAAGTTGTTGTGCCTAGATCCTTTGGCTTCAACAACAACTGCGAGACTATGGAATTACTCAAGTTGAAGTGCCCATCTACTGCGACTCCACCAGTGCGATTGCTAAACTCAGAACCCAGTTCTTCATACGAGATGCAAGCACGTGGACATTCGACACCACTTCATCAGAGACCATGTCGAAAAGAAGGATATCAGGATGGAGAAGATCCATACTGACAAACAAAGGGCAGACATACTGACCAAAGCTGAGAACAAATTTAGAGAATTATCAGTTGAGCTAGGTCTACTGGATCCTACTGACTCGTGTTAGTAAGAGGAGTCAGTACGACAGGTCAGAAGTTAGACTGAGTACTTTGATTCAGTCGGGTGAATCACACAGTACACAGTAAGGGGGAACATGGTTATCAACACTACAAAGATTCTCATGAGTCATTACGGTAACCAGCTGATCGTAAAAGTTCAGCTGAAGAGGTTTGCGTAGTTTAAATACTTAATATTCTCATAAGCATGCTCACATTTATCAGTCATTTGCATTCAGTAGAACGATGATCATTTATTTCCCGCCATTATTGTTTTAAGGTTTAAGTCAGTAGAAACCGTTTTCATTTAAAAAGCTTAGCCTTTAATGCTGCCTGCAACGCATTTAATGCATGTCTTCTCACCTTACATTATCTGTGCATATCTTACGTGAGTCTAGGTTAGAGGCAGCTAATGTAATCATTCTGTTTATAACATCAAATCACAGCCGTCATTAAAAAGCGAGTTTTTATCCCAACCGTCCGATTAAAACCGTTGATATTCAAAACTTATAAAAACTCTCCTTTTATCTCTAATCCTATCTAGTTACGCCATTGTCGCACTTAGAGCTTTTCAAACTTTCTGTTTTTCCTCTCGCTCTCTACCAAAACTGACTCTGTTTTTCAACTCAAGCTCTTTGTCTACAGTAAATTCTTAAACTTCTGCATAACTCGAATCTAACTTACTCTATTTTCAAGTGCTAACGAGTTTCTTGCAGATAACTATGGCGATTGTTCAGACCCCGCCCAACATTGAGGAGATCATCAAGTCAAGGTTTCTTTTCGAACCGACGATGGTCCTCCACCAGGCAGAGCTTCCATATCTTGAGCCTATATTCTCGGCTCTTGAGGAGTCTGGCCTAGCGCTTCTCGTGACGAAGCATCCTCGCTCTTATCTTCCCTGCCAGGTGGAAGAGCTGTATTATAACTGGCGTTCCGTGGAAGATACCGATGGAGAGATGTCGGAGATCGCCTACATGAGGGAAGTGGCCCCTCAGAAGTGGGAATCCAGTCATACCGATATCAACATCAGGGCAGTACTGAAATCATCTTTCGATCTTCCGACTTACGGGATATCTCCCGTGGGCTACAAGGAGAAGGATCTGAACGCATATGTCCACCGCTTCTGTGGAAGGGATGATATCTCCTTCAAGTCCGCGCTGCCGAAGAATCAACTCCTGCCGAAGTACAGAGGCCTCGCATACATAGTGATACACATCCTGACGAGCGCCGCAGGTTCTTTTGACCAGCTATCCAAGCGCAGACTTCAGCTGATGATGGCTATTATTGACGGAGTCCAGGTGAACTGGATGAATTTCTTTGTGGCCGAGCTGAAGGCTCAGGCGCAAAAGTTTGCCACCACACAGTCAGGAGAGAGGAGACTAATTAGTGTGGGCAAACTGCTGTATGGGACCAAGGTGTCCATACTGATCGAAGACTCAGTCACGAATCATGCGTCATTCGCTGATTCGAAATATTTCGATAAGAAGCTCATTAAGTTAAAGATAAGACCGGCGGCTGAGAAGTCAGTCGGACATGGAGCCACTGAGCTCAAGAGATCTTCTACTAATCTGCCTCCACGGGCCGACCCGCCGAAGCAGAAGAAGCTCTCCGAGGCTGTAGCTTCTGAGGTTCCCGCAAAGCCTGCTTCTCCTCCACCACCTCAGGAGGAGGACATACTGGACGCTGATACCGGGATAGAGGGTGCCACCCTCAAGGATAAGGTACAGCGGATCAGTTCGGAAGAGACTCAGCCGGAGGAAGTTGAGGAACCGGCTGGTGAAGTCTCATCCGAGTGGTCGACGTTGCAGATGACTCGTCTCCGAGCCACAGGAGAAGTCGCTGCATAAATCCCTGAAATTTCATCTCATTAGGATCTGGTCGACATAGCGATCAGGGCAAGGACTCTGATGCTGCTGAGATTCCTGAACTGAGATATCCTTGCAGAGCTGATTCAAGAAAGACTTCGCACCGTCCCTTCGGCGGAAAGAACAACGTCTGCAGTCAGAGATAGGGTTTGGGGAGCCTGCTGACATTGCATTCTTCGAGGAC
This sequence comes from Lavandula angustifolia, assembly GCA_028984105.1. Taxonomy (NCBI): domain Eukaryota; kingdom Viridiplantae; phylum Streptophyta; class Magnoliopsida; order Lamiales; family Lamiaceae; genus Lavandula; species Lavandula angustifolia. Next base: position 24,195,136 of record CM054815.1, on the reverse strand, counting down.
TTAAGGTCAGCCATGCTATATCTACTGAACCTAGGTCCTCCCAGCAGACAGCCAGCAGCCCATCGCAGCCTTCCCATCATGATGACAACGATGATGATAATAATGATGAGGACCAGACACCACCCAAGGACGCAGACCAGGGAGAATCTGCTGAGGGTAAAACTCCCAGCGAGAAGGGCGAGTCACCACCTCCACCTCCTACATCAGGTGACGCCCTTGTTGCTTCGAAGCTGAGTCGGAAGCAACAGCTCGCAGCCTCAGAGCAGAGGCTCGGAACCTCATCCTATCAGGCCAAACCTATAGGTTCTGTGTCCTCAAAGCCCGTCAACCACGCTATCAGGAAGCAAGGAGACAAAAAACCGTCACCTAGCTAAGGACTTCCATCTGAAGTGGACGCAGTATACAAAGTCTCAGACGGAGACTGTTGACAGACTGGCAACCGCAGTCAAGAAGGTATCGGATACTCCATCTCCAAATATTCAGGAGATCGTCCAGACTGAGCTGGCCGCTCAGAAGGCGGACTTGGCTGCTCAAAGTCAGCAGCTGCTCGAAGCTCAACACAAATCATTTTCTGAGCAGCTGACAAAGAGCTTAGCCACAGTCCAAAAGACTATGGATGAGCAAAACAAGATGGCCACCTCCAGTGTGCAGAAGGCATTGGAGAATCAGGCGGCCGCCTTAAAGCTTATCCAGTCAGAAATGACTGCCTTACTCGACGCATCGCTCCTGAAGCAATGACAAGAAACATGCAGCCCAAATTCGCCAAATCCGCAAGGATCAAGAGGTTGACTAGGAGCACTATTGCGATGCAGTCGGAGACTTCAACACCACCACCACTTCCATCAAGGATGCTCTCTTCAAACTCGAGAAGGAAGTTGTAGCAATCCGTACTCTTCTAACCCCGGCTACTGATGATGCCAAAAAGGGGGAAGAAATGGCGGAAGAAAGGGCTGAGACAGCTCAGGTGGGTGTGGAGGCTGAGGCAAGGAAGTCATCAAGGGGGAAGGTTCAGCTGCTCAGGCTGGAACCAGTTCAGTACCCCCTCCCGTAGTCCAAATCCCAGCAGTCCAAACTACTCAACTGCCCGAGCCAGTTGGAGGATCAGGAGAAGGATCCTCGGCTCAGGCGCATCACATAGAAGAGGTCACACAGTTTGTGGACCAAGAGGACCAAGAAGACGAGCCCCTGCCACCTCAAAGGCCCGGGAAGGAGAAAGCGACAGAATCTACTCCACCTCCTTCCCCGACGCCTAAGTTCAAAACCCGAGCAGAGCAGGAGGAGTTCGATAAAAGGGTTGCTCAGAAACTCCTGGATGAGTTGGACTACGAGAGACAGCTTGAAGAAGAAGTACAGAAGGCCAAGAAGAAGAGAAAGCCAATGGCCAAGATGTACAAGAGCCAAGCCAAGAAACTCTTGGAAGAGCAGAAGAAAAAGAAGGCTCAGCAATCTACTGATGAGCAGGCTGGCTCTGACACTAACAATCTACCCCTCACTCAGAGATTGAAGAAGGTCTCTACTCTAACACCTGAGCAGGAGGAAGAGGATAAGGCGACCTGGGAGGCAACGCAGCAAGGGCTGAAGAGGTTGGAAGACTTGGCAAAAATAATAGAGCTGACTGACAAAATTGGCAATGAGCCAATCCTCGACAGAAGCAAACAGGTGCCCAGGACTTCCAAGTTCTTCAGGCGAGGTGCACAGAAAGCTGCTTATCTGAAGAAGTCTCCACATCGCCATGTTGACAGGTGGATTCCCTGGAACCTGAACGAGGAATGGGAGGAGCTGAAAATTGATTTCATTAAGGCATACTACGTATGACAGTGCTATCCTGCTGAGGTACCGGCGGCTGATCTCTTCGACGAGTTCATTCATTAGTACAACGCCAACCTCAGAGCACAGATTCAACTTATTCTATTCAAGGAGAAGCTGCCACTCGTTGCCCCTGCCTACAGACAGCTGACTTTGCCCATGACCTCTCGAGGAATTTTATGCATGAAAGAGATTGAAGATGAGGTCGACGCTGCTGCACGCCACCATGATCTAGATCCTTTACAGCCAAGTGATCTCAAGGATATCCAAACCCTCCAAGCCATAATCTACAGATCTTATGGGTTGCTGTCAAGTCTGCTGAATTTAAGGACAAGATCAAGAAGTTCAGACGATAGCAGTAGACTCTATCTCTTTGTATAGAAGTTAGGGCTGATTGTAATCATCTCTTATATATATATCAGTACCTTTCTTCTGGCCAGACAACTACTCATTGTCTTACAGCTATGTTTATTTTCTTTATCACAACTGATCACTGAAGTGATTTGACACACACACATTTAACCTATTTCTCTGATATGTCTATCTTTTAGCTGCTGACTACCTTACTTTATTTGCTCAGTTTTACTAAAGTCTCTTTGGGTCAGTAGTTTGGAACTTAATGTTCTTAGAATTATTTTTTTTTAGTTTTGGCATCATCAATTAGGGGAAAATTGTTGAGTTATGAGTCAGTGGTTGATCTTAATAACCACGTAGAGGGTACTTAGTATCATTTTATCAGAAGTTCTTGTAATAGGACCTATCTGTTTATCGGTAACGGGGGAAATCATAGTGTTTTAATACTATGGAATTGAAGATCCCAAAACCCGTCTTGTACCCTTAGTGTAGTGTTGATAGGACTAGATGATGTAATAGGCTAGACTGATTTTATTTTCTATTATCGTTTTTTTCTAAGTCCTGTAAGGGGTAAGTGTTGACTGATCTTCAGTAGGGAGTTACTTTCTAGAACCCCACGTCATCTTTGTAAGAGCTTGTGTTCACAGGTCATCAGCTGACTTCAATCAGTAGAAGATTTCTCTTTAGCTGACCCACATCAGTAGAAGAACACAGTATCAAGCTCAGTACCTTCAGAGTCATCAGCTGATTCCACTCAGTAGAAGATCCGTTATCAGCAGACTCAGACGAAGAAGACAGAGATCTTATCAGGTCTACTGTATCCGAGAGGAAACGACCCATTCTTTTAACATCAATCAAAAGTCAGCAGAAGATCATACGAGGATGAGTGAGAGTCAACTTTCATGAAGACCGATGTCTGACAAGTCTTACCTACCACAAACCTCAACCAGTGAGAAGCAGTCTAAGCTCTACCTACTCTGACCAACTAAAGCTGCTCTCATGCACAGTAACCAACCACTCTGCAACATCATTTCGAATATATGGCCGTTTTCCTTGGACATTTGTGACACGTGGCATCGTCCCCTCCAACGGACAAATGCTTGGGTTACAATTATAAATAGAGAAGTCTTTCCGAGCTTCACGCACGGGATATCAAGGGATTACACGCTCAAGATTTCGAAACACTCTAGCGCCTTTCACGAAGATCCAGCGAAGAACTTGCTCATTAGAATATTTCTAGTTCTTCTCTCTAGAGTTTCTTTCTTTAGATCCCTCTTCTCTATCTAAGCTCCATTGTTATATCCATAGCTTAGAACCTTCGAAGGAGTTCACCTTTCGTGACTGTTGTTATTGTAAGAACTCCTTTATAGTTGGAGAACATCCCCTCCCCTTCAAACTTCGGTTTGATTTGTAAAGTCGCTAAGGACTATAACTTAGAAGGGTCTGTCCAGTGCACAGATACCTTATTGAGGCTTGCTCAGATTAATCAACAAGACCTCCTGTTCAGCAGGACCGTGGACGTAGGATCTTGCGTATCCGAACCGCGTATTTGCATAAAACGTATTTGAAAGTGCACTAGCCAAAATTATTTGAAAGTGCACTAGCCAAAATTATTTGGTTTGCGAAAAACATGTTTTCAAATCGAGACGAAGTCTATCGGGCCCTACACACTTATCCGCACTAAGTCTCTGACTGAGAATCAAATACTGACAGAAGTCAGTAGGAGAGACTCAGTAGTTGACCCACTCTGTCCCGCGATCAGAGGGTAACTATTTGGCACTGTTCATCAGTTGCAATCTACAGCTCAGCTGTCCTTCGCGTTTGAGAAAAAGAACTTGTACTCAGGTGTATTCACCCCCCCTCCTTCTACACCTGACACTCGTATCTGGACCAACAGGATAGTTGTTGATAAAGCGAAGTTCGACCTTATTTCTCAGCTGCCATATCTTACCAATGTCAAGGAGGTCAGTGGATTTCTTGGCCATTCAGGGTTCTACAGCAGATTCATCAAAGTTTTGCCAAAATAGCTCAGCCCCTAACCAAACTTCTTCAACTAGATGTGCCGTTTGAAATCACTTACATTTGCAAGGAAGCTTTTAACACGCTAAAAGATAAGCTCACCTCTGCCCCAATCATGCAAGCCCCCTGAAGGAAATATTAGGTTAAGAACGATTACCTTCCTCCTTCGTATGTTGTTGCAGCTCTGATTGTTGCTCGTGTGTCAGATCTTCTGATCTGTGTCCCAGCCTTTTTCTCCCTCTGGGTGGTCAGAGAACTGGAGAAAATAAGATTTATGTCCACAAAATTCACGCCGTGCGTCTGTTTTTATGTATGTGTGTATTCTGTTTCTGAATTGAATACTAATATATATAGGCTTCAAAAGTCAATATAATATTAATATATTTGTAGCACATTAATTTAATAATATTCCTAATGTGCTTCCACATAATTAGCCCATAATATAATTAATTAATCCACTGGGCTACTAATATTTATCAATTAATTGGCCCAACCAATTAATTCCACATGAATAACATTATTAAATAATGTAAAAATTACATTAATCTATTAATAATAATTTTTGAGTGACAATAAATAATTAGGCAACTAATTGGGCCAGATCAGAGATCTAATACAAGAAATAAAGCTGGGCCTCTAATTAATTAATTATCTATGCTCAGCCCAGAGCAAAATTAATTAATAAACACAGATTCATTTCACTAGAGAATCCGTGCTGACTTACCCCTTTATCCCAAATTGAGCAAGGGCTTGTATTTTAGACTTAATCGATCTCCGTATTTAAGATAGAAATATCTGTTAATTAATTAAGCTCACTGACAGCTTAAATTAATTAACATCTTATATTCCTGAGTAGTACCACTCGACCTTATTAACATACCTGAACTTAATCAACCGGCCGGGTTTAGTGTGCTAATCCTTTCGAGTTCCTCAGGGGATATTATCAACCCATTTTACTAGGATACGGTTGCAAAATACAGACAACCAGCCTGAGCCACAAATAACTACTAACACCCAAGATACGTAGATCCGGTCGCGCTGACGTTCACCATAGTAGGTCAAAGTGACAGATAGCCAAATGCACTCAGCTGAAGTTTTATCAAGCTTAAGACCAGCTAAGTCACCGAGATCTTGGTTCTCCACTAAGGTCAGTTAGGAGAACATATCTCACTGTGATCCATCAATACACCACCTTCAGTGTACCAGTAAAGACAAGCAGCTAAGGCAAGCCACTTCTTATCTGCAGCTTAAACCGACAACTTATCCTTAAGTTGTCTCAGTTGTGATAACTGTTTATATCTTGTCAGTTCAACCAATTTGTGTTGTCTTCTGTGATACCCGACACACGACATAAATCTAACTTCTGTACAAGATAAAGGATAACATGTGCAAATATATATATTTATCAGATAGGAGAATAAAATAGTGGTAGGGACAAAACACATTGTATACAAGCATAAAATTTTCTTCTAGTATACAAAATCCCAACAATTCTCCCACTTATACTAAAGTAAACTTTTAGTATACAATGTGTCAGTTCTAAGTACAAACTAGTACCCATCTATCTCTTAGCTATCTATCCTATCTATCACTGCATCTTCTCCCACTTATACAAAAGTTTCTGCAGTCCTAAGTGGGGGCATCTCTACCACTCCTAAGCCATGAACATGCTTCTCGTAACCCGGGAGTGATAAGCTTTTTGTGAAAGGATTAGCTAGGTTGACTTTAGTTCCAATTTTGTCAATCACCACGTCACCTCGATTTACGAATACTCGTATAATGTGGTACTTCCTGTCTATGTGTTTAGACGTCTTGTGAGATCTGGGTTCCTTAGAATTTGTCACTGCACCCGCATTATCAAAATAAATCGTGATCGCCTAAGGCAAATTCTGAACAATATCAAGATCCAGGTGGAAATTCTTGAGCCAAACTGCCTCTTTCGAAGCTTCTGAAGCAGCTACATACTCTGCTTCCATGGTTGAGTCCGCAATGCATTTCTGCTTTACACTCCTTCATGAAATGGCTCCACCTCCCAAGGTAAACACATAACCCGAGGTAGACTTCTTCTCATCTCTGTCAGCCTGGAAATTCAATTCTGTATAACCCAAAGACACTAGACTGTCTGACTGGTAAACAAGCCTATAGTCTCTAGTCCGTTTAAGGTACTTGAGAATATGCTTGACCGCAGTCCAGTGTTCCTTTCCAGTGTTAGACTGATATCTTGATACCATGCCTACAACATATGAGATATCTACTCTCGTACAAAGCATCGCATGCATGAGGCTACCGACAGCGGAAGCATATGGTACTAGCCTCATATTTTCTATCTCTTCAGGCGTTTTAGGGCACTGATTCTTGGATAGAAAAATGCCATGTCTGAAAGGTACTGAACCTCTCTTGGCATTTTGCATGCTGAAACGAGCAATAACAGTATCAATGTAGGACGCTTGTGACAAGCTTCACATCCTTTTTCTGGCGATCTCGATAACTTTGATCCCAAGGATGTAAGCATCTTCACCTAAGTCCTTCATTTGAAAACTGCTCGGATAACCACATCTTTACGTCTGATAACACTTCAATATTATTGCCAATGAGAATGATCTCATCTACGTAAAATGCAAGAAACACCACTGATCCGTTAACACAAATACGGTACACAAACCTCGTTAGGACAGGATACAAATCCATAGGATTTGACTACCTCGTCGAAATCACTGGTGCCATAACCGGAAAGCTTGCTTAAGTCCATGAATAGACTTCTTAAGCTTCCATACTAGATGCTCTTCGCCCTCCTTCACATAACCATCTGGCTGTTTCATGTAGATGTCCCTACCTTTTTTCAAGGTGACGGTTTAAGAATACGGTTTTGACATCCATTTACCAGATCTCTGGGTTCATGTGATCTGCTATGGCAAGGAGAATCTAAATGGACTTGATCATTGCTACATGCGGGAAGGTTTCTTCGTAATCGATACCTTCTTTCTGGGTAAAACCCTTCGCCACTAGCCTGGCCTTAAACTCCATGATCTCTCCATTCAGTCCTCTCTAAGAACCGAGTGTTAGGGCTAACAATGATCTTCTGTTCTTTAGGATCATAAAAGTATCCACCCTTCGTTTCCTTCGGATACCCTATGAAGAACATCACTTCTGAACGTGATTCCAATTTGTCGGCCTGCCTATTTAGCACATAAGCAGGATAACCCTAAATCCTTAAGTGGTGCATACAGGGTTTGTGCCCGCTCCACAACTCGAAAGGGATCTTTTGTACCGACTTGGAAGGCACACGGTTTGCAGTCTCTAGGGTATATCCCCAAAAGGAAACTGGCAAAGTTGCATAACTCATCATCGACCGAACCATCTCTAAGACACTTCGGTTCCTTCTCTCTGACACACCATTCTGCTGAGGCGTGCTCGGTGTTGTCAGCTGGGATCTAATCCCACATTCTGTCAAGTAGTCCTTGAACTCGTTGGATAGGTATTCCCTACCACGATCAAATCGTAGTGTTTTGATTTCTTTACTTAACTTCTTCTCCACTTCTACCTTGAATTCCTTAAAGGTTTCAAAGCAATCCAACTTGTGGTGAATAAGGTAAACATATCCATATCTCGAGTAATCGTCAGTAAATGTGACGAAGTACTCATACCCTCCACGAACTTGTGTAGACATAGACCCACACAGGTCAGAATGTATCAAACTTAATACTTCTGTGGCTTTATAACCCTTTGCCTTGAAAGGCCTAGTCATCATATTTCCTTCCAAACAGGTTTCGCAAGTTGGAAATGGTTCAACTTGGAGAGACTCCAATGATCCATATTCCACCAACCTTTGAGTCCTATTAAGATTGATGTGACCTAGTCTTAAGTGTCACAGATAAGTTTGGTTTACCTTAGAAGACTCTTTCCTCTTCTTAGGATTTGATGATGAGGAAGCAATATTAACAGAACTACGTGGTTTAAAAGTAATAGTATATAAATATTCGTTTAATGGTCCACCACAGATAAAATCATCGTCTTTCATGATAGAAACTTCACTATCAAAACTTGATTTATAACTATCTATGGTGCAGAGTTTTGAAACAGAAATAATGTTTCGCCTAAACTCAGGCACATATTAAACTTCTTTAAATACTAAAACAGAACTATCAAAAGATAGATTTAAATCTCCAATGGCAATTGCAGGAACTTTCGATCCATTGCCCATTGAGACTACCACCTCGCCATTGCTCAATTATCTTTTCTGCAAGAAACCTTGCAAGGTGTAACAAACATGATCAGTTGCCCCCGAATCCACTACCCATTCGTGGGTAGAAGAGAAAACCAGAACAGTTTCAGTTACAAGAGCGACTCGCGTCTCTTTTTGTTTTGCCTTGACATCTGGATTATAATTATTCCAGTGTCCTTTCTTACCATAATTGAATAACCTTCCTTTCTTCTTTAGCATTCGCATGCCACCGATAAAGACCATCTTCTCACTCCCACTGCTCTTCTTGAATTGACCACCCTTTCTGCTCTTTTTCTGGTTTCCGCCTTTCGGAGGATTCCTTGAACTACTAGGGATATTCAAGACTTGAGCACTCTTGCCCTTTCCTGTAACCTCTTTGACCGCTACCAAAGATTTGAGTAACATACACATAGTAAACTCGTTCTTAGACATAGCAGTCCTAAAACAGAAGTTCTTATATGACCTTTGCAGAAAATTTATTGGGAAGGTAAGATATCTCTTCCACTCTATGAAAATATTTAAAAATGTTAAACCCGTTAGGGTTTGGTTGGTGAGACTGTTTAGGAACTCAAAAATTTTCGAACAGACATATCTGAAAAATGTAATTTAAAAGCATGTATGAAATTAATATTTGCACATAATTCATAATTAATAATCATTGTAACCTTTTGTAAAAACAATGATATTAAAAACCTCGAATAGGTCTAGGAATTTCACTAGCAAGCCACGCAGGTGGACGTTTACTAGTGTAACCCTAAACCAAGCTATTTACCTAACTCTTTAATTCCAATCCACACCTAGGTTCTTAAGACGAATGGAATTAATAGTTCGATATTCTTGACCATGTCACTATTAAAACGCAGGAAGGGACTTCGAGGGAAGTGAATTGTACATGCGGTGACATCTAAGCATTGACCATTAATTTGACCAAAATAGAATCAAATTCTCGAAATTGACATACTTACTCGAACCATGCCGCATTCAATTTGATCTAATTAGCCATCCTATTTAATTATTGTCTTCTAGAGTACTCGTGTTTACTAGACACGCAAGCCACGCAGGTGGACGTTTACAACTTCGCTCCCACTACTCAATAATAATCAAATATTGTTTTGGAAAACTCATCTCACAAAACTGGTAGCTCAAAAATGCAAGCAAGCCACGCAGGTGGACGTTTACTCACATAATCTTACTATTTTCGTGTAGAGTCCAATTAATGGAGGTCCGATTAAGTGTTTAATATCCAAATTAATGGAATCTAATTAAACATTTAATTTAAAATTGCTTAGTCTTTTTATTCAAAAGGTTTGTTTTGAATCGTGCATCATCACATAATTCCTAAAGCATGCAATTTCTAAACGCACATAATAAAACGTGCTCGCAAAAATTAAAACATGCTTAATAACGACATAAATCCTATTTACATGTTTTTCTAAGCGCAATTAATCACATAATCGCATGCTAAGGCATAATAATAAATAAATACGCAAATAGAAAATTTAAAACGTCGTTATCGGGCTTCAAAATACGTAATCCCTAACTATTACATAGCCCGATCAAAATACAGCTCTTCAATCTTCAAAAACTTCAAATTTGAAAACTGTATCGAAAATGCATCCAAAACTGTCTCGTGCCACGTCATCAGGGTGTCTGCCACGTGTCAGACACGTGTACAACTAGGGCTGACGGGGTGCGCCACGTCAGCGTCTTCTTCAACGAACCGCCGCCGCCGTTGTTCCACGTCGGTTCTCTGCCGGGCGACGGCACCCAGGGACGTGCCTGACGACGGCGAACCAGAAGCCGTTGTCCCCGCTCGAAGCCGCCGCCGCCTGCAGCGGCGGAGATCTGCTCTTGCGCGCGGCGCATCTCGCCACCACGTACGTGCGCCACCATACCGTCCCCGACCGTCCCTAGCGCTGTCCGTAGATCGCCGCCGTAACCTCGGCCTCCGCCGAGCAGGTCTCGCCTCGTGCCGCCGCTGCGCCGGCGCGACTCGCGCTCGTGCACGCGGCCACGATTCTGGCAACAAACGCGCGGCTGCCGCGGCCTCCACTGCCCGGCGCTGCCGTATTCGACGTCTCCTACCGCCCCTAGGCATGACCCACACATCTGGGCTGCCCAAATCCGGCGACAATTGCCGCCGCCGCGCCGGGAATCAAGCGAATTTCGCATCTCGTCGCCGGCGAACTTCGCTACTCAAATCGTGCTCTTCGAGCCGTGATTCGATCAATTGAAAGAGGGGAAACGTAATTGGAACACTCATAACCACCGTGTAACGGATTCCGGCCGAGATTAGTCCCTCAATTTCTCGAATTTCAAACGATTCACCGGAATGAATTCATGACGAGCAGCAAACTTCAGATGTCAATTCTGATCGCATCCGGGATCGGATGATCCCTTACGACCAATAGATGTGAAGCTCGTAAGACGAAGAATCCAGAGGTTCAAGTCGATCGTCAATCGAACTCCAGATCCGCCGGGAATCGGCGCCGCAAGATGCGGCGGAACCCTAGCAAAATTAGGGTTTTCCGGCCGAATTGGGGATTTCTGGACAGCACGACCACTTCTCCTTTCCGACGCTATTCCGGACAAACCAGAAATCGTAATACGTCGTGCGACCTATCCAGATGAAGCTAACGACAAAATGAACAAAACTATAAGAACGGATCGGAAAAATAAGTTCGCACGTGCCCCCACGCGCCTCCTGAAGATGACGATGTGTTCTACCAGAAACTAGGGTTTCGCCCTTTTCCGTCTTTCTGCGCCGTCGCGCCTTGATTTTCATGTATTCTGGACCAAAATACAGTATAAAACAGCAAATACAACGATGCACATTGGTCCTATCAACTACTCGTGGATTTTCTCATGAGAAAAATGTTACAACGGGGTCAAAACAGTGGCTCGCAGGCCGCCCCAAACAAAAAAATTAACCCGATAACGACGGAATTGAACCCTAATCATACTCCTAACAGCAACAATCAGAGCCTAAACCAGACTCTGATATCAATTGAAGGAAATATTAGGTTAAGAACGATTACCTTCCTCCTTCGTATGTTGTTGCAGCTCTGATTGTTGCTCGTGTGTCAGACTTCTGATCTGTGTCCCGGCCTTTTTCTCCCTCTGGGTGGTCAGAGAACTGGAGAAAATAATATTTTTGTCTCTCCACAAAATTCACGCCGTGCGTCTGTTTTTGTGTATGTGTGTATTCTGTTTTTGAACAGAATACTAATATATATAGGCTTCAAAAGCCAATATAATATTAATATATTTGTAGCCCATTAATTTAATTATATTCCTAATGAGCTTCCACATAATTAGCCCATAATATAATTAATTAATCCACTGGGCTACTAATATTTATCAATTAATTGGCCCAGCCAATTAATTCCAGATAAATAACATTATTAAATAATGTAAAAATTATATTAATCTATTAATAATGATTTCTGAGAGTCAATAAATAACTAGGCAACTAATTGGGCCAGATCAGGGATCTAATACAAGAAATAAAGCTGTGCCTCAAATTAATTAATTATATATGCTCAGCCCAGAGCAAAATTAATTAATAAACACAGATTCATTCCACTAGAGAATATGTGTTGACTTACCCCTTTATCCCAAATTGAGCAAGAGTTTGTATTTTAGACTTAATCGATCTCCGTATTTAAGATAGAAATATCCGTTAATTAATTAAGTTCACTGACAGCTTAAATTAATTAACATCTTATATTCCTGAGTAGTACCACTCGACCTTATTAACACACCTGAACTTAATCAACCGGCCGGGTTTAGTGTGCTAATCCTTTCGAGTTCCTCAGGGGATATTATCAACCCATTTTACTAAGATACGGTTGCAAGATACAGACAACCAGCCTGAGCCACAAATAACTACTAACACCTAAGATACGTAGATCCGGTCGTGATGACGTTCACCATAGTAGGTCAAAGTGTTAGATAGCCAAATGCACTCAGCTGAAGTTTTATCAAGCTTAAGACCAGCTAAGTCACCGAGATCTTGGTTCTCCACTAAGGTCAGTTAGGAGAACACATCTCACTATGATCCATCAATACACCACCTTCAGTGTACCAGTAAAGACAAGCAGCTAAGACAAACCACTTCTTATCTAAACTGCAGGCTTAAACCGACAATTTATCCTTAAGTTGTCTCAGCTGTGATAACTGTTTATATCTTGTCAGTTCAACCAATTTGTGTTGTCTTCTGTGATACCCGACACACTACACAAATCTAACTTTTGTACAAGATAAAGGATAACATGTGCAAATATATATATTTATCAGATAGGAGAATAAAATAGTGGTAGGGACAAAACACATTGTATACAAGCATAACATTTTCTTCCAGTATACAAAATCCCAACACCCCTGACATGGACTTGCCATTCGAGTTGATGTGCGATGTCAACGATTATGCAATCGGTCCAGTCTTAGGACAGAAGCTGGGCATGGAGAATCATGCCATATATTATGCTTCAGAAACCCTGAATCCTGCCCAGTGCAACTATACAACAAGCGAGAAAGAACTTCTGACGATTGTTTTCTCTTTTGAAAAGTTCAGATCCTATTTGTTAGGATCCAAATTCATTGTCCATACGGACCATTCTGCATTGAAGTGTCTGTTGTCAAAAACAAAATCCAAGCCAAGGCTAATCTGGTGGATACTACTACTACTTTAGGAATTTGATTGGGAAGTCAAAGACAAGAATGGGACCGAAAATAGAGTTGTTGACCACCTAAGCAGACTGGATAAATGATAAAGTAGGAGATATAATATGAGTGAGAGTAGACGATAAAGTAAGAGAGATAAGTTGATAAAGTAGGAGAGTGAATATGCTAAAGTAGGAGAGATGATAATAATATTTACCAAATTCGGAAAGTGACCTATATTAGTAGGACGTCCCAATCGGAAAATGGGGACAGAAATAGTAGGATGTGGGTAGTAATTATTAATTAAAAAATAATAGACTTTATTTCTAAGCAAATTAAGATTACAATTATTAATTTTCTTGTCTTATTTTCTCAAAACCCTAAATGTCCTAAATAAAAAAGAAAAACCCTAATTTCTAAGCATAATAACGGGCCTAAATAAAGAACCTCCTAATTATTTAGCAGTAATTACACCATTACTACCACCCTTTGACTTACCATTATTGCTGAATCAATATTTCATTCACACACCACTTTTGCATAATTACAGAACTTCAAATATGTATCACAATTTACCAACTCAAATCAACATTTTAACATTGTGCTAGCTATTGTTGTCATTTAGCTCATTAGGAAATATATATCACAATTTACCAACTCAAATCAACTATAGATATTAAATAATTATATGAGTCTAACACATTTACCACACAAAACAATTCGTAACAATTAATAATTTTATGGGTCTCACACTTTTATTATATTAAACACACCTACCTAAATAACCGCGGTGAAAAGAAAGTGGACAAGTGGGGTTAGACGGAAGGAGTATATGAAATTATTCTACACACTGAAATTAATCATCTCAAGAAGTGAATGGCTGCCCGAAGACTACTATGTCCGAGTTCTCAATTGAAGCTTTATTTATATGAAAAAACAAGAACACTATTATTGTTGGGTGATGATTCTGTCCTCAGCATAGTCTCACTTAGTGGGAAATGATTCTATCTTCTATACTGAACCATGCTCAGCAGCCTAGTGCTCTGATTGTTGAGAAGATTTGAAGATCCCAAAACCCTATCTGATTGGTGAACCATTCCGTTGTAATCGTTATTTGTCTCTGAGGTTTCAGACTCAGTAGACACTCTGCTCTGATCAAGGCCCTCAGTAGATTATCTGCCTAACACCAGAAGTAGAAGACTCAGTGATACTTGGACTCGGCGGGAGCAAGATATCGAAAGAGTCGGTGGAACCGGACTCGGCGGGAGCGATTCATCGAACTCGAGCCGATCTTCAGTAGACTTTCCTCGGCTATCTACCTACCGAATACGGGATCGGACTCAAGATCGGCGGACATCGAATCGTCAAATACTTTTGAAAGACAATCGGCATTGTCATATACGAGGAAGAGAGAAGTCGCCTTCGGTTTGCCTTGAAGTCTCGTGCTTGTCTCAACCACTCTATCCACCTCGACGAATGACAAGAACACACGTGTCTTCTCACCTCGCTAAAGCTGCAGTCAACCCTTTACCTAAAAAGGTGGGAAAGTACACTGTTACCTGCTTCAAAAGAGCCGTTTGCTACCAAAAGAGAGAGAGAAAGGAAGATCGTCTCCAACGGATCTTTTCCAATCTCTGCTCTATAAATAGAGGGACATTTAAACAGAGAGAGAGAATGCGCATAAGCTTAACGACGAAAACATACACAAGCATTCAAACGAGCTAGAACCAGAAAACCCTAAGTCTTCCGCAAGAACTTGAAGATCTATCTCCGGCGAAAGACTACCTTCTCACTTCATGGGAACCAAGCTAAACTGTTAGAAGAGCCTCTAGTATCCAAATCGACGATACACGAACCTAAAGCTTATTTCAGCTGTTCGTCGATCTAGAAGCTACATTCTCATTCCCTATCCCTCTAACCCTAAGCTCAACAGAATATACTCATAGCTTAGACGAAGGAGTTCATATTTGAACCCAATCCTTATTGTAAAAGGACTCCTTCATAGTTGGAGAAGTTTGTCAAACACTTTAGTTTGATGCCTTTGTAAACTGGGACTTGCTCAGTATAATCCCCAAGCCACAGCTTTGTCCTGTGCACAAGCTGACTGAGACTAACTCAGTATAATAAATAGCCTCCTGAACTTTCGGGATAGTGGACGTAGGATCGATTGATATCCGAATCACTTTAAAAATATGTGTCTTGTTATTGCTTTCTGATTACTGTTGCATTGATTTTACTGTTCATACTGAAAATCTTCTTAAAATCATTCAACTGTCTCAGCATACTGAACTGACCACTTGCTGAACTGAGACTTGCATAAAACGTTTTTCCATTCAACTGATTAGGGCCTACACATTTCCACACACTGAATTTCTACTGTTGACACTGAATTCGACTCGCCGGTTAGCGAGATCTCGGTAGAGTCGAGACTTTTTAGCCTAACACGATTCGGTAACGCTTATTTGGTCTGCTGAATTATTTCAGTACGGCATTATCCTGAATAGTACTGTTCATGTTCAAAGTTGAGAAAATTGGATTCAGGTGTATTCACCCCCCCCCTCTACACCTGACCGTACACTCGGGACCAACAATTATTATGAAGATATATACTAATTCTTCCACAAGTATATTTTGCAAAAGTTTTGGTTCAAAATATAAGAATCAATATAGGATCTCTTTAGTTGTCTGAAAAATAAAATTGTTAGGGAATTTAATTTTGTGGAATATGATTATGGCGAAAATGATTTAAAAAAGTAAATTGTATAGAAAATAATTTTTTGGAATATAATTTTGAAGAAAATATATTACTTGCATTTTGTTTGGAGAATAAAAAGAACTGGTTGGATTCTGCGGTTTTTTATTATTTAATTTACTTATAATAAATAAATAAATTGAGAACATATACAATAATTACAAAAAATCTCAGATAAACAAAAACTTTAGTCGCCGATTGGTATCTCAAATTGCCAAAAATTCAAGCGACTTGATGAAAATGCCTGAATAAATCGACGAACAAACACAACCAATTCAAATCTGTTGTGAATCAATCGTT
Source organism: Lavandula angustifolia (assembly GCA_028984105.1). Lineage (NCBI taxonomy): Eukaryota > Viridiplantae > Streptophyta > Magnoliopsida > Lamiales > Lamiaceae > Lavandula > Lavandula angustifolia. Next base: position 24,179,018 of record CM054815.1, on the reverse strand, counting down.
TCAATCCAATTTCAGATCAGCCGTCAATCAACCTGAGCAAACCCAAATTCAAAATTAAAGAATGTCACAATCTGTTGTGAACCGACAAACTCGTTCTTCATTCCTCCCCATTAATAATTTCTCTTTGACAATAATACCCAATAGAGATAACTTAAATTCGTATGGATTTATACGATTGTGCAGACACAAATTAATAAAAATTGATGCTGATTGTATATTTTTTGGTAGAAAAATTAATGGACGGTTAACTTTGAATTTAAGATGGAAATAACTCAATTGGAACTACGGCTGCCACTCCTACAGGATTGGGATACTTTGATTTATACACAGAAAAAGGGAAGACGATAACGGCGTGAGTTTCTTTGTGAAAAATCGATGTTTAAAATCTGAATTTTACGGGAAAAGATTACCTAAGTTTTAGTAGGGAAAAATAGTTTGTAACTTTACGTTAATTTCATTATTTCTAATATTCTTATTACTTTTCTTCAAATTTATTAAACTAAACCAAACACAAGATTTTAAGTTTTTGAAATCAAATTACTTTATTAAATTTCTCAAAGATCAGAAGTTAATAATTTAGAATCAAATTACTTTGGCGAGACAGAATCTTTGCAAACCGAATAAACATTTTATGATTTTTGTCTTCAAATTAACACAATGAATACAATATATATGTATTTTGTAGCTTTTTGTTTTGATGCTTATGTGAATGTGAAATCACATAATATAATATTCGAACATATTGTTCGTTCAGTTGTTCGTTACAATTAGATAGGTTAGTTAAATATAATTATATGGCACCATCAGCGCCACCCCCCACGAAAAAGGGCTAAGATTAAAGGTTGCGTAGTGTGTTTGACGGTACTGTCGTCAAACAAAATGATAAAGACAAGTAAAGCAGAAACATTTCATTGCTCAATTTGAGCAATACTATTGAGATAAAACAAAATTACCTACAACTTTATTTGATGCTTCAACATATCATTCACAATTTCAAAAGCAGTATCAATGTTGAAGCTGAGACTGTCGTCAACAGAAAATAATACGATCCTAACCGGTTTACAGCTCCAAGTTCCTGAAAATGCAGAAAAATTCACACAGTGTGATATTCAGTAGAATTAATTCTACTACTGCATCTAACAGTATTTAATAATAATGCAGAGGTCAAGTCAAGGCCTAAACCTAATTATACAGAGTTTAATTACGGATAATATAATGTGGTTAATTGGCATATCCATATGTGTCCATTCTTTTCTTATAATCCAAGATCTTATTCTTATCTTCTACCCAGTCAAGTTACTAAATGGCAGTCTAAGGTCGTTTAGGACTCAACCTTGTGCAAAGCTGAGTAAATTTACCAAGTAGAAACATGAATGACTGAAAACATACCAGAAAAAATCTCTGCTTTGCTAAATGATCATCTAGAAATGACCATAATGCTAAGTTGTAAATGATATTCAATACCTTGAAGGAGACGCGTGGAGAAGAAGCAGACGAAGATTTGAGTGCAGGAAAGCCAAGATTATACGATATACTCCCATCTGCTTTAAAGAGGCCATAATAATTCTCCGAACCAGCCCCACGTTTTGAATCCTCATTGAATAAGGCAAATATGTATGCTTTTAATACATGTTTTGGCCTCATTGGAGTTCCTTTCTTCTTAGCCAGCCTTTTACGCAAATTGTGGTGGTACGTCCGTGCATTGCCCGGTGTAGCACCACCTTCACTTTGGTCCCCATGAGAAGCCCAACCGGTTTCCGTAATTATAACTTCCATATCTTTGAACCCAGCGTTCTCTAGAGCAGCATAAGCCGCATCAATCTGGGCATCAAGCAAGTTATCATAATGTAAATCCGTTTTCTCATCGTATATCCCCTCATTTGGCCTAAACAGAGCATAATTTATATCAATTTCCCCCAGAGCATAAGTATAAGCTAGAAAGGGGTATGCATTGAGACAGAAAGGAGATCCAATTTGCGAAAGGAACTCCAGAAGAGGATTCATTAACTGAGAAACACCATCCTTGAAAATACAAGAAGAAGGAGGGTATGAATTGGCGAAAACACCCTCCGAATGAGATGTAGATAACTGAACTACTCTATCTATTCCGAGCTTCCTTGTGGCATTGTATACATTCTTCATAGCACCCAGTAAAGCTTGTGAAAGATCGTTATCATTTCCCATGATTTCATTCCCTACTGCAATCCCAACGATGTGTGTTTCTGGAAGAAACGCCTTCACGTTGTCCTTGACCCAAGTCAATGCATGATCTGCATTACTACTCATTTCCTTCACATATTCATTGGGGAGTCCAATCACTAACTCCAGCCCAGTTCCTTTAAATGCATTGAGAACACTATGATCTGCATCATAAATCCTTATGTTCTTGATCTTTGCAGCCTTAAGTAGTGTAACAACTTTGTCAGGAGAAGGGATATTATCTGCTATCCTACCATAATTGATTCCAAAAGTTCCGGTAAAAGCCATAGCCAGATGAGCTGAACAGATAAATAATCGGAAAATCATAACCACAAATGATAATAACAAAGTAATTGATGCACTAAAACTTCCCCATTCACTACTTCCATCATTCTATGACTTCACAAACCAAACAAATAATAAACACTTAAATTCAACTCAATTCAAACGATTAAAACCAGAGCTTACAAAATCTTATTTAGCCTAATACAATGGAAGAGTAAGACTTAAGGCCATAGTTATCACAATCTAGGTACTAAAAGAGTTTTGAGAAACAAGCTTAAACTTGCTAATTGCTATTCATCTGCAGATGGAGTAAATGTACTTATTTTCTACCATCCCAATTTCAATTTCAGAAGAAAATTACTAAATAAATAGATACAAAAACATATGAAATTTAAATTTAAGAACTCATATTTTTCTTGCAAAAGCGACCATGATCCAAAAAATCAAATACATCTGAATTCATGGCACATGTGAAGTAGGAGCTCCAGATGTCTATATTGATTATGTTCTTTCCACAAACAAAATAAAAGAATAAAAAAAGATGCCCGACCAATCAAGAAATCAAAAGTTACCATCTCGCTCGATAAGGAAAACCAAGAACAGCAATCCAAATATCTTCATCGCTTCAGGAAATTCTCTACTCCTTCAAATTAAAACTCTCTAAATCTTCCTCCCAAATAGTAAACTAGCCATCAGCAACTGCTTCCCCTATCAAGGCTCTTCAGAGAAAGGCGGTTCCCGGCGGCAGAGGCGGTGGTTTATGGGTGGGTTTAACGTCGTTCTCTTGTGTTGGTTTTTCTGAAGCAATGATGTGTCAGAAATTACTTACCAATGAAATGAATTATAATTGAAGACTTCTATGAATTATGAAGTGCATATAAAATATATATATACACAATATGTAAGTATGTCGGACGGTGATTGGAATTGTCTAGTCTTGCTCGATCACTCTGTTGTCGTTATGTTTTTTCTCCTCCTATCTTATTATTTCTTTATTTCAACACTTTTTGCTTGTTTGAAATTGGGGACTTGCGGAGAAAAGGTGCTTTCCCAGAAATAAAACAAATTAAAAGGAAAAAGGAGATTAAATAATTAGGTTTTCTTTTTTGGAAGACTTAAATTCTAAGTTTCATCCTTTGTGAAGAAGAAAAGTGATTGTCCCAACCAAATAACATACTACTATGTTTAATTTAGTCGATGTTTTCTCATTTATTGGAATGATAGATCTAAGTAGGCAAGATTGATCTTATATATAAAGGTGGTACATACAAGCAACAAATGAATCGATTTATCACGCACCTATAAAAGTTTAATCAAAATTAGTAGTGGTAACAAAAAAAAGAAAATAAAGAAATAGAAATCGCAATGAAATCAAACTCTGATCAATTGATGTGAAGGCTGAAATTTAAATACTGTACTAACTTAGCATTTGTTTATATTGAAGGAAAATCTAGTACTTAATAAAAGTTCGGTATATAAAGGCTATACACACAAACTTTTGTAAAGATTTTTATATATAAAAAATTATATTGCAATGGAGCAAAAAGACACAAATACAATAATGTCTATCTCTGGAAACATAGACACTTTCTCTTTTCCATCTCTATTGTGTATTGTGATTGTTTTGATGGACAATTATTAGCGTACTATAAGATATTCGGTTAAGATTAGGAACTTAAAAGCGGATCCCAATTAATCATAATAAATCCACCTTGTGATCGGTTTGCAGAGAAGAGCTTGAATGCATCATAGCTATCACTTGAATTCATCTATTTGTTCATAGATCTTGTTTGTGGTCCAAGAATATTCGCGTCGAGTATTGACAGTAAAGAGTTCTATTATAGATTTTTGTTTAGAATAAATTGATTTTTTTTTTTTTTTTTGGAAATAGTAAAGAAAAGGGTTGATTACTTGATTAGGTGCTTTTACTCGTCTGCCGTCACCATTCACCAATATGGAATCACTTTTCTAGACTTTGCTATCTTTACCCAATTCAATCCCATAGAGTATACTTTGTCGTCCCACTTTCTATCTTGGAATATCATTATTTTGCTTTATTGTTTTTCTCCTTCTTCTTCCTTTCTCTTGTCTTATTTCTATAAAAACTCATGTTGAATACTATGGTCTATGGTGATAGTTTCCGATAAAGTTCAACTTTATGAAAAATTATATGTTTTGATAATTAAATTATTATATAATTAGTACTTTAAAGATATTATTTATATTTATCATAATATAAAGAATTTTGAAAATACTATCTAAATATGAGAAATATTAGTTGATTTATCTTATATATAATGTATATTGTTGATTGGAGGGTTTAGGTTAAAAAAAAGTACGAAATTAGAATAAATCTGAACTATTGATAAAATGATGGATTGTTGGATTTGATTGATGCATTTTTCAGGTAAAGTGAATGCATTATACTATTGTTGTGCATTCATAATACACAACGTTCTAGTTACAAATATAGCAAATTAATCTAGTTATAATATAATAAAAACTAATTAAAGACAATAGTAAATTTTATATGATGAATTACCTATATCTATTCAAATTTCTTACTAGAGATGTAACACCCCGAAATTTTACCTAAATAAATAAATAAAATGCATTTGCATTTCATGCATAATATCACGGGTTTAGTTCTGTAAGTCGCGCCTTAGAAAAATGAGAATGAAAATAAAAACATCTATGTTATTTTTCATTAAATTATTTTTATTATATAAATTTATTTTGAACTTCGGATATGTTATTTTGTTGAGATAGAAATAATATTAGAATTATTAGGCAAGAATAATATTTATTTATTTTGGATTTCTTAAACCAACTAGGATTGAATCTCTTATATGGTATGTGATAGACTAAATTCTATATAAATTATATATGGACGAAAATAATTATGGATAAAATATATTTGATACCTTTTAGGATTAGGGATCTTTACATAATGATTTCTAGACCTATAAATACCCCTTAGTTGCTCATAATATAGCATCCCATAAAATTTTCGAAAAACTGCCAGCATATCAGCGAACTGTTTCAAGAATTATTTCCATATCTTCCCCTTGTCATATCGTCGTGAAAATTTAGGATCATCTTCCTCGGTATGTCTAGTATACATAATAATTTTTGTAGAATTTTAAAAGCATGATAAATATTTGTTAAAAATTGTTCTTCGTAACCTGCCAGATTTTGACAGTATGTTCATGAGCTTGATAGGAAAATTATTTTTCATGTTTTCTTTATGTTATTTTCGACCATGCTGAATTTTAATAGGATATACTATATGTTAGGTCATTCATGTTAAAAATATAGAATTTTTAGGATACGTGTACAATATATTTGTTAATTTGTTTCTTGATGTGTTCGATTCTATTATGTCAATACTTTGGTTGTTAAAATGTTTAATTTTCATGAGAACATAAATCTGTCCAGCAATTTTACCTTTTCTGCCGAGAGTTCCAAGGCCAAATACATGATCTTAAGCTACTTGAAAAATTCTAGAAAAATTATAGAGATACAATTTAGGATGTCTTTAAGCTTTCTGTAAATTTTGGGAATTTTTAAACAAGTGTTTATATTTTTAATGAGTTTTTACGTTTACACTACCGAGAAACCATGCTCTCTGGATAGGGCTTAGTAAAATGTTTATATCTCACTCCAGAAAAATGTTTTTCACTTGATTCTTTTTCCTAAATACTCTAAACACGTAGAGATTTGTAAAAATATTTATTTAGTATTTTTAACATATGTGTATGAAAGCAGTTTAATACAAATGTCCGGGTAGTCAGTCGGAGCATGCATTTTCGTATTCAGTTTTTGGTGGAAACTATTCTGTATTTTATGAAGTCGTTACTTATCTATAGAGACTGAAATTTTGACATGATATTTCTACGTATGTCCCCTAGATGTGTGTTAAATCTTAGAGTTTTTAAGATATGTATAGTTCCCGAAGATTATAGTTAAAAGTCAGTAGGTCACAAACCGCCTCTGTCGATGCAGTAGGTACTGTTTTGGTTATAACTCTTAGAGGACTTATTATTTTTATATGAAACCAAATCTGGAATGATTTAGACTCATTAAAGAATATTTATATAGAAAATTAGAATCTATGGAATGAATTCATGTTATGTGGAACTCTTTTAAAATAGGTATTATGCACGAGTTAAAATAGAATATAGAAACTTAGTATATAGATATGATATTGTTTCATGCATATCACGACATTAAGATTTGAATTATTTCATGTTAGGATTGGTGCGCAGAACTTAATCCATTGATATACATTTTTTCATTCACTCAAAAAGGTTAAGGTGGGGTTTTACTTTTATCCTTATTATACACTATATTGTTTTTCTCATGCGTTATTCAGTACAGGCAGAGCCTTCGGGCAATTCACAGCAGTAAAACCTTCGGGTTAGCCTTCGGGCAATTCATAGCAGTAAAACCTTCGGGTTAGCCTTCGGGCAATTCACAGCAGTAAAACCTTCGGGTTAAGCCTCCGGGCTTGCATGTCTAATTTCTCATGTTAAATCCTTTATAGTTTATAGTTTGGATAATGTTGACCTCACTGAGTAGTCGTACTCACCCCTATATATTTTCACCTTTTCAGATCATGGTCCGGCAGGTGCTTGAAGTGGCGGATGGTGATGGTCACACATGAAAGAATCTAAATCACTTTTTACCGCATTAATTTAGTTTTTCTCATGAACTATGCATTTATTATTGTTTAATTTCGTAAACTAGATGACGCACATGTTTTTGATTTAAGACTTCCGCTTTTATGAAATGCATTAAAACCTTATTATTTTATTATAAATCTATTATTTTTGAAAATTAAATTGAGAAAATTAAATGTTATGCACGAGGTGACGTCCCATTAAAAAGTTATAAAAATTGGGGCGTTACAAGAGATGTCAAAAATAGTTTGAAATGACTCAGCTAATGGGCCGGCCCCCCGATCCACCGTATTTGGGATGAGTTGGGCTTTGAATTTGAAGACCCAAAACGAAGTGGGCATAAATGACTTGGCCCAATGACTCGATGGGTCAGTTGGATTTTGGGCCAAAAAAAACCTGATGGATTACGGGTCAAATCCGCACACTAACTTGCAATTATATAATTTGTAGTCCTACTAAAATTAATGTAACATGATCTTTGGTTTATAGTATTAATTCTTACTTAACATAAAAAGTTGGTGTTCTCATTTCTCTCTTTGTTGAATTCCTTTTAATTTTAATTAATTAAATCTTTCACTTGAATTGATAGGATCCTCATAAATCGATAAGATGAAAACTCATAATCATGGAAAAATAATAAAAATCTCAAACAATTATATCCACTTAAAGAATTTATCAATAAAAATAAAAAATCACTACCACAACTATAGAGAAATAATCAAAATCACAAGCATTCAACATCTATCAAATTTTATTTTAAAATACATAATTTTTTTAGAAAAATTATACTTGGGCCGGTTTGGCCCAAAAACCTGATAGCCCATGAAGGGCGGGCTTGGGCCACAACTTTAATAGTCCGATCAATTTTTGGGCATGTCTGCCCGACCCAAAATTTGGAGTTAGCCTTCTGAGCTGGGCTTGACTAGCCCGACCCGAACACTTTGACATATATATTTCTTACTTTAAAATGTCTTTTTATTTTATCATCGTCCTAAAAGGGTAATATATATTTGAAATGATAGCTAGTGCAATTAATGTTTGAATTATTTACTAATTTATATAAATTTCAGATTAACTAATGTAATTATATGGTTCGATAATTACATTATTACATTATTATATTATATTTATAGTACTTTATCCGTCCCATTAGAAATGATACGTTTGTTTTGGATGTGGGAATCAAGAAAGTGATGTTATGTGGTGTAGATTGTTTGACTTTTTAGTAGTTAAATGTGGTCCACACAATCTTTACCGTTTTAGAATACTTGTCATTTGTACTGGGACGTCTTAATAAGGAAAACATGTCATTTTTAATAGGACGAATGTAGTACTTGTGGGGCGATGGTTTAATATATAAGATTCGAATGATCCCAAAAACCTAGATGATGATGAACCAGTCATATATAATAGACCAATCAGGATCAGTAGAGCTTATTTTTTAGGAATTAGGATTGCTGCGAGGATTCACTACAGGTATGTTCGGGAACGTCTGAAGAGTGCACTTCTGAAGACTTAGTAAGGTCCTGTTAGTATTCAGTATCGAACCTATAGTTAACTCAGTGAAGTGAAGTCAGTAGAAATTGTTTTCCGTCTGAACTAAAGGGAATGCCAGTACTCAGTAAAGGGTACGAGGTAGCATGGGGAATCTATTCAATATCTGCAATGGAGATAGATCAAGCCTCATCTACCAAATCAACCTCAAGTTATCAGAAGCTGCCAGCACTGTACTTATTCTAACATAAAGCTGCAGTAATGCACTAAATCCCTGAAAATAGGATAATCTCTATAGTGATATTCAAACTTCTATCGAGATTTAAAACCGGACCTACATATTCCGCACTTTATCCAAACTGTTTAAATTACTAAGTGATTAAAGTCAATAAGTGATACTTAGTAAAGATATTACTATGACAAACAATCAAGAAGCTTATATGACGAACTGAATTTATAACTTGGTAAGTGCTATCAGTAATATAATGACTTCTAAACTCAAGCTAAAAAGCCGAACTCAGGTGTATTCACCCCCCTCTACACCTGAAGTATCATCTCTGGACGAACAATATTTTATGCATATGAATTGTTTTGTGCACATATGGAATTTATATGTGTTTATGCAATTCAGATGGATACATGTATGGATGGAAAAATATATAATAATTCGTTGGGTAGTACTCCCTCCGTCCCATTATTGTTAGCTTATTTCTTTTCGGCACAGAGATTAAGAAAGTGGGTGGATGCATGTGTGTTAAAGTAGTGGGGTCAACTATAAAGTGTTTGTGGTCCACGAATTACTTCTATTGTAGGAAACATGACAACAATAATGGAACAACCCGAAAAGGAATATACAAGCCAACACTAATGGAACAGGGAGAGTATTAGTGTATATAGATTTAGAATCTATATAATTGGTTAGATAGTTATATATGCCATTTAGTCATTGATTGATAGATTAATGAGAGATGTTTGAATAAAAACATATAATTTTCTTAAAATTATATTCAAATTAATTTCCAAATATGGAAAACCTACTGTAGCTGTTGTTCCAAAATCGAAACCTGATCCCAAGTTCAAAGATGTTGGAAATCTCGATTCTAACCGAGAAGTTGATCTGTAGTTAGAACTGTCGGTTCCTATTAGATTCCCCAAATCTACCTATAATGGTGAATCTTTGAGTTAAGATTTGGTATTAGACCTATCCACATTGAATATACTCAATCAACCAATTTTCTAATAAAATACTCATTTCTTCATCTCAACATCACAATCCACAATGTAATTTATTTTATACTCTCATTAATATCACCAACTCAAACTAACTTAAATTTCATTTTTAATTACTTATTATCTATAATTTTATCTTTATTAATTTCAAAATGTTTAAGAAAAATTTAAAATTTATTTAAAATTCCTAATTATAATTAAAAAAAAATATGACCATACAATTAAACATTTGGTACTTGCTTAAAACACAATGAAGATTACACAAAGATTGAAAATACATAAATTAAATTTATTACTATCGAAGTTTACAAGAAGATTAAAAATACATAAATGAGCTCTATTTATAGCAAAAGAGAGTTTAGGAAAATGAAGTTCTAATTTGTTGATGAAAACTTGAAAGAAAAAAAGTGTTTTTTTTTTGGTTCGTGAAAACATATCAAATTAAGCTCTATTTATTGAGAAAAGAATACTAATTTTGATATAGGGGGAGATGTGGGTTATATTGCAAAAGCAAGTAGATTAATCTACTCAATATATTATGTACACCAGATGTCATAAATTCAAATTTTAATCTCGTAGTCGGTCAACAGACTGAGAGTGGACAAGAATTCCACATAAGAACTCCTAGATCCTTCAGGTTCAGAGTGAGTCTGACTCAGTTTAATCAGTTAGTACGTGCGGAAAGTTGTAATCCCTTATGACTTACTGATAAAACCTTTTTATAAAAATAGTGTTTATATTATGCTACAAGTTATGTTCAGTTTGATTCAGACTGATAAGAAAACAATGCTTTTCAAAACATTTATGCAAATGACTAGATATATCAAGATACAGAACATAAAGAACACAACAACAAGTAATAGTGGTTCGGATACACAAGATCCTACGTCCACTTTCTGCCTCTGCAGATATCCGTTAGTAGTTTTTCGAAGACTGTTGAGAGAGATCTTACAAACAATCTGGTCTGATGAGCCACGTTCTTTCTCTCGGCAAATCGTATTAACGATAGGGGGGAAATGTAGTGTTATTTTTAACCAAAATATCCTTAATAATCCTTAATAAAATATTTATGTGATAAAAAGTTCAATCATTAACCACTCATCAAATAAAATGGAGGGCTATGATGTGTTTTTAGTTAGTACTTTCATTAAGACAATGTGCACAAATGATCTGTTTCCTTTTGATATATATATAGTATGGATAATTGATTAATCATATTAATAAAACAATTTAAGCTCAACAAATCAATAAACATCCAATCAATTCCTGCCAAATGTTAGAGCATCTCCAAGGATTTCCCATATTTATGGGACCCCTATCCGTATCTTAGGACAGAAACAATATTTCTTCCACATACATTCTTCCATATTTTAAAGCAGAAACAAGAATATTCCATAAATATTTTTATATTGTACCTTTATAAATCAAATTAAAATGTTATTATAATCTATAATTAAATTTAACATAACTATATATTTATTAAAAATATATAATTAAAATATACATTTAGTGCAAAAAAATAAATTAAGTTCTTATAAAAATCATAGGTTACATTACAATAAAAATTATAGATTATATTTAATGGAAATTCTATTTATTTTTATTAAAGTTATGCATTTAAAGAAAAGATTAATCAATTTAATTGGATAGGGGAGGGATAGGGGAGGAAGAAATTCTCCTTCATAGTAAGGGAGAAAAACCACCTCTAACCTAGGGAATTCCCTTAAAAATACCCTCTTCGATTCTTATTCCCTATTTTGGAGGAGCCATTTTTTCTCCATTACAATGAGGGAGAATTTCTTCCTCCCCTATCCCTCCCCTATCCAATTAAATTGCTTAATCTTTTTTTTTTAAATGCGTAAATTTAATAAAAACAAATAGAATTTCCATTAAATATAACTTATATTTGTTTATTGTTATGTAACCTATGATTTTTATAAGTAACTTAAATTATTTTTTTTACAATTAATATATAATTTTAATTATATCTTTTTTTAATAAATACTCCCTCCGTCCCAGCTCATGTGACACAATTATTTCCGGCACGGGAATTAAAAAAGTGGATGATAAAGTATGAGAGAGAAATAGATGATAAAGTAAGAGAGGGAAGATGAATGAGATTGTGAGAGAGTAATTGATAAAGTAGGAAAGAGAAATAATAAAATAAGAGAGATAAATTATTAAAGTAGGAAAAAGAAATGATAAAGTATGAGAGATAATTGATAAACTAGGAGAAAATTTATGATTTTTTTAAGAAGTTATTTTCATTTTTGGAAGTGTGTCACTTGAGACGGGACGCCCAAAATGGAAAGTGTGTCACATGGAGCGGGACGGAGGGAGTATATAATACGTTTAATTTAATGATATGATATAATTACATTTTAATTTGATCTATAAAGGTAGAAAATAAGAATATTTATGGAATATTCTTTTTTCTGCCTTAAAATAAGGGAGAATGGTTGGGACGAAATATTGTTCATGCCCTAAGATAGAGGTAGGGCTCCCGTAAAATACGGGAAACCCTTGGAGATGCCCATCTCGAAGATTTTCCTCATGATAGGGGAGCTCTATCCATATTTTTATGCGGAAACAGTGTAGGGATATGAGTCAGTGGTCTCGTAGATCAGTGATAGGGGGTACTTAGAGATTGACTCAGTAGTTGCGTTGAAACTGACGCCAGTAGTTCGCGTACTTAAGACAATATTGTAATATTCGTTACTGGGGGAAATTGTAGTGATGCTGAATTACATCGCTATAGAATTGAAGATCCCAAAACCTGTCCTGAACCCGATATGTGTTTGAACCTTGATGATGTAATAGGCTAGACTTGTTCTCATCATTATTGATTATTTCGTCTAAGTCCTGTAAGGGGTGTTCTTGGACTGTACTTCAGTAGAGAAGTTAAATTCCAGAACCCCAAGTCATCGGTTCGTAGAGCTCGTGTCTTCAGAATCATCCCTGATTGTTCTCAGTAGAATATTTCCTTCAACAAACTTCAGAAGAAGATTTAGTATGATCCTTGATCTACTGAACATGTGAAGAGATCATGTCTTCAGAGTCGCCAGCTGACTACCTTCAGTAGAAGATCCTTATCAGTCGACTCAGATGAAGAATCAGTATGATCTGCCCAGACCTACTGAACGCATGCAACTCAGTTGCAAGTCCGACAAGGAAACAACTGCCCAACTCTTATCATTCGAATATCAGCAGAGATCATTCAGTATACGAGGTTCAGAGAGTCAACTCAGATGGAAGACTGATGTCTGACAAGTCTCACCTACCGCACACCTCGATCAATGAGAAGCAACCTAAGCTTACCTGCTCTGACATTAAAGCTGCTCTCATGTACAGAAAGCCAACCACTCTGCGGCGCATTTCGAAAATATATGGCCGTTTTCCTTAGAAGTTTGTGACACGTGGCATTGTCCTCTCCAACGGATACATGCCTAGGTCACGACTATAAATAAAGAAAAGTCTCCAAGCTCAACGCACGAGACAACAAGGGAAGACAAGCTCACTGCATACAACTCTCTAGCGCACCATAAAGCGATCCAGGTGAAGAACTTGCGTAGTTGAAATTCCTTAGTTCTTCTCTCTCAGAGATTCTTTAGTTTCTCTTTCTCTATCTAAGCTCCATTGTTATATCTTTAGCTTTGAACCTTCGAAGGAGTTCACTTTCTGTGAATTGTTCTTATTGTAAGAACTCCTTCATTTTGGAGATCATCCCCTCCCCTCCCCTTCAAACTTCAGTTTGATTTGTAAAAGTCGCTAAGGAGTATAACTTAGAAGGGTTTGTCCAGCGTACAGATTCCTTGCTGATGTTTACTCAGATTAATCAACAAGAACTCCTGTTCTGCAGGACCGTGGACGTAGGATCTTGCGTATCCGAACCACGTTAAAAACTGCTTGTGTAGTTTACTGTTTTATTGCAGCATGTTCAAATGCTTACAACCTCACCCTTTGCATAAAACTTACTTAAAAGTGTACCAGCCAAAACAATTTTTGTTTGCGAAAACACGTTTTCAAAAGAAACGAAGTCTTACGGGCCCCACACTTATCCGCACATTATTCTTCAACTGAAATCTTTATACTGACTCAGGTCAGTAGAACAGACTCAGCTGCTGAACCACTCTGACCCCCGATCTGAAGGTTTATATCTGGCACTGTTCATTCAGTAGCAAAACTCAGCTCAACTGACCTTCGCGTTTGAGGAAAAACTTGCAATCAGGTGTATTCACCCCCCTCCCCCCCTCTACACCTGATACTCGTCTCCGGACCAACAAACAGTGTTTCGTCTCCAACGATTTTTCCATATCTCTCCCCTAAAAAGAATATTCCATTACATTTTTATTTTTTATTTTACAAATCAATTTTACATGCAATTAAATTTTTATCCTAAACATAATTATTGACTAATTAAATTCACTAATTAATCTCTAAGTCTTATTATTAATTAATTTGTGTAGTGGGCACATATATTTTCTGAAAAACATATGTTGGTCCCGAGATTAAACATTCAGGTGTAGAGGGGGGGGGGGTTGTTGGGAGATGATTCAGTCTTCTCACAATCAGTTAAGACATAACTCAGTAGCCATGTGCTCTGAATACTTACTGAAGATTTGAAGATCCCAAAACACTATCTTGACTGATGAACCATTCAGTTGTAACCTGTTTCGCTCTGTTTCTGAGGTTTCAGACTCAGTAGACACTCTGCATCTGGTTCAGGCGCTCAGTAGATTACTTGCCTCAGTACCAAAAGTAGAAGACTCAATGATACTGGATTACGCAGGAGTAGTATAGTGAAAGGAGTCAGTGGAACTGAACTCAGCAGGAGTAGTTCACTAAACTCAGAGCTGATCTTCAGAAGAGCCGACTCAGCAGGAGCATGCTACTGAATCAGAGATCAGACTCAGCAACGGCTCGGACGGGTCTTCCGACCGTCGGGATTCTCTAAAAGTCAAATCGGCGAGAGTCAATACGAGGAAGAGAGAAGTCGGCTTCGAGATCTCCTTGAAGTCCGTTCTGTCTCATCTACTTTCTCGAACCTCGACCATGACAAGCGGCCACCGTCCTATATCGCTGCAAAGTTGCAAGTCAACAACTTTCCAAAAATGGAGGGAAAGGACACTGCAACCATACTTTGAAAGAGTCGTTAGCTACCCAAAAGAGAGAGAGACAAAGGATCGTCGTCTCCAACGGATCTATCTTGATCTCTGCTTTATAAATAGAGGGATAAAATCAAATTGAAGCACGACGAGAAAAACGAGAATACGAGCACACGGGAACACACAAGCGAACTCGAAGGCATTCAAAGAGCAACTCATAAACGATCTAAGTCTTCCGCAAGTAGTTCGAAGAAACAATCTCCGGCAAAAGACTACATATCTCGCTCATAGGGAACCAAGCTGAATCAGAATTATACAGCCTCTAGTATCCAAGCGACTGAACACAAACCCAAAGTTTATACTTAGCCGTTCGTCGCTCTAGAAAGCACTTTCTCGTTCCCTATCCCTCTAACCTAAGCTCAGCTGTTCATATCTATAGCTTAGACGAAGGAGTTCATAGTCGAACTGATCCTTATTGTAAAGGACTCCTTCATAGTTGGAGAGTTTTTCAAACACTTAGTTTGATACCTTGTAAGCGAGACTTGCTCAAGTATAAATCTCAAGACAGTGTTTGTCCGGTGTACAAACCGGTCGAGACTATCTCGGTATAATACATAGCCTCCTCGATCTTTCGGGACAGTGGACGTAGGATTGTTGGATCCGAACCACTTTAAAAATCGCCTGTGTTCTGTGTTCATTATTTACGGTTGCATTGATTTACTGTACATACTGAAAATATCTTTAAAATCATTCAACTGAGTTTTAGCAAGCTTAATCTACTGCACTAATATACTGAAACTGTTTTGCTAAAAACGTTTTCCTAACTCAATTGAATTTGGGCCTACACATTTTCGTACTACTGAACTTTATCTGAACGGTACTGAATTCTGACTCTAGTCAGCAAGCAGGCCTCAGTAAAGTCAGTCACTCTGCCACGCGATTCAGAACAACTTATTTGGTCTGCTGAATTCATTCAGTACGTTACTCTCCTAAAAAGGATTGTTCGCGTTTTAAGTTGAGAAATCGGTTTTCAGGTGTATTCACCCCCCTCTACACCTGAACGTTACTCTCGGGACCAACAGGGGTGAATACACCTGAAGACAATTTCTCAACTTTAACACGAACAGTCCTTTTCAGGAGAGTGTCGTACTGAACAAGTTCAGTAGACCAAATAAGCTGTTCTGGATCGTGTGGCAGAGTGACTGACTTCACTGAGGCCTGCTAGCTGACTTGAGTTAGAATTCAGTACCGTTCAGCTGAAGTTCAGTATAGTGCCGAAATGTGTAGGCCCAAATTCAGTTGAGTTTAGAAAAAGGTTTTTAATAAAACAGTCTCAGTATATTAGGGCGATCGATTAAGCTTTGCTGAAACTCAGTTGAATGATTTTAGAAATATTTTCAGTATGAACAGTAATCAATGCTACAGTAAAAGGACAGAACACAAACAATTTTTAAAGTGGTTCGGATCCAACAATCCTACGTCCACTGTCCCGAAAGATCAGGAAGCTATGTATTATACCGAGATAGTCTCAATCGGTTTGTACACTGGACAAACACTGGTCTTGAGATTTATACTGAGCAAGTCTCACTTTACAAGGTATCAAACTAAAGTGTTTGACAAACTCTCCAACTATGAAGGAGTCCTTTACAATAAGGATCAGTTCAGATATGAACTCCTTCGTCTAAGCTATGGATAAGATCTGCTGAGCTTAGGTTAGAGGGATAGGGAACAAGAAAGTGGCTTCTAGAGCGACGAACGGTTAAGTATGGACTTGGGTTCGTATTCATTCGCTTGGATACTAGCGGCTTTATAATCTGGTTCAGTTTGGTTCCCTATGAGCAAGTATGCCGCCTTTCACCGGAGATTTCTCTGTGAAGATCTTGCGGAAAGCTTAAGTCATTTTGAGTTGCTCGTGAATGCTTGTGTGTTCTTGGTCTCTCGTAGGTTTTTCATGTGTGAGCTTCAATTTGAATTTATCCCTCTATTTATAGAGCAGAGACATGGATAGATCCGTTGGAGACGACGATCCATGTGTCTCTCTCTTTTGGGTAGCTAACGGTTCTTTCAAAGATGGTGGCAGAGTCCTTTCCCTCCATTTCTGGAAAGTTGTTGACTTGCAGCTTTAATCAAAAAGTGGACAGCTGGCTGCTCGTCATTGGTCGAGGCTCAAGAGAGTAGGTGGGACGGAACAGACTTCAAGGAGGATCTGAAGCTGACTTCTCTGTACCTCGTATGACTCGCCGATTTGACTTTATAAATCTTGACGGTCGAAGATCGTTTCCGGCGTTGCTTGAGTCTGATCTATATTCAGTAGGATACTCCTGCTAAGTCATCTCTACTGAAGATCAACTCTGAGTTCAGTGAACTACTCTGCCGAGTTCGGGCCCATCGACTCCTTTCGATATCTTGCTCTGCTGAGTCCAAGATCACCGAGTCTTCTTCATCTGGTACTGATGCCGATAATCTACTGAGCGCCTGAACCAAATGAAGAGTGTCTACTGAGTCTGAAACTCTCAGAGACAAAACAACAGATTACAATGGAATGGTTCATCAGTCAAAGTAGGGTTTTGGGATCTTCAAATCTTCAGAGTACTAGGCTACTAAGTTATCTCTCAACAAGTTGTGGAGGGACTGAATCATCTCCCAACAACATATTTGGACACACAAACACTTCCTTTCTCCAACGCCGCCACCTTCACCGTCGGAGACCATCAACCATCTTTCTACTCCAATTGTCTCCGCGGATCTCGCCTCCGCTGATCTAGAGACGCGGCAGTAGAGCTCTAGTGGAGGGGTGGAACGCCACCGGTCTCTCGTCTCCGCCGATCTCGATTCGTCTCCGGTAATTTCAGCCGGATTTGTAAAATCTCTTATTTGTTGCAATTGTGATTTCTCCTATGATTTCTCTTTGATTTCTACCACAAGTGAGAAAAAAGGAAAAGAGATAGGGAAGCCGATTTTCTCCCCTATGTGTAGGGGAGTATTCTTTGCTCCCTCGTTTTTGTGCGAGATTTTAAGAGATCGTTGGAGATAAAAATTGTAGGGAATCCCATAATTTAGGATAGCGTAAGGTAGAAAAAATGCTCCTCCAAAATAAGGAAGGAGAATTAAAAAGGATTGGAAAGTTTTTTTTATGGGAATTCCCTATTATAAGGGAGGTTGAAGGTGGTTTTTCTCCCTGAGAATTCCCTTAAAAAAACCTCCAACCGTCTTCATCTCCCCTTCCCTATTTTGGAGGAGCCATTTTTTCCCCCTTACAATGAGGGAGAATTTCTTCTTCCCCTATCCCTCCCCAATCCAATTAAATTGCTTAATATTTTTTTTAAATGCATAACTTTAATAAAAATAAATAGAATTTCCATTAAATATAACCTATATTTTTTATTGTTATGTAACTTATGATAAGTAACTTAAATTACAATTTTTTTTACAATTAATGTATAATTTTAATTATATATTTTTAATAAATATATAGTACGTTTAATTTAATTGTATGATATAATTGCATTTTAATTTGATCTATAAAGGTAAAAAATAAGAATATTTATGGAATATTCTTTTTATGCCTTAAATAAGGGAGAATGGTTGAGATAAATTACTATTCATGCCCTAAGATAAGGACAGATCTCCCGTAAAATACGGGAAACCCTTGGAGTAATAGACTTCTCGATTTGGATGATAAGTCGGTGTCATGAGAAAAAGATTTTTAATATTTAATTTTTTGTCTTTTGCCCCATCGGTTGGCTTGGGCTGATGCAGATAGTCTTATGTAGGGGTGTCACTTCGTTGATCCAAAATCTTAGTTCTCTATTTTGTGAAATCAAATATCGATTTTTTTTTTGCTCGAATCGCTTTTTACTTGAAAAGGTTCGATTCGGTTGTTTTGGTTACGTCATAACCAAAATTCCAAGAATAATAGGAAAAATATATAATAATTAATTATAATTGATATTATAAATATTAATATCATTGAATAAATGATATTTCTTACTCACTCTGTCCCAATATTCCTGTCTTATTTTTCTAATTGGGATGTTTCATTATATCTGTCATGTTTCCAAAAGTAGAAAAAAATTAAACTTCTAATCCTAAAAGTCACTCCTTACTCACTACCCACCCTACATTTTATACTCTTTCTCCAAAAGTCTCTCTCTCACGGTTTTGTTCCTCTCTAAACTCCGAAATTTATGATTGTTAACTTTTTTTTTAACTTTAGATTATTTGTTCAATTACAATATGAAAAAATCATTAAAAAAATCAATTATCTTAATTATGCCTTAATAGAATTTGGATAAATTTACATTCATTTAAAACAACCATTACTCGAAAAATGTATCAATTTCTTAACATAGTTAAAACTTATAAAATAAATGCATAAATATAGTTTTTGTCTCCCTGCCGAAAAAAAACCATACGAAAATAATGGAATTGATGGAGTATTTAGAAATAATATTTTAGTTTAAACATATTTTCAGTTTGGTTTTGTTCAATGAGCCTTTTGATTAAATTGAAAATAAAGAAAAAAAATTTAAAAATAAATAAAAATTAAAACTAAATATCTCACTGAATATTTTTTATTCAGTTCTGTTCTATTCAAAAGGTATTATTTTGATTCGGTTCAATGAGTTAATTGGACCATTGAAATCCCTAGTCTTATTTGCCGGCCCGGGATTATAGGCACTTACGAATCCAATCGGATCCCAAATTTTTTCCTTTATTAACACATGATGAATTAGAGAGATAAAATCAAGAGATATTTCTATATCTAGCCATATAGACTAAATAAAGAGCAATTATAGCCTATAATTAAATAAAAATACAAAAGTAGTCATTTTGTCCTCTATCACTTCTCTCCAATGACTGGATGATGATTGTTGTAGGAAATTGTGCCATCAACAATTTTTTTTCGTTTGAAACGCATAGGGCCAATGGTGGGCCGATGGGGGGCCGAATGGGGATGTCCATCGGCCGAGAGAAAAAAAGGTCGAGCATGTCCATCGGCCGAACCACTTGAATCTGCACAAATAATTACCGAGTTTGGGGGCCGAAGGGGGTATCCATCGGCCCTCCATCGGCCGAGAAAAAAAAAAGGCCGAGCAATTCCATCGGCCGAGCCACTTGAATCTGCACAGGCCCTTACCAGGGCCGAGGACCGATGGGGGGCCGAAGAGGGGTGTCCATCAGCCCTCCCATCGGCCCTTTACAAAAAAAAATACAATTTTTTGGAACAAAATTATTTTCCATCGGCCCTCAGACACTTTTTAACAGATTATGCGATGAGCCGATAATGTTCGATGTCAACTATAATTCTGGCAAAAAAAGTGTACAACATTGATTATATTTGTATTTCAACTTAGTGGATGACTAGATATGTGTTTGTTATAGTGTTTTGGACTAACAGTGTATATAAACACTAAAATCAATTATGTTATTGTTACTTCTAAATGTTGGTAAGGGGTATTGACGAAAACACCCTTGAATACTGTCCAACCAAAGAGGAGGAAAATCCTGTAATCTTATCTTGAGCAGTTTGAAACTGCCACAACTCCCCCTCCTCTGCCACCAAGAAAATTGTAATCAAGTAAATTACCAGCAACAACCAAAAAATAGTCCAATAAAAAAGAAAAATGGCGACGTTTTTGCTCTCAAATGCAAAAGTCTTTCTCCCTTCTCTTCCATCCACATCTTCATCATCTCAATCGCAGCCGCAGCAGCAGATTGTATGCAGAGCTATTCCGAGCGAGCCCTCCTCCATTGTTGCCACCAGGAGAAGCATTTTCCTCTCTTCCGCTGCCGCGGCTTTTCTTTTCGCCTCTAATTATAAGGCGGAAGCAGCCATTTTAGAGGCGGATGAGGAGGACGAGCTGATGGAGAAGATCAAGAAAGACAGGAAGAAGAGGCTTGAGAAACAAGGGGTTATCAGCTCATCCGTTCAAGAGACAGGTTCTCTTCAATTTAATTTCGGTTATTGTATATCGTTTTCAGAAAATGTAGGTCGTCTTCATATGTTTTGTGTATAAATTATACAATCTTGGGAAATAATGGAAATTTGAGTTTAAAGGTGTAATCATGATGAAGAGTTTAATTGAAACGCATAAACATTGTTAGATGAAATATAATTAGTTTCTTAATGTGATATCTTGTGATGCTGGAACTATAAAAAATGATGGAGAAAAAATTGTTTTTTTTAATCATTAAATTTATTACTAATAAGATCCATCCCAGTTTTATCTGGCATTCAGGAATGTTGTGATAATGTGAAATCACACACACCCATCATGTGAATATTATCAAATTCAATAATTTCTCTACTACTTCAGTAATTAGTGTTAACTGATAAGAGGAAAGACTTTTGGATAGAACGATATTATTGGTAGGTAAGATTTTGGATGTAGCAACAAAAACAAATTGTTAGGCTGTAGGAAAAGGATTAAAATTCTAAATTTTATATATTTACATTGTTGCAGCTTACTTGCAAGATCTTGTATACAAGCTGAGCAAAATAGGGCAAGCTATAGAGAAGAACAATCTTCCAGAAGCAAGTTCTGTTCTTGGGTCCAGCAAGGATGGTGAATGGGTGAAGAAAGTCAACTCTGCCCTCAACAAGGTGTTTCATCTGTTCGAATTTACGCGGGCTGTTTATTAGATGCTAAACTTAGCCGGCAATGTTTTGAAATTTCAGTTGAGCTCTAGTGAAGAGGAGAAGACAGAGGTTGATATCTTCAATTTATCACTGGCCTCCTTAATCTCATCGAGTGAGTATTCTCAATTGAAAATTTGTCTAGGATTTAGGGGAGAGGGGTGATGATGTGCAATTTATGCAGTTTCAGAGAATGATATTGAAGCCTCTAAGATAGCCTTCGTGGCGTCTGCAAGTGCGTTTGAGAAGTGGAGTGTGCTGTCAGGATTGGCGGAAACCCTCAAGGGCCTTTGAACATCGAATCTATCATTCTTTTCTCCCTTACGATTTTGATTACTTCTTTTGATGCATCAACGGTTTTCTTCTTTACATGAGTTGTAATTGAATCTCCTGCCAAATGATCAAAAAAAATCTTGTTGATTTTCATTTCCAAATATTATGAACTTTCACACGTTTTGCTCTATCTCGCTCCTTATAAGCTGCTATTACAAAGTAAACCGGTAAGTCGGAAAAAGAAATAAATAGAAGAAACCGTCGAGTCGAGGAGTCCTCTCTCCGCAAGACGAAATACGCCTCGGTAGTGCTCTCGGTGTTGGCGTATCTTCCCAAAGATGAAACGACGAACGTCTCGAAGATTGCAGCACCGCAAGATCGTCGAGTTCCGACGAACTGGACAAGGAGAGGGCAGAAACTGCTGGACAACTAGAGCTCTAAATTGCAGAAGAGAAGTGATGATTGGTGTGTTTTGAAATGCCATGCAACTAGCCTATTTATAGGTCTGCTTCCCCCAGGTGAAAGGTTGTTGCGCCAATTAAAGCAGGTGGACGTGGGGATGGAAAGTGGAGAGGTGGAAGACATTTGAACAGTCTCATTCCAGAGACTTCCAAAAGAATAGGCTTGGGTGTGGCAGGTGCACTGCACCAAGAACTGGATCAGGCCACCAATGTTGAACTGGGCCATTCCAGCCAAACCCAATGCCACGGACCACCCAAAGGACCAATTGCCAAGATCCAAGATCGAAGTCCAAGTCCACGGACACGGACTGGAGCCGAAACCGGGGCTGGGCGCGGGCGCGGTGCGGCGCGTGTGAGGCGGTCGGCGAAAAAAATAATGGATCGGGCTATGCATGTCTGTTTCGTGGATCTCCACGACACGGCTCCTCCCCCTACAAGTGAACACATAACCACTAGTAGACAACGAGTCTTTAGTGTCGGATATCCATTCGCATCATAGTACCCTTCAAGTACTTGGGGATGTCTCGAGTAGTGCGGCCCCAAAGTTAAGAGTGTATTTCAAATACCTTAGAACTCTTACAAGAGATTTCCAATGCTCTCTACTATGATTACTAGTATAACGACTCGGTTTGTTCACCGGACAAGCTAGATCGGGCCTCGTACAATTCGTGATGTACATAAGACAACCAATGACTCTAGCATAATCCTCTTGAGCAACAGGATCACCCCTATTCTTGCTCAAGTGAACATTAACTTCTAGAGGAGTCTTTCTTGGCGCACTATCAAAGGCATTAAACCTCTTAAGTACTTTCTCAATATAATGACATTGAAACAATACAATCCCTTTGGGAGTTCTTTGAATCTTCACTCCAAGAATAACGTCAGCAACTCCCATATCTTTCATATCGAAAAATCTCTTAAGTATACGCTTGGTGTCGTTTATGTCTTGAAGGTTTTGTCCCATAATTAACATGTCATCTACATAAAGACAAACAATTACAAAACCATTCTTTGTATTCTTTATGTAAACACACTTGTCACATTCATTAATCTTAAAACCATTCGACAACATAGCCTCATCGAATTTCAAGTGCCATTATAATGGTGCTTGTTTAAACCCATTTAGGAATTTTCACCGACTTACATACCTTTCGCTCTTGGCCGGTACTACAAACCCTTCGAGAGTTGTTCCATATAAATTTTCTCTTCTAAATCTCCATTTAGAAAGGCGGTTTTCACATCCATTTGGTGAATCTCAAGATTGTACAGAGCAGCAATCGCGAGAAGCACACGGATTGAAGTAATTCTCGTTACAGGCGAATAAGTATCGAATAAATCATATCCTTCAATTTTCTTAAAAACTTTAACCACTAAACGAGCTTTACATTTATCAATTGATCCATCTGCCTTATACTTTCTTTTTAGGATCCATTTACATCCTAAGGGCTTGGAACCTTCAGGTAAGTTTGTTAAGACCCAAGTGTGATTTTGCAAGATGGAATCAATTTCACTTTGGACGGCTTCTTGCCAAAGTGGGCCATCGGGTCTAGAAAGAGCCTCTTTTATAGACCGCGGTTCTTCATCTAAAAGAAAAACTACATAATCAGGATCAAAGTCCTTAGCAACCCTTGCTCTAGTGCTACGTCTTGGTTCTAAAATTTCAAGTTTGGCAACTTGCCTTTTACGCGTAGCGGGTTCTACCCCCATATTTCTAGAACTACTAGCAACTTCTCTTGTTCCACCACTAGAGCTTGACTCAACTTTATCATCCTTTTTACATGGATAGATATGTTCAAAGAATATAGCATTTCTTGACTCAATAGTAGTTCCAACATTCATATCGGGCATGGCCGACTTATGAATGACAAACCGATATGCACTACTATTCAGTGCATATCCTACAAAGATACAATCGACGGTCTTAGGTCCGATTGTAACTTGCTTAGGCAAAGACACTTCTACCTTAGCCAAACACCCCCCACACCTTGAGGTATTTATAGGAAGGTTTCCTTCCTTTCCACAACTCGTAAGGAGTAACATCCCTACCTTTTAGAGGTATTTTGTTCAATAAGTAGTTAGCCGTCAAAACGGCTTCCCCACATGTTGCAGGGCGGCCCGTAACTTATTAACAAATCGTTCATTAAGTTTCGAGTTTACCTCAGCCTCTTCTCCGGCCATCAGACAATATTCATCTGTTGATTCAGGATCTGTTTCTCCGATCTCAACGGCAACAAATGCAGCTTCGTCTTCAGAAGAATACATAAATGTATCTTCCTCAATTGAGTCATCGGATATCTCTCCGGTGATATAGGCCTGCCTTCTTTGGGCAAATTTCTCGCGTCTGGCCTACCATTCTGCTCGTTGAGCAGCTGAGAGTTCGGGACAGTCGTACTGATAATGTCCCTCTTTCTTGCAGTTGTAGCATACAGAAGTTCCGTCGCCTTTTCCAAATGAGTCGTTGGATGGACTAGCAGCAGGTTCTACGTTCCTGCAATCAGTAGATGGTTTAGATTCTTCCCTTTTTCGATAATCCTTTTTACCTGAGGGAGAATCTTTGTGGTATTTCTTCAGCTTCCTGACTCTTTCCTTTTCTCTTTGATATTTGAGAGCCATGAGTGCAAGCTGATCAGTAGCAGGTGTCTCGAAAGATTTAGCATCTGTCGTAGCTACTGTCTTGCTGGAAGAAATGGGATTGACTCCAATTTTACTGACTGTTGCTTTGTAGACATGATCTATCTATGTGTCAGCTGGAGCACTGGAACATCGTTGGGGTAGGCTGTGCACGAATTCCACCATCTTTAATTATGAAAATATAACATCAGGAGTTAGAGCATTAAGATCTGAGCGACGTAAGTAAGTAGCAAAAGGAAGCCACTTCAGTCGAGGTAACGCTCTCAAGATCTTCGTGTTCATCTCTTTGTTGGTGAACGTCCTCCCCAGCCCATTGATCTGGTTTGTAAATCTGACGCTAAGCTCGTCAATGGTATCATTGGGCTCCATGGCAAAAGTGTCGAACTTTTGTGGCTCTAGTTCGAGCTTGTTTTCTTTGATCTGCGGGGTTCCTTGGCTCAGTACAGCCAGGGCATCCCAAAGTTCCTTTGCGTTTTGCAGTCTTGCACCCTCCCGAGGTGTGAATCGCTGAGCATTGTTAGGATTGCATTCCGCGCAACTCGATCGAGGTTGTGCAGCTTTTTTCTCTTCAGGCGTGAAGGCTAATTTGTCTTTGACAACTTTAGCACCAGTCTGTGCTCCTACACCTCCCACAGTGGCAAATTGAACATTGTCGATCATGGGAATGATAGGTCCTGTCTCTTGGACATCAGTCATGCTGTCTTGCAGCGACGTAAGGTGCGCCTCCATTCTTACGCGCCATACCGTGTAGTTCTCTACGGAGAACATCAGTACCATCCTAATACCTGACATATCAGACATTATGGGTGAGAGTATAAGGATGTATGAAGAGATGCTTGTGCAGTGAAAAACGTTTTCAGGATCTGTTCGAGTAGACCAGAGTTTCAGAACCGATGATCAGAAGAACCCCGAAGCTCTGATACCAATTGTTGGTCCGGAGACGAGTGTCAGGTGTAGAGGGGGTCGGGGAGTGAATACACATGAGTACAAGTTCTTTTCCTCAAACGCGAAGGACAGCTGAGCTACAGGTTGCGACTGATGAACAGTGCCAAATAGTAACCTTCTGATCGCGGGTCAGAGTGAGTCAGCTACTGAGTCTCTCCTACTGACATTTGTCAGTATCTGATTCTCAGTCGGAGACTTAGTGCGGATAAGTGTGTAGGGCCCGAAGACTTCATCTCAGTTGAAAACGTGTTTGTCGTAAATCAAATTATTTTGGCTAGTGCACTTTTCAAATACGTTTTATGCATAGTATGAGTTTGTAAGATGATTTGTATGCAGTGCAATAAAACAGTAAATGACATAAGCACTTTTTAACGTGGTTCGGATACGCAAGATCCTACGTCTACGGTCCTGCTTAACAGGAGGTCTTGTGGATTAATATGAGCAAGCCTCAGCAAGGTATCTGTGCACTGGACAGACCCTTCTAAGTTATAGTCGTTAGCGACTTTACAATCCAAACTTAAGTTTGAAGGCTAGGGGATTTTCTCCAACAGTGAAGGAGTTCTTACAATAAGAACAGTCACGAAATGTGAACTCCTTCGAAGGTTCTAAGCAATGGATATGAACGATTGAGCTTAGATAGAGAAGAGGGATCTAAAGAAATAACTCTAGAGAGAAGAACTAAAAATATTCTAATAAGCAAGTTCTTCATTTGGATCTTCGTGAGAGGCGCTAGAGTGTTTCGAAAGCTTGAGCGTGTAGTCCCTTTGATGTCCCGTGCGTGAAGCTCGAAAATGCTTCTCTATTTATAGTTGTGACCCGGGGCATTTGTCCGTTGGAGAGGACAATGCCACGTGTCACAAACGTCCAAGGAAAACGACCATAAGTTCGAAATGTTGCAGCGAGTTGTTGATTACGTGCATGAGAGCAGCTTTAGTTGGTCGAGTAGGTAAAGGTTAGACTGCTTCCCATTGGTCTAGGTTTGTGGTAGGTGAGACTTGTCAGACATAGGTCTTCATCGGAGTTGACTCTCACTCATCCTCGTATGATCTTCTGCTGACTTTCGAATGAAGTTAGGCCGGCATCGTTTCTGTCGGATCCAAGAGACTCGATAATATCTCTGTCTTCTTCGTCGAGTCTGGCGATAGCAAGACTTCTGCGAGCCGGATCAACCGATGACTCTTGAAGGTATTGAGCTTGAATACGGTGTTCTTCTATTGATGTAGGTCGGTGACCGACGAGATGTCTTCTACTGAGCGAGGTCAGCTGATGACTTGAGAACACAAGCTCTTACACTGATGACATGGGGTTCTGGAAAGTAACTTCTTACTGAAGATCAATCCAACATTTACCCCGTACAGGACTTAGACAAAAATGATAATAAAAAATATAATCCGTCTAGCCTATTACATCATCTAGTCCTATCGATACTACACAAAGGATACAAGACGGTTTTGGGATCTTCAATTCCATTGTAATGAAACACTATGATTTCCCCCATTACCGATCAACAGATAAGTCCTATTACAAGAACTACTGATAAAATAATACTAAGTATCCTCTAAGTGGTTGCTGAGGCAAACTACTGACTCATAACCCAACAATTTCCCCCTAATTGATGATGCCATGACCATTATAAATTCTAAGAAAAAGTACCAAACTACTGACATAAGTAAAACTTCAGTAAAACTGAGCAAATAAGATAAGGCAGTCAGCAACTGAAAGATAGGCATATCAGAGAAACGGTTATGTGTGTGTGTGTGTGTCAGATCACTTCAGTGATCAGTCGTGATAAAAATAAAACAAAGCCGTAAGACAATGAGTAGTTGTCTGGCCAGAAGAAGGGTACTGATATATATATAGGAAATGATTACAATCAGTCCTATCTACTATACAGAGGGAGAGAACTACTGCTATCTCCTGTACTTCTTAATCTTATCTTTGAAATCAGCAGACTTGGCAGCAGGAGGATCCAAAACATAGGATCTGTCGATTCTGGCACGGAGGGTCTGTATATCCCCGAGATCGCTCGGCTGCAACGGATCAAGATCATGATGGCGTGCAGCAGCGTCGACCTCATCTTCAATCTCTTTCGTACATAACACTCCTCGAGAGGTCATGGGCGGAGTCAACTGTCTGTAGGCAGGGGCAACGAGTGGCAGCTTCTCCTTGAATAAAATCAGCTGAATCTGTGCTCTGAGGTTGGCGTCGTACTGATGAATGAATTCGTTGAAGAGTTCAGCAGCTGATACCTCAGTAGGATAGCATTTCTATACGTAGTATGCCTTTATGAAATCAATCTTCAGCTCCTCCCATTCCTTATTCAGGTTCCAGGGGATCCACTTGTCTACATGGCGGTGTGGAGTCTTCTTCAGATAAGCAGCTTTTGGTGCGCCTCGCCTGAAGAACTTGGAAGTCCTGGGCACCTGTTTCTTCCAGTCGAGGATTGGTTCCTTGGCAATTTTGTCAGTGAGCTCTATAATCTTTGCCAAGTCTTCCAACCTCTTCTTCTCCCTAAGGGCCACAACTCTAGTATCTCCTCTTCGGAGATTCAGCCCTTTCTGCGTAGCCTCCCAGGTTGCTCTATCCTCTGCCTCCTGCTCAGGAGTAAGTGTTGACAGCTTCTTCATCCTCTGAGCGAGGGGCAGATTGTCAGTGTCGAGCCCGCCTTGCTCATCCTGAACCTTCTTCTTCTTCTGCTCTTCCAAGAGCTTCTTAGCTTGGCTCTTGGCCATCTTGGCCACTGGCTTTCTCTTCTTCTTAGCCTTCTGTACCTCTTCCTCAAGTTGTTTCTCATAGTTCAGCTCATCCTGGAGCTTCTAAGCAACCCTTTTATCAAATTCCTCCTGCTCCGCTTTGGTTTTGAACTTAGGCATCGGGGAAGGCGGTGGAGTAGATTCAGTCGCTTTCTCCTTCCTGGGCCTTTGCGGTGGCAGGGGCTCATCCTCCTGGTCCACAAACTGTGCGACCTCTTCGATGTGCTGAGCCGAGGATCCTTCGCCTGATCCACCGGTTGGCACATGCACGTGAGTTGTTTGGACAGATGGGATTGTTTGGATTATGGGAGGGGGTACTGAACTGGTTCCAGCTTGAGCTGCTGAACCTTCCCCTTTGGCAATATCTCTTGCCTCAGCCTCTACACCCACCTGAGTTGTCTCCGTCCTCTCTTCCCTATCTTCCCCCTTTTTGGCATCATCAGCCGGGGTCAGAAGAGTACGGATAGCGACCACTTCCCTTTCTAATTTGAAAAGGACATCCTTGAGGGAAGTGGTGGTGGTGTCGAAATCTCTGACCGCATCGTAATAGTGCTCCCAGTCAGCCTCTTGATCCTTGCGGATCCGTTGAATCTAAGGCTGCTTGTTTCTTGCCTCTCGCTTCGGGAGCGATGTGTCGAGGGAGGCGATCCATCTCTACTCGGATGAGTTTAAGGGCCGCCGCCTGATTTTCCAAGGCTTTCTGCACACTGGAGGTGGCCATCTTGTTCCGCTCATCCATTGTCTTTTGGATAGTGGCTAGGCTCTTAGTCAGCTGCTCAGAAAAATATTTCTGTTGAGCTTCGAGCAACTGCTGACTTTGAGCAGCCAGGTCCGCCTTCTGAGCGGCGAGCGCGGTCTGGACAATCTCCTGAATGTTTGGAGTTGGAGTTTCCGAGACCTTTTTGATATCGTTGGCCAATCTGTCAACTGTCTTCGTCTGAGACTTTGTGTATTGCGCCCACTTCAGGTGGACGTCCTTAGCTAGGAGACAATTTTTGTCTCCTTGCTTCTTTATCGCCCGGTTGACAGACTTTGAGGACACGGAACCTATAGGTTTGATCTGATATGATGAGGTTCGAGCCTCTGCTTAGAGGCTGCGACTTGTTGCTCTCGGCTGGGCTTCGAGGCAACAGGGGCGTCACCTAATGTAGGAGGTGGAGGTGGTGACTCGCTCTTCTCGCTAGGAGTTTTACCCTCAGCAGATTCTCCCTGGTTTGTGTCCTTAGGTGGTGCCTGATCCTCATCATTATTATTTTCATCGTCGTTATCATCATGATGGGAAGGTTGTGACGGGCTGCTGGCGTTCTGCTCGGAGGACCTCAGGTTCAGAAGATAGAGCATGGTTGACCTTAAGTCCTCGAATGATGCTAAGTCAGCGGGTTCCCCAAACCCAATGGCTGACTGCAGACGTTGTTCTTCTGCCAGTAAGGACAATGCAGAATGCTTCTTAATTAGTTCTTCGAGGATGTCCCAATTTAGGAATCTCTGCAGCATCTGAGTCCTTGCGCTGATCGCTATGTCGACCAGATCCTGATGAGCTGATATTTTAGGGATCCGTGCGGCGACTTCTCCCGTGGCTCGGAGACGAGTCTTCACGCAACGTCGATCACTCGGTTGAGACTTCATCAGTCGGTTCCTCAACCTCCTCCGGCTGAGTCTCCTCCGAACTGATCCGCTGTACCTTATCCTTGAGGGTCGCACCCTCGATCCCGATATCAGCGTCCAGAATATCTTCCTCCTGAGGAGGTGGGGGAGAAGCAGGCTTTGCAGGAACCTCATAAGTTCCAGCCTTTGCGAGCCTCTTTCGCTTCGGCGGGTCGGCAGGCAAATCAGTAGAAGGCCTCTTGAGCTCAACGGCTCCACGTCCGACTGACTTCTCAGCCGTTGCTCTGGTTTTGAACTTAATGAGCTTGCGGTCGAAGTATTTCGAATCAGCAAAGGATGCGTGGTTCGATACTGAGTCCTCTATAAGTATGGACACCTTGGTCCCATACAGCAGTTTGCCCATACTAATAAGTCTTCTCTCTCCTGACTGTATGGTGACAAACTTTTGTGCCTGAGCCTTCAGCTCAGTCCCAAAGAACTCCATCCAGTTCACTTGGACTCCATCCACTATGGCCATCATCGGCTGGAGTCTGTGCCTGGACAACTGATCAAACGAACCAGCGGCGCTCGTCACGATATGGATGACGATGTATGCGAGGCCACGGTACTCCGGCAGGAGTTGGTTCTTCGGCAGTGCGGACTTGAAGGAGATGTCGTCCCTTCCACAGAAACGATGGACATATGCATTGAGCTCCTTCTCCTTGTAAACAGGGAGGTCAAAAGATGACTCCAGTCCTGCCCTAATATTGATATCAGCATGGCTGGATTCCCACTTCTGAGGGGCCATTTCCCTCATGTAGGCAATCTGCGACATCTCTCCATCGGTATCTTCCACCGAACGCCAGTTATAATATAACTATGCCACCTGGCGGGGAAGATACGAGCGCGGATGCTTCGTCACTAGAAGAGCTAGGCCAGACTCTTCAATAGCCGAGAATACGGGCTTAAGAAATGGAAGGTGCACTTTGATGGAGCACCATCGTCGGTTCGAATAGAACCCTGGACTTGATGATCTCCTCAATGTGGGGTGGGGTCGGAAGAATCGCCATTGATATCGGCAAGAAACTTCGTTAGCACTTGAAAATATAGTAAGTTAGATTCGAGTTAAGTAGAAGATTAAGAAATTACTTGTAGACAAAGAGCAAGAGTGAAAAATAGAGACAATTTTTGAAGAGAGATGAAAACTGAATGCTCGAAGATTGCTTCTAAGTGCGATAATGGCGAAAAATAGATAGGATTAGAGGGAAAAAGAGAGATTTTATAAAATATGAAGATCAACCGGTTTTAATCGCACGATTGGGATAAAAACTTCGCTTTTTAATGACAAAATGTGATATGATGTTATAAACGGAATGATTACATTAGCCGCCTCTAACTTAGACCCACGTAAGATATGCGCAGCAGATTCGACAAAGTTTCAAGACCCCGGCTAAGGCGGGAAATGAGCTTGTCAAAATCATGAAGGCTTGGGATGACTGCCGTGACTAACCGAGCAATCCCGCTTCCAAAAAAAGGCGAGCCGATCCTGATCGCAATAGCAAAAGCCTACTTATAGCCGTCTTCGATACGTAATCGACTTCTTGCTCGTGTGGTTGATATTATAAGCGAGGCTCATTTTTTTGCGGGGAGCCTTGCTCTCTTCGTTTAGTATTCACTTCTATCTCGGCCGGATAACTCAAAAAGGTAAATAACACCTATTTCCCCCCGCGCCCTTTAGCTAATACCTATCCTGATAAAGTAAGGTGAGAAGACATGCATTAAATGCGTTGCAGGCAGCATTAAAGGCTAATCTTTTTAAATGAAAATGGTTTCTACTGACTTAAACCTTAAAAACTTAATGGCGGGAAATAAATGTTCATTAAGCTACTGAGTGCAAACGATTGATATAATAAATGCTAGCATGCTTCTGAGAATATTAAGTATTTTAACTACGCAAACCTCTTCAGCTGAACTTTTACGATCAACTCGAGTTCTTGTAATGACTCGGGAGGATCTTTTGTAGTGCTTGATGACCACGTTCCCCCTTGCGTATCTTTGTATGATTCACCCGACTGAATCAAAGTACTGAGTCTTCTGACCTGTCGTACTGACTCCTCCTACTGACATGAGTCCGTGGGATCCAGTAGACCTAACTCAACTGATAATTCTCTGAATCTGTTCTGAGCTAGTGGTTTGGTCAGTATGTCTGCCCTTTGTTTGTCAGTATGAATTTTTTCCATCCTCGATATCCTTCTTCTCGACATGGTCTCCGATGAAGTGGTGTCGAATGTCCACGTGCTTGCATCTCGTATGAAGAAGCTGGGTTACGAATTATAGCAATTGCCTTTGGTGGAGTCGCGATAGATGGGCACTTCATCTTGAGTAATTCCATAGTCTCGCGGTTGTTGTCGAAGCCAAAGGATGCAGGCACGGCAACTTCTAGCGGCCATATATTCGGCTTCGGTAGTGGACGTCGCCACTTTGAATGTTGTTTCTTTGAAAACCATGAAATCGACTTCTTTGCCGCCTAGGAACCGACATGTTCCGAAGTTGACTTTCGATCTATCCTGCATCTGCATAATCGGCATCGAGAATAATCCGTTAGTATGAGGTTATCATCAACGAGGATACCATAACCCCTGCGCTAGGTGTTCCCTTCGGATATCGTCGAATCTTCTTTGCTTGAGTCCAAATGACTTCGCTTGGGATTCGCTCGAAATCTTGCACATACACCTACGGCATAAGTTATGTCGAGTGCGCTTCTTTGTTAGATATAATAAAGAACCAATAATATCTCTATAATCGGTAGAGTTAGCGAAGCTCCCTCTTTGTCTAGATCGATTTTAAAATTTGTGTTCATGGGGATCTTGGTCGGCTTGCTTGAGTCGCAGCCGAATCTTTTCGGGAGATCTCGAGTGTATTTCGCACTGGTTGATGAATATTCCTTCGATTGATTGCTTCACTTGGAATCCAAGGAAATAGTTCATCTCCCCATCATGGACATCTCGAACTTCTCCTTCATCATTTTCTCGAATTGTTGACATATAGTCACGTTCTGCGGCCGAAAATGATATTATCCACGTAGATTTGCACCAGTAGGATCTCATCTCCTGACTTGATGTTGAACAGGGTGTGATCTACTGTCCCCTTTCGAAAACCTTTACGAAGCGAAAGTTTGATAGGGTATCGTACCAAGCCACAGGGTGCTTGTTTTAACCCATCTGAGCTTTCGGAGTCTGTACACTCGATGTCCCTGCTGAAAACCGGACGGTTGTTCCACATAGACTTCTTCCTTCAGTACGCCGTTCAGAAACACTGACTTTACATCCATTTGATATACTTTAAATCTTTGATGCGTTGCATAGGCTAGGAACAGACGAATAGCTTCCAATCGCGGCCGGGGTGAATGTTTCATCAAAATCTATTCCTTACGCTTGACGATATCCCTTAGCAACAAGTCGAGCCTTGTTTCGACAATGACGTTGTTTTCATCTCGCTTGTTTTTGAAGACCCACTTAGTGCCGATCACGTGCGATGTCTAGGTACGTCAACAAGCTCCCAAACTTCGTTTCGAACGAGCTGGTTCGGCTCTTCTTGCATGGCAATGATCCGGTCGGCGTCGTTAAGGGCATCCTCTATCGTCCGAAGTTCTTCGATAGACAAGACGAGGAGTAGAGAGAACTTTCTCCTTGGCTTAATCTGGATCTTGTCCTTATTGCTGGCGATGGATCTCCTATGATAAGATCGAGAAGAGTGAGCGTCGAAGCCATGAACGTCCGAGTTTGGCTTCTTCTTACGAGATTACTTACGCACGGTTAACGGGAGTGTTAGGCATTTCGGTTGTGCTATTACGTGATTGAAGCAATTCAGTAAGAAGGTTAGGATCTACCGAGTTTCCAGGTTCAGGGGCATTTAGCTCAGGAACATTTGTCGTTCCCCCTGAGTTTATATTCTCTGTAGAGGTCTCAGTTACCACTGGGGCTTCCTCATCGACCGTTGTTACACGGTGCGGTTTCGTTCGGTAGAATTAACCGGGTCGGCTACGGTGCACGTGGGATGGAGTGCGGATTTCCTCATCGTCGACTCATCATCCCAACAATCTTTGGATCTTTTCGGCTTTATCGTTCGGTGTGAGATCATGTAGCTTGCTTTGCTGACATCTTCGATATTTGTCTTTTTCGATTTCTCGTTCTCGGTAACAAACTCATCAAAGATAACATGAGGGCTTTCCTCCACGCAAAGAGTCCGATAGTTAAAGATTCTGAAGGCTTTACTGACTCGAGAGTATCCTAAGAATACTCCTTGATCAGATTTGCTATCAAAGACCTTCAACTGATCTTTCCCATTATTGTGAATAAAACAAGGACAACCAAAGATATGAAAATGAGAAATAGAAGGAATTCTCCCTTTCCACGGTTCGTAAGGTGTCTTCATGTGTTCTTTGTGTAAGCGATCGGCGATTTTGAGTATAACGAGCGGTGTCAATAGCATCAACCGAGAACTTTGAGGGTAGTCCAGTCTGCTAGGAGCGTTCTTCTTTGCTTCTTTGAGTGTTACGTTATTTCGTTCGAGCAAGTCCGTTTCTTTGAGGGGGTGCGAGCTGCGATGTCTCGTGCTTGATTCGCTCTTTATCGCAGTACTCTTTTACTACTGAGTTGAGAAATGTTGTTCCTGCGTTCGAGCGAATTCTTTATATCTTGATGTCTTTCTCCACATCTGAGTTTCTTCGGCGCTTAGGTAGCTCGGTCTTGACATCGAATTTGTTGGCTATGAAGATGACCCACGTATATCTTGAGTAGTCGTCAATAACGATGAGGGCATACTTCTTGCCTCTTATAGTCATTTGGAGAAACTAGCCCAAACAAGTCCATGTGTAGCGGTTGAAGGATTCCATCAATGGAAGGTGACGGAATAGGTAGATTGTTTTTCTTTGTGCGCTTTCCCTTCAAGCATGCTTCACAATTTACGTCTTTGATAAACACTTTGTTGGGCGGTCCTCGACTTTAGAGTTCTTGGCTAGCTTGTTCATAGTCTTGAAATTTAGGTGGCGAGTCTCTTGTGCCACAACCATCGTGTTTTATTACTTGATTTCGTGCCGAGCAAGTAAGCAAGCCTCGGGTTCAACGGTTTTCCAATTTGCAACGTAGATATTCTTCCTCCGTGAACACGATAACACTTGTATTCCCCGTAGATTTATCAACAACATCACGAAACCAGCGTCAAAGATAACTCTATTCGGATTGTCGCGGGAATTGGTCGACGAAAGGAGATTATGTTGAAGTCCTTCAACATATGTTACTCTTAGGCCCCGAACCGGTCCCAATGTTCGGTGTTCCATATCCCCTTGTATAGCCTTTAGAGTTATCACCAAACTCAATTTTGGGACCATCTTCTTGTACGTATTTGGTCGTTGAGGCTCTTTTGAAATGTCGAAATGCCTCGAGCAACCGCTGTCCACAATCCAAGGGTCCTTATACACCCCAAAACGAAACTGAGTTTTAGGTACC
The DNA here is from genome assembly GCA_028984105.1 of Lavandula angustifolia. Taxonomy (NCBI): domain Eukaryota; kingdom Viridiplantae; phylum Streptophyta; class Magnoliopsida; order Lamiales; family Lamiaceae; genus Lavandula; species Lavandula angustifolia. The sequence goes on along the minus strand of CM054815.1, from coordinate 24,143,229 downwards.
CTTTGGTTCGGTTTCGGTCCTTAAGTGTTAGTGGGTGATTTCGGGACCCAGATCTGTCTCGGGACCTTAGGAGTCTGAGACTTCTTCTTCTGAACCTTGTCAGTCTTGTTCTTCAAAGGACTTGAAGATACTGACTTTCTAGCAGTTTTGGGTTCAGGAGCTTTCTTCTTTTCAGGTTTTGTACTCCTCCTGACCCTGGGCTCATAATAGTACGAACCATACTGTGTTGGATGCTCAAATAGTGGCTCGCCGCATTGCTCTGCCCATCTGACCTTCTTGGTTCCCCCTGAATTCGATCGTGGTGTCCTGGGGCTAGAACCTTTGGTCAGTTGTTTCTTGTTGCTCGGCTGAGGTGAAATCATCTTCTGTTTGTTCTTCGCCTGAGGTGTTGATTCAGCAACCAGAACTTTTCCTCTTACGAACCTATCAGCCAGTATTTCTAAGCTTTTCGATGTTGAAGTGGAAGCTTCATGAGTGTATCCAAGTCCTTCTTTCATGGCTAGTGGCCTTTGAGCTCTGAGCATGCTTTCCAACTTCTCTTTAGCTCCTAGGTACTGTTCAGTCATCAGTCCTCGCCAGACCTCATCACTTTTCCAAAGTGATTCATAATCCTTTTCAACTTCTGCGAGTTTCTGACTGAGTTGGGCTATTTCAGTATCTTTCACAGAATTGTCCTTGGTCAGAACTGATAACTGAGTTTCTTGAAGCTGAGACTTAGTCATAAGAGATTCAATCTCTTCCTTGAGTCTCGCGACCAGATTCTCTGAATCAGTAGAGACCTGACAATCAGAAGAAAGTCTCTGATTATCAGTGTTTAACTGTTCCAATTCCTGAATAGTTCTGCTGCACTCTCTCGCTCGTGAATCGCTCCTCTAGTAGATCATCATATGCTTGTACCACATCTAGAGGTTCATCTGTGACCGAGCATGTGTTGTGTGTGCTATGTGAAGAGGAGGTTATATTAAGTTTCGAGTTTACCTCAGCCTCTTCTTCGGCCATCAGACAATATTCAGCTGTTGATTCAGGATCTGTTTCTCCGATCTCAACGGCGACAAATGCAGCTTCGTCTTCAGAAGAATACATAAATGTATCTTCCTCAATTGAGTCATCGGATATCTCTCCGGCGATATAGGCCTGCCTTCTTCGGGCAAATATCTCGCGTCTGGCCTACCGTTCTGCTCATTGAGCAGCTCAGAGTTCGAGACAGTCGTACTGATAATGTCCCTCCTTCTTGCAGTTGTAGCATATAGAAGATCCGCCGCCTTTTCCGGCTAAGTCGTTGGATGGACTAGTAGCGGGTTACGTGTTCCCGCAATCGGTAGATGGTTGAGATTCTTCCCTTTTTCGATAATCCTTTTTTACCCGAGGGAGAATCTACGTGGTATTTCTTCGACTTCTCGACTCTTTCCTTTTCTTTTTGATATTTGAGAGCCATGAGTGCAAGGCGATCGGTGGCAGGTGTCTCGAAAGATTTAGTATGCGTCGTAGCTACTATCTTCTTTGGAAGAAATGGGATTGACTCCGGTTTTGCTTGCGATGCTTTGTAGGCATGATCTATTTGTGTGTCATTTGAGCACCTTTGGAACATCGTTGGGGTAGGTACGTGCACGAATTCCTCCGTCTTTAATTACGAAAATATAACATCGGGGAGTTAGAGCATTAAGATCGAGCTACGTAAGTAAGTAGCAAAAGGAAGCCACTTCGGTCGAGGTAACGCTCTCAAGATCTTCGTGTTCATCTCTTTGTTGGTGAATGTCCTCCTCGGCCCGTTGATCACATTGATGCGGTTTGTAAATCTTACGCTAAGCTCGTCATTGGTTTCGTTGGGCTCCATGGCAAAAGTGTCGAACTTTTGTAGCTCTAGCTCGAGCTTGTTTTCTTTGATCTGTGGGGTTCCTTGGCTCAGTACAGCCAGGGCATCCCAAAGTTCCTTTGCCGTTTTGCGAGTCTTGCACCCTCCCGAGGTGTGAATCGGCGGCGTTGTCGGGATTGCATTACGCGCAACTCGATCGAGGTTGTGCGGCTTTTTCTCTTCGGGCGTGATGGCCGATTTGTCTTTGGCAACTTTAGCACCGATCCGTGCTCCTACACCTCCCACGGTGGCAAGCGAACACCGTCGATCATAGGAATGATAGGTCCTTGTCTCTAGGACATCGGTCATGCTTGTCGTGCGGCGATGTAAGATGCGTCTCCATTCTTACGCGCCATACCGTGTAGTTCTCTATGGAGAACATCGGTACCATCCTAATACCTGACATATCAGACATTATGGGTGAGAGTATAAGGATGTATAAAGAGATGCTTGTGCAGTGAAAAATGTTTTCAGGATCTGTTTGAGTAGACTAGAGCTTCAGAACCAATGACCAGAAGAACACCGAAGCTCTGATACCAACTGTTGGTCCGGAAACGAGTGTCAGGTGTAGAGGGGGGGGGGGTGAATACACCTTAGTACAAGTTCTTTTCCTCAAACGCGAAGGACAGCTGAGCTGTAGGTTGAGGCCGATAAACAATGCCAAATAGTAACCTTCTAATCGCGTGTCGAGTGAGTCGGCCTCGAGTCTCTCCCTGCCGACTTTTGTCGGTATTTGATTCTCAGTCGGAGACTTAGTGCGGATAAGTGTGTAGGGCCCGAAGACTTCATCTCAGTTGAAAACGTATTTTTCGTAAATCAAATTATTTTGGCTATTGCACTTTTCAAATACGTTTTATGCATAGTATGAGTTTGTAAGATGATTTGTATGCAGTGCAATAAAATAGTAAATGACATAAGCACTTTTTAACGTGGTTCGGATACGCAAGATCCTACGTCTACGGTCCTGCTTAACAGGAGGTCTTGTGGATTAATATGAGCAAGCCTCAGCAAGGTATCTGTGCACTGGACAGACCCTTCTAAGTTATAGTCGTTAGCGACTTTACAATCCAAACTTAAGTTTGAAGGCTAGGGGATTTTCTCCAACAGTGAAGGAGTTCTTACAATAAGAGCAAGTCACGAAATGTGAACTCCTTCAAAGGTTCTAAGCTATGGATATGAACGATTGAGCTTAGATAGAGAAGAGGGATCTAAAGAAATAACTCTAGAGAGAAGAACTAAAAATATTCTAATAAGCAAGTTCTTCACTGGATCTTCGTGAGAGGCGCTAGAGTGTTTCGAAAGCTTGAGCGTGTAGTCCCTTTGATGTCCCGTGCGTGAAGCTCGAAAATGCTTCTCTATTTATAGTTGTGACCCAGGCATTTGTCCGTTGGAGAGGACAATGCCACGTGTCACAAACGTCCAAGGAAAACGACCATAAGTTCGAAATGTTGCGGCGAGTTGTTGATTACTTGTGCATGAGAGCAGCTTTAGTTGGTCGAGTAGGTAAAGGTTAGGCCTGCTTCCCATTGGTCGAGGTTTGTGGTAGGTGAGACTTGTCAGACATAGGTCTTCATCGGAGTTGACTCTCACTCATCCTCGTATGATCTTCTGCTGACTTTCGAATGAAGTTAGACCGGGGTCGTTTCCTATCGGATCCAGTAGACCTAATAATATCTCTGTCTTCTTGGTCTAAATCTGCTGATAGCAAGACTTCTACTGAGCTGGATCAGCTGATGACTCTTGAAGGTATTGAGCTTGAATACAGTGTTCTTCTACTGATGTAGGTCAGCTGACGAGATGTCTTCTACTAAGCGAGGTCAGCTGATAACTTGAGAACACAAGCTCTTACACTGATGACGTGGGGTTCTGGAAAGTAACTTCCTGCTGAAGATCAATCCAACATTTACCCCGTACAGAACTTAGACAAAAATGATAATAAAAAATATAATCCGTCTAGCCTATTACATCATCTAGTCCTATCGACACTACACAAAGGATACAAGATGGTTTTGGGATCTTCAATTCCATAGTAATGAAACACTATGATTTCCCTCATTACCGATCAACAGATAAGTCCAATTACAAGAACTACTGATAAAATAATACTAAGTATCCTCTAAGTGGTTACTGAGGCAAACCACTGACTCATAACCCAACACAAATCTTCAAAATGAGCTACATACTTTCCACCTCTATCACTTCGTACCATTTTGATTTTACAATCAAGTTGGTTTTCGGCTTCTGCTTTGAAGTTAATAAAAGCTTCAATCGCCTCATCTTTACTCCTTAAAAGATAAAGAATACAATACTTAGTGCTGTCATCAATAAAAGTAATAAAATACTTTTTCCCGCCTCTAGTTTGTACAAACTTTAAGTCACATACATCAGTGTGAATGAGTTCTAGAGGATTTGTGTTCCTTTCTACATAATGAAATGGCAGGTTAGCCAATTTTGCTTCAACACAAACTTCACAGTTGGTTTTGTTAAACTCATTTACTTTAAGTAGATCGAGATTAACTAATATTTTTATCGCTTTTAGAATAACATGTCCTAATCTAGAATGCCATAAATCAGAACACTCAATCAAGTAGGAGGAAGTAGCTTCATTCTCATTATTCATGGCCTCAATAGGCTCTTGGCGCAATGCCATTACAGATAACTTGAAAATGTCATCGAGACGGGTAACCTTTTCCTAGGAACATACCAAATTTTGACAAGATAAATTTGCCGGACTCAAAAACTAGTCTAAAACCTCTCTTGATTAGTACGAGCCGGACACTTAGATTCTTTCGGATGTCGGAAACATGCGGCACCTCTCCAAGAGTCAAGTTCTTCCGGGAGCTCAACCTTAGCACCACGGTACCATAGCCAACTACCTCGAGATGAGGCTTGATTTCCCATATTGAGCTTCCTCCCTTGGCAACTCTTGTACTTGGTGAAAGCGGCTTCGGTCACCACAAACATGTGCCGTGGCGGCGGTATCAATATACCACTTTCCCTCATTCTCCACGATATTAGCTTCTTCGGTGACAACGGCCGCAAGGTCGGCTTGATCATCTCCAACATGTTGGCTTGACGAGCCCTTTTCTTCTTTGTCTTACGGCAGTCCTTGGACATGTGGCCGGATTTGCCACAGTTGTAGCAGTCCCCTTTAAATTTGCGGGCTTGCACCTTGCCCTTGCCTTTGGGGTGGCTGTTTGGACGCCCTCTTTTTATGTTGTTGGAGTTTCCACCTTTCTCTGTGAGGTTAACTCTCGGTTCCACGGGTGCTTTGCCCTTCCCATCTCGAGTCCTCATATCGGTCTCGATGCGTAGCTTGACAACAAGGTCTTCAAGCGTCATTTCCTTTCGCTTGTGCTTCAAGTAGCTCTTGAAGTCCTTCCAGCTCGGGGGAAGTTTCTCTATCACGGTTGCCATAATGAAAGCATCGGGCAAAAGCATCCCTTCGGCATGGACGTCATGGACAATGAGTTGGAACTCTTGCAGTTGCTCCATGACCGGTCGAGAGTCCACCATTTTGTAGTCCAAAAACTTGGCGACTGCAAACTTCTTAGTCCCTGCATCATCAGTACAATATTTCCTTTGAAGTGCCTCCCAAATAGCCTTGGAGGTCTTTACATTTGCATACACGCTATATATACTATCATCTAGTCCACTAAGCAGGAAATTTTTACAAAAATAATCCGAAGTAAGCCAATTTTCGTAGGATATGCGGACTTCAACATTTTCCTGGTTTTCACTTGGAGAGGCGGGTGCGTTCTCCAGCAGCACGGTTGTAAAGCCTAATGTTGTCAAGTAGAACAACATCTTTTGTTGCCATCTTTTGAAGTCGGCTCCACCAAACTTGGCCGACTTCTCGGCAGCGGGCAACACTCTTTACGAGTGCAGAGGTGTCGTCAGGGTTGGGTTCGAACCCCCCACCACACCATGGTAGTTTACACTCCAAAAAGGGACATTACTCTACAAGGTAGAGGACATAGCATTGAAGTTGAATGCCGAGTTAGTGGCATTAGCACGGTTAAGTGCGATTCTTGCATCGGTGGCGGCGGACATGGCGGCAAGAGTTAGATTAGCAAAAGTTGGGTCGAAACTGGGGTGACCACATTGCCGGAGGAGGCGACAACATCCGAAGTAGAGGAGATGGCGGCAGCGGTGGCATTGTTGGTAGCGGTGGCAGAAGCAGCGGCAACGTCGGAGATGGCAGCACTTGAGGAAGACATATTGCAGTTTACTCGAAGCAGCTAAGGTAAATAAGTTATTTCGTCTTGCGATTGTAGATTACAAGCTTTGCTATTACAAAGTAAGCCGGTAAGTCGGAAAAAGAAACAAACGAGAAGAAAGCGTCGAGTCGAGGAGTCCTCTCTCCGCATAGACGAAATATACCTCGGTAGTGCTCTCGGTGTTGGTGTATCGTCCCCAAAAGATGAAACGATGAACGTCTCGAAGATTGCAGCACCGCAAGATAGTCGAGCTACGCGGCCCGGAGAAGGAGAGGGGCGGCTGGCTGGACAACTAGAGCTCTAAAATGCGAGAAGAGAAGTGATGATTGGTATGTTTTGAAATGCTTTATGCAACTAGCCTTATTTATAGAGTTTTGCTTCTCCCAGGTGAAAGGTTGTTGCGCTAATTAAGATAGGTGGACGTGGGGATGGAAAGTGGAGAGGTGGAAGACACTTGAACAGTCTCATTCCAGTGACTTCCAAAAGAATAGGCTTAGGTGTGGCGGGTGCGGCTGCATCACGAAGCCCGGATCGAGCCACCAATGTTGAATTGGGCCATTCCAGGCCAAACCCAATGCCAAGCCCAACGGACAAGCCCACGGACCACCCAAAGATCCAAGATCCAAGTCCAAGGACACGGAGCCGGGGCACGGGCGCGGCGCGGCGCGCCGCGTGTGAGGTGGTCGGCGAAAAGGCTCGCGCACATGAGCATGTGTGGCCCAAGCCCACCACATGTCACTTTGTTATCTCCTACTAAATGGTAGAGACTTAGATACCACACAAAACATCACACATTAATCAATGTGGGACATTGATTAATGTAATAACTCTCCAAAACCCGAATTAGGTAAGTTTCTCCACTTTAGGTAACATATTAGTTTTGTCCTCCCAAACTTCGAGCCAGTATTTCTCACTCACCAAAAATCGGAATTGAGAAATTAAGCACACTATAATTATCTACTCGAAACGTAGATCAACGTCATATATCTCAATTCATAAATCGGATATATATCGAGGGTCGAAAAAGACGATTAAACGGGCTGACTTTTTTTCTAGTCAAATTAGCATTTAATGCTAACTAAATTTCCATAATAATAATAATATATATATAAATATATATACTATTACCGATTTTTCCAACAATAAACTTATGTATATGTAAATTTCATAGAGCGCGCACGACGATCGTGTCATAGGTCTAAAAGAAATGCGTTTTTTTTTTGGTTCGAAGTGCGCACTTTTTGTTTTTTTGATAGTTTGTTGGACTGGATATTATTTTTCACGATCCGAGTCCATATGAGATGGCTTTTGGGCTTTTATGTAAAAAGGGCCTTATAGGACTAATGGTATATATGCTTCAATATTCAACTAGACATTGAATTTGTAAGATATGTTTGCCATTTCATAATGACTCGTAGCAAAATTTCAGACAAGAGCTTTCAAGATGAGACATAAATAGTTTCATTCTTATGGTTTATATATAAATCAATAATATTAAAAACTACATATGGATTATATATATTTGCTATTATCTAAGAAAAAAAAGTCACTAGTAATACTAATAAGGCCAATTTTATGAAACCAGATTGAAGTGTTGAAATACCCATTGTTGGTCCATGTAGGCGAGTCTTCGGTTGTAGAGGGGGGTTTAATACACCCGAGTCCAAGTTCAAACTTCAAACGCAAAAGTCGGTCTTTTATTGAATATGCTTCTTTGCATAATTCGAGTTCTCCAAATTAGTTTTACGATAGTGTGGACGAGTGATTCAAGATATGCGAACACTATTTACTAACTTCGGTCGGTCCACGATAAACTCGGCACACAGAAGTTGTGCGAAAAGTGTAGACCCGATTTTATTCATCTCCTTTGAAAAACGTTTTTTTGCGAAATCTTTTTCAATTATGCTTGTCCGCATATTACGGTTTTCTTGAAAATTCGAGACTTATGAATTTGGCAAATCGGTTTTATGTAGGATTTATAGTTAATCAATAAAATAGTAAATGCCACGAGACAATTTTTAAAGTGGTTTGGATACGCAAGATCCTACATTCACTATCTCGAATTACTATGAGGTCTTGAATTAATTATATTGAGAACATCTCAATCGATCCGTGCACTAGGCAGGATCACCATTCACTATCTCGAATTACTATGAGGTCTTGAATTAATTATACTCGGAACGTCTCAATCGATCCGTGCACTTTGGACATAACACTAGTTATAGTCCTAGCGACTTTACAATGGGGTTTGTTGGGTGATGATTCCATCCTCGACCTTTGTTACTCTTAGTGGGAAATGATTCGGTCTTAGACAGCGATCTTAAGCTCAGTAGCCTTGTGCTCTGTACTTGTCTGAAGATTTGAAGATCCCAAAACCCTATCTGATTGGTGAACCATTCCGTTGTATATGTTGTTTGTCTCTGAGGTTTCAGACTCAGTAGACACTCTGCTCTGGTCAAGGCGCTCAGTAGCTTATTTGCCTCAGCACCAGTGTAGAAGACTCAGTGATCTTGGACTCGGCGGGAGCGATATGCGAGAGAGTCGATCGAGCCGAACTTCCGGCGGGAGTAGTTCATCGAACTCGGAGCTGATCTTCGATAGACTTATCTCGTTTGTCTATCTCACGAATACAAGGTCGGACTCGGCATCGGCGGAGACAATCTTACGAATTGTCGAGATCTTTTTGAAATGCAATCAGCATAGTCATATACGAGGAAGAGAGAAGTCAGCTTCAATTAGCCTCGAAGTCTATTCTGTCTCAACCACTTTATTCACCTCGACAAATGACAAGCATACACGTGTCATCCTACCTACTAAAGCTGCAAGTCAACACTTTCCGGAAAAGGAGGAAAAGGCACTGTTACCTACGTCAAAAAGAGCCGCTTGCTACCAAAAGAGAGAGAGAGAAGAAGATCGTCTCCAACGGATCTATTTCAATCTCTGCTCTATAAATAGAGGGATTATTCAAGAAGAATGCACCGAATGCACGTATCTAGAGCAAAAATCAAGAAAGCATTCAACGAGCAAAGAACCCCGAAGAACTACGTCTTAGCAAGAACTCGAAGAACAATCTTCGTGCGAAAGACTACATTCTAGCTCATAGGGAATCAAGGCTTGAACCGACATACAAAGCCTCTAGTATCCAATCGACGTTACACGAACTTATAGCTTACCTTCAGTTGTTCGTCGATCTAGAAGCTACTCACTCATATTCCCTATCCCTCTAACCCTAAGCTCAACCGTTCTTATCTATAGCTTAGACGAAGGAGTTCACCTTTGAACCCGATCCTTGTTGTATAAGGACTCCTTCACTTTGTTGGAGAAAGTTTGTCAAACACTTCTAAGTTTGATGTTTGTAAGCGAGACTTGGATCGATCTCAAAAACCAAGACGCGGCTTTGCCCGGTGCGCAAGGCGGCCGAGACTAACTTCGGGATAAATAATAGCCTCCGATCTTTCGGGACGGTGGATGTAGGATTTGAGCGATATCCAGAACCACTTTAAAAATCCTGTATCTCTATTGCTTTCTTGGCATTTGCATTGATTTTACTATTCATCTTGAACATCTTATTTAAAATCAATCAAGCTGTCTCGGCTATCTTGAACTTTATATCTACTTGAGCCGAGACTTTCATAAAACGTTTTCACCACTTAGCGATTTGGGCCTACACACATTTACGCACGGCCGAACTCTTGCGCCAGATGCTGAATTTCGATTCAATCGGCTAGCGGATCTCGGTAGAGTCGAGACTCTTTGCCCCGCACACGATTCGAAACATTTGTTTGGTCTGTTCGAGCCATTTGATCGGACACCATCCCGAATAGGATTGTTCGTGTTCGAAGTTGAGAAATCGAATCGGGTGTATTCACCCCCCCCCTCTACACCCGACCGTACACTCGGGACCAACAATTGGTATCGGAGCGGGGAGTTCTTAAGACTCTTTGTCATTACGAGCCGGTCTGCTGAACGGATCCGGAGAAAGCGTTTTCACTTTGCATATCACTCTACATTCATATCTTTATCTTCTATGGCTAATATGTCGGGTATAAGGATGGTACCCATGTTCTCGGTAGAGAACTATGGAGTATGGCGAGTCGAGAATGGAGGCTCGTCGACTTCTCTCCACGATAGCATGGTCGAAGTGCTTGAGGAAGGACCTATCGTTCCCATGATCGATAGTGTTGTAACTTCAAGACCAAGGCTGGAGGAGGAGGAATGGTGGCCAGGGAAGAAGATTCCCAAAGACGAAGTCTCTTCACTCCCGAGGAGAAGAAGCTTCACAACTTAGGCCGTGTTGCCGAAACACTATACCGACCACCCTTAGTGATTCTTATCTTGGCGGGGTTCGGGAATGCAAGGCTGCAAAAGAACTGCAGGGACGCCCTAGCGCTGCTGAGTCGGGGTACTCGAGAAGATTAAAGCTAACAAGTTAGCGCTGGAACTCCAAAAGTTGGAAAGCATCTCTCTCATGCACGGTGACAAAATTGAAGATCTAAATGTCGGATTCACGAATCGATGAACTCCATCAACGGGTGGGAAAGACATTCGAGCAGCAGAAATGAATGCGAAGATGCTGAGGGCGTCTGGCTCCGGACGGACCTTGGACACCTTTTGCCACTTTATTGCGACATTCGACTTAGATGTTGTGTCTCCCGACCATATCTTTTGGAATTACGGGCGAGAGGAGTTTGAGTTCGACGGACCTCAAAGAAAGCGAAAGGCGAAGGGCGACACAAAGATTGATCATGCTTTCAAAGCGTCGGTCGGCCACAACATCTCCCCCCGACGAGCAAGACGACGAGTAAGGCCGAACCTTCACTCAACGACCTACAAGAAGGGAGTCCGGCTCGGAGTACGCGGCGCTCGTTTGTGAAATATCGAAGGAGAAGGAGCGACGCGGAAAAGTGACTAAAGCTTATCGGGAAACAAAAGTAAGTCAAATTATATGTCAAAACACACTCCACGATTCTCAATCTTCGAATGCGAAAGAAGGATGACTCGAGAACCATCAAAGAATAGCGAAAGCAAAGAAGAAAGAGTCATCGCTTGCTACAGTTGCAAGAAGCCGGGACACTATCAATACGGCTGTCCCCGAGCTCGGTAGTGCTAAACGCGCAAGCACGTAAGGCGAGGAGAGAGAAATTCGCCCCGAAAAGACAATCCTACATAGGTGGCGAAATCTCGGACGACTCGAGAAGAAGTCGACTCCTCTATGGATTCATCGGATGATGATGCGGCTTTCATGGCCCTAGAGCTTGAAGTGAAGAAACAAGCGAAAAGTGCCCCAATGGCGGGCGAAGAGGATGAGGTAAACTCTCTTGAACCGGTCAATTCCTCTTCACACTTGCACACCGACACTATTTCGGGTGCGAGAAGAGAATTTGGACGTTGCGACCGCATACGAAGATCCGCTCGACGAACAAATTCGAGATGAGTGCTCGGCTCGAGTAAGACTCTTCGAGGAATTGGATACCACTGAAAGTGGAGAATCGGAGGCTTTCTCGGGAGAGTCGGGTTGCTCTGCGAGGCCGAAGGACTTGTGTTGAGACTCGGGGAGGGAGATAAACTCTCCGATGGCCAAGTCTCGGCATCAAGAAGATCGGATTTCGGTTTTGACCAATGACTTGACTCGAGAAAGATCTTGGGCCGAGTCTCACGAGCAAGAAATGTCGGGACTTCGGACCGAGCACGACACAGCTGAAGAAAAGTGATGATGTCGGAGGAGCGATGGTGAGCGTTACATGGGCGGCGAAAATAAGGCTGGAGGCTATGCTCGGAAGCAACAAGCCCAAGCATTGCAAGGAAGGACTTGGCTTCAACCGGGAAGCTTCCTCATCCGCCCCCGTTCGCTCGAAGTGCGTCTTGCTGATAGGTTTGTTCGAGGGGAAACAATCAATACAAATCCTCACGAACCCCTCGGCAAAGAACAAACGAGAAGATGAAAGCACCTCATCCTTAGTATCGGTACACCGACCGGAAGATCGGTACCCGGACACCCCGGTTCGGTCGAGGGGAACTAGCGAGAGTTAAGTGGGGCGATCAATATGGACCACCTCGGTTGACACATCCCATCTCGGTATGGGTCATATTACTATGATCCTATAGTCGAGGGAGGTTCCAAGAGTCGAGAAAAAGAAGAACGCACAAAAGCGAAAGGTCGGCGAGTCCACCGGCTCGGAAGATCCGGACTCCCGAACACGAGAAGCCTAAGAAGTCGGCCTCGACCGGTCCGGTGGTCAAGTTTGTTGACTTCAAACGGAAAGAAGTTGTGCAGAAACCACCGGGGTTGTTAGACAAATTTGGGTTACAAAAGCTAACATCTAAGGACCCAAAATCAAAAATAAAGGGTACCTGAATATAATTGCATTTTGCGGAGTGCATAAAGACCCATGGTATGTGGACGGCGGATGCTTCAAGACACATGACATACCAAAGGAGTCTGCGAAGAATTATATTGCGAAGATGGACCCAGAATCGAGTTTGGAGATAATGCCAAAGGCTACACGAGAGGATACGGCACACTCGGCGTAGGAACGCCAACGTTCCTAGAGTATCCTATGTTGAAGGACTTCGAGCATAATCTTCTCTCTGTTAGTCAATTTTGTGATAACTCGAATAGAGTGATTTTTGGCCTTTGGTTTTACGTGATGTCATTGATAAATCTACGGGGAAAACGGTGTTATCGGGTTCACGCAAAAAGAATATCTACGTGGGCGGGCTGGAACTCGGTGAACCGAAGCTTGTTTCCTTGGCGAAGAATGAAAACGAACGGGATGGCTATGGCATAGAAGGCTCGATCATCTCAACTTCAAGGCGCTCGAAGCAAACTAGCTAGGAACACTCTAGCAAGAGGACTGCCGAATGAGGTGTTCGGCAAAGACACTCGGTGTGAAGCATGTGCGAAGGGAAAGCAAGCGAAGAATCAAAATCCAACGGTTCCATCTCCTTCCACTGATGGAATCCTTCAGGTACTACATATGGATTTGTTCGGTCCGGTCTCTCCGGTGACGATCGGAGGCAAGAAGTATGCTTTAGTGGTCATAGATGACTACTCGCGCTACACATGGGTCATATTTATTGCCAACAAGTCGACGTCAAAAAACGAGTTACAAAAGCTTTTGAAAAGGCTCAGTGTCGAGAAGAACACCAAGATCAGAAAAATACGTTCAGACAGAGCAACTGAGTTCCTTAATTCCATGGTAGAGGAGTTCTGCGAAGCAGAAGGAATAGAGCATGAGATATCGGCTTCCCGCACACCTCAGCAAAATGGAGTTGCTGAACGAAAGAACAGAACTCTCAAAGAAGCAGCTAGAACTATACTCGCAGATTCAGGACTCCCATCCAAATTCTGGGTAGAAGCAACGGATACTGCGTGTTACACTCAGAATAGATCTCTACTGACAAAGCAGCATAAGAGGACACCATATGAACTATGGAACGACAGGAAGCCTTCTCTATCTTATTTCCATATATTTGGTTGTTCATGCTTTATCCACAATAATGGGAAAGATCAGCTGAAGACTTTTGATAGCAAGTCAGATCAGGGAGTATTCTTAGGATACTCTCGGGTCAGCAAAGCTTTCAGAGTATTCAACTATTGGACTCTTTGCGTGGAGGAAATCCCTCATGTTGTTTTTAACGAGTTTGCTGCGAAGACGGGAGCAATAACTCAAATTCTCGAATGCGAGGACATCGGTAGACGGCTACGGGATCTAAGCTTAAAGAACAAACACTGAAAGGATCCGGCTATGTTGGGATGATGATTCGAGACGAAGAAAGCGAAGACAAATCTATCGAATCTCAACCAAGCAAAGCAAGTAGGCCGAGCGATTGATTCTCCCGAATAGAATCAATCCCGGGTAACTCAGTCGATGAGGAAACCGTTGAGGTAAGCTGAGACCACTACTGAGAATAACAACTCGGGGGGAACATCTAGTAATGGTCTCGGAGTTGAGTGCCCCCGAACTCGGTGACTCGGTAGATCATACTCTTATCACTTGAAATTCTTCAATCTCGGAATAGTACAAGCTGAAATGCCTAACTCACCTACTATCCGTGTTGAACAAATTTCGAGATGAAGAGTTAAAACATCGTAGATCGTGGCTAGATGCTCACACTTGCCTGATCTTATAATTGGAGATCCTTCGGCACATGTCAAGACAAGATCCGGTTACGTCAAGGAGAAAGCGCATTATTTTCCCGCTTCTTGTCTGCTGAAGAGCCTCGAGAATATTGAGGATGCACTTAACGATCTTGGTCGGATTATTGCTATGCGAAGAGGAGCCGAATCGGTTCACGAGAAACGAAGTATGGGAGCTTGTAGGCGAGACCCGGCATCAACATGTCATTGGAACCAAATGGGTCTTCAAGAACAAGCGAGATGAAAACAACGTTATAGTAAGGAACAAAGCAAGGCTCGTGGCAAAAGGCTACTTTGTCAAGCCGAGGGAATAGATTTCGATGAAACATTTGCTCCGGTTGCCGGATTGGAGGCCATAAGACTATTCCTTGCCTACGCAACACATCAAAGATTCGAGTCTATCAAATGGATGTGAAGTCTGCGTTCTCGAACGGCGATCTTGAAAGAAGAAGTCTATGTGGAACAACCGCCCGGCTTTCAGCGGGGACATCAAGTATATAGACTCGAGAAAGGCTCTTTACGGGTTAAAACAAGCACCCGGGGCTTGGTACGATACCATTGTCGAGTTTCTTCTTTAGAAAGGTTTTCGAAGGGCACGAGTAGATCGCACGTTGTTCGGCATTCGATTGGAAGACGACTTATTACTTGTGCATATCTACGTGGATGACATCATATTCGGATCAAAGAATGTCATCATGTGTCAACAATTTGAAAAGATGATGAAGGATAAATTCGAGATGTCAATGATGGGAGAAATGAACTACTTCCTTGGTTTTCAAGTCAAGCAATCCGAAAGGGAACGTTCATCAACCAAGGCAAATACACTCGAGACCTCATCAAAAGATTCGGCTGCACATCCGGCAAATCTATCAAGATCCCGATAAATACGAATATGAAGATAGATCTTGATAAAGAGGGAGTATCAGTAGACCAAACCGAATATCGTGCTATAATTGGTTCATTATTATATTTAACGACTACTCGTCCGACATAACTTATGATGTAGGTGTGCATGTGCTCGATTTCGGGCGAATCCCAAGCGAGCCATATGGACTCGAGCAAAGAAGATTCTCCGCTATCTCCAGGAACACTGACATGGGTTTATGGTATCCAGTGATGATAATATTGAACTAGCTGGTTATTCCGATGCCGACTACGCGAGGTTGCGGGATTGACCGAAAATCAACTTCAGGAACTTGTCAGTTCCTCGGCAGTAAGCTCATCTCATGGTTCTCCAAGAACAACACTCAGTAGCCATATCAACTACTAAAGCTGAATAAATGGCTGTCGGAAGTTGCTGCGCCCAAATCCTTTGACTGAGACAGCAGCTACGCGATTATGACGTTATTCAGAATGAAGTGCCGATGTTTTGCGATAGCTCCAGTGCCATTGCAATCACTCGAACCCCTGTTCTCCATACTAGATGCAAGCACGTGGACATCAGACATCACTTCATTCGTGACCATGTTGAAAAGAAGGATATCAGGATGGAAAAGATCCATACTGACCATCAAAGGGCCGACATATTGACTAAACCTCCAGCTGAAGCCAGATTCAGAGAACTTTCAGTAGAGCTAGGTCTGCTGGACCCTAGTGAATCAATTCAGTAAGTGGATTCAGGAGAGAAGCATTCAACAAGGGGGAATGCCTACTCTCAGTATTGGACTCGTTCAGTACACAGAGATTCAGAAACCAACTACACGAGGTATCAGCTGACTACTATGTTCGGTGACGAGGTTTGTGTATCTCTTTCAATAGTCAACCTAGTAATTAATGTTGTTATGATATCTATTCAGCATCGTATTCAATGTATTAGAGAATGTCATTTATTATAAACGATTTCATTAAATGCACGACATTCTATGCTATGTTTCTTTGAACTTTGCTTTGCATTAAATGCATGTCATATCAACTTACTCCTATAGGCTATTTCAAACTGGACTTGACTTAGGCGGCTTACTTAATCATTGCTTTATATAATATTAAATCGACCGTCCACCAATTAAAGCGGGATTAGAAGCGAACCGTCGATCATCAAACTCTCCATCTTCAAAAAATATATATCGACGTATCTATCGCTAAACCGCCATTTTCGCTCTGCTTAAAACCTTAAATTTCTCAACAAAAAAAAAAAACCTAGCATTCAACCTTTTGTTTCTGCATTTGCATACTTTCAGAGATTTATACGGTAACTTTTACGTTCATTAGTACTCATGTTGATTTATTTTATTTTCTAGTACTAATACGTGACTTTCTTCTGATTTAGTTATGGCAAATCCAAGTGGCGTAAGTGTGATCGTGCCCGTGAATATGATTGAGATCCTAGAGAAGGATCGAGTTTGGTACGAGCCAATCATGGAGTTCGACTCCAGCGATTTAGATATGAGGGACGATGTTTTTGATGCACTTAGAGCATCAGGGCTAGAGAAACTCCTATTGAGGAAGCCAACTTATTTCCTCTCGAGGCGGATCTCCCGAGTTCTACCTCGATTTGGAGGAGGTAGACGGGGATGTTCTTGGAGCTTTTCACGATTCATCTTATTTCTGACCCCTCAAAAGCCGATGTTGAATTCAGACAAATGTCTGTGAGGCAAGCCCTTCAGAGAAGTTTTCAGCTGCCCAACAGTGGCATGAGCGTAGCCGGATACAAGGATGAATTGCTTGACGAATACCTTAAGATATTCTGCGGGGAGCCGACCACCTTCTGAGTTGCGTTTCCAAAGAACCGCATGCTTCCGCGGGCACAACACGGTCTCGACGAGCGCAAGCCGGCTCATTTGATCAGTGTCCGGACCTAAACTTTAAATGATGATGGCCATCTACGATCGGGCCAAGATCAACTGGGACGAAATTCTTCATGAAGGAGTTTCGGGCACACGATCCTCCAAATTTGATAAGTCTACTGGGCATCTGAGTGCCAAGGGCAAACTCCTCTACGGGATGAAGTTGTCAGTGACGATAGAAGATCTCTGTGGAGATGACAACGTAGCCTATGCTGACATGGGCTACTTCAACTCGAAGAAAATTAGGTTCCATAGCCGTGCCGGTGCACTTCGGCGGATAGGTGCTTGGCGGCTGGCGAGGAAGGAAGGGGAAGAGGAAGAGGAAGGCCCCTACTCCCGGTAAGAAGGGTGCTACCCTCATAAGAAGCGAAGAAGGCTTCGAGACGGCCGTGGTAGTAGCCCCGTTCGGATTGAGGGATGATTTAGACTGCTGAGAAGACAGTCTCGGTAGGAAAGGTTGCATCTAAAGAGAAGGCGACCTCGGTCGACAAAGTGGCCTCGGCGAGAATAGGGGGTGCCCCCGAGATTACAACTCCTACATCCGGGTCTCCATTTGGATGTAGCACCGCTCAACAGTCTTCCCCTCTGTGAGAAGACAATGTCTCTAATAGATGTAGATGACATGGAGACAAGAAGCTGAAGTAGAGACTATTGGGTATGAGGTTGACACTCTTTAGGGACGAGCAACCCGAGATATCTTTGAGGCCATTCTCGAAATCACAAGTCACTCGACTTGGTGAATATTGCTTTCAAGGCAAGACTTGGGATGCTATTCGGGTTCCGGGATTGGATCACCCTTGATCGACTTATCGAGATTCAAGTCCTGCCGAACTCCCGACTTCCAAGGAGCTTGAAATCCATCGGCAAATAGGCTACTCGACCCTACTCTGACATATGCTCCCTCAAGGACTTAAGGGCGGCAATGCGGCTTTATTTGAGGACATGAACCCCTCAACAAGCTTGTTCCTTTAGAGGGCTTTGATCCGGATGATCGGGACCCGCCGGCCCGATGCGAGGCCACTAAGAAGCCTGCTTAGGGTACTCAACGGGAGGAGGGGAGCTCAACCCTCGGCTGATCTACCTATCGGCTCCCTCCCACTTTGGTTCGGCGACAAAAGGAACCTCCTATGATATCCGACCACGGACAGTACATTGCTTCGCGGTCTTCTTATGAGGTTGCCCTATTGCCAAACGCCGAAAATTAAAATCAGTAGCCAAAGCACTCAAAAGTCAAGGGACACAGAACCGCCCCCTGGCGAAGAATGTCTACAAGATGTGGAAGAAGGCTACGACAGCTTAGTGCGAGGAAATCAGGGTGCTGAAGACTTCAGTTCAGAACACGCCTATCCCTGATTTCTCTGCCATTCTCAAGGAAGCTTTAACCACACAAAGAGCTGAGTTCGAAGTTCAGCAAGTATCAATGACTGCTGCCCAAACCTCACTTCTGGAATCCTTTAAGGCAACTAGTCAGATCACATGTGAAGACTCTCCGCACTTACTCAGGCTCATGAGCTCAGAATTTCTTCAATTCAGAAGGAGTGTGAGGAGAAGTTCGATGCCAAGCTGAAGACTATTCAGGACCTTGTCGATTCCTCTCACCGCAAATACGGTGAAACCTCATAACTGAGAGGAACGACTTACATGAGAAATTTGAATGTCTACAGAAAACTTTGGATAGGCTTTCCAATGCTTATTAAACACTGAATTCCAAGGTAGTCTCACTTCCCACCCCTGGCGTATTGGATGATGCCAAAAAGGGGGAAAGAATAGCCAAAGGGAAGAAGTCAATACTAGGGACTCAAGTCGGATCTGCTCCCAGCGACCCAACTCCCGCTAATGGGGACGGGGGCGAGACTAAGGGTAAGGCCCCGGGGTGTCTCCGGTCTGCGGGTGATGTAGGCGGCGAGACGGCTCCAGTGGCTCGGGACCCCAGGAGACAGGAACATGAACTTCTGCCGATTCTTAGAAACATATTAAGGAAGTTGCTTTGAATTCACGGAGGAGGACTCGGAAGATGAGGAAGAGCCTCCTCTGCCGCCACTAGTATCGGGGAAAGGGAAAGAAGCCACTGAAGGTTCCTACTCCATTTGAAGAAATCCTTTAAACGATACATAAGCCCGGCCGAACAAGCTCGATACAAGTCGATGAAAAAATGGCAAGAGAGTGGGCCGAGGCCGAGGCGACAAACAAGCCAAAGAAGGCTCCGGCAAAGGCCCGAACTAAGGTTCCGACTAGGAAACCAAAGCAAAAGGCCTCCTGCAAGGAAACTCATCTGAGGGATGAAGGCGACAAAGAAAAGGAAAAGAGCAGGGAAGGCGAGAAGACAACTTACCGACTCACGGGTAGCAGCAAGGAAAGAAAGAGAGGCTGAGCCGACGATCGACGAGATGATAAAATTCGGCATTATTGCTCTAGATAAGAGAGCGAGAATACTATCGGTGGAGGAATACGAGACGGCAAGAGGCTCAAGGCTAAAGAAAAGGCTGCTTGAAGAAGCCGGGAAGCGAGAGAGGCGAAACTAAGACCTCCTCCGCCGAAGGACAGGGAAATTCCATACAAATACATAAGAGGCCGTAGACCAAATGATCAGAAGATGTATAGGTGGCCTCGGGTCGACAAATGGATGCCTTGGGAGAAGACTCAACACTGGGAGACGCTTAAGGCCGAATTCATCAAGCGCTACTATGTACGCAGTGTGGCGAGAAACTCACAAGGATGATGCCTTTAATGAATGGTTTTTCGGGTGTGATCCAGTTATCTACAATATGGTCGAGAAAGCAATTAAGGATAAAGAACATGTTCAGACTCCGGCTTACAGACCACTGCCTCCACCTCAGAAGCTTGACGGATCTCTCTACACCGGCGTGATCGAAGGAGAAGTCAGAAGAGCAGATCTTAGCTTTGGATCTTCATCCTAATGATTACGTAGACAATCGGAGGGATTCGAAGCTCGGGAGAGACACCTTCAAGATGTATGTGTTTGCGCTCGATTTCGGAGTCGAATCCTAACCGAGTTATATGGACTTAGCAAAGAAGATTCTCCGCTATCTCCAGGAACACTGACATGGGTTTATGGTATCCAATGATGATAATATTGAACTAATCGGCTATTCCGATGCCGACTATGCGGGATGTAGAATTGATCGAAAATCAACTTCGGGAACATGTCGGTTCCTTGGCGGCAAGACGATCTCATGGTTTTCAAAGAAACGGCACTCGGTAGCTACGTCGACTACTTCGAAGCCGAATACATGGCTACCGGAAGTTGTTGCGCCCAAATCCTTTGGTCGAGACGAGCGGTGAAGACTATGACGTCATTCGGAATGAAGTGCCGATCTTCTCGCGTTAGTACCGGTGCCATTGCAATCACTCATAATCCCGTACTACACACGAGATGCAAGCACGTGGACATCGAACATCA
Source organism: Lavandula angustifolia (assembly GCA_028984105.1). Classification (NCBI taxonomy): domain Eukaryota; kingdom Viridiplantae; phylum Streptophyta; class Magnoliopsida; order Lamiales; family Lamiaceae; genus Lavandula; species Lavandula angustifolia. Next base: position 24,122,813 of record CM054815.1, on the reverse strand, counting down.
CTTCATTCGTGACCATGTCGAAAAGAAGGATATCGGGGATGGAAAAGATCCATACTTGACAAACAAAAGGGGCGATATACTGACCAAGCCTCTAGGCGAATCCATTCGAGAGAACTTTCGAGTAGAGCTGGGTCTGCTGGACCCTACTTGACCCCGGTCGGTAATAAGGTTTCGGGAGAGGAACATTCCGGTGAGGGGGAATGATCACTCTCGATCGAATGTATTCGATGCGTAGAGATCGTAAACCATCTACACGAGGTATCGGTGACTACTATGTTCGGTGACGAGGTTTGCGTATCTCTACTCGGTAGTAATTTATATTACGAGAACCTTGCATTTATGACAAAGATTCAGCATGATATTAATATCTCTTGGTTTGTCTTTATTATTAACGGATTTCATTTAATGCACGACATTCCATAAATAAGCTTGCTTGAACTCTGCGCGCATTTAATGCATGTCTTTTCACAATTACTACTTAGGCTATTTTACAAGCGGCTTTGAATTAGGCGGCATATGTGATCATTACCTTTTATAATATTAAATCTTAACCGTCCATCTCATAAAGTAGGTTTAAACTCGGCCTCGGATCGATAACTGTTCATCTTCTAGATATGCATATATTTCCGATCAAGTCTTAAGAACCGCCATATTCGCACTTAACATATCTTACCTCAGAAATCCGAGAATACCTTTTTGCAAAAACCCTCATTTGCTTACTTTCACTTCGATCAAATTCTCGGTATGCCTACATGAAGTTACTTATGTGTTGATCATTATTGATTGGTATCATATATAAAAATGTTTTATTTAAAAATCGATCTTGATAACGGCTTCGTGTAACAGTACAATGGCGGAAACCAATATCTCCGTGATCTCTCCAGCGAGATATGCGAGAATATTTTGGAGAAGGATCGCGTGTGGTTTGAACCCACCATGGATTTCTACCGTGCGATGCGGAGTATATGGATGAGATCTTCTCGGCTCTGCGCGAGTCGTGGTGGAGAAATTTACTGTCTAGGAGGCCTACTTTCTTCCTCTAGAGAAAAGGGTTGCACTAACTGTACTTGAATTCAGGCGTGTGCGAAGATATAGTGGTGAAGTTCGTTGCTCATTCCATTAAAGACGCCACTACGAGTGAAGGCGGATGTCCATCAAGGGAAGCCACCGAGGCGAGCTTTGATCGCCCTCCGAAGGAATTAGTACGATTGGGTACGAGGCGACGAGTTGATGAATATCTTACCGTCTTACGTGGAAAGCCCACTACTTTCGTAGCTGCTTTCCGAAGAACGACATGTTGCCTCGGTTCGGGGCACTTGCTTACATTGTCACACAACTCCGACAAGTCAAGCGTGGTCGTTTGACCAAGTGTCAAGGCCAAAGATTCGGATGATGATGGCCATATACGGCCGAGCCCGGATTAATTGGGCGGAGTTCTTTCTTCGTGAATTCGTGGCTCAGCTTGCTAAGTTCGACAAAGCATCGAATATCTTTGGCGCCAAGGGCAAGTTCTTGTATGGACTCTAGTCGTCCATCATGATTGAAGATTTATGTGGATCGAGCCTATCACCTACGGTGACAAGGAGTACTTCAATGTGAAGAAGGTCGGATTTCACAACGGGACGAGCAGCGCTTGAAAGAAAATAGGGTCGGGACCCTCAACGATCGTTCGGCAATCTAAGCCTCGGCGAGTTACGCCTACAAAGAAAAGAACCCCTCCCGCAAAAACTCCTAAGGCACCGACGAAGAACGAAGAAAGCCGGTGAGGTGCCGGCTACCGAGGAGGTTCCGGAAGTGCTCTGTGAATAGGCTCCCGAGAGGACTACTCGGCCCACTGCTGGTTGATGAGTCCGAGTCTTCCGAGAAGACTCGGTCAGTGGAGAAGATCGTCTCCATCGAAAGGGACCAAGGGGATGCTTCAAGCTCGGAGCGCGAGATATTCGGCGCCTAGACGGCCCCTTTCCGTTCCTCCACTCGGCTCAGTCCCTTGCTAACCGAAGAACTAAAGTCTCACATTGACTTGGAGTGCGAGACGCATCCGAAGGTGAATCGGCCGGGATGGAAGCCTCAATGATCTTATTTCGAGCAACCCGCGAGATCCTTCAACGATACTGGGAGCTTGCCGATCATTCACACTTGATGATCATTACCAAATCGGCAAGGCTCCACATGCTTCTACGCTTTGAGGAGTGGCCGCATCTACTTCGCCTTGTTCTCCACTACTCAGTCGGCAACTCCATGAGGAGGAGATGAAGTTGAGGGCAACAGAATAGGCTACTCGAGCCTGCCGACCTCGGTACCATGGAGAATCGAGGGCCGCTATGCTTGCGATGATACATGACAAACAAGCGAAGGCTCAAGCACTCTCGAGTGGGTCGAGATCATGACGACCAGGACCCGCCCAAGGATTCAAGCCACGGACAACCCGATGAGGGATCACTCCGTGACAAGGATACACATGCCGACATTCCCCGATATTCCACTCGGTATCCTTGGACCTAAGAAGTCCACGGCTGGTGCTTCGTCCTCGGTAGAGCCCGCTCGGCTCTTCTTGCGATCGACTTTCGAAGGGCGCCCGGCCGGAGACCGCAAAGAGATCTCGATCGGTGGCTAAGGCCTTAAATGCTCAGGGATCAAGAATCGAGATCTTGCGAAGGCTATCCATCGTACATGGAAGCAAACCGCTCAAGCCACGACTAATGAACTCTGGTGAAGTCTTCGATTCTCAATCGCCCGCCCCCGATGTTTCGCGCTTATTTGGGACGCATTGGCTCGCCGCGGAGTCCAATTTGAATCTCATCTCGGGATCTTTCGGAGAGCCAAGCCAACTACTTGAGGAATTTCGGGCTTCTAAATTGGCTCATACTTGGGCTATTGCTCGAACAATCCCGGAGCCACGGACATAAGATTTGATAATATTCAACCGGGTCTCGGAGGATAGGATCTCCGAGAAGCCAGAATGATTTTAAGTGGGGTGCAAAACTTGAACTCTCCTACAAGCAATACAATGAAGCTCGACTTACGAGAGGAACGAGCTGCATGAGGCAGCAACATGCACCTTAAGGGATCAAATTCGGTCCGTGTCAACCTCCTTCAACGACTTTCGAGAAAAAGGTACTTATCCCTACCCACTGCTATTGATGATGCCAAAAAGGGGGAAAGTGAAAGAGGGAAGAAAAAGAGTACCGAGCCAAAGACAAAGGCAAGAAACGAGTGCCGAGAAGCCTACTCTACAAAAACCACAAAATCTTCTAAGGGGGAAGCTACATCTAAGTCATCTCGGACTCGGACTCGGACTGGACGGGTGAGGCCCGGGGTGTCCCAACTGCGAGCACGGTGAGACCGGCCCCAGTGGCTCAGGATCCCGAAGCTACTCATACAACCCCGACTCCTACGATATCATCAAGGAGGTTGCGAGTATGCTAAACAGGAATGAGGACTCGAGATGATGAAGAAGAGGTTCCTCTACCTCCACTCGTTCGGGGAAAAGGTAAGAAAGTTATGGATCTCCCGACCCCCTCCAAGAAAGAAGAAAACCAAGAGATATATTTCTGCCGAGGAGGAGGCTCGAATGGCGGTCGATGAGAAGCTTGCTAGGGAGATTGCCGATGCCGAAGCTGCCAACAAGCCAAAGTCTAAGCCTTGCTCAAAGGAAAGACAAAGGCACCAAAGACGCGGTGGAAAGAAGAAAGCGCCCGCTAGGTTGCCTCCCGAAAACTTCGAATCGAGGATGATGAAGATAGGGAGAGGCAACAACAACGGCAAAAAAGGCACTCAGCGAGCAAGGTACGTCCAAAAACAAATCCAGGTACCTCTGCGACTCCGAACAAGCTCCTCGAAGCCTCAAGAGCAAGATGCGGAAATTGAAGCAATATTCGCTCGAGATGGAGAGATATCTCTACCCAGGAGAGGAAGCTGACAGCTTAGAGGCACCGAGCAGAGGATACATTTGGCGGACCTCGAGGCACTCGAAATTCGTACGAGCAAGAGGCCAAGGCGAGAGTTCCTTCGAAGTCGGCATTCCTTACCGATACAAGGTTCGGGAAGCCAACCGATCTGAAAACACATAGATGGCCGAGATCGGACGAATGGATGCCTATTCGGTTCAATCGAGAGATGGGAATCGGCCAAGATTGAGTTTATCAAGAGAAATTATTTACGAAGATTCGGCTTCGAAATGTCTAAGGGCCGATGCCTACGTCGAGTGGATGGTGATGATCCGAACCGATCTTTACCCATATTTGAACAGAGCCAGAATGCGAAGGGGTAGTAGTCGGCGTTCCTGAAGCAAGAATCATTCCCTCCACCCGGAAGACAAGACGACTCGGTCCATCTCGGAGTAATTGAACGAGAAGTGAAGAATGTTTGCCGCGATGAGCAGAGGTCAGAACAAGATGATCCAGCGGACTTCGCTGAATACTTGGGCGAGGAAGAACACGTTCGGAATGTATGGAATCCCATTGCCCGAAGATCAATCTCAAGGTTTCATGAATAGGATTCAACGAGTTTAAGGGTTCTCCTCCTTAGTTCTCTTCTTAGCTTAGCAAGATTTGTATTGTACTTAACCGACTATCATATATATACAATACGCTTTTTGGCTTTGACAACTACTTGTTGTCTCAAATAGCCGTGTTTGCTTTATGCTTTAACACTTCGAAATCACCGAAGTGATTCCTGATACACACACACTTTGTTTATTTACCGTCGGTTTTTGCTCGGTTAGATTTCCCGATAGACTGGACTTTCATAGAGTTATTATTTCTCATAGGGGGAAATTGTTGCTTGAGGGAAATTGTTGTAAAGGGGGAAATTGTTACGCTCTGTCTCCCTCGGTAGTCTAGCACTTACCGCACAACTCCACCGATCCTTCTTGTAATTATGTAATGAGCTACGTTCTCGAGTAAGTTAGTGTTTAGCATAGATGATAGGTTTTGGCATCATCAAATAGGGGAAATTGTTGGGTGATGATTCCGTCCTCGGACACTTGTTACTCTTAGTGGAAATGATTCGGTCTTAGGACACTGATCTTAAGCTCGGTAGCCTTGTGCTCTGTACTTGTCCGAAGATTTGAAGATCCCAAACCCTATCCGGATTGGTGAACCATTCCGTTGTATATGTTGTTTGTCTCGAGGTTTCGGACTCGAGTGGACACTCTGCTCGGGTCAAGGCGCTCGGTAGCTTATTTGCCTCGGCACCGCCAGTGTAGAAGACTTCGGTGATCTTTGGACTCAGCGGGGAGCAGATATCTTGAGAGAGTCGATCGAACCGAACTCGCGGGAGTAGTTCACCGAACTCCGAGCTGATCTTCGATAGACTTATCTCAGTGTCCATCTACCGAATACAAGGTCGGACTCAAGCATCGGCGACAATCTTCCCGAATTGTCGGGATTTTTTGAAATGACTGTCAGCGTAGTCATATACGAGGAAGAGAGAAGTCGGCTTCAATTAGCCTCGAAGTCTGTTCTCTCTCAACCACTTTATTTACCTCGACAAATGACAAGCATACACGTGTCATCCTACCTACTAAAAGTGCAAGTCAACACTTTCCGGAAAAGGAGGAAAAGGCAATCATTACCTACGTCAAAAAGAGTCGTTTGCTACCAAAAGAGAGAGAGAGAGAAGATCGTCTCCAACGGATCTATTTCAATGTCTCGCTCTATAAATAGAGAGGATTATTCAAGAAGAATGCACCGAATGCACGTATCTAGAGCAAAAATCAAGAAAGCATTCAACGAGCAAAGAACCCAAAGAACTACGTCTTAGCAAGAACTCGAAGAACAATCTTCCGGCGAAAGACTACATTCTCAGCTCATAGGGAATCAAGGCGAACCGACATACAAAGCCTCTAGTATCCAATCGACGTTACACGAACTTATAGCTTACCTTCACTTGTTCGTCGATCTAGAAGCTACTCACTCATATTCCCTATCCCTCTAACCCTAAGCTCAACCGTTCTTATCTATAGCTTAGACGAAGGAGTTCACCTTTGAACCCGATCCTTATTGTATAAGGACTCCTTCATTTGTTGGAGAAAGTTTGTCAAACACTTCTAAGTTTGATGTTTGTAAGCGAGACTTGGATCGATCTAAAAACCAAGACGCGGCTTTGCCCAAGGTCAGCAAGCCGACCGAGACTAACTCGGGATAAATAATAGCCTCCCGATCTTCGGGACAGTGGACGTAGGATTTGAGCGATATCCGAACCACTTTAAAAATCCCGTGTCTCTATTGCTTTCTTAGCATTGCATTGATTTTACTATTCATACTGAACATCTTATTCAAAATCAATCAACTGTCTCAAACATACTGAACTTTATATCCTCTTGAACCGAGACTTTCATAAAACGTTTTCACCACTCAAGCGATTTGGGCCTACACACATTTCCGCACGGCCGAACTCTTACCGTAGATGCCGAATTTCGACTCGGTCGGCTAGCGGATCTCGGTAGAGTCGGACTCTTTGCCGCACACGATTCGGAGCATTGTTTGGTCTGTACGAACAGTTTGATCGGACACCATCACGAATAGGATTGTTCGTGTTCGAGTTGAGAAATCGAATCGGGTGTATTCACCCCCCCCCTCTACACCTGACCGTACACTCGGGACCAACAGGTTCAAGCACAAGGTTTGAGATTCTCCAACTAAGGAGTTCTTACAATAAGAACATTTCAAGATATGAACTCTTTAGTTGTCTAACCGTACGATCTAACAAGGTGTGCTTAGAATAGAGAATGAGAAGTAGAACACTCTAGAGTGAAAAATTGTTTAAGATATCTATCTATGCGGAGAGTTTTTCGTTGGGTTTGCTTTGAGATTGCTAGAGCTTGAATACTTGAATGCTTAGTGTTCCCGATGTCTTCAACCTTTAAGATTGATCTTTATTTAAAGTCTTGACTCATGAAAAGATCCGTTGTAGGGGACCTAGCCACGTGTTAAACACGATAGGAATAACGATCATCTCAATTGAATACAACCGTAGAGATTCTCCCCTTTTCGCCTGGAGGGCGGCTTTATGTTAGTGCAAGTACGGTCTTGGCGGCTCCTCATTGGTCGAGCTTGAATGGTAGGTGAAGCTTGTTGAACTCCAAGGGCGTCTTTGAGTTGATTTCCTCCGATACCTCAAACACTTTAACCGGAGTTGTCCTCTCGACATTCTTCTGAGAGATTCGGCTTGTAGTCGATTCCTTCGGTACAGATGTTCAACACACATTCGATGAGATTCCGAGGAACCCTACTCGATCTTCACTTGCATCGAGTCCAAACAACCGAGAATAATAAGCCTTGTGAGTCCATCAACTACCGAACTTTATCTAGCCAATCGAGCTTCCTAACATTGTTAAACTTCAACTAAGTTATTACTCCCTCCGTCCCATTAGTAGTGTCTCATTTCCCTTTTTAGTTGTCCCATTAGAAGTGTTCCATTTCTAAAGGTAAAAAAATATGTGGACAAAAATCAACCACTCAAAAGTCAAACAATACACACCACAAAACACCATTTTCTTAATAACCATGCCGAGAAAGAATGGGACACTACTAATGGGACGGAGGGAGTACATTATATTGGTTCATCACTCTGCTGGGGGTTTGGGGATCTTCAAATCTTATCTTGAATCATCGCCCAACACCATCCATTATATAAACTGGCATCTCGAGATACTAATTGTAGGTTACACGTCATAAAATAAATATGAAAATTGAATGTGTCTTCTAAAAAGACATAATAGTTGAGGTAATTGTCTTATGATAATATCCAGTAGATTTGAATCCCACTCACCGCTAGATGTGAATTGATCACTTAACACTATTATACGCGGGGGCGAATCCATGATTTTTTGAGGGGGAATTTACGGGGTTTTGAGTGCTCCTTGTCTAATGGTTTTGGGAAAGAGTCCCAGAAATTTCTTTTGGGACATTTTTCTATTTGAGTTTAATTATACTTACTCCTTTATGACTCATTTAAGGTTATTATATTCTTCTTTCATGAACAATGCTTATAATCTTTATATTTATTGAGAAATATATATTACAAAATTCTATTTTGATAGTATGTTAAATTTAGATTGAGAAAATTATGAAGAATAACAATATCTAGCTTATGAATTAATCGAGTATTTAAATGATAGTTTATTCATACTTCAAATGTTGTTAATTTTACTCAAAGAATCAATCAAGTATCAAAAAAAAAAAGAAAACAACGAAACAGTATATGAATTGCATAAAGTTATATATGTTAAATCATATTTGTAACTCTATTAAAATACATATCCAAACCTCCAAAATTTGGATCTCCATTGAAATAAGTGATACACTTTCTAATATTTTTCAAAGTTACTAAGTACATTCATGACTAATTCGTCATAATTACTTTAGTGTAGGGTGACAAATTCAAAAAACACCGAGGAAGCAAATTCCAAAATTGGAAGTGGGACAAACATCATTACTAGAAATAAAGGAGAACTCATAGTAATGCACAAAAGTTCGGCGGAGTGGTCGTCGCACCCACATCCGCCGTTGATTACACGGCAATTAAAGTATACCCAAGTGGGAAATCATCATGGGCTGCAAGTTTCATTCTTTATCGAGACAAAATTGAATGTTGTATTGTATTCTCTTCGTCCCACTTCAATTCTATTTTTTTTCGACAAAAGATTAGAAAAGTTCTTAAGTTATGTCAAAAGTTTTAGGATCCACAAAATTATACATTAAAATATTATTTTTTGAAAGAAAAGTGGACGAAGAGACATGACAATTCCAGAAAATGAAAGATAGACAATTAAAATGGCGCATATTACTATTCTTCTTGTGTTCTTGATCATATATACATTATATATATTTTCCATTGATCAGTTATTTCGATTTCATGTATTGGCCAATAATTGTACGGTTGTAAGATCATACGGATTAAACATGAAAAAAATTATATAGATTTGTATACCATATCATATCTGCAGCGAAAATAAAATCTTTTGCATTATTGCAAAATTATGTATAACCAGTAACAACACATGCATATGTGAAAGTAATTGAAATTAAGTGGTGCGTCCATTTTCTGATCTGTTCGTATGTTGGTGGGATAATTAAATGTACGTTTGTGAGATAATTAAATTGTACGTTCGTGAGATATTTGTCTGAGTCATGCCGACCGTACGTCGCGACCACCATTTATTAATTACGGCAGTCACGGACAACGACTTCTGCTCTGAATCTTTTCAAAATTATCGTTACGTTCATAAATTATTAAGATTTATGATCATCTCTGTATTATTTTATTATACACATACGCATTTACCAACTTTGGTATGTATACATATTTGTTCCATGATTGCACCATCAAACGTTCAAATTGGAATCATTCTAATTTTGTTTTAAATAATAAATAAACGAGTGAATTTAATTGGAAGGTCGACCAAAATTTAATGAGAGAAGAACGTGCATATAATTTTGTCGTACTAGCTCACATTACTATACAATATAACGCCAACAGGCGGTCGTGTGGTAATTAAAAATATTATCTTATGAATTAAAAAAATGAATTATGGTAAAAGAAATCACGAGCTTGTTCGAATTTATAAATTTAATATGAAATTTAAACTTTGATAAATTAAATCACAAAATTTCTAATATCTTTGCAATTTAAGGTACATTCCCCCTTGTCAAGTTTGCCTAAGTTATTAAAACTATATGATGTCGTTTTGATTGCCAATTGTCATGTTACAAAATTCACTTCAACATCCATGTCGTTTGTGAATGCGACCACGTCACAGCACTCAGAAAATCACTGCATTACCACACAAAGCAAAGAGTAGGAGAAGAATGAAAATCACTGCATTACCACTCAAACTCAACATTATGTGGCCCAAAAATTTAAGGATCGGTGCATGTCTTAAATTACAAAGAATTAGATGTTCGGTGTAAGATTTAATTACTTCCAAGGTTTTAAACTTCAAAGTGTTAAATTGCAAATTACATACAAGTTAGTAATTTTTTTCGCAAAAAAACAATAAAACACTTCATTTTCTCCAACTTCCGCATTATTAATGTTATTTTAATCTTTTAATATTTCATACGTAATTTTTATATTAAATATATTTTGAAATTTAATGCAAATCTCACATGCTTCAAATATATATAGATATAATGTTGGTCCAGACGACAGTATCGAGGTGGTGGTGGTGGGGGGTTGTGAATACACGCTGAGTCCCAAATTTTGCTCAAACGCCGAAGGTTAGTATTGTTGGTCTAGACGCACCTGGCCGTGTGTGGAGGGGGGAGTGAATACACGCGTATACCAATTCTCCCCCAATTTAAACACGAAAAAGTCATTTTAAATGAAGATTGTTAATCTTGAACAAGTTCGGCGTGAGCCGGATAGGCTGATACGAATCATGTTGGGGCAGTGAGTGACTCCTATTCGAGATATCGGCTGCTAGCCGAGCGTCGAAATCGGAAGATCGGCAGATAGAGTTCGGTGGTGCGGAATAGTGTAGCCCAATTCGGTTGAGTTGGAAGCGTTTTTATTAAAAGCGTTTTGATAGAATAGTGGGATCGGGTTAAGTTTGCTCGAAACTCTGAGTTGAATGATTTTAAGGATAATTTCAATGTGAACAGTTAAAATCAATGCAACAGTAGAAATAGGCATGGCGAGACACAGATTTTTAAAGTGGTTCTGGATATCAAACAATCCTACGTCCCGATGTCCCGAAAGATCGGGAGGCTATTATATTATGCGAGTTGGTCCTCGTCGGAACTTGCCACACAGACAAAGGCTGCGTCTTGAGATTTATATCGAGCAAGTCTCGGTTACGGTTATCAAACTAAAGTGTTTGACAAACTCTCCAACTATGCAAGGAGTCCTTTACAATAAGGAATAAGTTCAGAATATGAAACTCCCTTGTCTCCCATCTATGGATATATTCGATTGAGCTTAGGGTTAGAGGGATAGGGAACGAGAATGTAGCTTCTAGACAATGACGAACAGTGAGTTTAGCTTTGGGTTCGTGTAACGTTGTTTGATACTGTGGTCGCATATATCGGTTCGGCTTGGTTCCCTAAGAGGTGAGATGTAGTCTTTCGCGGGAGAAGTATTCTCCTTCGTGTTCTTGCGGAGACATACTTGAAAGCTTTCGTTGTTGGCTCGTTTGAATGCTTTCTTGTGTGCTTGTTGTGCTCGCTGCGGTTTCTCTTTCGTAGTTGTGTGTTTTTTTCGTGAGCTTCAAACTTTCGAATGATCCCTCTATTTATAGAGAAGAGTATTGGAAAGATGCTGTTGGAGACGATCATCCCTTTATCTCTCTTTTTGGTAGCTAACGGCTCTTTTGAAGTAGAGTGACGGTGTCCCTTTCCCTCAATTTGGGGAAAGTTGTTGACTTGCAAGCTTTAGTGGGTATAAGACACGTGTCTCGCTTGTCGTTTGTCGAGGTTTAGAAAGTAGGTTGAGATAGAGCAGATTCCGAGGCATGCGGGGCCCGACTTCTCTCTTCTTTGTGCATTTGACTATCTTGGATTGTCATTGAAAAGTCGTCGTTCGAAGATCGCCTCGCCCGTTCTTGAGTCGACCTCGATTCCGGTGTGAATATGCTCGGATGTCTCTACCGAAGATCAGCTCGGTGCGCGATGAACTACTCCCGCCGAGTTCATTTCACCGACTCCTTTTAGTATCGCTTCTCTGCCGACTCCGTATATACGGAGTCTTCTACATCCGGTGTTGAGGCCGATAAGTTACTAAACGCTTGAACCAGAGCGAGAGGAGTCTTTGAGTCCGAACCCGCGCAGACAAAAAAACAAATACAGAAAAATGGTTCATCAATCAAGATAGGGTTTGGGATCTTCAAATCTTCATAGATTCTCTCGGGGCATAAGCTTTAATGGGTGTATGTCGTACGGACAGCGAATCATTTCCATTTATGTAAAAAGTTTGTGTTGAGATAGAATCATCACCTAAACAATTTCCCCCATTTGATGATGCCAAAACTCAACAACATCTTTGCTAACTAACACTAAACTTCTCGGAAATAGAGCTCCTTACAATATTACAAGTATGATCGGTGGAGTTGTTCTTTGAGTTCTAGACTACCTGAAGGAACAAGGCGGAGAGTCGACATATAGAGACTAAGCATTTCCCCGTGTCTTAACAATTTTCCCTTTAAAAAAATAACCAACAAGGTACATCGAAATCTAAGCGACTGTTACGACAAAGAATCAACCCGATGAGTGTGTGAGTCGGTAATCGCCGGTGATTCACGAGTGTTAAGCATCAAAGAATGTATAGCTCGTAAAGACAATAAGATATTGTCAAAGCCGTAAGAAGAAGATATATATATAATCTAAGACGGTTACGTGCAATACATCTCTTTCTAAGCTAGGAAAGATAAAGAATCTAGAGCTAGAGCGGCTTATGTGACGCTTGATCCTTGTCTCCATGAAGTCTTGCGAGCGGAGTCTCGGGAAGGGGCGAATCCGTACATCCCGTAGTAAGCTTCCTCGGCTCGAAATTCAAAGAAAGTCTGGCTGGGTCGTCTTCTTCAAGAAACCGACTCGGCGGCATCCTTTACTTCTTTCTCCATAATGCCATAGTGAATAGAATCATCAAGTCTTCTAGGTGGTGGCGAGAATTACGGGGTTCAGGGACTCGGACTTCAATATTTTCTTTACAAACTTTTCTGCATGTAGCAGCGTACATTTCAGAGTCGGGCCTCATCGTCCCATTCAACATAAGCATCGGCTTTTGCCTTATCGGGCGGAATCTCCCGAAATAATTTCTCTTGATAAACCTCTATCTTCGCCGACTCCCACGTCTACGAGTGTATGTGTTGCCATCCACTCATCGGTCCTTGGCCATCTACGTGTCTTCGATCTGTTGGCTTCCCGAACTTCTGTATCCCATATGGAATGTCGGCTTTGGAAGGAACCCCTCGGCGGCTTCTTGTTCGGTGCGGATTCACGAGTGCTTCTGAGTCACGTCGTATGAATTCTTTACCGCGGCACAACTGTCTCTTGCTCTTCTCCTCTATACGGTATCGATCCATCGAGCAAAGATGGCTTCTATCTCGGCATCATGTTCTTTCGTGTTTGTGTAGGAGGGTTTATGAGGCGATTCATCTTACAGTCGCCGAGGGTAGTTGAATTTTCTTTAGATGTGCCCCGCTTCTCGGTATCCTTCTCTTCGTTCTTCCTTCTCCTTTTCCCTCGTCTTCTTCATCACCTATTTTTAGCTTTCTAGGAGGCAACCTTGCGGATCTCTTTCAGCCCAGCGTCTTGGAGCCTTGTTTTGCCTTTGGCGAGCTTCGCTTCCGCCTTATCGGTACTTCACACTCGCCTGTTTATCTCCCTAGCTAATCTTTCATGGCTATTTATCCGAGCCTCCTCCTCAATAGTAATATATCTCTTGGATTTCTTGGAGGGGAGGGGTTGGGGAGAGTTAGGATTTTCTTCTTCGAATCCTCTTCTTCTTCTTGAATTTCCAATTCGAGCATACTTACAACCTCCTTAATTATATCCGAGGAGTTTGGGTTGCATGAGTAGCCAGATGTCCTTTGGTTCCTGAGCCACTTGGGCGGTCTCTGCGGCGACCGGGCGAGAGACACCACCCGAGCCTCACCGATTGGTTCGGTAGAAGGCGTTGTTATACGAGCTAAGCATACCTGCTACTAACCGTGTCTTCTTCGGAGACTTCGGTACACCTTGCTCCTTAGCCTTTTTGGGTTTTCTTGTCCCCTCCTAGACTTTCTTCCCCACGGGGCTTCTTTTTCCCCTTTTTCGCATCGGCAAATGTAGCCAGGTAGGAGCGGATACCTTTGTGTTCGAGGCTTTTGTATGAGTCTAATATGATTCGGCAAGCTTGCTTTGTGTATCTTGGTCGGCGCACAATGCAGCTCATTCTTCCTATGGATCATTTCATCTTTGTATAGTTTCATAGAATGAAGCAATTTGCCTTGCCTTAAATCCCTTCGCACCTGCGTCAACCTTATCTTCCAACAGCTGGATTAAAGAGGTCTCGAGTTCATTGGCTGGGAGATGGTTGTGGCCGATCTCGTGTTGGGAGGGTCGAGAGACCTTAAATTCCCGTGAGCTTGCTTGTCCTTCTGGATCGGTCTTAGGGGAAGTCTCCAGTCGACTTCGCAGCGGCGCTTGGATATGGTCGTGGAGACATTAGGGCGGGCGATTACGTTATTGAAGTTCACGCCCCTTAATCTCTGCCTATTTAGTAAGCTTGAGCGGTTTCCCTCCACCTTGTGGACCGCTTTGGCAAGGGCACGGTTCCCGGGTGCCTTGGCCGAGCCTTCGCCCATAGACTTCGAACGTCGGCCTTTGGGGGTGGGCGCTACTCAACTTGTCGACTCGAGCAAGAGCCGAAAGGTGCTCGCCCAGGGTTGAAGTACCCGGCTCAGGCCGACTGGGACCAAGGATACTTAAAGGTGGTTTAGTGTGAGCTGGAGTATCCTTGTCTGGTGAGTTCCCTCATCTGCGGCTTCTCGAGGGCCTGAATCATGGGGTGGAGTCCCGGCCGTCAGGGTCGAGACCCATCCCGAGGGATGGCCGGGATGCTGACTGTCGATCATGCACAGAAAGGCCAGCATCGCAGCCCTCGGGATCTTCCAGAGTGCCGAGGTCGGCCAGGCTCGGAGTGCTTTATCTGTTGCCTTAACCTCGGTTCTTCTTCGTGCGATTGTTCGCGAGAGTGGATGAGTGATTAATCTCTGCGCCAAGGTTGTGCCACTCCCACGGAACCTCCAGTAGCATGTGGAGTGGCTTTAGCTGCAATGAGAACAAGATGGTATGGTCGGCACTCTCTGAATGTGTTCATGAATCTCTCGGGATGCTCGGAGTGGATAGCGTAAGGCTTCCATCCCGGCCAACATCTCCTGTTCGGACGCGCATCTCCGGAGTCTTCGCCATCTATCGGTGACGTCCGCTTCTCAACAGATGGCAAACTGGCTGAGTGGTGGAGCGTTGAAAGGGACAGTCTCTAAGGTTTCAATTCACCTGGACTCCTCGAGTTTGAACCCCTTGGTCCACCTCTTACCGGTTGTTTAATGAGGCTGGCTCTCCGTCCGGCGGAGTCTTTTCGAGGACTATGACTAGATCAATCGTCGCATCGCACATGTGATGCGTTGATGGTGCCTCGATGCGCCTCCGATTCGGTAGTAGCGCGGCGAGGAATATTGCTAGCCGGTCGCTTTGCCGGTGCGCTCAGCGTTTGAGCTCGAGGAGACCGCTTCTTAGAAGGTGTGGTCTTACGAGGCGTTGTCTGTTTGGTCGAGGTCCCGACCCCACCTCCAAGCACGAGACCGCCTGTTATGAAATCCGATTTTCTTCACGTTAAAGTACAAACTTGTCGTTATGTACGTGATTTGATCGAGCACCAGCTGAAGTCTGAATCATCCTGAGCGGCTTCATCCCATATAGGGAGTTCGCCTTTTGCGCTCGGTGCCCGTATGTAGCCTTGTCAAAATTTTGTGGCTGTATCGCCAAACTCCGGAGGAAGAACTCTGTCCAGTTACTTTGGCTCTATCATAGATTTCCATCATCAATTGTAGCTTGGGTCTGACACTTGAGTCAGGGAGCACGCTAGCTTGTCGAAGTTACACATCAATGTACACTTTAGAGCCGTGCGGTGCAGCATAGTGTTCTCCGGGAATGCGGCTCGAAGACGTAGGCTCCCGCGAGAAGATGGAGAGGTAGTCATCCATCATGTCATCGTTATATCCCACAGTGCTGACTCCTCGGAGGGTAGATCGAAGCTTCTTCGAAGAGCTTCCTTGATCGACATTTCCTTCACCTCCATCAGCGGCATCTCAGTGTGTTGAACATTACTTGAATCTTCCAT